>OY756144.1:1580802-2180802 GCA_963576785.1 Chlorophyllum brunneum | reverse complement strand
GAATGGGTACGAAAAAGAGCACGTCATCCAATTTCTGTCAGTGAAGAGGGTCGGCACTGGGGCCAGTGACCGGTACCGACTGATTATCTCAGACGGAAAACACTTTATTCAAGCTATGCTGGCGACTCAATGCAATTCCTTAGTCGAGAGTGAAGAGATCACAAAATTTTCTGTTGCTGTTGTCGAGAGAGCGACATGTAACACTGTCCAAGAGAAGAGGTAAGGTCACCTTTGTCCTGCTGTGAGTAACCTTGGCTCATGATCCAAT
Source organism: Chlorophyllum brunneum (assembly GCA_963576785.1). Taxonomy (NCBI): domain Eukaryota; kingdom Fungi; phylum Basidiomycota; class Agaricomycetes; order Agaricales; family Agaricaceae; genus Chlorophyllum; species Chlorophyllum brunneum. The sequence continues at coordinate 2,180,534 of OY756144.1, read as the reverse complement.
AGATTGGTGATTTTACTCAGTTTGCGTGTCCTTGGAAATCCGAACGCAAAGATTGGCGACCCATCGGCTCTAGATCAGGCTGCCATTGCGGAAAATATGCCTGCTGCAAGCACATCAGCAAGTGGTCCATCTGGTGGTGCTCAACGAACGACGAACCAAGGGAACAGGAGCAATGCGCCCGCAACATTCCCCATCGAAGGCTTGAGTCCATACCAGAACAATTGGACCATCAAAGCTCGAGTCACTCAGAAGAGTGACATCAAGACCTGGTCCAACCAGAAGGGCGAGGGCAAGGTCTTCAGTGTTACGCTGATGGATGACACGGGGGAGATTAAAGCTACTGCCTTTAATACCGTTGCAGACGAACTCTTCTCGCGATTGGAAGAGGGCAAGGTTTATTATATCTCAAAGGCCCGGGTGAACTTTGCTAAGAAAAAGTTCACCAATGTGATGAATGATTATGAGCTGACCCTTGAAAGAAATACCCACATCGAAGAGGTGAGATCTCGTACTGATTGCAGGACTCCCCAAGTAGCTAAACTTTCGCCAGTGTCACGAGACGACTGGATTACCTCAGATGAAATTCAAGTTTGTGCCTCTCGATCAGCTTGAAACTCTCGGCAAAGACACCCTCTGCGGTGCGGCAATTCATTCTATGTTTTCACCGATTTATAACGCAGGGAATAGATGTCATTGGTGTTATCAAAGAAATCAGTCCTGTCGCCGAGATCACAGCCAGATCGACAAACCGAGTTGTACGTAACCCGTACTCAAGAGTTTCTTGTGAATGCTGAGGGGAGAAAAACCAGCTCCAGAAGCGAGAGATTACTTTGGTGGACAAGACTGGCTGCTCGGTGCAGCTGACGTTGTGGGGCAAACAGGCCGAGTCATTCAACGCCGACCAAGGCTCTGTCGGTGCTTTCAAAGGTATTAGGGTTGGTGACTTTGGAGGTCAATCCCATGGTGTTTCTGCAAATCGGCTATTACTAATCCTCTTAGGCGTTTCCCTTTCCATGATAACTTCAAGCCACATGCAAATCGACCCCGCTCTCCCGGAATGCTACACGCTTCGCGGTTGGTATGATTCCCAAGGCGCAGACATGTCCTTCCAGTCCAAGACGGTAGTAGGCGGGGGAGGTGGTCCCGCTATAGGCTTCAATCGAGCAGAAGCACGTAGTCTGAACGAGATCAAAGAATCCGAATTAGGAATGGGTGATAAAACCGATTTCTTTTGCACCCAGGGAACGATCGTTCATATCCGAGGGGAGAATGTCTCTTATCCTGCGTGCACAAATAACAATTGCAACAAAAAGATGACGTCGGAGGGCGATTCTTGGGTTTGTGACAAGTGCGGTAACAGGGCGGATGCCCCGGAATATCGGTTAGTCCTTTTTTTTCGGCATTTCTAACAAAATTGTCAATGAACACAGATATATCATCTCTATGGCTGTCGCCGACTGGTCTGGCCAGGCATGGCTTCAGGGCTTCAATGATGCCGGGGTTGCAGTTTTCGGTATGACCGCAAACGAACTGCATGACCTGAGGGTGGGTCTCACCTCCATTGGGATTTCTGAAAAGACTTTAAAAGTCGGATTTAGATGCAAGATGACAATAAGTTTAACGCTGTCATCCACAAGGCCAATTGCCATACGTTCAATTTCTCATGTCGTGCAAAGAAAGACTCTTTTGATGTATGGATACCATATGTTTGAATCACGGGATCCTTGGCCCTGACTTGTCTTCCTTCTTTCCCCAGGATCGTGTCCGCGTCCGATATGGAATCTCGCGGATTGAACCCATCAATTACCATGAGGAGGCCAAACACCAACTTGAACTCCTCCGCAGTCCTTGGGCCCAGTGAAATTTCGCCCTAGCCGTCCGGATTAGCTGTCTGTTCTCTCGTTCGTATGCTTCTGTACTTGTATCGTCCTTAATTTAGATCCGTTGTATCAAACGCAGGTATCATTCGCTTCCTAGCCCTCCGAAATTAGCTGTTCATTGCCCTGCTGCGCACGACCAGAATAAACCTCACATTGGTTGCGAATTTGTACCTGATATCATTGCATAATATATACTCACCTTCCCATTGACAATAAACTGAATATCTAGTCCTGCTAGAATAACCATAAGAAATGATAACCAACAATGGTAAGATACCATAACCCATAGCCCAAGTCCCAAGCGAGAGAGAGCAACCCTACAACATAAAAATGCACACAAAGGTGCTTTACATAAGGACAGCTGTCTAACCAGGAAAGAAAACAATCATATACTCCTCGGTTACTTACCGCTCACCGCTCGAGCTCCCATACCCGCGACTACAAATCCACCAAGAAAGATACCCCAAGCGCAGATATCCCAGATGATCCGCCGTCGCATTTGCCGTTTTTGCAAAGCACGTTCTTTCCTCTGCAACAAATTGTCATGCTCTTGCTGAGACTGTGTATGACGGTGCCGGGACGAAGAGGGAAACATGGCTGGTTGTCCACGAGCGGTAGTCAACGGTGGTGGGATGTCATTAACATATGGGCCAGTGCTAGGACCCGGTACTGGTGCTGGTAAACTGGTGGAAGGCCTATTGGAGGTAGGAGGTGTCGGTGCCGCTGAGAAGGATGAAGAAAAATACGTTGAGGGAAGGATGATGGACAGCGGTGACTTGAAGGTGTGTGTGAGGACGTGGAGGACGGACGGGATGTAGTATGTAGCAAGGATGGACAGGATGGCTGTCAGCAACCTCAAGGCGTCGGAAATGCCAAAGTTGAGCGAGATGGAGGTGAGCAAGATCATCGACAATCCGACTGCGGATTTCCTAAACAGTGTGCAGAGTTTTGAGACAACCTCGGGTGTGGAAAAACGTTTTTGGCTCATGGGAAGCCATTTCAATGAACCAGCGGGAAACGTAGGGATCGTGATGAGAAGTTGCGGTGTACCGAAGAGAAGGGTAAGGGATGCGAGAGCAGGCATGAGATAGGTTTGGATCCTGGTTGTGGGTGTGGATTCTCCAGATGGGTGAGAAAACCTCCAGTCTGGAAGTTGCTCCGGGGATCCGATGAATATATTCACGACTGGAGGCTTTACGCCCTCATTCATGTTTGATGCGGGGGTAGTTGGGGTCCTGTTGGGGAATGCAGCAAAGCCAACCAAGGGTAGTGTTAAGGCGAGAGCCGTAATAATGGACAGTAAGGACAAGATCTTGAAGGAGCGGTACAAAGGTTGCTTAAGGCTTCCGTCACGTCGAGGTGTCCTCGTAGAGTCTGTAGACGGTATCGTTCCGCTGACAGGCATTGAGAGGGAGGTATTGGTGTTGAATAAGAGAGGTTGTATAGTGCCTTTCGTCGAGGCATATAGCGGGAGTGTATTGGATGACGTAAAGATAAATGCTGTGGTAACTGTGATGGGTATAAGCATTAGAGTACAATAGAACGTGTTGCAGTGGATCGGCTTACTGAGCCCGTTCCAGATGCTGCTTGTGCTTAAGCGTCCAGAGTTTAAGGGAAGGGCACCTTGAGTATGGAGGTATGTTGTACAAGCCAGCCAAAGTAGATATGTGAAAATAGAGAGATTGGTGGTGTAAATGACCAGCCGAGATGCTAGAGACCCAGGATAGGAGAGTAACAGACCGAGGAGGACAGCGGTCACGGCTAAAATCATTTCCGCTGACGATTGATGCGACGGAGCTGCTGATGTGAGAAGTGGTAGCGTGAGGTGCACACACTCTATACAGACTGTTAGCCCCCAGAATTGAGAAGAGCGAACATCTTGCTGACCTTGGATATAAACTACGGCAAGAAAGACTTTCAACACTACCGTTCCGAGCCTCACCAAAAACCTGAAGAATTCCCGCCTTCTCTCACCCTTCCTTCCTCTCTTTTTCGTACTCACAAATGTATTTCCGACGACGTCTTCGAGGTCCGCCTTTCTCAAATACCTTGCGATGAGGTAGAGGAGATGCCTTGCAACGAGCGCCAGGATGGCGCTCACCAGTATACTGGTCAAACCATACTTGAGTGGAAGCTGGTAGTACGGTAAAATTACAGCCCCGAGTTTGAGATACGGCGAGAGGAGATAAACGAAGATCGTGAAAGGAGGTAGAGGGGGTATGGACAATTTGCCATTGATCTGGTACAACGGACTGAGGGAATCGTCGAGGTCATCGCTATCGTCGGAGTCGGTATAAAAATCCAAGGTCAGTGGTCGTTCTTGATCCCTATCATCCTCATCTTCCTCGCCATCATCGTGAACGAGAATAAGAGGTGCGGCTGAATCGAGTGCGGTAAAGAGTGGCGAGTCGTCGGAAGAGGTTGGCGAGCCGTTGGATGGACGGCGGGGACGGCTCAGTGATGCCCTGTGCTCATCGTCGTCAATGACGAGGGACAGAGGGGTTGGCTTTACTGGCGGGGTCGACGATGGGTGTGGGTCCAGGTCGGGCATATGGTTGGTTGGGGTAAGGTACAGGCGTGTGTATATTAGGACCAATCCATTTATTTATTTATTTACCAGGTCAGCTCCTTCCCATGCTCGTCAACAAACAGCCCTGTGTCTGCGTTAGTACCAAATCTTGAGCTCCTAGTTTCACTCACCACTTGGTCCACCCTTGTCCAGTAAAGCCCATGGGAGGAGGGCCAGGCCTCCGCCCCTTGCATCCTTGCCCCCTTGACCAAAGAAGTTCATCTTGGTCGAGGTATACCCTGGCGTAATCGCATTAACTTTGATGTTCTGCTCTTTCAACTCGTGCGCGAGTGCGATTGTATACGAGTTCGCAGCAGCTTTGCTGGTGTTATAAGCCACCAAGTGAAATTGGCTGTCTGGTCTTGCCTGGAGTGAGTTGGATGCCAATTCGCTGGTGACATCCAGAATCACTGCATAGCCCGTTGCAGAGGCTGCAGCAGCCTTCACGAGCGGGAGAAGCACCTGCGTGGTCTGAATCAGGCCATAGAAGTTCGTCTCACAACAGTCTCGAATGGTTTGCAGGTCCACAGTGAGTGCATTCTGGCCTTTGTCCATCATAGCGATTCCTATTGTAATAAGTGGGTCAACCTGGGCCACACGCGAACTAGCGAAAGACATACCGGCATTGTTGACCAAGACGTCCAATTTGCCATCCTCTTTCTCAATAACATCCTTTGCAGCGACGACGCTTGCCAGCTCCGTCACGTCCAGCCGGACGCTTTTTGCATCTAGACCTTCTTGCCTCAGCTTGAGTCTATATCAAATTAATCATCCTTAGTGCTAACCCTTGCGAAGCGAGAGGAATAAACTCACGCAGCGTCTTCTCCAGAAACAGGATTTCTAGCCGCTACCCATACCTTGTGGCCCTTCTGCGCAATCAACCTCGACAATTCGAATCCGATACCGGCGTTACCACCTATAAGTATGCGTCAGCTCATTGCTAGGGACAAGGCGAAGATAGGTTGTCCCGATCCAGGGCGAGACGCACCAGTGACAAGGACGATTTTCTTCGCTATGGCCATGATTTAAACTGATAATACCTTAGATTGGGGAGAAGAGCTACGACCTTATATACTGCCTGTATCGATACTATCATGTAGCTACAGCAGCGCTGACGCGGCTTTGCATTGCTAGTTGGAGAGGACACGCCATCGTCCATGATCCACGGCTTCGTTCCTTCGGAATGTCCGGTCTGACCCCTGACATCGTTTGGCACAGACTATCTTGGGCCTTTGATCCGCCACATGATCGGAGAGTTACATTGTTGAAGTGGAGATTACACTCCCTTGTTGCATTCGGTTTTCATGTCATAACGGGTAAGGTGCCTAGCATTCGTCAGCTAGTCGGCACCAGTCGTTGAGATAGGTTTGACCGCAGTGTACTCTACGGGCCGAGGATGCCTGTACCATCCCCACCGGAATCGGCGTGAGACCGCGGCCGAGAGAACACGTACCCAGAATGTAGATGCCGACTATTGTGAATGAGCGACAAACGCTGACACAAGCCGCCAGGGAGCAACGACTACGAATCACACAGTACGCTGAGACAACTTGCTGATTTTTTATTCACGAAGGTTATAGCAGTACATTACAAAAGAATCCGAAATTGAAAGCAGACCAACTTCACTGGAACCGCAGACAGTCCAATTAAAAAACTATGGCTTGTCGTCCCGCCTTTGCTTTGCCGAGGAATGTAGACGTCTCTTCCGAGAGAATCGACTCCTGATTTAACAGGCGACGTCAACGGCCTTGTCTCAGCGACGTGCAGAAATCAAGGACTCACGGTTTGTTCACGGGGCTGTCCTTTCCCGTGTACAAGAAGAGGTCATACAACGCCGCACCCGCCAGGCAGCCCAAGAAAGGCGCCATAATAGGGCACCAAATCCAATATTGACTTGAATACAAAACCCAATCAGAATGTCTCCTTCTGCTAGGGAGCATATGCCACTTACTTCCGGAAAGTAAATACCTGCCTTCCGTACCCGACCATCGCGGTCATCATCCGTGGACCCAGGTCTCGTGCAGGATTAATGGCATAACCTATATCCCCTTTAATAATTTGTTCCGATTATAATTTTTGGGACCCAAACGCACCCGTTTGCATGCCAAGCGCAACGCCGATACCCAAAATCAAGATGAACAGTGCCAGTGGAAGCAATCCAGGTGGTGCCGGCATATTTGAGGGATCAATAAACGCAAGAATCATGATCATAAGTACGGCCGAAGTAAGGAATTCCGAGAAAAATGCCGAGACGTTCGTCATGTAGTCCAGCTATGGGAAGACAGTATGTTATTAACAAGATGATCAACGGCGAAGGCGGGTTAAAAACCAGCGGGACGCGACAACTTACGGCATATGTGGAGAATAAACTGGCTGTCTTGAGCGTTCTTATGCCTCTTCCACCTTCGACGACATCGATAGCATGGAAGTAGTTGGCATAAACCAAAGCGGACCCGACAACGCCGCCCAATAGTTGTGCAAACATGTAAATCTAATGGGAGTCCAAGTGAGTAGGTAGACTTCGGGTGAAGTAGCTATACATACCGGAACCTTCTTCCATGGAAAGCCTCGAAATACAGCTAAAGCCAATGTGACCTACAGGATATATAGTTTGCCCCATCGCGAATCAGAGGAAGACGGAAGACACGACTTACAGCGGGATTGATGTGCCCTCCAGAGATACCACCCGCAACATAGACACCCATCGCGACACCGACGGCCCAGCCGAAACTCAATCCCAACCAATCCTGATCATTTCTGTCAATCGTTGGTCGTGCAAGCGAGTTATAACTTACTCCTCGGGGGAATGAAGCCACGCCCGGGTTCATAGACAATACAACTTGACAATCAACACCGTTACCGAAGATAATCAGAATCGCAACTCCAATGAACTCGGCGGCAGCCTCTCGTATTATCATTCTACATAGAAGTGTTGATTAGTGCCTTGACAATCGGTCCCGGATCATGAAACTCGGCGACTAACTTACCGATATTTTGACCACCAGTTGGGGTATTCCTTCAAATGTTCGTCGTCTTCGTCGAGAATGCCATTATCAGCGCGTGGGTGGCGAGTATAGTCTTTATTTGGTTCAGCAGGGGAGACAATGATACTTGCACCGTCGCTGCTACCCTTTTCCATCGATTCTCCGGCCATTGCCTTAGCAAATCTCACCGAAATAGAGAATGAAGTTGAGCGTCGTCAAAAGTACGGGTTTCGAGTGAAGCCTTGTTCGGAACGGATGAACCTAAGTGATAGTGGTCGCCACAGATCCGGGGGGGGGGGGGGAGTGCAATCACTAAAATCAAGTATTGCAAGTCCAAAGCGCCCAGTCCCAAGTGTTGCCACCTTGAAGTATGATCACCCAAGGGAAAGAAACGATATAAATCGACAAGCTCCTGGGTGCAAGCGGCGCAGTCTGAAGGGCCCTATTCAGCACCAAACTTGCCTTCTTCAAGGGAAATTCACGCCGCACACGGTGCCGCGTAAGGAATCAAAGTTGCATGGAACTCGGGCCATGGGCATAATGAAAAAGCACATGAGTATGCTATTCCCCACAAATACACGCCAACGAGAAGGCAGATCCATCTTGACTGCCTGGGCTAATCGGTTTAGAACACTTTAATATAACTCAGACGCCCGCACAATGCGTAATAGATGTCGAAGTTAATATCATTTCTCGCCGAGGACCGTATGGACGATGGAGTGGTGTATGATGGCTCTAGAGTCGGACGGATCCCTTGCATAGAGCGGCACAAGTTAAACCCCTGGTTGTTTCGCAACACGTAAAATGTGATGCGAAATTTGCATTGGGAGCATGCTGGGTGCGTCTGAAGCGATCGCAGTTAGCGAGGCTCCTATGGGCGAGCAAGAATAAATCAATGTCATAGAAGGGTTATAGGTATATTCTCTCAGAGGTGGCGCTGGTCAACATCATGGATTGATGTGGGGTAAGGGCTTGGCTTGTGAAGGAGTCAGGTGATACAGACTTCTCAAGCTTTGACGGGTGACCGTGTGGTCTATAAACTACTGCCATGAGCCGTTGAGCAAGACTGCATCGTCGCGAGTAAGAGGGAGTTCTCACATTCAGTGTGTGGGAAGGATCATTTGGCAACCTGGGGCAGGAGGGGCTTTCAAGTGTAATAGTTTTCAATGGGTAGAATCTCAAGTAGAAACACACGATACATCAACAGACTTCGAAAGTTCTTGTCCTCGCTATGAATAGCTGGATTCTGATGACAATCACCGGCAACCAATGGAAGCCGGTGGAATTCCGAAGGCGAAGTTTTCCAATGCCAAAGTTCATGTTAGATCAGTACATCTGTGTTTCGAGCAGGACTTGATAGTACATTAACATAACACGGGATTGTCGGACAGCGGAACGAACCAACGGGACTTGAAGCTTGGTAAGTGGGACCTAGTCACGTTGGTCATTTAAGGCTTCAACATCTATTTTCCGGTGTGCTTTTTGAGGCAAAGGTGTGGAAATGTAGTCGTCGGACTAGCACCTTTGTCTCCATAAATGACTGATTGCACCGGGAATGAAAAATGTAGTTCTGACGATTGAGTGCCCGCTTTTGATTAGTCTTGGTGATGACAAGACGGGAGTGATGGAGCTGACCTCAAAGAGTTGGTCATCTCTAATGAACATCACTGTATATGGTGGGACGGGGACAGTATACAGAGGAATCAACAAGTGCCAAGTGTCTGCTGCAGTCGAGCTGTTAATAGGTCCTTGGGCAAGGCGTTTGCAATCTTGATGGCAACGATCAAGAGATATCCAGTCGTAAGAAGTTCCAAGTACTTACGTTCTTCGCAACGTCTTCCCCACCAACATCCCAACCATTCTCCGCTATACTCAGCACACAATCATCTACCAACCGAGCAACGAGTAATCCGATACCGTGTTGTTCGCCTGTGAACTTTCGCCATCTCAACATATTCTTCAACAACTTGGCACGTCGAGCCAAGAACCTAAAGCGGGCAGGGATAGCCTCCGGGTCGAAGGGTGACGGGCCTTTAACGGTAGAATTGTGTTTCCTGAGAAGTTCCTCTGTGTCGGTAATCGCGTTCTGGAACCTTGCCATGATAGATTTACGAAGATTCTGTCCCAGTATTCAGTCTAAAGGAATCACACGTAAGAACGCAAACACATGCCTGGGATTTGACGTTGCTTTCCTCAACGCTAGCCTCGACTTCCTCAACTAAGTCGATGATCCTTCGAATATGGCGTTCCGAATATACATCTAAACCACCGCCTTCCAAAATTTTGCATATCCTCGGAATGATAGATGTGGAGATCATGGAAGCAACGAGGTCTCCGTCTGGACCCAGTTCCTCGTCTCCATCCTTGTTCCGTGGCCTCGAGTATTCGTACAGGCCTTTGTACCATTTGAAGGTATCAAGACTTCGATGGTCCTGTATGTGGTATGTTAGCGACCAGCTCAGCATTGTATTAGGATATATGCAAATGCACGAGTCGCTCACCTGGATGTAGTCCCATCCGACCATCTCCAACCTGACCCAGAACTCCCAGACACCTACAACGCCCAAACCACCCCAAGCGTTAACATAACTGTCTGTGTATCTTTCTCTCCATATTGCCCATCTACCTTTGCCTGGATCTCGAAACTCTTCCGCCCTCACATCAGCGAGTACATCCTTTTTCCGGGACACAAGAGTCGCAACCGCCGATGAGTAGGCTTCCTCGTCGGGCGGGGGCAATGAGGAGTCCGTTGAATAACCCTCCTCATTTTCTTGGGCTTTGAGCCTCTCTGAGCGGATCCTTCTTCGTTCGAAACGTGCCATGCGTCTTTCGCTTCGGTGGGTCGCGACAGTAGGCTTGGGCAAACTTCTACCAAGTTCGTCGACTTCTTCGGGCTCCAAGTCCGTAGGTTCAGGCAGAGGGCCAAGGAAGAACGAAAGGTCATCATCATCTTCTGTCTGTCGTCGCTGTCTGATGAGATCATGTCGTTCCTGAAGGAGGGATATTTGCTCTTCTTCGAGCTTTTCTAGCATTGGGTACTAAAGAATAGATCAGAATAGGGTCCGGATGCCCCGAATTTCTTGCTCACCTTTTCGTCGAGAAACCCGGCAACACCTTCTACCCATTCGCGGAAACTATCAAACCAGCCACGCTTCGTCTCGGCGTTACCGATCATTTCACGCATCTCTTTCTCCCGCTGATCAACTTGCTCCCGTTCCTGAACGATATTACCGAGGGCAGCAGTATTGTTTGCATGGGACGTTGTGATCTTTTCCAATTGCCCAGAGAGCCGGGCCAGCGCGGGGTTGAGGGTCGGCACCGGTGTGGCAGGGGGAACTAGGCGCAAGTCAATGCTATTAATGGTCAATTGTGATGTAGAGACATACTTGGCGCGGGCTTGTAAACTTTCTTAGTTTTTGCAGGCGATCGTTCTGGTGTTTGATGGCCACCTCTTCTAAGTTGTTCCTGTTCCCACTCCAGGGTCTCTTCGTCCTCTTCTTCTCTAACTTCTAGTCAGCGAGTAGGTTTAGAACCAAGTAGGAATACGACATACGCATCCGCAATTAATTCATGCATGACGCTGCGACGTTCGGCTGCAGCCTTCTTCCTGGCTTTCTTCCCAAGTGCTATACGTTCCTGAGCATTTGTGTATTCCGCAAACTCTAAACGGGGGACATGTCAGTGGAGAGGCAATCAACGCATATAGCAAGGAGAACGCACCATCATCACCTTCACCTAACTCATCCTCTTCCCTGACAAGACGAGATTCAGGATGTGGACCCTGATCAAAATCTTCGCGCTTTGCCACACTCAGAGATATATAATCTTCTTCCGTTGGTACTCCTGATTTCCGCAGTCGTTGTCGTCGCTCTCTCGCGGTTTTAATTGCGGATTCGGAATGTATGATCATGGTGCTATCCTCTGCAGCGGTGTCAGCAAAACAAACGCCCGTGCAAAATAGGCCGTACCCGTGTCGAAGTCCATTGATTGTACAGAAGAGTCATAGTCATTGGATGCAGATATTGTATCTGGGGTCGTGGACGGTCGCGAAGAGAGAGTAGTTGCTTTGAGCTCATTGAGATGTGCCTGATCATACTTGGGACCGCTAATTGGGCTTATGGTGGCCTGGTCTAAATTCAGAGGAATACTCCTGAAATATCCTCAATTAGTAAAAAAGGGGTGGGCCGTCAGTCATAGCGCACTCACGATGGATGCTTTCCAAGTGCAAGTTTGCGGCTTAAGCTAGACTTCTTGACCTGAAAGACTTCTCCTTCTCCTTCCTTCTCACTCCGTCAGCAGCAGCCAAAGCCCAGACGTTAGAGACTGACCTCGTCATCTCCACCGAAGCTCAACTTCGACTTGGCCTTGCTCTTCTTGACCTTATTCTTCAACCTGGCAGCCAATGTGCTCGGGCTCTCCTCTGTTTCGCCATCCTTTTCGATCTCCTCTTTCTTGTTTTGAACCACTGCATCTTCGGGTGAAGCGTCGCGTTTCCGTTGCGCAGGTTTGGACTTTGTCCGTTTGAAGATGAGCGGCGGAGGCGAAGTCATCTTTGATCGACCTTGATCCACGTGACCTCTGCATGACGCTCTCAGAACCGTGATTTTCCCACGGCATCCAACCTCATTAATTGCCATGTCCGAACCAACGCCGGCGCGACCCCGACCAAAACCTCGACCTCGACCGCGCGCTGTGAATGCGCAATCTGCTGCATCTGGAACCCCTATCAGTGCCCCGGGTCCTATACCACTGGGCGAAATTGTAATCAACGACAGTGACGATCTTTTTGTGGTTAATCGCGGGCGGACAAGGGAAACTTGGAAGAAACTCGATGAGATTAACAAAGGTACGTTTTTCCTTGTGTCTCAGGAGTTTTGAACTCAATCAGGAGTATTCTAGTGACTTCTCGTCGTTCATCTGGTCCCGAAACTGATGATGATGGTGAGCCTTCGACCCCTCGGAAACGTTCCAGGACAGACGGAACACCCCGTTGGAAGAAAGATCAAAAGACCCTCCGGTGTGACTTTGATGTCTGTCTGGCCTCTGAAGATTTAACTGAATTAGTTTGTAGTTTGCTATCTGTGGAACTCTCAGACGATGGTGATTCCGACCTGGAAATCGTTGGCGAAACCCTTCCTAGTAAAGACGAAGGAGCATCTACTAAACGCAAACGGCAGAAAGCAAGGTCACGCTCTATTACACCTCCACCAGAAGTGCCAGCAGCAGTCCTTGCAAATGCTCGCAATGTCATCAGGTATAACCAACACATGCTTACCTCTTAGTCAAGTGGAAATAACGCATCGGCTAGACGGGCCCTAGAAACCACAAGAGCGCCCTCCCCTACAGCCTTCGACGATTTCGAGGATTCGACAGATACAATTGTACTGGACCCAGAGCTTGAGCGAATCGTCAAAGCGGTGACTTCTCAGTCTACCAGTACCCAGTCTTTCCCGAACCCTGCACTAGGCGCTGGTGAGAAGCTGACAATAAGAGTGAAATGGCAAAGACATCCTCTCGATACTGCGGCGCCGGAACCTGTGCTCTCATACAAAATGTCCAGGGTGAGCATTTGTTCTTTTCTAACTTTTGGCAGCTGACAGGTGGAACCAGGATGAGCCATTCAGAGACCTCTTTGATGCAATTGCAGAAGATACGCAGATTTTAGTCAGCGCTCTTGTGCTCACATACAAAAGTAAGCGTCTATTTGCGTCTGCAAGGCCAGACGCCCTTGAACTATGGGGTGAAGTGGAGTTTGGTGAGCCTACCCCATTGTATGCGCATATAGTAGTAATGTATGAACTCCTTTCCAGTCGGATGCCACCAGAGGACCTATGACTATATACAGCAACAGGCCCGTGAAGTTCGCCAAACGCGAAGCCCAGCCAAGGAAAACCCAGTTCACCAAACCACCGAAAGCGCCATCGATATCCTTTCTGACGATGATAGTGACGATGGCTACAATAATCATCCTAATTCCAAACCCACTTATATTACGGACACTGCCACAGCTACTAACACATCACGCCCCAAAGCCTCCCAAGAATCTGATGCAGAGTCAGATTCGGCTGGAAAATTCAAACTCGTACTCCGATCCAATAGAGTCGCCAAAGACATCACCCTCATCGTTCGTCCAACGACCAAATGCGGTTCTATTGTCAAAACCTATATCACGAAAGCTGGGTTGGCAGACCAGTACCCTCACATTTTTGCTAAGGTTGGTTCCACTTCCGGTACACCCCCACCAACGAGAGGACGGGGTGGAAAGGGCAGAGGCAGAGGCAGGGGGAGGGGTAGAGGGAGGGGGGAGAGCAAAACTCGGGCCCAAGCCCAAGAGCAGACACCGCCACTGTCGGATCCAAGGTTATCAGTCGATGGTGATAAGATGGAAAATGATACTGAGATTGGAGAGGTTGACCTGGATGATGGAGATATGGTTGAGATTGTTGGACTTTAGATTCGTTTTTCACCAGTGTCTTTTCCTCGTCTTGTTCTGGGCGTTTCCACTATACCACAACTTTGGATCTAATAGTAGCATCGTCGTTGCTCATGCATCCACTCAGTTCCGGTAGAGTCTGAAGCGAATTCCGTGTCCCCAAAGGCAGAAACAAAAATTAATACAGGAGTATATGCAGGTAGATAAAAGCGGAATCCAGCCGCTACTGCCACCCGTCAATAGCATTCCGCACCAGAATACGAGCGTTATTCACAAAAGCGCGTATTATCTCGTCGAACGCGCTCCGTTCGTGCTCTAGTATATTCGGATCCCCTCTCCGTGCTGCTGTTGACAGCAGTATGTCCGACCTTGCGATTTCCACTTCCAGCTCATGTAGTATTTGTGGCTGGAACAGGGAGTTATTTTTAGCTTATGCGAGATTATTGGATGAACGCACTGGAGCTGCTGCGGACGTTTGGGATGTGACTTGTGTCAAATCAATATTAAACTCTTCATGTGAATAGCTCAACCTGTCTTTTCGTCGCGTGTACGCCGCTGTACCAATCGGGTGTGGTTCTAAACGACTCTCAACAGATCAACGCGACATTCTACTCGAGCGAACTGAACTCACTTGGTACCTCAAGGCTTACGCTCACTCTCCAATCTGCACTCTGCTTCGGGCTGTATATGTTCAAATCCCCAAGCCGAATCTTCTGTATACATTCCACCACTGTGCCGGTCCTCTCATCTCTCGTTACACGTATTTTTTCTCTGTCGCTAGAGGAGCTGGGATCGAGAGGGAAGAAAGTGTCTTTGAGGTATTGGTGTGAATGGTGTAGCGGACTTGCAGGATGTGATGGTTGGTTGGATGTAGCGGTGAGATTGTTGAGAAGGCCGTTGAAATGTTTGTGTTGGTGCTGTTGGATGATGGGTGCCAAGAGTTGAGCACTTGGAAGTGGCGCAATGTGGAAACGTACTGAAGACATATTGGATTCAAACCGGATGTCAAGCCCCTCCGGTTTCAAAACTAATTCACATAAGCAGCACTCCGTGAGTTTCAAAAAAAGACGCATACCCGTCTCAACAAGCACAGGCATATAAAACCTATTTCCCGTTGCTCTGTCCCTCAACACACCAATTTTCGCTTCGACCTCGATATTTCCAACTGGATAATCTACAGCACGAGAAACAATCATATGATGCACGAAATCCGCAATTTCTTTGATAAATTCGTCCAGTGGCTCGACGCCAAGAATGGATAGAGAGAGCGGCGGCAAATCACTCGTGCCGGCATTTGATTGAGAGGAATGTGGGTGGCTCTGACTATATTGTTGACCACCATTGGCGTTGTATGAATCCATGTCTGTTTGGGGGGCTTGCCTGAGTGATGGTGCAGAACTTGTTCTCGACGAGGAAGGACAGTTGGACCGTGCGTTTAGAAAGAAGGTGCGGATGAGAGCACTCGGCGCTAAATCCGTCCGAGCCGAATAACAGATCGGGAATAGCGTGACAACACCCTTCTCGTCACAAACCCGAATAGCGGACAACATAAGAAATCACTGGGACAGAGCCAGACTCAGGAAACCAAATGATAGTACAACAAGCATTGATTCAGAGCAAGATTAAGGTAGGTATTAGCGAATAACTACTTTCAACCTGGCACCCCAACCCATTCACGAATCGAAGACGAAATTGACGCCAACCTGAAAGCATCCAATTAATCTGGGGTGACCTCTATAGATGAAATAAAGATATCTACCTTGTGAGCGGGACCAGAGGGAGCGACGTCGTTGAGTTTTTGGGTGTCAAGAGCAAGACCGAAGGATGCGCGGACACCAGGGCGGAGACTTTGGCTATAGCCCAGAGCGAGAACACCAGCGTTGTTGATCTTGGCCTTCAGGAAGGAGGCGTTGTCGAGGTAACTAAGCAGGCTGATTAGGATTTTGAGCTAAATCGGCTAAATAAGGGTGCCCACGTCTTAGTTCCCACTTCGAGGACAACACCGCCATGTGTAGCCTTGGTGTCGTAGAGAGCCTTGGCACCAGCCTCGGTGTCACGGCTGACACGGTGGTAATAGCTGGCCGTATAGGTGTTCAAGTTGTTGAGAGCTTGAACAGTGACAGCGTATTCGGGAGCATTGTACCCGACCGCAGTAGCGTAGCGAGTGAGGTTGCCCTCGGTGACGTTGTAAGCTGCCTCGGCTCCGAAAAGGAAGCCATCACGACCAACAACAGCGTCGGCAGTGAAAGTGGGTCCCTAAAAACAACTCAACCGAAAATTCTCGGGACAGAGCAAGAGGCTACTAACCCTGAACGCGTCGAGCGAAGCGCGAGTATGGAGGCCGGATTGCTTGAAGACAGCGTTGAAAAGAGCGGTCTTGGCTCCTTTCTCGGGAGACAGGGAGGTGTTGAGGTCAATCTTGACACCCTTGGCAATCTGGTTCTCGACCTCCACGGTGTTGCGGAGGATGTTGGACGTAGTCCAAGCTTGGGTGACGGTTAAACCGTGCTTGCGGTCAGTCCACTTGGCCTCAATGTCGCCAGAAATAGCATCGGTTTTTCCGTCGCGATTGCCGGTGACCTTGAAGGCGACGTCAGAGGGAGTCTGGGTCTTGACCTCAAGGGAGGCACCGTGGAAGGGGTAGTCTTTGCCAAGTAAGTCGTTGGCGGACTTTCCGAGATCCTGAAGCACGACAATGAGCGCAGGCAAGAGTGTGAGCGTGACGAAACACGCGTACCTTCCAGGAGGGGGGGACGGGCTGAGGCAGAGACATGCTTGTTCGTAAGAGGGTAAATGTACGGTGCAGAAGTTTGTCGTGTCAGTTATTAGGAAGATACCGTGGGAAAAGAATGGAGAAGACCGGCCAACACGCCGATGATGTAAAATTGCGCTCCCTCTTTTTGCTTCAATTGCGCAAACCAAACGTGGCTCCGCCACATGGATGTCCTGTGCTTAATTTGATGTCCTCGTCACCGTAGAACTATCCATCCGTTCCTGCCTGACACCCCTGGCGAAAGCGGTGGTGAGACAGCCTGCCGGATTTATGGCCGGTCAACCTCCGGCCGCCGGGTTCGATTGGGGCAATGTGTCTGTCAATTCTGATTTTTGGCGAGTGTGCCCTAAGGTCTGAGGCCTGAGGAGTAGTGTGCCCTGCGACGCTTTCACTGATAGTGAAAGTCGGAACGGGATCACATATTGGAGTACAAGTCTGACCGAGAAATTCGCCCCACCCCTTGGAGTCGGCTCAACCATATCGACAGTAAATATAACACAGAATATTTCTACCCCCTTCGTTCCATCCATCTTGACCTTGCTTAGGGCCGCCCCGCCGCAACGCCTCGAGGTGGCGTTTGCTGAACATGAGGTATATGGATGGATCAGACCCGTGATGAACAAGTCGCGTCGTTCTCACGAAGACGCGTTGTTGTGCTGTGTTATGCCACAGTTCAAGAACGTTCAAAGATCAGGGTTGCATGTTGGATTCTGCAATCGCTTGTTCCTCTTCCTGTACTTCTAGCCCTCCCCTCTCCGCCATGGAGGCTTCAACATTACCAAGCCCGACAACGGAAACAAACGACGTTTTTTCTATCTCTGACCAGGCTTTGTCGGACAGGCTACAGTTCGTTGAAGAGGTAAGTCAGGTTTTACATGAAGATCATTCAAACTGACTCGGTTGATGTGTTCCGTAGATTGGATTTGGAAATTGGGGCAGCGTCTGGTTATGTCGTCCCAAGCTATCGCCATCAGCGGATGGCCTGGCGAATGCTAAGGGACAGAAGATCGCAGTCAAACTTGTCCACAGGTCCAAAACATCCACCACTGCTGCACGCGTCAGATCCCTGTACGTTATGGCTCTTCATCTTGTGGTATTCAAGAGTTCATGCATGGTTGTCAGATGGAACGAAATGAAGATTGTTAGAAACTTCAGGAATGATCCACATCCGTCCGTCATTCCCTTCCATTCTTTCGTCCTCACTCCATCCTATGCTCTTATTACCATGTAAGCCTTGTTCCGTATTATTTACCGGCTCCCACATCTATAATCCCCGTGGACACACCGGACTCTGAGCTTTTGTGATGCGAACAAGAGTTACTAAACGCCTCCTCCACAGGGCATATCTTCCGAGCCTGGTGCCAGTCGAAGTCGAAGAGTGTAAAGCAAGAGAATGGTTCCGCTTCCTTCTCTCTGGTGTTGATTTCCTTCATCGACGTGGTGTAGTCCACAATGATATCAAGTACGTACCTACCTCTACAAGTATTGCTGGAGGTAACCCAGAACTTGATTTTTTTAGGCCTGCGAACATCCTCTTATCACACAAGAACATCCCAGTCCTAGTGGACTTTGGCTTCGCGGAGAAATACGACTTGGACTTGCCCACTGCTTTCCATAGCAACCTGTCGTATGGCACGCCTGAAGTATGTGACCCTAAAACCAAATCGGTTACTTTATTTAACCATACCCGATCTAGTACCTCTCACCTGAACGCGCTCGCGGACTCCCTCACGACACGCGAAAATCTGACGTTTGGTCCCTCGGTGTCACTTTCTTCGAAATTCTCATTGGACGTACACCATTCGAGAACACGGATGGCGAACAACTTTCCACCAAAGAGGATTTGGAGGAATATTGGCAACGCACCCTGCGAGGCAACTGGATTGGGGCATGGAAGATGTCTACCGGCATAGAGAAACTCCTTCAGCGTATGATCGCTCCCAACGCGGACTTGCGTTGCACAGCGTCTCAAGCCATGGCTGATGAGTTCTGGCGTCCTCGCCGAGAGGTTACAAGTGTCCATAGTAAGGGTTCCAATCGGATTGACTCACCAGAATTTGCTGATATGGGTCATAGAACGATCTTCCAGCTATACTTCCTCCGTAGTCTTTGAGAAGGACATGGCAAAGCTCCTTGATCTCACACCATCGTCGACAAGATCAGGGAAGGAGAGATTTTTGGCCCCTCCCGGCCTTGAGAGCCCCCTTACATCTCGGAAGGACCTCCCGTCACGTCAACTCACCAAGTCCAAGTCGCAGCCCAAAGTTGCTGCTAACAAGGGTGCGCAATACATTGATAGATATCCCTAATAAGTTTATTAATGATGAACGCTAATCAGCCACGGCAACAAGAAAACGTCCACACGTTCCACCTATTCCCGATCTTTCTCCAATCAAAGCTTCACCACCAGCCTCTCCGTTGACATTAGCTTCTAGAAAGGAAAATGCTGCTTCTATGGCTAGGGGAGGTGCTTCGACCACACCTCGTCGGGCGTTTGGCATTTTGACTGCCCGGAATGAAAACTTGCCCCCAGGCGTTAAATCGCCGGTTAACGGAATACGGAAGGAGGAGACTAAGGTTTTGGGTGACGCCACTAATATTTCACGAAGGAACACCCAGGACGTAAAGGAAACTTCAATCCCTGTGACCCAGAAGAGTCGGGGGAAGGACTCCACCAGCGTGAGGGATCGAGTCAGAGATTGGGAAAGAGAGCGCGAGAGGTTGAGGGAAATGGCGAGGTTGGAAGAGATAGAGAGGGAGCGAGAGGAGCAGATTGAAATAGAGAAAAGACAGGAGAAACCCAAGAATCAGAAGATTTCCAAATCTGAGGCTAACAAAGAGAATCAGCATGGCACAATGGCGTTTAACGACACCACACCGCCCTCATCTATTGTCACGTCACCTTTAACACAAGGTAAGCAGCCCGTTGTGTTGTTTTCCTTTCTGCCTCACAACTGAGCTGGTACTTACTCTGCGTTTCGATTTCCAGCCTCCAACAGACTGCCCATGGAAACACCTACTCGCGCTTCTAGTGCTCAGGGCAAGAAGATTGGCCATGTTATTAGGGCATCAATCGGTGAGCCACCTGACTCTGCGCCTGGTTGAACCAGTGCAACTAATTTCTTGTCATCTCTTTCTCCACCCACAGACAAGAAACTTCAAGCATACAAATTACCGCCTCTGGGCCACGCTACTGGTGGCCGATCGACTCCCGCACGTAGCATCGACATAGAAACCAAGGACATCAAGACCGAAATCGACTCTCCCCGAACTCGAGGAAATAGCCAAGCGCAATCTTGGGAAAATGAAGGTAAGCTGATAGATGAACTCGATACACACGGCGCAACCCCAGTTGTTCTGACACAATACCTTTCCTGGTGTGTTCTTAGTGAATTCGTCGCTCCCCGTTGTCCGTAATGCAGTGCAAAGCGAGAAACTGGCCGCTGATTCTCGTATGGACCGGTTGACAATTTGGATGCAAAACGTTGAAAGTGAGTTCCGCTTCGGGATATTTGGTTGCTGCGAGGATTGTGAACTAATGATGAGCCCATCGTACAGAGGTTGTCGAAGACGCTCGCCAGAATTTTGCAGCGTCTGCCAAGTTGGATGCTCCTCTCCCTTCACTCCCTATAGCGCCCAGAGACGGCTCGCACAATCGTAGCGCCCGCTCTTCTCGTCTTCCCCGTAAAGTCCTTGCCGCGTCTCAGATTTTCGCGGATTATAATAGTAATCTCATGGCCGACACTTCTGATTCTGCCAATACATCCACTGTGCCTACCTCTGAGGCTACCTCTGGGAGTGGATCGCCCATGACCCCGGCCGAAACCCTCAGCAGCAGCGCACTTTCAACGCCGGCGAGCGCGGAACCAAACCGGAACCAATTTGCGATCCCTGAAATTCATACGCCATCTCGACAAAGGAGGGTAACGGTTTCGGAGAACTCGCCCGTTGCGATTCACAGGGACACCGACATGTCACCATCCAGAAGGCGGGAGAAGAGCCGATCACATGGGCATTTATTGCAGCAACGCATCGCATCACTAACACAGCTTGAGGCTGAAATCAACAAACGTAAGTCACTGACATCTCTGGTTTGGCTATATCCGGTGTTGTTTACTGATCCTAATTCGTCATTTACCAGCCACCCCACCTGAACCAAGCCCACGTCTTTCAGAAATGTTTGACAGAAGCATTTTCATCGCTACACCACTTCGTTCTTCCGAGAATCTTGAATCGCCATCTGCGTCTTTGGACGACTTGACAGGTTCACCTTGTCATGTTGAACCGTACCCTCAGCGTATTCCCAGCGCGCCGGACGCGCTTCCTGATACCCCTGGCCAACGACGCTTGGAGGGTGTCTATGACCGTTTCCTCATGGCCACTTCTGGCGTCAAACGCGTCGGAAAGGGCTATCAATGCGAATTCATTCCTCCTCCCAATTCAGCTAGCTCTACAGGTCCGGGATCGGGATTCCCTATGAGCAGGAGGCATAGTAAAGTTTTCTTTGGAGGTTCCAGGGTCCCGATGCCGCCCCCTGTGAGCTCTGAGGATATACAGAGGAGAGCTATATCTGTGGATGAATTGGGCGTCATTTCGTATGATCCCGAGCCAAGTGGCTCGGGCAGAGAGGAGTTGAGCGGGTACTCGAAGGTTTCGTTCATGAGGAAGGCTATCAAGGCTATGGTGCCTTCCTCCAAGAACCCAAAGCGACTTTCGAAGATGATTGCGGCTTGATGCTACAATAATTCTATGGTTAAAGAATATCTATTCACATGATTTTCCCTTCATCTCATTGTCATGTTCCGGTTTTTGCATTTGGTTCCTATTCCATCAATATCATTCCCCTGCATACTGTTATTCGCTTCATACACACTTTGGTCACACTCGTTTTTCGACACTCTTTAACGTCTCCACTATCTATTGCTCACGATGCTGCTTTTGCTCCCCTGTCTCCCCCTGATCTGTTAATCTGTTCATATTGCTTTCCTGCTGTCGACTTGCACCTGTTTGCTGCGTTGTCAACGTGCTTTCCTTGGCTCCTCCTGTTACCTGCTAGGATCCATCTTCCCCCTTACATCATTATTTACTGACTACCCCTCACGTCAATTGGAACAATTCACGAACCTCGTTATGACTACCTTCTTCTAGAGCTTTAGTTTCTCGTCTACATCTCCCTATTGTTAGTACGCGCTCTGATGTTTCACAGCACGTAGTTTGTCCTCGCTACTTTCGCAACGATCGGTTCACGAGAATACAGATAATTAATTCGAAAGGTTTTTAAATGCCGGTCCCACTTTTTGTGCACATCGAACTAGCGGGGAATAGAGTGACTACCACTAATGAAGGCGACCAGACTTCTGCAATAGCTAGGACCATTATGCAGAATCGACCCAGCTGTGACCAAGTATTGGATTACGCTAAAACAGAAACTATAAAGTACACTACTAAACCAGTGGTATCCTCCGAGAAGGGTAACGGAACTGAGGGAGCCGAGACGTCAAGGGCTACAGCCGTTCAAAAGGGAGGAACCGCTGAGGAATTCATTTGCCGACTTGAGCGTTGTGGCAGAAGAGATACCATCCCTATGCTTAGTGTGCTCGATTTTGCTAG
Organism: Chlorophyllum brunneum; assembly: GCA_963576785.1. Classification (NCBI taxonomy): domain Eukaryota; kingdom Fungi; phylum Basidiomycota; class Agaricomycetes; order Agaricales; family Agaricaceae; genus Chlorophyllum; species Chlorophyllum brunneum. The sequence continues at coordinate 2,158,285 of OY756144.1, read as the reverse complement.
GCCTTGGATGTCCGGATCTGCTGATGTGACTCAAGCGACATACCAATAAGAGTTCGAAGTGTAGGGATGCTTTTCAACCCACATAGCATTAGATCCACCCCCAGAACACGAAGCCAAAGTTTTTGCAGCTATAAGTGATAGTTCAACGTTCAGGTCTCGGATACTATCGTTGGCCAGTGTTAACCTGGCACCTTTTGAACCAGCACACTGTCCTCTCGCCTTTCTCGGGCCTGCGGGTGACCACTCGTTGTTTACAGTGGAGGGACAGAGAGCTGGACAGGATGGGTATAATGGAAGGCGGAAGAAGAAGTAAACCATGTCAATTTTCTATCACTTTGTCGATCCTGGTCTGGTACCATCTTCCAAATACAAAAGGAAATCAATCTCACTGTGTTGCGCTGAAAATAGGTTCTGTGGAAGAACCGAAAGGATGTGAAAAAAACAATGCAGTTTTCTGTATTTCAGACTCTACAGTATTAATCTACTTGTATTCTCATGGTCCTGTTCCACTCTCGGGCTGGAGATTACGAGCCAGAAATCAGCCTTGTAATGTGAACTGTCCTAGTGATAAAGCTACCAACACTATACTGCTTACTTCTTACTTATCATCAACTGATGGCTCAGTGACTAGGGTCAACCAGTTATAATAAACACTGATTGATGGGTAATAAGTAAACAAGAACAGGTAAGCCTTTATTTTTTTGGTAGTAGGCCATGGCACGCCTCAGACTCCCTGATGGACTCTAACATGTGCTAGCTCGGCACCTGGGTTAACCGGTGTTGAGATATTGTGGTTGCGGGATGCCAAAAGCGAGAGGCATGCCTCGGGCCAACCCACAGAGAATAATGACTTACTGTGGGTGAGAAGAGTAACGGCAGGATATGAATATATATCACTATGTGACTGACGCCAACAGGAACCTGATCCACCTTGACCTTGAGCTTCATCCACCACATCGTTGTCCAAGAAATCCCAATCATGTCTGCATCACAGACATTCATTGACTCCGAGGCTGATCTCCCAACTTCTAACACATCGTGTCGCATCCTCGTTGTTTCGCCCTCACTCTCGCAAGCAACTACACTCATCAGTCGTATGTCATCTCTCGCATATGATGCGTGTCTCACGTTTGCTGTTGCTGGCATTATTGTTGGGTCTCCGGGAAATTCACCGTGCATATAGGCATCCAAGCTCTTGGAGAATTCGCCGCCTCGACGTTGGAGGGAGGGAGTGTTGTTGACGGGGGAAGGAAGGATTTACTTTCCCCGGATTTGGTCAAGATCGCCTGGACAATTCAAAATAAATACTATTCTGCCGATGTGCATTTCGCAGCGCACCCGGTGCGTGGCCTAGCGCCTTACTTACTGCAGAATGTACCCGCCCTGATATTTGTCTGGGGACGTGACGAAGTAGGTTGTAATTTCCTCAAAATTCGACATGATGACCCTAAATATACGTGGTTTCTAGGCGTACAAACACCATATAGAAAGGATCTCCCGTGATCTAGGTGGACACGAGCCAGAAGTGTCGCTGGCTGTGCGGGTCAAACCTTTGCCTAATGCACCACCCGCTGAACCTGCGGACGATGAAGAGGATAACGCGTCGATCGACGGATACGTTTCGGGTTTCGGGTTTGAGTACGTTGACGCAACGCTGGATGTGGGTCGTCTAGAGCACGGCCAGTATCAGGAAGAGGAAGAATTTGATGGTGAGTTGAAGACATAATGTCATTACTGATGCTATTGAAACATTTGTCGTAGGGATACCAAATCTTCCTCGTGTTCTTGACGCTTTAAGTACAATCATGTGGCCATCGATGAGAGCACGAAGTAAAGGTCCAAAATATGTGAAAGAAGGAGTGCAGCGCGACCCAAGCCTCTTTGAATGGGGGAAAGGAAGCCACGATCATAGACCATCGTTAGTGGATGATTTGGTGGCGACTTCTAGCTCGCAGCTTTCTGCACAAGCTAGGCGTATGCAGAGTGAAATGGAAGAGCTTACGAGGTGGTTGGAGGACGATATGCGTGACGGTAATCAGGGGGATCCATGGAGATTGGCTGCACGTTCGGATGCAATGGTTGCATCCCCTGCGGAGGACGATAAGGGGTTCTTTGGCGAACTTCCTACTTCCTCTGAACAGACAGGATCATCAATGACCCCGAACTTGGCTAAGTTTGATGATGATTTCACTGTTTTTGTGTCTGCTCCTATCAACACGGCAGGGGAAGGGTCCAAGACAGGGTCTGGTCGTTCAACGCCAGGTGGGGATGAAGATGACCAAGATGGGCTCAGGCCCCCAAGGGGATTGCGGTCGTACAACTCCCTGGGCTCAGTTTCGGATTTCGGTGGGAGTGAAGGAGGCAAAGAGGGCAGGCACGTAATTTCCGATGATGAAGACGATGATTTACCTACACGGACTGAAATTTTCGAGACGACGTCGAGAATTTTTGGGAAGAAAGGCATATCACAGCCGACAGGGGATTCTCGGGAGATTCGTGACACCGGACCTCACATGAAATCGGGCGAAGAGGAGGGATACGACATGGCGCCGTTTGACCTATCTCGAGTGTTGGGGGCACTTGAGCAAATGAAAGAAGAAATCTCCGGCATTGAAAATGAAGATGAGCGGCGGAAGGCGGCGGCGCGCGTCGCTCTGGGATTGGTGTATGGTTTGGAGGCAGAAGGTGACTTTACTTGAAGGCTGATCTCATATGTAACATCCCTCTTCGGATGAATCATTGTGCATTTGCAGGAGTGATGAAGTTTATTCAGCAATTACGTTGCCAACGGGCACAAGAACAAGGGCAAGATGGTCAGTTCAGTGACCGTGGGAGCTGCATGAAGGGAGTGAGAATCTACCGAAGCCGAGAGATACCCGAGCATGTCAGACCAGCACCCACATCCCACACTTGCATGTCTTTCTGACCAGTCATCCCGTCGAGGCCCGCTCGACCCCGTCCTTGATTCTCCCCCCACCGGATATCTCTTTCCCCGCCCTTCTAGTCCCTCTCCCCACTTTGTTTTCCCTCCGCAATCTACCCCGATTACTTCCTCTAGACGGCCATGGCATCCCCTCCCATCCCCCCTCTGTCCAGCACCGAGCTTTCTCATCCCAACCTACAAAGGGCCACCTCAACCCTTTCCCCCCCTCCATTTCCTAACACGGACAGTTTTACCCCCGCAAACCGGACCTCAAATACCCTTGTCCTCCCTCTTAAAAAACGACCTTCGGGCTTTGGGGTACCAGGCCCACACCCCTCCTTACCAGCACCCGCGTCTCGTCCTGGTCACAGTCCACCTCCCCTGCCAAAGAAAGCCTCGAGCCGACCATCAACCGCGAATTCACGCGAAGATGTGACTCCCTGGGAGTTCCAAACTGGTCCATTGGAGACGACAATTACGAGTCCAGCAGATGATAATTTTGTAAAAGTGCTGACGCCCACCTTGCAATCCAAAACGTCGTCTCTCAAATCGAAGCCGTCGTCGGTAAAATCTGTGCATCAACCCTCCATACGATCTCGGTCGTCTTCCACTGCAACGGGACTAGTGGAGGACGTTACCCCATGGGAATTATACCCTCCTATACCCGAAAAGAATACCAGGTATCATATCCCGACCCATCCCATTCCTGAGCAAATATCACCTGTGACTATTCCACCACCCATCACTGCCACAGGTTTCGTGGAGGATGTCACTCCTTGGGAACTTGTTCCACCACCCCCGGAGACTTCTGTGAAGCCCGTATCTCGAGCACCCTCTCACCTAACTTCTGTGGATGAGACATCAACACTCCACTCATTTGACTCTGCAGGGCGTGACCGTGTACCACCATCTCCCGGTTCTCCTTCAATACAACGCTCGCACGTTTCTGTAACATCTTCTCAAGAGTACAAGGTTTCAAAGACCGGACCCACAGAAGATGTCACACCCTGGGAACTTGAACCGGGTCCAAGGCCCACCCCGACGCTAGAAGACGGCGATGAGATGAAGCAATCGGCGTCGAGTCGATTGCGTTCATCTTTGACATTGGCTCAGGTGGAAGAGGTGACTCCCTGGGAGCTACACCCGGCACCGTCCACTCTACCTCCAGTCGAGGGCTTTGCAGCAGAGATCGAGGGATCAAGTGTCAACGGAGGCGGCGCGATTAGAAAGAAGGGTTCGCGCTCGGTGAGTTAGGTTGACTTTTGTCTTGATGGTTTAGCCCATTTTTGAGATTGGAGTCACCTCTGATCCACCGACCTCGGGGTGACACTGATTGGTCATCGTCAAGCTGCGCTCGTAGCTTAAATTGATTCTTTCAAGGCGATCAGCTTTCTTGGTCTGGTCGTCTCTGACCACTTTTAGACCGTTACTGACAATGGAGTGCATTTTTTGTTTCTGTAGGGCAAACAATTCGCTTCTAGTGGCAACATGGCCTTATCCGACCTTCCGTTTGTCCGCGGGCGTAGACATGGCACCAGACCTTCTAAAAGCCGTCATATAAGCGGCTCATACCAGTCTGCAAAGCCCCTAACACAATCTCCCATCGAACACTTACTTATACAAACCTACGACCCGTCCAACGACACTGGTGACGAAATTCCTCATTATGTTTACTCCCGAGTTCCTGAAATACCTCCAACACCACGGACCGCAACGAAATCGTCCACGTCTTTCACTGGTGCACAATCTTCCCCTGTCACTCCCGTCCCAATGGGACCTGTCAAACCCGACCCCCCAATCAAGTCACAATTCAACTTATCCACGGCCGACCGGAAGATATTAACACAGCTTGAATTCTTCAAGGACGCACACGACAAGGAGTTTGTTCTCAAGGGCAAAGGTTATCACCAGCAGGGCGGGGGAGTTACCCCAGGCAAGATTCACCATGCCTACGACGAGAAAGAGGCGCCATATCCCCGGTGTTATGACCCAAGAGCACAAGATTTGTAAGTATAACTTCTACTCCTTTATGTCCCATGTCGCGACCGTGATTCGCCACTGTTCTGACTAAACGATTTTTGCAGGGACGTTTGGGAGATCATGATTTGCCACCAGGTATGTGAGAGTTGGACGTGGCACGTTTTTGCAACGCCGCCAAGGACAGTGTGAGTGATTTCCTAACCCCCCCCCCCCCCCATGACCAGTTGCCATGGTTCTGACGACTTTTCCAGCTTGGATATCGGATGTGGTATGTAGCGGTTGCAATCTATTGTGATAGATTGATGTGGAATCCTGAGGGCGGTGACAGGTACTGGTTCTTGGATAACTCATGCCGCGGGGGAGTGGAAAGTGAGCAATCCACGATTTTTGACTAAAGGAGCGATCTCTCATGTAGGACATACAGAATTGTCATTTCTGGGGTATGAAGTTACTTCTTTACGTTGTTCCGTTGTTTAAATGTTGCAATGTGGCGACGTTATAGGTATTGATTTGGTGCCGACGCAACCCGATTTCAATACGCTTGGAGACAGAGACCTGAAAGAAAGGGTGCACTGGGTTCACCACAATTTGTGAGTCCTAGTAGACTTCATTTATCGGCCTCAATGACCGTTATCCAAAAGCCTCAATAATCTTCCTTTCGAGGACGAATACTTCGACTACATGTGAGTATATTTTATGTATGCGGTAGCTGGCTGGGAGGAGTTTTTTGATGGCGACATCTCTAGACACATCAAAAGAGTAGGCTTGGGCGTTCCCGAAAACAAAGTATGTGCGATCTGGCTCAGGACCAAATCCGGTTGTTGATTACTTCGATTTTAGTGGGATGCGCTATTCGAGGAGTGCAAGCGTGTGCTGAAGTCGGGAGGGGCTTTTGAGGTGATTATCTTACTCCGTCATGAAACCGTTAATTAGCCTGTTGCTGATGATGGACCACTCGCATCTAGATGATTGAAGAAGACTTGTTCTTCCCAGGTAAACCTAATGATGCCCCTGAAATTCCTCTCAACCTATTGATGGCATCGAACGGGGACCTTGAGCTTTCGTCCTGCCAAAATTTCTTTACTTCTGATGAATCGACTCTGAGTCAACCAACGTCTCCAAGTGTCACCATTGACAGTTTGTGCACTAGTACTCCCATAAGCACGCATAGCACCGACCTAGCTGGATCCCCTGTGACACACACCACGCACCAGACCTCCGTTCAATCCACTCCCCTTCCTGAGGCACCTGCTCTGACCTCCGAGCCTACAAAGCATGTCACATTCACCCACAATGGCTCAAGTCTCGATAAGCACGATAGAGGTCCACCTTCACCGCCTTTGCCCGCTACTCGACCCTTAAATAGCTCAGACCCGCACGTACATCTCATGACGCCACACTCACGCTCAACCGTTAAACCTAACCTGTATATCAAGACGCCCTCAAATCCTCAGGGCAAGTACGCGAATTCAGCGGTCTCGTTGCTCAATGCCTTAGGCCATCATACACCTACCACAGGCGACGAATATACTGGTGCTTTTTCCAGACGGAGATTCTCGGGCATTATCTCTCCCAACGATGATCAATTGCACGGAGCACGGAGTCGGAGAGACTCATCACAAGGTATCCAGAGTCAGGCCTCAGCTGAAGGTATGCCAGTGCGGAACGGCGAGCGGGCGACGAAATCGGAACCCTATTTCTTGAGACAGTACAAGGCACCTATGAATCCAAGGGATCACGCCATTCTCGAAGCTATTTATGCAGAAATGCTCTCGTCCAGGTTTATCAACGCAGCGCCGCTCTCTATCTTGCAAAATTATCTCGAATACCACTTTACCGGTGAGTTGTCTACGCAAGAATTAGCTTTTCGTTCGGCTAAAAGTATATCAAGATGTTCGGACCCACCCACCCCTTCTGTTGACATTCCCTCCGACGGCGCTTCTGCATTCCGAGTCACGGTATGTGACTGACACCGAGACTGAATCCGAGAGCTCGGATGAGTTTTCTTCGGATGATGAAGAAGCCCGCGACGCTATCAGACCAAAACCTTCTCAACCCAAGGTTCCCAAGGATCTGCCTGGTCCCACCGAGCCACTCCGCTCGCGCTACCGTTGTACGCTAGGGAAGTCTGTTGAAGGAATGCCAGATGACGTTCGAGTCCTCTCATTCCCGCACCTCATTCGACGTCAATCGCCCTACGTTTCCTTTGACGGTTCTCGGGGATACGCTTTCTCGCCTGCCGCACATTCACAAAGGCGGAGTACCGACGGAAAACCATCGGGCCCGATGCGAATGTCCAGAATGCCGAACCCAGTGCTCAATATTGACCTGAGAACACTGAATATGCACTTGTATCTGCGTACAATGGACATCCTTGGGTGTTCAGAGCCTATGTGGGAGTGGGTTATGCGATACCAAACGAATCTGGCGAAGAGGACTTTCAATGGAACTGGATCACAAACTGGTCGCCCGGTTAAAGCTATGCAGAGTGACACAAGTCTGAACTCGACCGCGAGCACCGGTTCGGTGGAGTCGATCATGAACGGAATCGCGGAAATGACGAGAGACGACTTCGAGATACTGTTAGCAAATTTTGAGTTGTGAGTATTGGAATCATCTGCCATTGACTGCCAGTCACTCAGATACCTATACAGGGATATGCAAGATCAGGCATCCGTGGACTACGCCCTGCAAGAGCAGGTAAATTGGCGTGTTTTTGCCTCGCCTCGGGACCTCAGGCGCAAAGCCTTCGACGAAGCTTGCAAGAAGTGGGACAAGTGGGTGGCGAAACAGGAAAGGAGAGCCCAATACTTTGCCTATCGCCAACACCACCACGGTGGCGCAACATCCCCAGAACTTCGTCGTACGAATTCCAACGGCGATCTACTTTCCCCACCTGCACCGACGAATGGTACTATTGACCATGACGGTCCTGGCGATGTGAGTGGTGGCGGGAAACAACCAGCAACAAAGCGGGACCTTCTGGAACCTAGTCCCATCTCCTTCAGCTCGTCCAGTTTACCACCCCACAAAAGGCTAAGTCGAGCTATCAGAGTCTTCGTTGCGTGGAAGCCTCGAGATCCGAACTCACCTCACCAAGCGGTCGACACCCTGAGCGGCTTCGAGTCCCCCAATACCCCTACCCCTTAAGTTCGTATTGGAGTCACATCTTCAGCCTTTAATTCTTCAACTCTTGATTGAACCACTAACCTAGAACGCCCACTTGGCGTGCTTCCAGGGCATCCTTTATTATTGCCATTTAGAACATTTCGTTCACACATAACTGATCTCTATGTATCCATCAACACGGACGAGGCTTTCTTGGTCGGTACCATCTTTATCTGTCACCCGTCATCATGATGTATCACAGTGTGTGTGTGTGTGTGATTCCATGAACTTTATACCCTAAATACGATCTTCCACGCGAAGGGTCAGTACAAGCCCCTGCTCCAACCCACGAGATTCAGCACAATGTGGCCCTTTCGGAACCTTGACCATGGGCACAGATGCTACTATGACCGGACTACCCCATAGAGAGGTAGACAGCCTGAGGAAGCCTGAGAGCGGGCAACCTTTTGTTGCTGATAGTGCAACGCAAGGAAGCTCCCCAAATGGTAAATAGATGTGCATGGCTATAGTGTAAATCAATGACGAGCATTGACGGCAGATCTGCTGATGATACAGCAGTGTGCGAGTTTTATTGACTTCTGTTACTCTATGACGTTTGTTTAAACCTAGAACCAGAGGTGGGTGCTATATATCATATGCCGTGGTGGGCGGATTTTCGGCCATTGGCGAATGCTCTTTACTCATGCACCATCTGAGCAATCGAAATATAGGTTCAGGGTACGAGAGGACACATCACGTCGTTGAGGGTGTGTTGCAAGGAATCACGGGCGCAGGGGACGGATCTTCAATGGAATCCTGACAGATCCAAAGTGGGATACCATGTGGGGTTCGGTGCCGTGAACCCCATCTCCATGACAGAAGCATCATGTGCATTGTCTTTTTAGCCCTCGATCTCAACACTGCCTCTGGACGCCACCATAGGTCAGCACCCCGAAAGGGGGTGATAAATCAAGAGATCGTGACATCTCGCATCAAAGCCATCACCTTTATCGGGAATCTCGGATTGCCTTAGAGGGGATAAGCCAACCAACGTGGGGACGACGGCGCTGGGATCACACGCACCCTGAGTCTGATGACCTCGATTACTGATCGATTACTAATTTAGGGTACCTTCTTCAATCTTCTCTCACCCTGGTCTTACCCGATTAGCCGGGGACGGGCGGTACGGAAAAATCGGGTATTTTGATTTCCTTATCAGCCTTCGGGTCTAGTGTCGCCCTTGATGGCATATGTGATGGCACCCATTGTTCAGAGCATAGAATCTACTTTGTTAGCTAGTATGCTCAGAGCAAACAATGTACTTAGAGACCCTTATACAGTGATTATGCTGGGGAAACAGCAGGAATCATAACAAAGCATGGAAGACTTTGCAAAACCAATAATATCAGCATAATTTTTGTTATATAGAAACTTCTAGCTCTATAACAGTCTTTTATGATGCAAAAATTTATGTCTAGAATCATTGGATATTTTAAGTGAAAGTCTGAACTTGTAACAAACATTGTAGACCCAAGAATAAGTAGACACAAGTATGTTATTAACAGGCTTATAATATGTATATCACTAACATAGTAGAAAAAAAAATAGAAAATACATTTGTTGGTGAAAATATTGTTTATGAGGAATAAAAATGGGGTCTCTATGCAAAGTCTAATTTATAAATATCTGGAAGAATTCCAATAGATAAGAATACTAGAACAAAAGTAGGAAAAATAGAAAGATCTTAAATAACATTTGTTAAATTTAGATCCAATAGTATTTCTCTGATTGACATTAGTCTACAAACATCATATTTTGTTTTTTAAGTCAAGAATCTATATAGTAGTGCTTAAATACAGTTCACATGTACATACATACAAATAGTACAAGTACTAGTGTTTAGAGAAGGAAAAGAAAAAACTTTGTAAGACTTGACATTATCTAGACTATAGACTAGAGTATTATTTGGTATTTATTTATTGTTTGTTAATTTCAGCCAAAGCACTGGGCCAACAAATCAATAAAGCTGGTATAATATTAAAAACTAATATTGAACCCTATGCTATATATGGACAAAGATATTATAAATGGGAGGTCCAAGTGTTTCCATCACTATTTATTTTCAATAATAGTGTAGGCCTTATTAACTTGTTAGCCCAGTAAGAAAAAGAGAGAGAAATGGATAAAGAGAAAGGTACCAAATCACAATTATAAGAGAAAACAACAAATTGTATACTGTTACGAACTATAGATAGACAGTACATTCCTATCATACACCCGTCACAGTTATCATTCCTACGTATCTATTTCATCCCTTATGGCTGTACTCTTAGTGACTCGTTCTACTTGTTCCCTATGACTCCTCTACTCTGTTCCTTTATTCTTAGCTCGTACCACTAGTATATAAAGTATAGTAATACTTGATGTATTCCTTACACTTTACCAATTGTATCATTCCTTACTCTCTTCTCTACTTCCTTGTCTTTATCCAAAGACTTGCAACCTGAGTCTCAGACTAAGGTCGTAACATTTGGTAAAGTGTCATTTGACTCACCTTGCAAGAGAGATGCCACTATTTGTAGCTAGGCTTGGAATAATAGCCTCCGACCAGGACGACAGTATATGAGTAGTAGTAGCTCATCAAGAACACCAAGATGACCAAGAGTTCCGAGACCAACAGATATCTAGGGATCACCAGTAACCACCAGATCCAAACGACAAACAGAACCAGAAATCCCTGAAGGCCTTAAACGGCAGAAATCTGACTACAGTATAGAAGAAGATACAGCTCTTTTCGAGACTCTATTCAACACAAAAGTTGCTAAGACCACATTCAACATAGAAGTTGCTGAGACCCCATTCAATACAGAAATTGCCGAAGCCACATCCGACATAGAAGTCGCCGAGACCTACAAAAATGAACACAGCGAACCAGAGACAGAATCAGAGATGGCTGATGAAATCAATTTCCCAAAGAACCTAGCCCCAGAACCAGGATATTTCAATGGAGATAGAACCAAGTTTGACGATTGGTGGAGGGCGATATCCTTATGGACACTCTTCAACAAAATCGATGATAACGAGCAAAAGATAATCAGAATATTAGCTCAAATGAAAGGGGGACTTGCAGGTCCTTATGCCAACACCAAATTACAAACGATTCAAGATAAGAAAACACCAGCATTCGAGGACTTCGCAAAGGAGATGGTAGCTACCTTCTCCTTGGGGAATAGGAAAGCAATAGCAGAAGGGGAAATTGAGTTGTTCAAACAGGGAAAGAGGAACACCACGGACTTCTTAATAGAGTTTGAAGCATTGAAAACCCAAGCAGGAACCAATGACGCACATGCCATATTCCTCCTCAAATGACACACCAGAGCAGATATTATCCGAACCATTGTAGGCTATCCGGCAGCCTCAATCCCCAACACATACAGCAAATGGAGAAATACCATCCTTGCAGTAGAACAAGGATACGAAACAATGGACATCACACGAGGAGACGTCAGAACAAGTACAGGAGTCACCTATGGAGGCAGAGGACAACCAATGGAAATTGGTAGACAGAGGGCAGACACCGATCAGAACGGTAAACCAAGGTGTTTTAATTGTAACCTGTTATGAACTATAGATAGACAGTACATTTCTATCATGCACCCATCACATTTATCCTACATATCTGTTTCATCCCTTATGGCTGTACTCTTACTGACTCAGTCTACTTATTTCCTATGACTTCTTTACTCCGATCCTTTATTCTTAGCTCATACCACTAGTATATAAAGTGTAGTAATACTTGATGTATTCCTTACACTTTACCAATTGTATCATCCCTTACTCTCTTCTCTACTTTCTTGTCTTTATCCAAAGACTTGCAACCTGAGTCTTAGACTAAGATTGTAACATAACCTCTATGGGCATATTGCCAAATACTGCCGCAAGAAAACAAAGATAGCATACACCAAAATAATGTCCTATAACTGTGGCAAACAGGGCCACATCTCGAAGAACTGTAAAGCACCAAAGAAAACGCACATCAGAGAAGTTACCGAGGAGATAGAAGAAGAGACAAAAGAGGATTTTGTCGAAGGCTCTGAGTAGGCGCAAACCCATGAGCCAATAAACCTAGAGTTTCTGTTTTATGTCACAATAGACGATATATGATCCCACAAAAACAAAACTCGATGCACGAACTTCTCCTCGATTCAATAATCAGAACAAAGAAAGGACCCAAGCAAATCACCACACTGGTGGATTCCAGATGCACACACACATGCATAGTACAGAGGATAGTAGAAGAAGAACAGATCACGACCAAACCCCTCGAAACCCCAATACGAGTAATCAATGCCAACGGAACCAAAAACAAGAAGGGAGAAATAACAGATACGGCACAACTGGTATTAAGCAATGGCAAACATACAGAAGAAATCGAAGTAATGGTAATACAACTGGAGAGCGTAGACCTATATCTTGGACACAATTGGCTAGTCAAGCACAACCCAGAAATCGATTGGACAAACAACATAATATGCTTCAATAGATGTCCAAAGGATTGCACCACCCGCTACAACAATATATGATTCAATGAAAGAATACACACGGTAAAAGAATATATAGAGGAAAAGAAAACCGACCAAACAAACCCAGAAGACCTACCAACATACCTGCAGCCATATATGCACCTGTTCAACAAGAAGAACTTTGACAAACTACCAGAACATACGATATGGGACCACAAAATAAACTTGACAGAAGACGCACCACCGGTATTACAGTCCAAGGTCTACCCAATGACATTAATGGAGAAACAGGAACTGCAAACATTCCTCGATGAAAATATCGCCTCAGGACAAATTCGACCATCACAATCCCCCTACGCTACACCATGCTTCTTCATAGCCAAGAAAGATGGAACCAAACGACTAGTACAAGACTACAAGAAGCTAAATGAACACACGATTAAAGACAAAATGCCACTTCCACTCATAAATGAAGTTATCGATAGGCTCAAGAATGCAAAAGTCTTTAACAAACTCAACATCATATAGGGATACAATAACATCAGAATAAGAGAAGGTGATGAATGGAAAGCAGCATTCGTAATAAACAACAGACTATTCGAACCAACGGTCATGTTTTTTGGAATAAGTAACTCACCAGCAACGTTCCAAAGGATGATGAACACTGTCTTTTGGGAAATGCTACATGAAGGAGCAGTTGTCAACTACATGGATGATTTTGTCATACCGGGAACCACACAGCAGGAACTTGAAGACAGAACAAAGCAATTTCTTGACATTGCAGTGAAACACCAACTATATTTCAAAAGATCAAAATGCATATTTGATGCAAAAGAAATACCTATATTAGGATTTGTGGTTGGACAAGGCAGCATTAAAATGGAGGAGGAGAAAGTGAAAGTGGTGAAAGAATGGCCAACACCCAAATCCCTAAAAGATATCAAAAAATTCCTAGGATTCACAAACTTCTACCGATGATTCATTCATGAATTCAGCAACATAGCAGCCCCACTACACAAGTTGAAGAAAAAAGACACGCAATGGGCCTGGAAGGAACAACAACAACAAGCCTTCGAAAGGATCAAGGAAAAGATCATAAGCAAACCGGTATTAGCAATGCCACAGGACAAGGGTCAATACAGAGTAGAAGTGGACACATCAGGATATGGAGTAGGAGCGGTATTATTGCAAAAACAAGAAGAACATTGGCATCTGATCGCATTCCATTCAAGAACGATGACACCCGCAGAACGAAACTATCAGATTTACGATAAGGAATTACTCGCCATTCAAGAAGCAATCAAGACCTGGAGACAATATCTACTTGATGCAGACGAACCATTCGAAATATGGACCAATCACAAAAACCTGGAATATTTCCGAAAACCACAACAACTCACAGGACGACAAGCAAGGTAGCAAATAGAGCTACAAGAATACTATTACATATTGAAACATATCACCGGAAAAACCAACACAAAAGCCGACATCTTGTCAAGACTAACAAAAACGGACACTACTCGAGACAATACTAACATCACCCTACTACCCGACCACTTATTCGACAATAGCATAATCACCACAATTTGACAAATTTGGGAAATCTCAGGGGAAGAAGATCTGAAACACCAAATACAAAAGGAGACAAGAAGAGAAATACAATGGCTAAAAGAAAAAGAGAAGCAACCAAAGGAGATATGGGAAACAGATGGGGTACCAATGTTTGAAGGAAGGATATATGTTCCACCCAACAACCAAATATGACAAGAAATACTATGACAACACCACGACGAAACAGATGTAGGACACCCGGGGCAATATCGAATGATCAAACTCCTTAAATGGAGTTATTGGTGGCCCCAGATGCACAGTGACATTAAACAATACATCCAAGGATGTGAAACATGCCAATGAAATAAAATACTCTGAACAAGACCGACAACACATCTCCATCCATTACCAACACCAGCGGAACCTTGGGAAGAAATATTAATTGACATGATAGGACCACTACCAGAGTCAGAAGGATATGACGCAATACTTGTCATAGTCGATTGTTTCAGAAAATTGATCAGATTACAGGCAGTCAACACCATCTTAACATCCGAGGAGCTAGGAGATATCTACTGAGATGACATATAGAGAACACATGGAATACTCCGAAGAATTATCAGCAACAAAGGCCCACAATTCGCATCCAAATTCATGGCAAAACTATGTCGAGCAATGGGAACCCAGCGAAACTTATCCACAGCATACTACCCACAAACCAACAGTCAAACGGAGCACATCAACCAGGAGGTCAAAACATACCTCAGAAATGTAATAAACCATGCTCAAGACAATTGGAAAAAATAGTTAGCAACAGCGGAATTCCAATACAATGACAAAACCCACTCAGCCACCAGATATTCACCATTCGAAATAGTTTATGGAAGATACCCTTGGAAAGGAGATATAATGAGTATTACCAAAGCACCTGCAATCATGGAATGGATACAGGAGTTACAAAACATACAACAAGAAATGACAAAGATATTACAACACAGTCAGGAATAAATGGAGAAACGCAACAGCATTAAGCCGGAACATGAGTACACCCCAGAAGAACAAGTTTGGCTCGAAGCAAGTAATATCAGGACAATGAGACTAACCAAAAAGCTGGATCACAAACAATATGGACCATTCAGGATAAAGACAAAAATAGGCAAAACAAGCTACCAATTGGAATTACCTGAAACGTAGGCGATACACGATGTATTTAACAGCAGACTCCTCTCCCTCTATCGAAAACCCAAGTTCGACAGCTAATGCACCCCACTACTACCGATGCCCGAGATCATCAACGATAAAGAGCAATATGAGGTAGACGAAATCTGAGGACATTACAAAAGAGGACAATGAAATCAATTCCTAGTACACTGGAAAGGGTACACCTCCAAAGAAGACACATGGAAGAATGAGTCAGAGTTAGGAAATGCTAAGGAGGCAGTTCAAGAATTTTTAGACAAGATTTTGAGGACGAAACCTATAAAAAAGGGGGGTAAAAAGCGATAATTATGAACAACAAACCCCATATTACAAGAGATCACTACACTCGACGCATCTCATACTGTATTCACTGCACCATAGACTTCGCCGATTACCTTTACAACATACCATGCATACCGAATGCAAGCCCACCCCCTTCCTAGCCAATGATGCAGAATTCGAACAAGAACTTAACAATTGTTACGACCTTAGTCTCTGACTCAGGTTGCAAGCCTTTGGATAAAGGAAGGAAGTAGAGAAAGGAAGAAGGGATGATACGATTGGTAAAGTGTAAGGAATACATCAAGTATTACTACACTTTATATACTAGTGGTAGAGGCTAATAATAAGGGAGTCGAGTAACGGAGTCATAGGAGACGGGTAGAACGAGTCAGGTAGGGGGCACAGCCTCTAGGGTGATACAGGAGGTGAAACGAGTATGAGGGTACACGAGGTAATGGGCGCATGATGGGAATGAACGGTCTATGATTCGTAACAATACCTCCCTTTCAAGCTTCATGTCCTCATGATACGTATTACTGTAAAGGTCCTTTGTAAGATAGAACATATGGAATTTGTTAAAGTTTTAAGAAAACCCGACGAGTGTTTTTACTCGTTCATAGGTACGGCCGCTCCCAGAGCTCTGGCCAAGTCCTTCTTGTTTCCTCCAATGAGAGGTGTCTTGTCAACACGTCGTAAACCAATCCAGAGGGGTGCGTGTGGTGGTCCTTCTTTAAACAGGAAGTGGGTGTGGTTGTTGTACGTAGTGTTGTCGTTGGTGTGATTGCTTAAAAGTTTGTACACGATCTCTTTCCAATAATTGTTGTCCTTTTCTCCTTCTGATTTCAAAGTGTTATATCCTGTTGGCGGGTGGAAAGTCATGGGTGTGATGGGGGGTACTACCGTGGTGAGTATGGTTTGGAGGTGAGCGACTTCCTCTTCGATGTCGGGGTGGAGTAGCTGGTCGGCGGCGGTTCTTTCTTGCGTCTTTTGTTCGCATGTGTGGCAAATGTGGTGTTGGATGGGGAATGGGTCGTTACTAACGAGTAGTTGATTAACGATGTGGTGGGAGAGGTTGTCTGTGCTTCTGGATTCGTACGTATTGAGTCGTTCGGCTAGGGCTACAAGGATACTGTGCATCCGAGCTCGTATGTTGGAGATAACGAGGAGTTGCAAGTCGTCGTTAATCTCGTACAAGTGTCTCTCCAGTTGGTCTCTCCTTCCTTCGTTGATGATGAACTGATTGAGTCTTGGAGTGGCGTCAGATAAGGTGTCCATAATTTTCGAGGCTCCTTCTTGGGTTGCTTTTACTGCTGCTCCTAGTAGTATTATGGTGTCGACTAGGGTTTCTCCTTCTACGATTTCTTCCTGGTTGGTCCTTTCTGGGACGAGTTCTTCAAATTCTGCGAGGTAGGGGTACGGGGTAAGTTGGCGTTCGGCGGGCATGGTGTATTGTAGAGATAGTTGGCAAAGTCAAGGGTGAAGTGAATACCACGAGTGATGCGATGAGTGTAGTGGTTACTTGAGATGCGAGGTTTGCTGTTCATAATTGCTGTTTTTTACCTCCCCTTTTTATAGGTTTCGTCCTCGAAATCTTGCTTATGAATTCTTGTACTGCTTCCTTGGCGCTATCTAAGTTTGTTTCGTCTTCCCATGTATCTTCTTCGGACGTATATCCTTTCCAGTGTATTAGGTACTGTTTTTGTTTCCCTTTCATGCGGTGTCCTCGGACTTCGTCTACTTCGTAGTGTTCTTCATCGTTAACTATCTCGGGGATCGGTGGTGGCGGAGTGCGCTGGCTGTCATACTCGGGGTTGTGATAGGGGGAAAGTAGTCTGCTGTTGAATACGTCGTGTATCGCCCATGTTTCAGGTAGCTCCAGGCGGTAGCTTGTTTCGCCTATTTTTTCTTTTACTCGGAACGGTCCATATCTCTTGTGATCTAATTTTTTCGTTGGTCTTGTTGTCCTAATATTATCTGCTTCCAGCCAAATTTGGTCTCCTGTTTGGTACTCGTGTTCTGGCTTTGTGCTGTTTCGCTTTTCCATCTGTATCTGGTTTTGTTGGAGCATTTTGATCGTTGCTTGGCGTATGTCCTGCAGTTCTTGTATTCTTTCCGTGATTGCTGGAGCCTTGATCTCATTTGAGATGTCGCCCTTCCATGGGTGTCGTCCGTATACTATCTGGAACGGTGAATGTCCTGTGGCGCTATGTGTTTTATCGTTATACTGGAATTCTGCCGTGCTGAGCCATTTCTTCCAGTTGTTCTGTGCGTGATTGACTACATTTCTGAGGTAGGCCTCAACCTCTTGGTTGATGCGCTCCGTTTGACCGTCTGTTTGTGGATGGTATGCCGTGGATAGGTTTCGTTGGGTGCCGGTTGCTTTGCAAAGTTCCGCCATGAATTTTGATGCGAACTGTGGGCCTCTGTCACTGATGATCCTGCGTGGTATCCCATGTTGTCTCCATATGTCATCCCGATATATATCTCCTAGCTCCTCGGATGATAGGGTGGTGTTAACTGCTCGTAGTCTGATCATTTTGCTGAAACGATCAACGATGACAAGTATCGCGTCGTATCCCTCCGATTCTGGCAGTGGTCCTATCATGTCGATTGATATCTCTTCCCATGGTCCGGTGGGTATTGGTAACGGATGGAGGTGTGTGGTAGGTCGTGTTCGGAGTATTTTATTTCTCTGACATGTATCACATCCCTTGATGTATCGTTTAACATCATTACGCATTTGTGGCCACCAATATGTCCTTTTGAGGAGTTCGATCATTCTGTGTTGTCCCGGGTGTCCTACGTCCGTTTTGTCGTGGTGTTGTTGGAGTATTTCTTGGCGTAATTCGGTGTTTGGTGGTACGTATATTCTTCCTTCGAAGATGGGTAATCCATCAGTTTCCCATATCTCCTCTGGTCGTTTCTCCTTTTCTCTTAACCATTGTGTTTCTCTCCTCTGCTCCTTTCGCAGTCGGTGTTTCAGGTCTTCTTCTCCCGATATATCCCACATTTGTCTGATCTCGGTGGTAGTGTTGTCGAATAGGTGGTCGGGTAATAGCGTGATATCTGTGTTGTCTCTGGTTGTGTCCGTTTTCGTTAGTCTTGATAACACATCTGCTTTTGTGTTTGTTTTTCCGGGTATGTGTTTTAACGTGTAGTGATATTCCTGTAGTTCCAGTTGCCATCTCGCCTGTCGTCCTGTGAGTTGTTGCGGTTTCCTAAAGTATTCCAAGTTCTTGTGGTCCGTCCATATCTCGAATGGTTTGTCGGCGTCGAGTAGATATTGTCTCCAAGTTTTGACCGCTTCTCGGATTGCCAATAGTTCTTTGTCATAGATCTGGTAATTTCGTTCTGCCGGTGTCATTGTTCTCGAGTGGAATGCGATTGGGTGCCACTGGTTATCTTGGTCTTGTGATAATACCGCTCCTACTCCGTACCCTGATGCGTCTACCTCCACTCTATATTGTCCTTTATCTCGGGGCATCGCTAGTACTGGTTCGCTCGTGATTTTCTTCTTGATTTCTTCGAACGCTTGTTGTTGTCGTTCTGACCATGACCATTGTGCGTCTTTCTTCTTGAGTTCATGTAATGGTGTTGCTATGTTACTGAAGTCTTGTATGAATTGTCGGTAGAAATTTGCAAAGCCGAGGAATTTTTCGACATCCTTCACGGATTTGGGTGTTGGCCATTCCCTTACTGCTTTCATCTTCTCTTCCTCCATTTTAATGCTGCCCTGTCCTACCACAAAGCCCAGTATGGGTATTTCTTTCGCGTCGAACATACATTTTGATCGTTTGAAGTATAGCTGGTGTTTGGCTGCAATGTCTAAGAACCGTGTTGTTCTTTTCTCGAGTTCCTCCTGTGTGGTTCCTGGAATGACGAAATCGTCCATGTAGTTGACAAGCGTCCCTTCATGTAATAGTTCTCGGAATATCGTGTTCATCATTCTTTGGAAGGTTGCCGGTGAATTGCTCATTCCGAAGAACATGACCGTAGGTTCAAATAATCCGTTGTTTGTTACGAACGCTGCCTTCCATTCGTCTCCTTTCCTGATTCGGACGTTGTTGTATCCCCAAATGATGTCGAGTTTATTAAACACTTTTGCGTCCTTTAGTCGGTCTAGAACTTCGCTTATTAGTGGTAGTGGTGTTTTATCTTTGATAGTGTGTTCGTTCAGCTTCTTGTAATCTTGTACCAGGCGTTTTGTTCCGTCTTTTTTTGGTATGAAGAAGCATGGGGTGGCGTAGGGGGATTGTGATGGTCTGATACGTCCTGAGGCGAGGTTTTCGTCGAGGAATTTTTGTAGTTCCTGTTTTTCCGTTATTGTCATTGGGTAAACTTTGGACTGTAGTACCGGCGGTGCATCCTCTGACAGATTTATCTCGTGATCCCATACCGTGTGTGCGGGTAGATTATCGAAGTTCTTTTTGTTGAATAAATGGGTGTACTGTCGGAGGTATGGTGGTAGATCTTCATCGTCCGTCGGGTCCGCCTTTTTCTCTTCAATGTGTTCCTTGACTGTCCGTATTCTTTCGTTGAACTGTATGTCACTATGTGATATTTTGCAATCTTCTGGACATCTCGTGAATCGTATGACATGATTGTTCCAATCGATTTCCGGGTTATGTTTAACCAGCCAATCGTGTCCCAGGTATAAGTCCGCGCTTTCTAATTGTGTTACTAGAGCGTCGATTTGTTCCGTGTGGTTGCCGTTGTTTAGTACCAATTGTGCTTTGTCTGTTATTTCCCCCTTTCTATTCTCCGTTCCATCGGCGTTGATTACTTTGATTGGGGTTTCCAGGGCTTTAGTCGGGATCTGTTCTTTTTCTACTGTTTGTTGTGCTATGCACGTGTGGGTGCATCCGGAGTCTACCAGGGTTGTAATTGGTTTGCGTCCTTTTCTTGTTTGGATTGTTGAGTCGAGGAGAAGTTCGCGCGTAGAGTTTCGTTTTTGGGGAATCACGTATCGTCTATTGTGTGATAAAACAGAAACTCTAGTTTTATTGGCTCGCGGGTTTGCGCCTACTCGGAGCCTTCGACAAAATCCTCTTTCTCCTCTATTTCTTGTTCATCATCCTCGTTGACTTCTCTGATATGGGCTTTCTTGGGTGCTCGGCAGTTTTTCGAGATGTGGCCCTGTTTACCGCAATTGTAACACGTTATTTTGGTGTACGTGACTTTTGTTTTCTTCCTGCAGTATTTGGCAATATGGCCATAGAGGTTACAATTGTAGCACCTCGGTTTTCCAGCTTGATCGGTGTCTGCCTTTTGTCGTCCTATCTCCATGGGTTGTCCTCTTCCCCCATAGATAACTCCGGTGGTGGTTTTGACATCTCCTCTAGTGATGTCCGTTGCTTCGTAACCTTGTCCTACTGCGAGGATCGTGGTTTTCCATTTGCTGTATGTTGTTGGGACGGAGGTTGTCGGGTAACCTACTATGGTTCGAATAATGTCTGCTCTGGTGTGGCGCTTGAGAAGGAATATCGCATGTGTGTCGTCTGTTCCTGCTTGGGCTCTCAATGCTTCGAATTCGATTAAGAAGTCTGCTGTGTTCTTCTTTCCCTGTTTGAACGTCTCTATTTCTCCTTCTGCTATGGCTTTCCTATTCCCCAAGGAGAATGTGGCTTCTACTTCTTTCGTAAAGTCCTCCCAAGCCGGTGTTTTCTTATTCTGGATGGCTTGTAGTTGCGTGTTGGCGTAAGGACCTGCTAGTCCTCCTTTCATCCTTGCCAAAATGGCTACTATTTTCTGTTCTTCTTCGTCTATCTTGTTGAACATCAGCCATAAGGATATGGCTCTCCACCAATCGTCAAATTTGGTCCTATCCCCATTGAAATATCCTGGTTCCGGGGCTAGGTTTTTTGGTACGTTGACTTCGTCTGTCATCTCTGGTTCTAACTCTGATTCGCTGTGTTTGTTTTCGTAAGTCTCTGCGATTTCTATATCGTCTGTGGCGTCGGCGACTTCTGTGTCGAATTCGGCTTCGAATAAAGCTGTGTCGATTTCTTCTTCAACCGGAGCTGGTTCTTCGTCTGTGCTGTGTTCGGATTCTTCCTCGTAGGTTTCGGCGATATCTATATCGGATGTGTTCTCGGCGACTTCTGTGTCGAATTCGGTTTCAAATAGAGCTGTGGTCTCGTCTACGCTGTGTTCGGATTTCTGCCGTTTAAGGCCTTCAGGGATTTCTGGTTCTGTTGATCGTTTGGATCCTGTTGCTACGGGTGAACCCTGGATGTCTATTGGTCTCGGAGCTCTTTGTCTTCTCGGTGTTCTCGATGAGCTACTACTACTCATATACTATTGTCCTAGTCGGAGGCTATTATTCCAAGCCTAGCTACGAATAATGGCACCTCTCTTGCAAGGTGAGTTGAATGACACTTTACCAAATGTTACGACCTTAGTCTCTGACTCAGGTTGCAAGCCTTTGGATAAAGGAAGGAAGTAGAGAAAGGAAGAAGGGATGATACGATTGGTAAAGTGTAAGGAATA
Source organism: Chlorophyllum brunneum (assembly GCA_963576785.1). Taxonomy (NCBI): domain Eukaryota; kingdom Fungi; phylum Basidiomycota; class Agaricomycetes; order Agaricales; family Agaricaceae; genus Chlorophyllum; species Chlorophyllum brunneum. The sequence goes on along the minus strand of OY756144.1, from coordinate 2,136,229 downwards.
CATCAAGTATTACTACACTTTATATACTAGTGGTAGAGGCTAATAATAAGGGAGTCGAGTAACGGAGTCATAGGAGACGGGTAGAACGAGTCAGGTAGGGGGCACAGCCTCTAGGGTGATACAGGAGGTGAAACGAGTATGAGGGTACACGAGGTAATGGGCGCATGATGGGAATGAACGGTCTATGATTCGTAACAACAATCTCCTCGATGCTCAGTCCACCGAAGATCAAATCGAGCACTATACCGCCACAACCAAAGGACTCACATACATCGCACATGCCATCAACAACCTCCAAATCCAAGCCAAAGCCCTGAGCCGCATTCTACTCATTACCACTACCAGAGCCCTTCCTGCCGCCATGTCAACTGGGAAACACAAACTCATGAAGGAGTTATTAGACAAAGCAGCCACTGACCTCAACGTACTAGTATAATCTGATGCAAAGAAATGCATCCAAAGTGCCTTAATCATGACAGGCGAAAGACTCAATCACCTCACCAACTCGAGTGACAATCCCACCTACAGACTTGCATGGAGACTAATGGATCTCGACTCATACACCTCCACTACCTTACCCAACAAGCCACCCTACCACAAAAGACAATGAACAGGACTAGTTAGACAAAGGAATGGAGGGAATCAACAAGTCTGTTCCAGACCATCTAATGGAACTGGATATGCAAGATAAAGTAGACCATCTCCTCATACAACTGTCTGATATGGACCCGCCACCTAAATCAATGATATTCAATCCACCCCCATCCTATCTTACACTCAAAGACGGAGGACAGTTTGAAGAAAACTACTGGGAAGAGATAATACACAACCTCATCGCAGCCAAAACAAATGATATCGCTACATTCAAAGGACGCACTATAGCCCTCTTCAGAGGAGGCCAAGACCATGCCCCCTTTTGGATTGGATGTCGACGCAAATCAGGAACCCTGATGATTGGTCCTATCAAACGTCAACTTGTTAATGCCTTATACAAAGAACAAGACGACAAGTAAACTATGGTATTTCATGGGGTCATGAAAGTAAAAAGGGAGGTATTGTTACAAACTATAGATAGACAGTACATTCCTATCATGTACCTGTCACAGTTATCATTCCTACGTATCTGTTTCATTCCTTATAGCTGTACTCTTAGTAACTTGTTCTACTCGTCCCCTATGACTCCTCTACTCTGCTCTTTTATTCTTAGCTCGTACCACTAGTATATAAAGTGTAGTAATACTTGATGTATTCCTTACACTTTACCAATTGTATTATCCCTTACTCTCTTCTCTACTTCCTTGTCTTTATCCAAAGACTTGCAATCTGAGTCTCAGACTAAGGTCATAACATATACTAGCATATGGAGGAGTACTTTCCAGACACTATAGGAATAATGGAATGAAAGTAAAACTAACTAAAAGGTAGACAAGCAAAAAGGAAATGTTATGAACTATTTTTAGTTGATTACATTCCAATCATGCACCTGCTACATTATATATAGCCTACTCCACTATATCTCTGTTTCCACCTCCTGTTTTACCCTAGATACTATACTTTATAACTTATACCTATGACTCTTTTACCTTGCTCCCTTATTCTTAGCACTCACCACTAGTATATAAAGTGTAGTAATACTTGATGTATTCCTTATACTTTACCAATCATATCATCTTTTTATCTTTTCTCTACTTTCTTGTCTTTATCCAAAGGCTTGTAACCTGAGTCCTAGACTAAGGTTATAACATTTGGTAAAGTGTCATTTGACTCATCTTACAAGAAAAGTGCCACTATTTGCAGTTAGGCTTAAAATAATAGCCTCTGACCAGGACAACAGTATATAAGTAGTAGCAGCTCATCAAGAATACCAAAAAGACCCAAAGCTCCGAGACCAACAGATATCTAGGGATCACCAGTCACTATTGGATCCAAAAGACAAACAGAACCAGAAGTCTCCAAAGGACTTAAGTAACAGAAATCAGACTACAGTATAGATGAAGATATAGCACTCTTTGAGACCCTATTCAACACAGTAGTTGCTGAGACCACATTCAATATAGATGTTGCCAAAGATCCATTTAACACAAAAGTTGCCAAAATCTTATCTAATATAGAAATTGCCAAGACCTATGAATACAGTGAATCTGAAACATCTAATATAGAAGTCGCCAAGAACCAACCCAATATTAAAATCACCAAAATACACAAGTATGAACAACCTGAAATAAAATCAGAAATAACTAACAAAATTAATTTCCTAAAGAACTTAGCCCCAGAACCAGGATACTTTAATGAAGGTAGAATCAAATTTGACAATTGGTAGAGAGCAATGTTCTTATGGACACTCTTCAACAAAATTGGCGATAATAAGTAGAAGATAATTGGAGTATTAGTATAGATGAAAGGAGGACTAGTAGGTTCTTATGCTAATGCCAAGTTACAAGCAATCCAAGACAAGAAAACACTGGCATTTGCAATGGAAATGGTAGCCACATTCTTCTTGGGGAATAGAAAAGTGATAGCAAAAGGAAAAATTGAATTGTTCAAACAAGGAAAGAGGAATACTACAGACTTCTTAATAGAGTTTGAGGTACTGAAGACCCAAGCTAGAACAGATAATGCACACACCATATTCCTTCTCAAACAACATACCAGAGCAGATATCATCAGAACCATTGTAGGCTATCTGGCAGCCTCAATTCTGACAACATATAAGAAATAGAGAATCATGATCCTTGCAGTAGGACAAGGATACAAAACTATGGACATCACCCAAGAAGTTATTAGAACCACTACTAGAGTTACTGATGGAGGTGGAGGGCAACCAATGGAAATTGGAAGGCAAAGGGCAGATACCAATCAGAATGGAAAACCAAGATATTCTGCAACTTATACAAGTATATTGCCAAATATTGTTGTAAAAAGACAAAAGTCACATATACCAAAATAATGTACTATAACTGTGGCAAGCAAGACCACATCTCAAAGAACTGCAAAGCACCAAAAAGAATACACATTAGGAAAATTACCAAGAAGTCCAAGTAAGGAGAAAAAACAAAAGAGGATTTGTTAAAGGCTTTGAGTAGGCACAAACTTGTGAGCTAATAAACCTAAAGTTCCTGTTTTACTTCATAATAGATGATATATGATTCCACAAAAATAAAACTTGATGCACAAACTTCTTCTCAACTCAACTATCAAAACAAAGAAGAGATTCAGACAAATCACCATACTAGTGGACTTCAGATGTACCCACATGTGCATAGCTTAGAGAGTAGTAGAAGAAGAACAAATCCCAACTAAACCTCTTGGAACTCCAATAAGAGTAATCAATGCTGATAGAACTGAAAACAAGAAAGGAAAAATCACAGATATAGTATATTTGGTACTGGACAATGGAAAATACACAAAAGAAATTAAAGTAATAGTAATCTAACTAGAAAGTGTAGACCTATACCTTGGACATGACTAGCTTGTCAAACACAACCCTGAAATTGACTAGACAAACAATATAATATGCTTCACAAGATGTCCAAAATATTGTACCACACACCACAGTAATATATGGTTCAATGAAAGAATATGCACAGTAAAGGAATACATAGAAGAAAAGAAAACTGACCAAACAAACCCAGAGGATCTACTAACATATCAATAGCAATATATGTACCTGTTCAACAAGAAGGACTTTGACCAACTACCTAAACATATGATATGAGACCATGAAATAAACCTGACCAAAGATGTACCACTGGTACTATAATCCAAAGTCTATCCTATGATAATAATGGAAAAACAAAAGTTACAAAAATTCCTTGATGAAAACATTGCTTCTGGATGAATTTGACCATTACAATCCCCTTACGCTATGCTTCTTCATACCTAAGAAAAATGGAACCAAATGACTAGTACAGGATTATAAGAAGCTAAATGAATATATAATCAAAGACAAAATACTACTTCCATGATAAACAAAGTTATTAACCAACTCAAAGATGCAAAAGTCTTCAACAAACTTGATATTATCTGGGGATATAACAATGTCAGGATAAGAGAAGGCAATAAATAGAAAGCAGTATTTGTAATAAACAGTAGATTATTCGAACCAATAGTCATATTTTTTGGAATGAGTAACTCACCAGCAATGTTTCAGAGAATGATGAACACAGTGTTCTGAGAGATATTGCATAAAGGAGCAGTCATCAATTATATAGATGACTTCATTATCCCAGAAACTACACAGAAAGAACTTGAGGAAAGGATGAAATAATTCCTCAACATCATAGTGAAACATCAGCTATATTTCAAAAGATCAAAATGCTTATTTGACATGAAGGAAATACCAATACTAGAATTTGTAGTTGGACAGGGCAGTGTCAAAATGGAGGAGAAGAAGGTGAAAGTGGTAAAAAAATGGCCAATACCCAAATCTCTAAAAAACATCAAAAAATTCTTAGGCTTCACAAACTTCTACTGATAATTTATACACAATTTCAGCAACATAGTAGCCCCCTTACACATGTTGAAAAAGAAGGACACTCAATGGGAATAGACAGAACAACAATAGCAAGTCTTTGAGAGAATCAAGGAAAAGTCACAAGTAAACTAGTATTAGTAATGCCACAGAATAAGGAACAATACCGAGTAGAGGTAGATGCATTAGACTATGGAGTAGGAGCAGTACTATCACAAAAGCAAAAAGAACATTGGGATCCAATTACATTTTACTCAAGAACAATAATACCTGCAGAATGCAACTACCAAATTTATGACAAAGAATTACTAGCTATTTAAGAAGTAGTCAAGACCTGGACACAATACCTACTTGATACTAATGAACCTTTTGAAATTTGGACTAATCACAAGAACTTGGAATATTTCTGAAAACTACAACAACTTACAGGACAACAAGCAAGATGGCAGATAGAGCTACAAGAATACCATTACATACTAAAATACATCTCCAGAAAGACCAACACAAAAGCTAATATATTATTGCAACTGACAAAAACTGATATCATCCGAGATAACACCAACATCATCTTACTACCTGACTATTTATTTGAAGATAACACAATCATTGCAATCTAACAAATATGGGAAATCACAGAGGAAGAAGATCTGAAATACTGACTGCAAAAAGAAACAAAAAAGGAAATACAATAGTTGAAAGAAAAGGAAAAACAACCAGAGGAGATATAGGAAACAGATAAATTACCAATATTCAAAGGAAGAATATATGTTCCACCCAACAGCCAAATATGACAGGAAATACTGTGACAACACTATGACAAAACAGATGTAGGACACCCAGGGCAACATCAAATGATTGAGCTTCTTAAACAAAGTTATTGGTAGCCTCAGATACACAATAATGTTAAACAATATATCAGAGGATGTAATACATGCCAACAAAACAAGATACTCCAAACAAAACCTACCATATACCTCCACCTACTACCAATACCAGTAGAACCTCGGAAAGAAATATTGATTGACATAATAGGACTATTACCTGAATTAGAGGGATATAATACAATACTTGTCATAGTTGATTGTTTTAGCAAAATGATCAAGCTGCATGCAGTTAACACTACATTAACATCTGAGGAGTTAGGGGATATATATCAAGACAATATATGGAGAATACATGGAATATCCCACAGAATCATCAGTGATAAAGGCCTACAATTTACATCAAAATTTATGGCAGAACTATGTTGAGCAACTGGCACTCAATGATTTATCCACAGTATACCATTTACAAACTGACAGTCAAACAGAGTGCATCAACCAGGAAGTTGAGACATACCTTAGAAATGTGATAAACTATATGCAGAACAACTGGAAAAAATGGTTAACCACAGTGGAATTCCAATACAACAACAAAATCCATACTGCCACTGGATATTCACCATTCAAAATAGTGTACAGATAACATCCTTGGAAAGGAGAGATAACAAACATCACTAGGGCACCTGTGATTACGAAACAAATACAAGAGTTACAAGACATGTAACAACAAATGATCAAGATGCTACAACACAGCCTGACACAAATGGAGAAATATAACAGCACCAAACCAGAATATAAGTATATTCCAGGAGATCAAGTATGGCTTGAAGCAAGTAATATCAAGACAACAAGACCAACCAAGAAACTAGATCACAAATACTATGGACTATTCTGAATAAAGGCAAAAATAGACAAAACAAGTTATCAATTGGACCTACCTAAAACATGGGTGATACATGATGTGTTTAATGGCCAACTCCTCTCTCTCTATTATAAACCTGAGTTTGACAGCCAGCATACTCTCCTACCACCAATGCCTGAGATCATCAACAATAAAAAACAATACAAGGTAAAGAAGATCCAAGAATACTGTATAAGAGGATGACAAAATTAATACCTAGTATACTGGAAAGGATATACCTCCAAGGAAGACACATGGGAAGATAAGTCAGAGCTAGGAAATGCCAAAGAGGCAGTTCAGGAATTTTTAACCAAGATTTCAAGGACAAAACCTATAAAAAGAGGGGGTAAAAAGTGACAATTATGAACAACAAACCTTATATTACAAGAGAACACTACATTTGACCAAGAAACATAAACTTATGAAGGAGTTATTGGATAAAGCAGCCACAGATCTCAATATGTTGGTATATACCAATACAAAGAGATGTATCCAAAGTACTCTAGTTATGATAGGCAAAAGACTCAACCACCTCACTGACTTAAGTAACAACCTGATATACAAGCATACCCAATAATTAATGGATCTTAACTCTTATACCCCCACCACATTACCTAACAAACCACCATACCACAAAGAAGATGAACAAGAATAGTTAGATGAAGAAATGAAAGGAATTGAGAGATTAGTGGCTAAACAACTAATGGAACCTGATATAAGAAACAAAATAGACTACCTGTTAATTCACATCCTAGACTTTGACCTACTAACCAAACCAATCATATTCAATCCATCTCAATCTTATCTTATGCTGAAAGAAAGAGAAGAACTTGATGATAACTATTGGCAAGAAATAGTTTATTTAGTCATAGTAAAAACAAATAACACTATAATCTTCCAAGGCTATACTATTATACTTTTCAAAGGCTATACTATTATACTTTTCAAAGGAGGACAAGACCACATTCCCTTCTGGATTGGATGCCAACATTGCTTGGGAATTCTAATAATAGGTCCTACCAAATGTCAACTTGTCAATACTCTTTACAAGAAGAAGAATGCTAACTAGTTCATCATATTTCATGAAGTCATAAATATAAAAGAGAAGGTATTATTATGAACTATAGATAGACATTACATCCCTATCATATGCCTGTTATTATTTCCTTATATTAGTTTTATCTCCTGTTTTACTCTCTAAAAACTATACTCTCTATGACTTGTTCTACTTATTCCCTTGACTCATTTTACTCCATTTTCTTATATTATTAGCACTTACTACTAGTATATAAAGTGTAGTAATACTTGATATATTCCTTACACTTTACCCATTGTATTATCTCTTTCTCTTTTCTCTACTTCCTTGTCTTTATCCAAAGACTTGTAATCTGAGTTCTAGACTAAGGTCATAACAGATCTTTCTAGCTTATCTCTCTAATATTATTCAATTAATTCACACTCTATTAAAGGCTTCCATATTAAAGTTCATGGTTTGAATAGTGCAGTGGTGCAGATTTGATTGCCTACAAATCTGATTGCTAATTATATTCATATTTAGATTACAATGTCTTTTGCTATCTCTGTAATTCTTGGCTTGATCCCCACTTTCTCCAGCTTTGGCAACTACAATGAATGGGTTGACTAGATACAAGATATACTTGCACTTGTCTCCTAAGACAGCTATGCACTTCTCAGAAATAAGTATTTGCTGACTTTCCTATTGTAAATCTATACTCTCCAATCATCCTATCCTCTTAACTCTTAATATACTAGGCACCATACTACTGAATATACAGGATGCATCCATTTTAATTGTATAGTTTACTCAATTATCAAAAGTAAACTACCTACTAAGATAATTAAAGAGAATTTTCCTATTATAAACAGGATGTGAATATATTTGCATAATGTCTATAATCTTAAGAGTATCTCTGGCTTCTATTTTTTCAAATATGTTGAGACAATTCACTTCTGCCTCCATCTAAATAAGAACCCCTCTGATCCAATTGCTAAGCTTACTACCACTTATGAGTAGCTTGATGCTAATAGCAATTGTGCTATCCTGAAGATTATCAAAGTGATGACCCTTTTTTTCAGTATTCCAAACTTCTAGAATATCATAACTCTATTCTTCATAATAAACACCACAATTTCAACTGTAATCTTTGCAGTAGTCAGAAGAACTATAATTAACTATTGGTTAATGCTTAAAGCAAACTAATTGATGAATAAGTTCTTTAGTGCCTGGTTTCAAGATATATTCCAATATTACCAGAAGCAGCAGTAGCAGTAAGGGTAGCAGCAACAATAGTGTCTCCAGCAGTAGTAGTAGTAGCCTTAGAGGAACTAGGAGGATAAAAAGAAGTATTAGTATAGAAAATATGGTAATAGCAAAGACTAAGCAAATAAGGTCAATGCTGGGCAACCAACTCTCTCTGGAAATAATACCAGGCAACCAGCTTACACAATAGATTTAGTTTTACCAAGTTAACTACTAACCTAAAAAAAAGTACTTGCAGTCTTATTACTAAGGTATGATCCTCTAGACTGACCCTTTTTCTTTTCTTGTAGCTGACAAAGTCTGCTAAAAAATCTCAAGATCCTTAGCACTGTCTACTTTGTATATGGCTGCTAAGGTAAAAGTTTTGGATTTTTACAAAAAACATATAAATACTTCTCTTCTTTAACTAGTCTCTTCCTTAATGACTGCCTCTATTATAGAGGTTAACAAACTCTTTGGTACTCCAATAGCTACCAAACCAGTTGTAAGTATCCTAGCTCCAACTGCTATCAAGATGAACAAGAATACAGTGTCTCTAGGGTCTAAGAACAAGAATCACTCAGATAAAGCAATAGTAGATAAGCCAAATCTTGCTAGCTCATTACACAAATCTGAAATTTGCTGCAAATGTTTTATATATATCATTAGTGTCCAAAAAAACTCTCAACTGGGTATATAGAGTGCAACCTCAGCTAATATAGAATCTTGGATATACCTATGTATATACACAATTAAATAAATCAGATATATCTTTTTTTCCTTTTTTTACTAGAGTAAAGAATACATGTAAAATAACACATAGCTGTAATAGCACATATAGATGTATGATGAATAGACAACCTTGTAAAATAAGTAATAAATGACTTCTAGACTCCAGTACCTTCCTTAATATAACTTCATATTAAAAGAATCTTGTAGATATTATTGAGAGCTCCTTTGATTCTACTACAATTGCAGATAGAACCACACTTTCTATCAGCTCCTATAGTACTATTTATTTAGAGACAGAAGTAAAATTAGAGTTATGCAAAATAGAGTAGCTATTATAACTAGTAAACTATATGCTTATTTTAGGATATGATTTTATCTTAGTTCAGATTTTCAGTTTGCATGGAAGATCACTTGCTAATTATGCTTATTTTTGTTCTGAACCTATCAATCAACCTTTTCTATATTTGTTTCTATCCATTTTCATATATCTTGTTTCCTTTTACATTCTGATTTCTTTTTATCTCTATTACTTTGTACTTTCAGTATTACTTATTCTGCTTATCACATCATATTCATATATTCCTATTACCAATGTTATATAATGTTCTTTTATCCTTTTACTGTCTAATTACTCTGTTATCTTGACTCTCTAACACTTTTCTACTACTATTATATAAGTAGTTCTTTATATACTTATATTCAGTAGTTTAATTATCAACTTGGTCTCTGGCTACCTGCTTATCCACTACCTATGTCTAACCTTTATCCTAGTGACAAGTGGTTATCTAAGTGAAAACTACTATAGTACTTAAAGGAGTATAGTACATGAAGCTAAGGTTCTCTATTTGTTCAGTCTACCATTCTATAAGGACTGTACCTCTGTTGGTAGTATTGTACTTAATAGTATAATCAGACTCAGACCTCCAGTATTATCTCTCTTATCTTATAACAACTTGTCTTACTCATTCTCCTATACTTATAAAACCTACTATGCCAAGTACTACTACACAATCTTCCATTACTACCCATAACCACACTCCTATCCAACTACCTGTTTTCCAGCATAGTAATATGCAGTAATAAACAGATAATCTGACTTACTAATAGATAGTTAATAGATGGTAAAGTTACTAAGAGAGTTACTGTTTAGTTAAGTAGAGTGAGATAGAAATTGAGTAGATTGTCTAAAGAATAGTAAGAGAATACATGCTACTTATATACTAATGTCTGAATGCAAAACCTTAAGACCTAAGTATAATAACTATGTATAATGAGTCAGTAATAACTATAGAGTTCTTTGAAATACTGCAATATCATTAGTAGTGTCCAATAGTATAATTGGAGTGACAATAATCAGTCAGCTTATGAAATACATGAGTAAAAGGTGCAAAATGTGAGTCAGAGGGTATAGCCTTAATGACAAATATTATATAAATAATACTGAAGAACGAGTCACATAGAATACAGCTATAGTAAGCACAAATAACAACACTTCTTCTAGCTCAAAGTGCAATATGAATTAAGCACCAAACTGAATAGGTAAATAATTGGAATTTAATAGTATTCAGGCTTTTTGTACAGATGTTAGCAGGGTTCTTTTTAGACTCCACATAAAATAGTTTTATTTTGTCTGTCTCAACAAGTTCATGGATGAAATACCAGTGAATTATGATATGTTTGGACTGATGTTCAACAACCAGATTAGAAGTCCAGAAGATTATGCTTAGAAGGTAGTAGTACAAGTATAAACTATACTTGTAATGCTCTTCTAAAGGACTAGCCATCTGCTGACTAAGTTTCACAATAGCATAAGCAATATTAGGTCATAAGCCAATCATAGTTAATGTAGATAAGGGCAATTATAATCAAGCCAGTCCTTGGATAGCAATTATAATATACTCCAGTATCAGATAGAGATTGCTTAAAGCCTATGACAAGCAGTGACTTTGTTATCATGTGTCACCAAGCTAAGCTAGCTTGTTAAGGCTATACAATACTTTTTGTAACCTCTACACTTTATTTTGTCCAAGTGTAAATCCTTCCAGTTGTTCTATAAAGATTTTTTCATCCAAATTGCTATATAAATAGGTAGTTTTTACATTAACACTTTTAATCTCCTAATCTTTGACTGCTGCTAAAGAGAATAGGAGATAAGACATTTTGTAGCAGACAATAGCTCATTGTAGTTGAGATCTTTCTTTTGTGAGAAATCTTTTACTATTAGTTGAGTATGGCAATAACCATCTGACTTAGTGTTGAAGACCCATCTGTTTTTGATAATATTAACACCTTTGGTAGAGTAGTCAACTAACTTATACACATTGCATTTTCTGAGTATATTAAGCTCCTTAAGGCATACCTTAAGCTATTTGTCATACTCAGTAGCAGACAACTTGGCAAAGTCCCTAAATTTGACTGGCTGAGGTGACAGAAAGGTCATACTGGCCTTAGAGAAATAGTAATAGATCAGTTCCATACCACCTTCATAAATCAATCAGTAAAGCTCTTCCTCACTCAATTCAAGTATAGGCAAATCAATATAAATATTTTACTCATGTGCTAGTAGAGGAGGTTGCAACCTATCAGGTGTATATTCATTTTCTTCTGGAACACAATCATCAAGACCTGAAGGGATATTAGATTGACTAAGGTTTTATTATCTTTGTCTTGGCTAACCAAAAGATTTGTACCTTTTTCTAAGAATATTCTTTGGATGTCAGTAGTCACTATAGACATTTTCTTCTCTTTGTGAAACCTGAAGATCATGAAGTTTTCTCAGTACTTCAATGTCTGGATAAAGTATGAAAATCCCTTTTGGAATAGGTATAGAAGCCCAGTTATTAGTATATAGATTAGGCACAGGTGCAGTCTCCTTATTATCATTCTTAACCTTAACTCTTTCTAGAGGCCAAGACAGCATAGGTTGAGAAAGAGGTGGAATAGGATTCTTGTAGGATAATCCTAAAAAAGATCCTCTAAAAGAAGAAGAAGACAAAGGCAATAGAGTCTGCTTTCTGGGACTAAAAGTAGGAGTTTGTGGACAAAGAGGTGGCAGCAGTAGTCCTGCATATAGTATACTTAGACTAAATGGTCCTGGAACAAATCCATCTTCAGAAAAGGGAGAATTTAATCCTTTTTGATTATTTGAATTGCTATTATTGGGTGGCAATTGGCCCTGTTATTCAGACTATAATGGATATCTGAGGAAATAAAGTTCATCAAAGACAGTATAGGAGAAGCCAAAGATAGAATTGTTCTACTGATAGTGCATAAACTTGAAATTACTGCTATTACCTGTATAACTAATAAAGATCATCAATTCTGATTTGGGCACAAGTTTATCTTGCTATACTTTATCAGAAAGGTATATATAGGCTCTACAAGTGAATACTCAGAGATGAGAAACATCAGATTTCCTTTTGAACTATGTCTTATGGGGGTAATCTATTTTGAATGCTTTATAGGTGTTCTGTTATAGATATGAGTGACTATATTGAATACAAACTCCTAGTAGCTAGCTGGAAGACATACTTCAAGTTGCATAGACTGTGCCTTTTCTAGAAGTGTTCAATTAAGACATTTGGCACACTCATTCTATTAGTGAATGTATGGTACACTTGTTTTATGAAGGATTTCTTTTTCAGCAAAGTAATCCTTAAGTTTCTGAGACATATATTCTCCTCTATTATTAGAGCACACATACTTGATGTGTTTGCTTGTCTGGTTCATGACTAGCTTAGCATATATCTTGAAGGCACATATAGCATCTTGTTGCATAAAAAAGAAATATGTATATAGGAAAAGTAGTCATCAAGGAATATTATAACCTATTTAAACTTATAGTAAGGTGTAATAGGGAGTTTCTGAAGATCTGAATAGATCAATTCAAGGATTTTGGATATATGAGATATATTCTCATGATAAGCCTTGTTTGGCAACTTTTCAAGTACACAACCAGGGCAAACTTTCTATACTTTTGGTAGAAGTACCAGAATAGATTCTATGTGTTTTGGCATATAACCTAGAGTCTGATCAGATAAGTATACAAATCTTTGATGCCAGATATCATAGGATATAGTATTCTTATTGATCAAAGCCAAGGAGAATCAGAGATCTCCATCATGTAAGATATACAAGTCAATGAAGTAAAGTTAGTTTGAAGAAGCCCTTTGACAATAATATCCACTTAGGCAAGATTTACCACAAATATCACAAATGACAGTCTTCCCATTAGATATTTCTGCAATTAAATCAGTTTTATCTATGATGGATCTAGTCAAAAGAAGTCTTATATCTAACTTTGGTATATAATATACTAGGCAAAGGTACAAGGTATACTACTGAACTTTGCCAAATTCTAGTTTTACTTCTGTTTTTAAATAGACAATGCCATAAGATCCAATAGAAAAGGTAGATCTATCTGTGATCTGTACTGAAAGAACCTTTGACAATATTGACAAGATCTCTCTTATTTGAGGTAACTTTGAGAAAGATACCAGAGTCCAAAAGCTATTTATCACTCATTTTATAAGGTCATCTATTTATTGCACATCCACATGCACTACTGCAGCTATGTATTATTTCACATATGTTTTTCAATTTTGAGAAAAAAGGGAAAATATGTATATCTGAAATATATAATTATATATATTTATTTACATATCTATAATTAGTTAAGCTACTAATCCAAGATTCTGCATCAGCTGAGATTGTACTCCACGCACCCAGTTGAGGGTCTTCTTGGGCATCTGTGATATATGTATAAGATACTATAGTAATCTTTAGATTTGTGTAAAGAACTAGCAAATCTTAGTTTACCTGCCATCATTTCATCAGAATAATCCTTGTTTTTTGATTCTATCAGTACTTTATCCATATCTTTTTTGACAGTAGTTGGAGTAGGGATGCTCATGACTGGTTCAGCAGCTGGTATAGTACCAAAGAGTTCATTCACCCTCCATAATGAAGGCAGCCATTAGAAAAGAGGCCAGTTGGAAAATAAAAGTATTTCCTATGCATTTCTCATAAAAATCCAAGGCTTTTACTTTGGCAGCTCATACAGAGATAGGTGGCTTCTTAGCTAGATTTGTTATTTGTAAGAGAAGTAAAGGGAAAAAAAGGATGGAGGATCATGTTTCATTGATAAGGTTGCAAGTATTCTTCTTTAGTTCAGTTATTAACTTGGCAAAGCCAAAGTTAACAGAGTTTATTATGTAAGCCAATTGCCTAGCATTATTTCTAGAGAGAGTTGGTTATCCAGTATTGACTTTATTGGCTTAGCCTTTGCCACTACCCCTTGCTCTATATTACCTTTTCTTCTTTTCTCCTTCCCTTTGAGGCTACTACTGGCACTGCTACTGCTGTAGATGTTACTGTTGCTACTGCTGCTGAGGGCACAACTACGGTCCTTACTGTTACTACTTCTACAAAGGTCTATGCTACTACTGCTGCTATCCTTGATAACAAGGGGGTATACCTTGAGATTTTACACTGAAGAACTTATTAAACAATTAGTTCATCTTAAGTATAGACCAATGGTTCATAATTGCTCCTCAGACTAATGCAAAGATGATGGCCAAGACTTGGGTGTTTACCATAAGAAAAGGTGTGATAATATTCCACAAGTTGGGAATACTAGAAAGAGGAGTTATTGCTTTGATAATCTGCAGGATGGCACAATTGCCATTAGCATCAAGCTGTTTGTAAAGAACAGCAAGCTTGGTAATTGGGCTGGAGGGGTCCTCATTCAGATGGGGATAGAAGCAAATTGTCTCAACATACTTTAAATAGAGGCTGGAGATAGACTCCATGCTATATACAGTATAAAGATGCAACTATATACTATTAATATCAGGAAGGTTTCCTTTGATTATCTTGGCAGGTAGTTTACTTTTAATAATGGAGTAAACCACCCAGTGCATCCAGATGTATACAGCATGTTTGATCACTACCTAGCCTGTAGAAGGTGGAATGATCTCATAGGTAGAGACAAGAATATATATTTATAACAGAAGTGTTAACAGATACTTATTGCCAAGGATGGTAGTACTGTTAGTAGAGACCAAGACAAGAGTATTTTGTATCCAGTCTGCCCACTTAGTATAGTTGGCAGGTCTGGAGAGAATAGAGATGAAGCTAAGTATAATACAAATAAGAGAAGATATTATTGTTTCATAATTAGCAATCAGATTTGTGGGTGATCAAATCTGTGCCACTACACTGTTCAAGCTATGAACCTATATACAAAAGCTTGTATAAAGTATAAAACTAATCAAGTCATATTAGAGGAATAGGCTAGAAAGACCATATTCTACAGGACTAGTCAGATTAGCCTATCTACAACCCTTGCAACCAGTCATGGTACATGGGAAGTAGGCAATCCAGAACCTATAACCTGTTTTCCAGCATAGTAATATGTAGTGACAGATGGATAATCTAACTTACTAATAGATAGTTAGTAGACAGTGAAGTTACTAAGAGAGTTGCTGTTTAGTCAAGTAAAGTAAGGTAAAAATTGAGTAGATTATCTAAAGAATAGTAAGGGAATACATGCTGTCTATATACCAATGTTTGGGATGCAAAACTCTAAGACCTAAGCATAATAACTACACATAATGAGTTAGTAATAACTATAGAGCCTTTTGAAATATTGTGATATTATTAGTGGTGTCCAGTAGCATAATTAGAGCAACAGTGATCAGTTAGCTTATGAAATACATGAGTAAGAGATGCATAATATGAGTTAGAGAGTGCAGCCTCAATGACAAATATTATATGAATAATACTAAAGAAGTAGTCATATGAAATATAGCTATGGTAAGTGCAAATAACAACACCACCTATTTCTATTGACAAACTAGCCACTAAAGATAGTAAAGACAACTTGTCCAAAGATAGTGATAAACTAACTATAGACCCTACTTATACTATAGCTTATACTTTATCTTACCTGGCCAAAACTGTTATGTCCAAACCTCGAACCTACGTCAGAGGTTATGACAAGTTTCCAGAAGCAATACCACTTGTCCCACCACCATAATCCAACAACGGCATTATCAATTCTCTACTTTGACTAGCCTGGAAATACACACCATACTTACATGTATGTAACACTAATGGACTTTACTTATGCACCATCGAGAACAACCTCTACAGTGCCTGAAATAATGGTTGGAAAGCACAACTGACTACTGAAGAAACTATGCAGTATATCCACCCCTACATGTACACTCGCAGTCTAGCACTCAAAGCACTCATTCACCAACAAATTGCCAATGGAATCTATTGCATAGAAATGCGACCTAGAGACTTATCACCAGACGACAAACCTGCTGTACTCAGTAGTAACAGCAATGATTCTCCCCATCTGCTATTGTGATCTACTTGAGCCTTTGTTGAGTCACCTGAGTCCTATCTTTCCAAAGAACCAATCATATCCACGTTATTCCTATTATCTGACTCCAATTATCCTATGGATGCAGTTCTTCCATCACCACCGTCATTGTCATTGCCTTCTACTACTTCATCCTGCATATCTTATGACTGCAGCTATTCCAATGAATCCTCATCATCATCATCTGAGATCTCTGAGGATGAGTAAGCACTCATCCATTTCATTGTCATCAGTTTTACTTTGCTCTATATTTAGCTGTTTCATCTTTATCAGTTTCACATTTATCTTTAGTAGTGTTTCATCTTGAGTTTCATATCTATCAGTTTCACATTGTGAAACATGTTTCAGTCTTGTTATCTATACTCCATAGTATTTATAGAAAAGAAGTAGTTAGTATAAATAGCCGACTGTATTAGGAAGTCAAAGCTTAAGCTTTGATTTTCTATAGAGATAGCCTTCTTGATTGCCTAAGAGGAGTTTCCGTTGACAGTTGCTGTCAATTAATAGAAGATTGCTTAACTGCTTATTCTTTACTCGCCCTTATCACTCAGAGCTACAAGATAAATGGGATTCCCATTTCTTGGTTGAGTAACGACAGTTTGATAATGTTTGCTTATCCGGTTACTTGGCTGAGATAGGTATTAAGGCCATACCCTAGAGGTCACATCCTCTTCAATTGCCCTTAGTAGCCGAATCCGTAACAAAAACTTTGGATAGTCAAGAATACTCTAGCTCTTCAGCCTCTAACAATTATTCTAAAATCAAGGCTTATAAACCAGATACTTTTAATAGCTTGGACTCTCTTAAATTAAAGGATTGGATTTTCCAATATATTCTCTATTTTGCTGCTAATCCTCACTAGTTTAAAGCTGATCAATTCTAAGGTTGCTTTTATTATCACCTATTTGTCCAGTACTATCTTCTACCTTTTTCAAACCTACTTTGGTAGCAAGGACATCACTTTTAGTAATAACTTCTTACTCAATGACTGGAACTCTTTTGTTAAAGAGCTCACTTCTTGTTTTAAGTCTACTGACCCAACTGGAGAAGTTTACAATAACCTAAAATACTTTGTCATGAAATATAACCAACACAATGTAATATACAAATGTTGAATAGCATAGTATTTACATAGTAGCAGATAGACAATCTGACTTACTGATAAGCTAGTTAGTAGGATAGTAAGGTATTAGTAAGAGTTGCTGTAAGTTGAGTAGAGTAAGTTAGAAACTGAGTAGATTGTCCAAAGAAACATAAGAGAATATATGCTGCTTTATATACTAAGTATTTAGATAGCAAACCCTAAGACCTATGAGTAATAACTACACATAATGAGTCAGTAATGACTATAGAGTTCCTTGAAACACTGCAATATTATCAGCAGTGTCCAGTAGCATAATTAGAGTGACAGTGATCAGTCAGCTCATGAAATACATGAGGAAAAGGTGTATAATGTGAGTTAGAGGGTGCAGCCTCAATGACAAATATTAGATGAATAATACTGAAGAGCTAGTTACATAGAATGCAGCTGTAGTAAACACAAATGACAACACTTCTCCTAGCTCAAAGTATGATATAAATCAAGCACCAAACTGAATGGGTAAATAATTGTGACATTGTTGGAATTTAATAGTATCCAAACTTTTTGTGCAGATATCAGTAGAGTTCTTCTCAGACTCTATATAAAATAGTTCTATTTTGCCTGTCTCAACAAGTTCACAGATGAAATATCAGTAAATCATGACATGTTTAGATTGATGTTCAACAACCAGGTTTGAAGCCCAGAAGATCAATCCTAGATTGTCACACATAAGATGTGGAGTAGGCTGTTTGAACCCAATCTCACCTAGTAGCTGATGGATCCAAATCAGTTGATAAGATGTCTCACACACAGTGACATACTTGGGCTTCTGTGGTAGATAGCACTGTGGTGGCTTGTTGGCAACTCAACCAAGAAACGGTCTGTTACCAAACAAGACTAAGTTGCCAGAAGTAGACTTACATATAGCAAGACATCCCACAAAGTCAGAATTAGAGAAGCCTTGAATGGACTTCTTTGATTGCCTATTAAAAACAAGGTGATAGCATTTTGTACTCAGAAGGTAGCAGCACAAGTATAAACTATGCTTATAATACTTCTCTGATGGACTAGCCATCTGCTGACTGAGTTTTACAATGGCATAAGTAATATCAGGTCATAAGCCAATCATGAGATACATCAGAGATCTAACAAGTTGTTGGTACTTCTGGTAGAACTCAGGGTCAATGGTACTCTTATAGAGCAGAAAAGCACATCCTGCCAAAAGAAGCATTTGAGTCAGCCTTACAGCAATACCAAATTTAGCAAAAACTTTGTTGAGATACAAAATCTGATTAACATAGATCCACTTGTTCTTCCAGTCCCACAAGATAGTTATGCCGAGAAACTTGGTAGTTTCTCTAAGGTCATGACATTCCCATTATTCTATGAAGTTTTTCTTCATTTGATAATAGAAGGGGTACTTTTTGCCCATGAAGACAATATCATTAATATAGATGAGGATAATCATAATCAAGCCAGTCTTTGGACAGTGATTGTAGTATACTCCAGTATTGGATAGATATCACTTGAAACCCATGGCAAGTAGTAACTTTGTCATTATGCACCACTAAGCTAAGCTAGCTTGCTTAAGGCCATACAATGCTTTTTGTAACCTCCATATTTTATTATGCCAAAGTGTGAATCCCTCTGGTTGTTCCATAAAGATCTCTTCATCCAGATCACCATATAAATAGATGGTTTTTATGTCAATACTTTCAATCTCCCAGTCTTTGACTACTACTAAAGAGAACACGAGATAAGAAGTTTCATAGTAGACAACTGGAGAGAAAAGCTTGTTATAGTCAAGACCTTCCTTTTGTGAGAAATCTTTTACCACTAGTCAAGCACAGCAATAACCATCTAACTTAGTGTTAAAGACCCATCTATTTTTATACCCTTGGTAGGATAGTCAACTAACTTGTACATATTGTATTTTATGAGCACATTGAGCTCTTCAAGGTATGTCTTAAGTCATTTGTTGTGTTCAGTAGGTGGAACTTGGCAAGGTCCCAAAATTGGACCAGCTATAGCGATGGAGAAGTCATACTAGCCTTAGAAAGGCAGTAATGGATTAACTCCATACCACCTTTGCAAATTAATCAGCAAAGCTCTTCCTCACTTGGCTTAAGTATGGGCAAATCAATATCAATATTCTGCTCATATACTGGTGGGGGAGGTTGCAGCTTATCAGGTGCATACTCATTTTCTCCTAGAATGCAATTACCAAGTCCTGGAGGGGTATTAGGTCAGCTAGAATTCTACTATTCTCATCTTGGCTGACCAAAAGGCTTGTACCTTTCATAGTCTCTAAGAATATCCTTTGGGTATTAGCAGTCACCATAGATATTTCCTTCTCTTCATGGAACCTGAAGAGTGGTTTGATTACAGAGTTTTCTCAGTGCCTTGATATCTAGATGGGGAATGAAGATCCCTTCTGGAATGGGTATGGGAGCCCAGTCATCAGCACATAGATTAGGCACAGATGTAGCCTCCTCAACATCAACCTCAACCTTAACTCCTCCTAGAGGCTGAGATGGCATAGGTGGAGAGGGAGGTGGAGTCAGGTCCTTATAGGATAATCCAGGAAAAGATCCTCTAGAAGAGAAAGAGGGTGGGGGCAATAGAGTCTGCTCTCTGGGACTAGGAGTAGGAGTTTGTGGACAAGGAGGTGGTAGTGGTGGTCCAGCACACAGTATACTTGGACCAGATGGTCTTAGAACAAATTTATCTCCAAAAGAGGGAGGATTTAATCTATCTTAATCATTTGAATTGCTATTATTAGGTGGCAATTGGCCTTGTTATTCAGACTGTGATGGATATCTAGGAAAGTAGAGTTTGTCAAAGACAGTGTGGGGGAGACAAAGATAGAATTGTTCTACTCATGGTATATAAACTTGAAGTTACTACCATTACCTGTGTAACCAATAAAGATTATCAATTCTGATTTGGGTGCAAGTTTGTCTTGCTGCACCTCATCAGAAAAGTATATGTAGGCTCCACAACCAAACATTCAGAGATGAGAAACATTAGATTTCCTTCTGAACTACATTTCATAGGGGGTGGCCCATTTCAGGTACTTCATAGATATTCTGTTATAGACATGAGCAGCTATATTGAATGCAAACTCCCAGTAGCTAGCCAGAAGGCACACTTCAAGTCATATAGATTGCGTCTTTTCTAGAAGTATTCAATTAAGATATTCGGTGCACCCATTCTATTGATGAATGTGTAGCGTACTTGTTTTGTGAAGGATTCCTTTCTCAGCAAAGTAGTCCTTGAGTTTCTGAAATATATACTCTCCTCCATTATTAGAGCATACCCACTTGATGTATTTGCCTGTTTGGTTTGTCACCAATTCAGTATATGCCTTGAAGGCATATGCAATATCTAATTTGTTGTACAAAAAGGAAATGCACACAGAGGAAGAGTAGTCATCAAGAAATGTCATAACCTATTTGAACTTATGGTAAGAAACAATGGGGAGCTCCTGAAGATCCAAATGGATCAATTCAAGGATCTCGGACATATGAGATAGGTTCTCATGGTAGGTCTTGTTTGGCAGCTTTCCAAGTACACAACTAGGGCAAACCTTCTGTTCCTTTGGTTCAAGCACCAGGACAGATTCTATGTGTTTTGGCATGTAATCCAGAGCTTGATTGGATGGGTGTGCAAATCTTCAATACCAGATATCATAGGATGTGGTATTTTTATTGATTGAAGCCAAAGAGAATCAAAGATCTCCATTGTACAAGATATATATGTTTACAAAGTAAACTTGGTTTGAAGAAGCACCCTGGTAACATTGTCCACTCAGGAATAGCTTACCACAAATGTCACAAATAACAATCTTTCAATTTGACATTTCTGCAATCAGACCGGTTTTATCCATAATAGATCTGGTTGAGAGAAGTCTCATATCTAACTTTGGTATGTAATATACTGGATGAAGGCACAGAGTCTACTGCTGAACTTTGCCAGACTCAAGTTTTACTTCTGTCTCTAAATAGGCAGTACTATAGGATTTGATAGAAAGTGTGGATCCATCTGTGATCTGCACTGATCTGAAAGAACCTTCGATAATATCAACAAGATCTCTCTTGTTTGGAGTAACATTGAGGGAGGCACCAAAGTCCAAAAGCTATTTATTGCTTATTTTATAAGGTCGTCTGTTCATCATGCATCTATATACACTACTGCAGCTATGTGTTATTTCACACATATTCTTCACTCTTCAAAACAGAGGAGAAAATTGTATTCCTGAAGCTTTATATAATCGCACATAATTGTATACATAAGAAGTCCAGCTATTTATCCAAGAATCTACATTGGCTGAGGTTGCACTCTGTGCACCCAGTCAAGAGTCTCCTTGGACATCAGTAATATATATGATACTTCTGTAGTGATCTTCAGATTTGTGTGAAGAGCTAGTGAGATCTGACTTACCTGCTATTGCTTTATCTGAGTAATCCTTGTCCTCAGATTCCATCAACACTGCATCCTTGTCTTCAGATCCCATCAACATTGCATCCTTGTCCATTTTGACAGCAGTCAGAGCTGGAATGCTTACAACTAGTTTGGTTGCTGGAGTGGTGCCAAATAGTTTGTCAACCTCCATAATGGAGGCAGCCATTAGAGGAGAGGCCAGATGAGGAAGGGAAGTGTTTCCTATGTATTTCTCATAAAGATCCAAGGCTTTCACCTTGGTAGTCATGTACAGAGACAGACAGCACCGGGGATCTTGAGATTTCTTCTTAGTAGGATTTGTTATCCACAAGAGAAGGGAAGGTAGAAGAGGTGCAGAGGATTACACTTTGGTGATAAGGCTGCAATCTTTAGTTCAGTGGTCAACTTGGCAAAGCCAAAGTTAATCAAGTCCATTGTGTAAGCCAGTTGCCCAGTGTCATTTCCAGAGGGAGCTGGTTGTCCAGCAATGACTTTATTAGCTCAGCCTTTGCCACTGCCTCTTGCTCTACATTATTTCTTCTTCTTTTCTCCTTCTGTTTGTGGTTACTACTACTGCTGTAGAGGTTGCTGCTACTGCTGCTACTGAGGGCATGACTGCTACCCTTGCTGCTGCTGTTGCTACTGCCCCTGATAATATGGGGGTATGCCTTGTAGTTTCATGCTGAAGAACTTGTTAACTGACTGGTTTGCTTTGAGCATTGACCAGTAGTTTATGATTGCTTCTTGGACCGATATGAAGGTAATGGCTAGGATTTGGGTGTTTACCATGAGGAATAGAGTAATGATGTTCCAGGCATTTGGAATGCCAGAGAGAAGAGTCATCACTTTGATGATTTCAGGAGCAATTGCCATTAGTGTCAAGCTGTTCATAGAGAATAGCAAACTTAGCAACTGGGCTGGAGGAGTCCTTATTTGGATGGAGACAAAAGTAAATTGTCTCAACATATTTCAAATAGAGGCTGGAGACAGACTCTAGGCCATATATGATATAAAGGTACACCCACATGCTGTTGACATCAGGGAGATATCCTTTGATCATCTTGGTAGGAAGTTTACTCTTGATAATTGAGTAAACTATACAGTATATCCGGATGCATGCAGCATGTTTGATTACCTTCTGCCCTATGGGAGGGGGGATGATCACATAGGTGGAGACAAGAGTATGTATCTGCAATAGTGGTGTCAGTAGAAACTCATCACCAATGACAGAAGTTCTGTCAGCTGAGACCAATGTAAGAGTGTCCTGCATCCAATCTGCCCACTCATTATAATTGGCAGTACCAGAGAGAATGGGAATAGAGCTAAGTACTACAGAGATAGGAAAAGACATTGTAGTCTAAAAATGGACTTAATTAGCAATCAGATTCATGGGTGATTAGATTTGCACTACTGTACTGTTCAAGCTATGAACCCATATGAGAAAGCCTTCAATAGAGCATGAAACAATTGAGTCATGTTAGAGAGATAGGCTAGAAAGACTATGCTCTACAGGACTGGTCAGATCAGCTTATCTACAACCCCTGCAGCCAGTCATGGTATATGGGGAGTAGGTGATCTGGGGCCCATAACCTGTTTTCTAGTACAGTAATACACAGTGACAGATGGATAATCTGACTTACTAATAGTTTGGTTAGTAAATGGTGAAGTTACTAGTAGAGTTGCTGTGTAGTCAAGTAGAGCAAGATAGAATAATCAAGTAGATTGTCTTAGAAAACATAAGGGAATACATACTGCTTTATATACTAAGTGTCTGGGTAGCAAACCCTAAGACCTATGAGTAATAATAGGTATAATGAGTTAGTAATGACTACAGAGTCCCTTGAAACATTACAATATCATCAGCAGTGTCTAGTAGTATAATTGGAGTGACAGCAATCAGTCAGCTCATGAAATACATGAGTAGGAGATGTATAATGTGAGTCAGAGGGTGCAGCCTCGATGACAAATATTAGATGAATAATATACTGAGGAGCTAGTCACATGGAATGCAGCTTAGAAAGTGCAAATGACAACATCTAAGAATAGTAGATTGTAAAATAGATTAGTTCTTTGTTCATCCATATCTTCTGCATTATATCTTGAATAACTATGGGCTGGTTTCCAGTGATTGGCACATATCACAGTGAATTGTGATGACCTTGAAGAAAAGAATACTAAGGTGTGAATATTTGGGGTGAAATGCAATACTGATACTTGAATTAGAGAGAATGTGAAACACTTGGAAGGACATCTGCAATTGGGGCTCACATGTCTGAACAAATTAATAAGCAACATCTTGAGCCAAATAGGCAAATAGCCATTCCCACAGACAATTATTAACAATCCTCAGGCATGAAGTGATGATTGAACCTCAAAGAAGTCCAAAGTTCCTAATTTGTGGGGCGGTATCAATGAACCTGCACTCAAAAACTCTAAACGAAAATGGCAAATTTACCGTACATGATCTCCGTAAATATTCATAAAGCCGGTCCGACCTCTTTCCGTGTCTTTGCTGTTCTGGGAACAGTGGAAATAGACAAGCCCACGTTTTACCTTGCTCTACCCTTTTTTCCCATTTCTAGCTTCGACTAGGACTGGTCAAGTTTACCCCAGACTTAGTCCCCCCACACAAATGATGAATCTCGAAACAAGCGTGATTTCGATTAGTGATGGCGTTGACAAGATGAGATGTATTCCCTTATATCGAGGATTCACCATAACGGGACTCGTTCGCTCGAATAAGTATACCACTACTAAATTGAGCTTCAGGTTCCTAAATTCAAGACAGGACGAGTATGGAACCGACGCCATGATCTTCCGTTCCGTTTCTTTTCTCAGAAGAGAAGGCAAGGGAAGGAGAAGAAAGGGAAGTCGCGTCGGCTGGCAACAAAATTTAAATCACTTTGGGAAAGAGTTACTCACATTCATTTATCAATTGTCAAAACATACTGACAAATCGACGTCACCGTCAGAAGGAGCTGGGGGGATATGATTCGAAATTCAGTTACAACACGGCAATTCGAACATAATGACACAGAGAAGCATAAAGTAAGGTAAAATAACGTCATCGTGTCTCGTTTCGGGCATCACCAATGAAGGAAGGGTATCGTCCCAGGATCAAAGGGGAGATCGGTAGAGTATTCGTAGGTCGAAGCAATGACAAGAAAGACTCGAAGAAAGGAGGGAAGAAAGGGTGGGAGAGTGCAGATAAGCGGGTTCATAGGATAGGTGAAGGTCGGAATTACATCCTTCAAATTCATTTACATACTACACATACTTGGTCGAGGCCTATAACCAACATGCAAGGGAGGAAAAAAGGAAAAAAGAAAAGTTGATAGAAACACGGAAGTTGATATCAGAAATGATCAAAAGAGTAAAAGGGAGGCATAGGCAATCATTATCGAAACGTCGACCCCTCATCTCCGACCATAGTGCCCTCCCTGCTGGACTTGCTGCTGAGGTTGTGCCCAATGTCCATGCTGAGCGGCAGCAGCGGCGAGACCTCCAAGTGGTTGACCGGGCCCGCCCTGAGGGGCACCAATCCCGGGATACGAGTACCCACCAGGAGGCATAGCATGCCCAGCATACATATCGTGTTGCTGTTGCGTAGGCTGATGGTGGGGCTGTTGACCAGGATGGTGATAAGAATTACCAGCGGAGTAGGCCTGGGGAGAAGAAGCCGTTACTTGAGTGTGCTGTTGTTGGGGTGATGTGGGAGAACCGAGAGAAATCTGTGGAGGTGGGGGCTGCTGCGCATGAGCCGTGTGTGGCTGTGCAGAGCCAGGCTGACCAGGTCCGGGAGGAGGAATGGAAAGCGGGGGAGGGACGGTAGCATTAGGCGTATGAGGTGACGTTGCCGCACGAGGGTTGGTGGCTGACGAGACACGCCGACGGCGCTTGTCTCCGACAGTAGCGCGCCCGCCATGCGTCGCCTCATCATCGTCGTCACCGTCCTGGTCTTCTTTGACTTGATTACCAGTAGGTGCACCGCTAATGGACAGACCACCAGGGAGATTATTGGACCCCGGTGGTGGAGCACCCATAGTCATGGGACCAGAGGCGCGGTTCAGAGGAGTGCCAACTGGCATGGATGATGGGAGGGAACCGTGGGGGGCATTAAGACATGCCTGGATGAGATTCTTGCCCTCTGGCTGGGTAACGAGGGGTTGAAGCTTAGCAGTAGTAAAAGTATAGACGAGACCTGTTTCGGACACGACAAGGAGGAGGACCTGTGTGCCAGTAAGGGTTGAGAGTTCATAGGCCTGGTGATGTGTGAGTGGTAGGAAGCCACGAAAGAGGCAGGTTGATTACCTTTTTCATGATGCCTGGAAATAGACATGTGAGAAGGGAAGAGGATGGCGAGGAGGGACGAAGGAGGCTTACCTGCTTTCCTTTTGGAGAACGTTATATGACGTCTCGATTTATCCTGAATAAATTCGATCTTGATCTTTCGCCTTCCTGCTTTCTTGTCGGACTTGGGCTTCTCCTCGTCATCGTCGTCCTCCCCTCCACTGTCGACCGCGTCGTGATCGTTGATAAACGCGTCATCACCGACGGGGGCGGGGGCAGCGCCAGTTGGAGTAGGATGGCCATCTGCGGGCGCAGAGGCAGCAGAATGCATATCGAGGGTGCGCTGGCGTTTACGCATGGTGGGCGACGTCGGCGACTGGGCGGAGGAAGACTGGGGTGATATCATATTTCGATAGGGCGGGACCAGAGGAGAGCGAGAAGACACGGATGGGGAAGGGTATGGATGTTGAGCGCAGGTGCTGGGGGGAGCAGTGGTGGGGAAAAAACAACGATGACTCACGGAAAAAGGGTTGTGGGAGTACGTTGTGGAGGAAGTTTTGGGGGGTGGGGAGGGCTAGAGGACGGTCGAGGACGATGAGGACAATGAGCAGAGGGGGTTACGGAGCCTGGCCGGAAAAGGAATTGTGTGGGAGGGCGAAAAGGGAAGGTTGATCAGGACTCGTTTTTGAGGTCCAACGCAAGATAAACGCCATCACCCAAACAACATCCCCACGCGCCAAACACACACACACACTCCACCAACAGGCACCCTTCTATATCCGGCCATCCCCGAGAACCCCTCCTCCCGATGCCCAGATAACGTCTGCGCTGCTCCCCTCTGCCCCTGCGCCTTGTCCTCCCTCGCAGCGGTGGCCATTCCACCTGCCTCCCTCTTCGCCTCCCATTGCGCCTGGGAAGCCCCTCTTTCACCGCGTGACACCCCTTCCCACGCCTCCTCCGCTGACCGCTCCAGGTTCCTGTCTGTCATCCACAAAAGGCAACTCTAGATATAAATCTGGAACCTCCCATCAGGCTGGGATCACACACCCCAAATCCCCGGTCCGTCCTTCCCCTCCGGGTTCCACTTGCATACCGCGTCGCGATACTCCCGCTACCGTATCCCAAGCTCAGAAGGCAGCAAGCGCCATATGCCATCGTGCGCCAAGGTCAATCGAGGCTGCCTTTATGGGTATACGGCCTGCTCTGCCGGCAAGGACAAAAGGAATGCACCATCAACCTCACAGTATCCCTGCACCATCGCATTGTACCGTCAGCACTGACCCCCGCATTTACGCCCACTCGGGCAACTAGCTCCTTACTAATCCCTCTACCCTGAGCGCCCTTACTCTCGCAAGTCCCAACCCTTGATTCCCATTCGCACATCCCAATCTTCCGAGTGGATTGGACGACCTAAAACCCTTTATCCACATCTCACCGTTCCCTTCTCCTCCGATAAGCCAGGAAACACAAGCCCGTTTCGACACACCACGAGCCACTCCTCTTCACCCGGCCCTCCAGCGCTCGATCCCTATGCAACAAAGTTCACCTCTCCAAATATTCTCGTAATAGCCCTTACTACCTTCACTAATTCTGTCATCCCGCCTGTCAAAAAAACTATTGTAAAGATCTATAATAATACCCTACTTTCCGCATATAATCTTCCTTGACACTCTCTTAACATTGGATCTTTACGGCTTCCCAGCTGACATTACCGTTCAACACGTCCCTCAGGGTTCTCTTGTCGGTTATCTCATCGATCTTGAATTCCATAACCGTCATCTGATTTACCGCAGTCGCAACCATTCCAGTACCATACAGAAAACGATCATGAACCCGCACAACTGAATCAAGGGCCCAAAGTGAGGCCGAAATTTGACGTTATTATCTTCAACAATACTACATTAATGCAAAGTAGAACACATCCACTCATAGTTGTCGGCTCCGTGAGCGCAAGCACCCACAGATCCCAAACAGTGGCGCAAAACGCGCTCTTTTAGATCCTTTTTTTTTCAATTCATAGTCTGAGATTATACACATCTTTTGACCCCTCCAACAGCCGGAATCGCCTGACGAACCTCTCTAGAGTGAGGCCGCACTTACGCGTTCTTCGCTCTTCTGTCAAATTGGTGCCAGTTTTGCTGTCAGTTATTCAACGGTACCCGGAGAACTTCATGCTGATCATGGTTCGTCGGCAGGTCGAGGCAAGCCTCTCCATCATTTCAGTGAGTCGACGACTTCTTGCCCTTGTTCGGATTTACGACGTTTTCGGCACTGGGGGTGGTGGTTCAAGGATGAGCAGAGCTCGCCTCACACGCTCTTCAAAGCTGAGTGCCATTAAGGATGCCGATTGCCGCACTAGTGTCAGCGCAGCGATCATCTTGCCCACAGTGACATTGTTCCTGGCCTGCCACCCGAAGGGCGTTGCGCCTACAAGGAAGTTGGCAGTTTCTTGATCTGAGATCGCAAAAACAGGGGTGAAAATGAATGGTTCAATAGGTGGAACGGAAGATGAACGGTGTAAGCGCAACCGAAAGAAAATAAGTACAAGGTGAAGGTAAAAATGCATAAGCTCCCTTTTACCCATCTGTGACCGAAGAGTAAATGGATTACGCACCAGTCGGTTCCATGATCTCCCCGTCAATATCTGTCGACAAGCGACTCAGATGCATATCATTACATCCTTCATCGCGGCAGACACCTCCACCGGGTACTTCATATTGACACAATTGTCTTGACGGATCAACGTTCTTCATAACCGTCGCAAATTTCAATGGTTGTAGGTCCGGCAGGACTAGAGCGGAGGAGTGTGAGTGAACGTCAGAATTCATTACAACACAAAAAGCATTATGTTCCTGAGAAGAAATTGTCTCAGACAAAGAATCAGAAATAGATGGTCGTGGCGGAGTCATCTGTGCATGTAATAGAGGATAGTTTGCAAGAGTGGATTGGTAAGGTTGAAAGGATCGATCTGGTGTGGTAGTCGAGGCAAAGTTCGAGAGAGGTTGAGGTTCAAATATTTGTTCAGCGAAATCTTCCGTGACCTAGGTAACCATACGACGTCAGCGATCCAGCGACTAGCCAATTCATCGTCCGCGAGGATAGTGAAAATGAAGATGAAGAACGTACCCGTGCCGACAACGACAAGACAAGATCGGCATCATGAGTCGACGGGCTAGATATATCTTCATCTGCATTCATTACTTCTACATTCGCCTGCATCTGTAAATGTGTGCGTATATGAATTAGCACGAATGAAACAAAATCCTGTCGTCAGAATTGTCTGTCGAGGGCTGCAGAATCACAGCCAGATGGTGAAAAGCTCCTTGCCAGCTCAGTTATCTGTGCTTGGACCCCTTACCATGTGTGCCAATCAAAGAAAAACGAGGAAGGTAATAACCAAGAGTGGATATCGCCAGGAGCGGCCAGTAATATGACCAAGGGCAAGTATACATCCAGACAACCCGCAATCACCAGCGATGCAAGATGACAAGTGAGGTTCCAGGAAGGAGAAGGTTAGGGGACAACAATGAGAAAGCGCATGGCCATGAAATTTTACGTGTCGACACACCTTCAAAAGGGTGATCCGGGAGAACCTCGGGCACACCAAGATGGCCAGAATCACCTAGGGGGAGACCAGAGTCAGTTGGCATGTCAAGTACGTTGACCAAAAAAGTGAGAACCGATGGATGTCGCGATGGTACCACCACCATCAACGGGCGTGTCCTGGCGAGTTGGACCTGACGAGGGCGCGGTGTTAGGGGGCGTCTAGTGCGAAGACCGGGACGCACTCGGTTGGGGGTCGTGGACGGGGGGGATGGGCTCAGCCTCGACAGACTGTTCCCGGGACATTGACTCCTGGGAACTATCTCCAGAAACAGGTGTTGTCGAAGGGGCCATATCATTTGGGGATACCGCGGTCAATTTCGCCAGCTTGGGTGGAAATAAGAGCTCCAAACAAAGAGGAGACATAAGTGAGCTTACAGCTTTTCGCTTCATGTTTTGCTCCATTTGGGCGATCTCCTCTCGCATCTTGAGAATTTGAAGCTCAAGAGCAGATGCTTCTGGGGACGGTGTAACGGTGGCCGATCTTGTCTTCGTGGGTAGGACAGGTGTTGGAGATGACCTTGATGGAAAACGAGACGCATTGGAGCTGTGTTGGATCCGTATTGTGGGAGTTGTTTGGGATCGCTTGGCGAGTTCAACAGTATCATAGTGGTGGTCATCCTCGCTATCACTTAGGTCTATTATACATCGCCGCATGCTGGTGACGTTGGAAAAATTCATGCCAGATCGCGACCTCCGGCCGGTCATTGATGATTCACCATTTGGAGAACGCGCATCCTCCACATCAACGAAATCGGAAGCGACGGGTCGGCGTGCACCCCTGCCCCGGCTCCGGTGGTTGAAGGCCGATTCTGATGGCAGCTGAGGTTGAAAGGAGAATGAAGCGCTGCTATCTGCCGACGACGGTGGTGTAAGGTGGCGACTTGAGGTTGGCGAGGCAACGAGGATTGTATTGGTTTGTGAAGTGCGGAATCCGGGAATATCGTCCATTTCTACACCATTGCCGTCTTGGACAGGGGATTCCTGATGCTCCTGGCCGGGCGTTAAAAGTGGTT
The DNA here is from genome assembly GCA_963576785.1 of Chlorophyllum brunneum. Classification (NCBI taxonomy): domain Eukaryota; kingdom Fungi; phylum Basidiomycota; class Agaricomycetes; order Agaricales; family Agaricaceae; genus Chlorophyllum; species Chlorophyllum brunneum. Next base: position 2,105,218 of record OY756144.1, on the reverse strand, counting down.
CTTTCTGGGGTAAAGCAAAGACTACTTGAGAATTGAATATGCCAACACCGGATAATTGACCTTACCTGGTTTGCTGGTCCAATACTTTTCAAGAAACTTTCTACGGTTTCAGTGGGAGCCGGAAGCGCCATCGCTATGTCTAAGTCGGTTTCAACAGGGGGCTGCGGAGCAGGAGACTGGGCGCCGGTAGAACGTTTAGTTTTCCGGGAGGCCAGTACAGCCTTCTTGCGGGCGAGAAGTTCCTGACGTCGTTGGCGTTCCATGTCTTGAAGTTCCTCTGTAGTGGGTGTTGCGACCATAACTGATGGGTCGGTGGAAGGGGTCGGAAAGGTAATGGACTCCAGCGGACCAGGTAACCCAGGTGCTTGCAAGTCTGTAACTGAGCCACCAATCCGGGTAGCAAGTTGACTTCCAGGCGCTTCATCACCATGGGCTGGTGATTCAGGAGAGAGTGTGTCGACACCATATCGGGAGCCTTCCAGATTAGACGGAAACTTGAGGTTCAGCTCGGTGAAGACGTAGAAAATCAACTCTGTACTCAGGCCACAATCAACCAAGTACTGAGGGGGTACACCCCAGCCAAGAAGGTCAAGTACAATATCCTTCGCAGTGTCGTATTCCATTTGGGTCACTATCCGCTATGTAAGGGTGACTCCAAATGGAAATAATAGGACTTACTGTTCAGACCCGAGCAGATGTCACGACGATCGAATTCAAGAGGTGAGTAGCGATAATCATCCGACATGCTTTCTTCGGGAGAACCATTGAAGTAATTCGTAGGAGTACTCGGACTTGTAGGTTCTTGGCTAATATCCAAAAGAGGAAATGAGTGCGCCCTCTCGACCATTCCCTTGGTCGACGCAGGAGACCCAGATGCAGGCGACTGGGGCATTGACAATCTAGTAAGGAGGGAAGGTACAGGAGATCCTGAAAGCGATGACATAGATCCAACCGCGGGTTGATCAGTCTGAATTGATTTGAGGAAATCATCGGTTTGCTCCAAGGCAGGTATCAACGAGTGAAGATCTGCTGGTGAGGACTCTTCGTCACTGATTTCTCCCTCCTCCCGCATATCAACGTCCATTTCAGGGATAGTTTGCGCAGGTGGTGCGTTATGGAAGGAGTCATTTGACGGAGACGATGCCTTAGGGAGCGCTCGTGGCAATTCTGGTGAACTATCATCTTGGCCATAATCAAGCTGTAAAGTATCCTGAGGTGCGGGTCTTGCAAGTGGAGCGCTTTGAAATTGTCCAGATGCAGGCCGACGCATTTTGCCCAACTTGAGAGTTTTAAGGGCTGCAGCTCGAAGTGAAGACGTATCAGACGTTGAGCCATGGGAGATCACGGAAGGTCCTGGCGAAGAAGGTGCTGCCATCATTGTGTAGCTGGTTGGATATCGAGTCGAATGGATCTTGAAGATGAGGGGATGGTGAACTGGAAAGGGGACTGGTAGTGGAGGGAAAACAAGCACTGGCTAAATCGTTGCCACAACATTTGGGAACCACGTGCACGTCACGGTGCACGGACCATCCCTGCGCTTTCCCAGTTACTAAGGTATCATTACATGAAATGCATGAGACGTTATGTTAATCGACACAGAATAAAACTCTGACCCCTACAATTGTGGTACTGGGCGCCGTGACTATCAGGCGATGGAACTGTTTTGCTGCGTCTGTTAAACGCTCGGGAGCCCACACTCTCACCCCACCCGCACTTGACACTAGTCTAAACTTGCCCAAAGCTACTTGTCTGACTCCTGGTTCCCCGGCAAAGGGGCTTACATATTATACACCAGCAACGCAGCACATATATATGACAAATACTGTCAAGGGAATCCACGACAAGCAACAATTTGTTATCCAAACGATGCAATCCTGTGTTCTTAAGTTTCAAAAGGTCAAACAGAACATGTGGGTCTACATTACAGCAACAAGCTTCATGCTCCAAGGACACCCAGCATTCAACCTATGCCACCCGAAATTCCTCTTCCTGAACCCCTGCATCTCTCTTTTTAAGCAGACCATATGTGGCTCCTTCATCGTGAATACTGAGTGTTTGGACAACGGCAACTTGGGGACCGTGGATCATCGGGCCACTTGTGCACCCGAGCCCTTTCTCGTCGAGAGCTGCCTTACTTACGGCAACGGAAGACATTCATGACGAAGACTAGTCATTTCTTCGCGTCTTGACATCATAATAACGCCGCTCACCTGTGCCCGCGTGCGTCCAGATTCCACGGACATTCGACCAAGCATAAACACAACATTTTCAAGCTGCAGTACTTAGGTGTCCCCGATTCCGCTGTGCGAATACCGTGGGCATTACACAGCAGTCAAATTGAAAGATCATCAAGGAATTTCTTGATTGCTTCTACTTTGCCGTATGACGTGCATCGAGCTGGTCATTTTTCCTGTCTCAGAGGCTTTCCTCCTCGATCCTTCTGTCGCTGACCAGGTCTTTGAGATGGCTGAAGCTGCATACGGCGTCTATTCATAGGTGAATGGCCCCACCAGAAATCCGCTCCCTTATGACAACTGCTTGTCTCGAATCAGCGTATACTCTGGTTTCATGGTTGAGGACAGAACGGTCCACCTTACAATTGGTAATCTCACCAATTTAAATTTCGACCTCCCACTTATATTCACGAGCACCAATCGGCAGAATGGGAATCTGTGACCGCACACGAGCAATCCGGATTACTCTCTCTTTGCACAATCCTCCCGGCCCTCTTCGGAGGTCGTCCCGTAGTTCAGCATATCCACCTCGGCACCGATACCGCTTAACGTCTTCAGTGCACCCTTCACTGAATTCTCCTCTTTCAGATTGAAGCAGGGTTGATAGAGGCGGGCTGCGCTCTCTTCTTTTAAGAACGCGCACTAGCATCGACCGGTTATTCAGCAAGGAGTACACACCCTGTGGTCTGGGAGAAAGTGGCGAAAACCCTGGTACCTTTGACCTCGCCATTGGCTGGGTTACGGTTGGAGTTAGTGATTTCAGTCGAATTTTCTTGTTTCCCATGTCACACGGACCGTATCCCAGAACCATATTGAAGTAGTGAACGGGAAGGATTCAGCTGCTCTGATGGCTGGGACAACCAAGCTCTCGGAGGCGGATGCGCGGCATGTTTCATTGAAGGGGTTCCAAAATGGAACGAAGCAGCTGTCGGATGAACCGAATCGAAATCGAGACTATGAGCCCCTGAGCTACTCTTTTTTCCGCCGTCCAATAGTGCTGATGTGAATTGACCTCCCAGAATATCACGGGTCGTCATGGACTTCACATACATACCAACTCACTACAAGCTAGCCATTATGAACAATCTTTGACTTCCTCTACAAAGTCCGACTTGGTTACTACCCAGTGAGGCAACAAAGCAACCAACACATTCCGTCATCAAACTCCAAATCGCGGCCGAATCCTTTCTCCTTCAGTCCATAATCTCGCCACCAGGCATCTTTTCCATATGCAGAACATCACCAGAACAGATATGATATTGAATCTCCCATGCGAAGAAACGGGTCTCGACCGTAATTCCGGGAAGCCGATACATTTAACTCATCCCCAGGCTACCGTGATCGTTCGCCTGTCGTATATCTACCCCTGAGCAAAAACAAGCCTCGTTCTCATCCTAAGCCACCACCTCCACTCAGCCAATCCATCCAATTCACCACGAGTCATCATGTCTCAAACCGAAGAGCCCACCATTGAAATCTTCTCGTTCACTGCTTCAGAAGATTTTGTGAAGGATGAAACCCTCACACATCCTGCCTTTGAACTCATACGTACGTGGAAGGGTCTCCGGCAGTGAGTTTCCAATAATACTGTTGTGATCGGTTACATCGATTACTCGCCTCGGTTTGATCTTCTGCTGACTGGTCTTACCTAGCATCTACGAAGGCAAATGCATTGATACCGAGGAAACCAACAAAAGATTTCTTTTCCTGGGTAAGTATTCCTTCAACTTAGACTTCCCTTCCTAACCTGACCGCCCTCACCTCCCTACAGTCTGGGATGCCTATGAGGACCACAAGAGTCTGATTGACGATAAAGTCTATCCCGAAGTCCAAACAGCCCTAGGCAAATGCATTGGCGGAGACCCCAGCATGTTCCACGTTGTTTTCAGTGACAACACGAGGATCGCGTTAACCTCGCCCATCACTGAAGTCGTTCAGCAAGAACTCAAAGACAAAAACGATCCGGAGAAGAAAACAGCTCTCAATAAAGTCATGTCAAACTACATTGACCGTGCCCATCGAGTTGCTCCGGCTGATGAACACCAGCCGTTTGTCTTTGGCGAAACCAGGGAAAGCGCTGGGACCTTCTTCTTCCTTGGTGGATGGACCAGTAAAGATGTAAGTTATTTTGGTCTTATCGGTCACTGATAGGTGAGGTACTGACACTCACTTATAGCATCATCTCAATACCGTCATGGATCCGGCAAAACTCAAGTCGGAAGTTGATCAGATTGGCGCGTATGCGACTTACAAGATTCACCATGTCATTGTGAGAGAATATGGTCTTGGAAGGGACTAGTCAAGAACTGGATTTGGACAACTTCTCCCCGTTTTAAGTCAGTTTGTAACCTTGTTCACATTACTATCACATGCTATTGTATCGAAGATCGAAATGTATATTCAAAGTGAAATAAACAAAGTCAGCGGTGGTCGGAAAGGAATACCGAAGCGTACGCGGTCAGGTACCACATGTCCGGTAATCGAGTCCCCTTCAGCCACCTTGCCAATGTGGCGGCATATGCCTGACGGAATCGACTATTGCGGACCTTGATCGTACAAATGGAGTCAGGTGTCAGTGCCTCAACGAGGCACAATGAAGGTCCTTATGAATGGTGGTGCAAAATGGCCTTGAGTTCCTTCATTTCGACCAGTTGCACGTCATGACTGACGGGGAACAAGATGTCACATGTCCTTAGCAGTCCATGAGAGACGGTACACGGTCAGGGCATCAGGGTTACAACGTCGGCTAGAACTGTATCGTGACCCTTAGGTGAAACACAAGGTTGTGGGGCGGAGTCTTCATCTTGTACTTTTCAAAGCCATCTGATTGGATGTTATCTGACGACTGCCAGCTTTGTGACATTAAGATATTACGGGCGATGCGAGGATTTTGAGTTGACTCCACTGTGTTCATGAGATGGCTTGGAATATCGTTATAATGCGTTGAGGTCGGGGTCCTTACTGTAGGTTCAGAACGCTACCGAGTGCCCACAGTTGGATTCGTTCTGGGCTGCAGGTAGAACATGTGACGCTTAACGTGTTGGTGAGGTGGAACATCGTCAGCGGTCTGTCGTTTTGCTGTTTGTATGGTAACACCACGCGCCAACGGTGATAGTTGGGTATCATATGTGCATTCACAAACCGTTCCTACGCCCCGACCAGTCAGCACTTGTATCAGAAGAAAAGAAATGAGTGCACTGACACTCTTCTCGCAATACCCCTTTTCCCCTTCTTAGAAGTCGGGACATACACACAGCTAACCTCGGCCACATGTTCTCTGAACCATGGTAACCACGTCGCATCGACCCCTGGGCACCCATCCATCTTCAACACTTCCAGCTTGCGGGCTCTTACTGCCGGCACCGATATAGACTCCCCCCCGCCTTCCCCATCCACCCCCGCTTCTACTGCAGAAAGTGCGAGACGTTGTTTGACTAGAGCGTGGGGTGTGGAAGTCTGTACGTCTGGGCAGTTCGATACGTCGAGATGCCAGAGGCGGGGGCATAAACATGGAAGACCGTCTTCTGATTCTCCTTCAACAAGGGTGCTGATGATTCTGTTACTCGCATCGTACATCCCAACGAGGGCAAGTACCTCGAGTGTAGGAATCAGATCTAACATGCGCAAAAGAATGGTTGGATGGACTGCAATATTCTTCAGGTTGATCTCTGTCAGGGATGGTGGCTGCGAACTAAGCAAGGCCAGGATATGGCCCTCTAGGTTTACATGCCTGACACTGTCGAGCCGCAGCGTCTGTAGACCAGGTAAGTCGAAGAGGAGGATGAAAGAAGCCCAGGAGGTTCCGATTATTTCGAGAGTCTTCAGATTCTTACAAACGGTAAGATCCCCAAATTTCTCGACGTCGTCGGGGTCGGGTGGTGTAGGATTCGGTATGAGGCCTTCGAGATGAAGAGACACAAGTTGAGGGATGGCAAGCAACAAGGCTGTGAGGTCGGCAGGTACATTCTCGACTAGATAACAATACTCAAGATAGAGGTTTGTGAGGGACGGAAAGAATTGTAGAGATTGCAGTTGAAGTGGAGTGTTAATGATAGAGAGTGATTTGAGTTTTTCAGATTTGTGTAAGAATGCGATTTTGGGGCCTCCGAATTTGATCTCAGCATGCTCGATTTCGCAGAGCATCATATGAGGGTCGATATGCTTGAGGACCTCATAAGAATGTATTTTGTAGACACGCAGGTGCGACCAGTCCATATCATCGATGAAGCTGGGCCTTCCCGAGAAATCTTTCGAGGTGTAATCTTGAAGGACATGCAACTCCCGGATACGGCCTCTCGATCGCTCGAGCCACAGCGACGCCTTTTTATCCGCACGCGTCTTTGACAGCACAAGCGTATGCCAAAGTCCTGGCGACTGCCAAATGAGCTGCCGCCAATGTACAGAGACATGTAACAGCGTAATAATGCGCGCGTAATCTTCAGCCAGAACCATTTGGAAGATCTCGCCGTAGATCTCGACAGGTAACTTGGTCATATGGTTTTGCATCCTCCTACTACGTTCAGTGAACGCTTCTTGGGCGTCCATGATCTCTTGCTTCTGGTTTGACAACTCTGTTCGCCGGATGCGGTCCTCTGGCTTGACATGTGTGAGGGCATGGTCGACCATCTTGAGCGAGGCATCGAACTTGTGAGTCTTCATGAAGAGACGAGCAGCACGTGCATAGCCTTGCCACCGTTGAGGCGCGTGTTTTATGGTAGTTTTCGCGTCGCGAAGGGCGTCTTTTGCGTTGTTGAGGTTTTCGTATACTGCGGCGCGTGAGTCGTAAAGTATGAACTGGGTTTCGCCACCGTTGGCAAGTGCCTAGTTTGTGAGGTGATTGGGACATCATGTATTGAGGACGCAATTACCTGGTTGAATTGCTCTAATGCTTCGGGGTGTTTGCCTTGCTTGAACAGCGCTATTCCTCGTTCAAAATGTAGTTTCCAGGTCATGGGTGGTGATTGAGAGGTTTACTGCGTGAATAAGTCACAGGCCCAAGATGAGAGGGTCCAGGTTCCCAGGCAGCCTGCTCGGGTGTACGGAACACCTGCACGAACCGGTCTTCCGCTTTCATCATGGCTGCTTGTCTTCGCTTTACACGTAGAGTAGGCCATCCACATTTATATGATTGATCATGGCTCAGGAATTATAGGTCTGGAAGAGTTTCATTGACAACAAAGGTTCGTTGATTCCCTCGGCACCATATGGTGTGTCCGAACGAGAATAGTGGTATAGCCTACGTTATCCACCACAGGCCATGATTCAGTGAGCTTTCCTCAAGTGAGTCCAACCCGACCATAGCAATGCTTGGAATTGGGCGAAATTCCTCGTACAGCTACAAATCCATAGGGCAATTCCTGGTTGTGTCGAGACTTCGTTGAAGATCGAGCAGTACAACAGTGAGCTCAGGAATTACTTGCTTATTGTAATGCGCTGAAACATTCCAGCAAACCGTGTCGGGGTGCGTCCCTCCACTTCCTGTTACCAGATTCGAACATTGAGGGAAGTATTAACCATGCTTTGAACTCGACATGCAGACTGGTGAGCTCTTCGTGTGATCCTAGTCGGCAGGTGTGTCTTGACTAAGATCCCATCCTGCAGCTCACGGAGGTCTCATCATGTCGCTAACTGATACCCTCGGTTCGCTGGTTGTCGCATCGAAAGGGCAGTACATGACAGGCGTTTCTACTGACATTGGCACGTCGTTCGTTCGGCCCGCCGGTCGAGTTGGAGACGTACTCCACGCAAAGACGGTTTTGACTGGGATGGGAAAACAGTTGGCGTATACGCGAACGGATTTCACGAATGAGAAGGGAGACCTGGTTGCTTATGGATGTATGTCCATTGCGAAATGGACTTCTGGGAGACTGACAGCCTGTACAGACCACACTAAATACATTGGCAAGTCGTCGATACACGCTGTAAGCATGTCAATTTTCGAATGGGTGTATCTGCTTCTGACGTAGAGCGCAACCAGAACAACGTCAAGCTTTCAGAAGACGGAGAGAGTGTACTCGAAGGCGAGGATGTAGCGTAAATATGATGTTAGGTAGCCGGAATGAATACCGGGTCAAACAGATGTCATGCACGTCAACTGCAACGTCAATCTCGTTCTCCAACACACACTAAGCTCTGCTCCTCCGCTCCTTTACCTTTCTCGCTCTCCTCTTATACCTAATAACGCGCGATGGACATCCACACTTCCTTGCCTTCCTCCAAACACAAGCCACAGTCCAGTACAAGTGGACAGTCTAGCTCCCAACGCTACCGAACAACATCCCATAGTCACAATAACCCACGTTCAATCTACAGTAACCCGAGTCCCGCGACTTCGCGAGCGGACTCACCTACCGCTCTACGCGGGCACACTGGGCAAGGGGGGGCTGGACCCACAGGTGGATATATGGGACCCTACCGAATGATTCCTGGTAAATCCAAATCAAACTTCTCGCAAACCCAGCCGCAGCAGTGCGTCTGACTATTATTTCGATCCTGGAATGTGAGATGCTTAACTCGCGCGTAGAAAGAAGCTGGATATCCTAGCGCCTGTACCAAGGAGACATCTTATTGACAGTTCTGCGAGCTCACGTTGGCTAGGAGAACCGGGTGTTATGCATGAAGGAGATGAAAATTCTGGTACTGGTTCGCCGCCTCCACCGCAAGAGGGCCAATCCTCCTATTATCGGGGGGCATCACTTCCGCCTGAGTCGCCAACGACGGCTACATCACAGTCTATACATCATCAACATTCAACTACACGCGCCCGCTCACCTTCGTTCTTCCGTGACGCTTCAACAATACCAATCACTGCCCCAGCTAGCACTACCAAATTCTTTGCACAACAAGACCACGGTGTATCGGCTTCTAGTTCGAGTTTCGCTCCTTCACAAAGCGGCCAAGCCCCTCAGGCTCGAGCTCCACATCGTCGACTTTCTAGTCATTCGTTTAGCCAATTATACCAGAATCAACCACAGCCTCATACAAGGGAACATGAAAGGGAAGGAAGTATTGGACCGCAGTCGATGCGTTCTTCGTCGGTTTTACTTCAGCGACACCACCATCATCATCGACAAGGACAGGAGGTAGGAGAAGAGAGAGAGAAAGAGGGGATGGGGAAGGGGTGGATCAGGTGGATGCACAAACGTGGGATTAAGGCTTGGATTGTTCCGCTGCTTGTGCTCTCGTCGACGCTAGTCAAGTTTTCTATCGGATTGGGGTCGTATTCTGGTGCGTTCCCTCCTTTTTACATTATTCATGAGCTGATGGACATGTTTTGGGCCATAGGTCGTGCTACACCACCAATGTATGGAGATTATGAAGCACAAAGACATTGGATGGAGTTGGCTCTACATTTACCTTTCCGCCGATGGTATACTTATGACCTCCGGTATTGGGGCCTAGACTACCCACCTCTAACGGCGTACGTTTCCTGGATATGTGGTCTTGTGTAAGTCTATTCCTTCATTCCTTCTTCCTATCTTATCCACCCTGACGTTCTGAACTTAACAGTGCTCATTGGATAGACCCAACATGGGTTGCACTGGATACGTCTCGTGGTATCGAAACCGAGGGCAGCAAAGTGTTTCTGAGATCTACAGTTGTTGTGTGGGACATGTTAATCTACGTTCCTGCTCTCCTAATGTTTGTGAAGACATGGCAGGGGAATCGGTCTGGTCGGACACAGGTGAGTCGTTCTTCGTCTTTCATCGAGGATGGTGCTCATTTTGGTTCAGGAGCTCGCCCTCTTGACGCTCCTCTATCAGCCTGCCCTCCTTTTGATTGACTTTGGTCACTTTCAGTATAATTCGGTTATGCTTGGTGAGCGAAATTTTTCGAGAGCTGTTAATTGTGTTTACATGGTCTTAGGTTTCACGCTGCTTGCGATGAATTTCTTCGCTACCGGTCACGATCTCGTTGGAGCTGTGTTTTTTGTGTCGAGTCTTTGTTTCAAGCAAATGGCACTGTACTATGCTCCCGCTATCGGCTCATATCTATTGGCAAAATGTTTATATTTCGGTATCCCAGGGCCTGGGTAGGTCTCCCTATCCTCTTTTCTATCGACGGTCTAATTACCTACGTATTAATAGGTTCAAGCATTTCACTCGCCTCGGGATCACTACCATCTCCAGCTTCATGCTTCTCTTCTTACCCCTCTACCTCCCACCTTTCGTCCCTTCTATCGTCTACATTCTAGACCCCATCACTCGGATATTTCCATTCAACCGGGGTTTGTTTGAAGACAAAGTTGCAAACTTTTGGTGTGCGACTAATGTAGTTCTCAAGTGGCGTGAGCGCTTGGGCAGGAGCGTGTTGGTCAAGTTGTCAGGTGGATTGACTGCGTTTGGATTTTTGCCCAGCGTGGGCGTCATGTTGAGTGCAGGATATCGGATGCGTTTGTCTACCACTTCAACTAGTGCGGGGGAAAAAGAAGGGGAGGAGAATCAAGCGCCGTTCCTTCCGCTTCTGCCATATGCGCTCTTGACGTCGTCATTCTCCTTTTTCTTGTTCTCGTTCCAGGTTCACGAGAAGACGATATTAGTGCCATTGTTGCCTATGACATTGTTATTGTCCGGTGCTCCAGTGGATTCGTCGGTATATGCCTGGGGTGTTTTGGTCAATAACATTGGTGTTTTCAGGTATGTTCACGATTTATGTCAAAAGTCTTGACTGAAGACTGGGATATAGCATGTGGCCACTCTTGAAGAAAGACGGTCTTGGGCTACAATATCTAATGCTATTGGTTCTATGGAACAGATTGATCGGGTACAACCCACTACGTTTACCATCTGGCACATTCGTACAATTACTCTCACTGGTGACTATCCTCTCGCATAGAAGAGAAACACAATCACTGACCTTCTCACTTCGATCATAGGCTACATACGCCGCGGCAGTAGGACTGCATGTTCTAGAGCTGATATTTGCTGCGCCGGCGCGATACCCAGACATATACCCAGTTCTGAATGTGCTTATAAGCACCCCGGTGTTCGTTCTTGCATGGTTGTGGAGTATTAAATGCGGAATTGAAGTGGGATGGGCTGTTGGTGGACCAGGACCTGCTTCTAGCCCCACTTCGATAAGTGTGGGTGATAGTAGCAGGAGTCTAGGGGACGGAGGAGTGCAGGAGAGTATTCGGCAGACTGGAGGCCGCGCTGTGAGTCTTGGGTACGGGCAGAGTGGGAGTAGCCGGCGGAAGAGAGGGGTGAAGAGCCGGACGTCGAGTTCGAGTCTTGCTGGGGAACGAATGTAGACTAGATTTTTAAACAGAGCGGGGTAGGGTCACGTGGACGAGAGTGATTTGAATGTGACTGGCTTCGGTCAACCCTGTAACCGCACATGCTGAGCCCTGCCATCCGCAAGCCACCCCGCACTCTCCTCGCCCTCAGTCGCCAGCTCGCCACAGAACCCGTCGCAGCTGGCAACTCCTCCCACTCCTCCCCACCACCACCCCCGCGGCCAGCCCTGAAGACCCGACCGTCCCACCTCTACCCACAACCCCGTCCAGCGACCTCCCAGCGACATTCTAATAACACACACTTACCCCGACTACCACCTACCTTTGGTCGCAATCAGCTGTTACCCGTAGCGGATGCCACACGGTCGTTGTTGGAGAGCATCGTCGCCAAGTTTAATGCACCTATACGATATGCATTTGCCTATGGATCAGGCGTCTTTGAACAGGACGGAAGAGGGAAGGATGCGGAGACCCCGATGTTGGATTTTATGTTTGCAGTGACCCATCCAGAGCATTTTCATTATATCAATATGCAGCAGTATCCTGCCCATTATCCGTTGCATGCGAGGGTGCTGGGGTCGAGTTACATAGGGAGAGTGGAAGATCTCGGGCCGGGCGTGTGGTTTAATGCGTATGTGCCTATGAACGATGTGGTGAGTCTATCTCCCTCTCACCACCAGAGAGGCATGCGCGCTTATTCGCCGAGCTGACGCGTGGTATGATCCGACTAGGTGATCAAATACGGTGTCACAAGTATTGACAACCTATGTAACGATCTTCTCAATTGGCGCACATTATACCTCGCCGGTCGCATGCACAAGCCCCTACGAATTATCAAGGATGACGCTCGTGTGCGGCTGACCCAACAAGTCAATCTCACCTCCGCGGTACGCGCCGCACTGCTTACACTGCCCGACCAATTCTCCGAAAGGCAGTTATTTGAAACTGTCGCTGCCATTTCGTACATAGGAGATCCGCGGATGCTTCTTCCTGCCGAGAACCGCGGCAAGGTGGGGAATATTGTGCGGAAGCAGGGTCCACAGTTTAAAGAGCTGTATCAACGGCTTGTGGTGGGGCTCCCTGGGACTCATTGGCCGACGCGTCAAGGTGAGATTCAGCAAGATACGAGCGCACGAGCGAGAAGCTTCCATTTGCGCAAGTTGCCACATAACCTACTTGTGAGGGTGCAAGGGCGATTTGCGGAGAAGGGTGTGAGTGAAGAGTTGTCGAAGGAGGATGAGAATGCGTATTGGATGAAGTTGGCAGCGGATGAAGAAGTGTTAAGGACTGTTTTGAGAGAGGAAATGAGTAGGATTGTGAGGGGTCCTGCGACGGTGCAGACGATGAAGGGGATTGTGACAGCCGGTGTTGGGAAGAGTATCAAGTACAGTTCGGCGAAGATTGGCAAGTGGTGGAGTGGCTCATGAGCAACTCGTGCGCGGGATTTGTGCTCGAGACGCGTTATTTCATTGGGATACCTTTAGCCGGCATACCCGCATGGTATCGTCCCTCTCTCATTGTAATTACATCTCCACTCTTTTGACTGAGCATCCACCGCAGGGTTGGGACGGAAATGCTATATGTATAACCTTTTCTTAGATATTTAATTCACTATATCCATTGATTATTTGATAAGTACAGGCAAGATCACACTTCAAGATCAATCATGAACTCGTATACGGTACAATATGACACCTAAGGACGCGAATCAGTACCTTCAGGCCATGGAAGTGGTAGACACATACCCTAACATACCCCGTCCTCCCCACCCTTGCCTCGGAGTTAGGGTCAGATATCTCTGCTCACCCGAACGCCGAACCCGTATAATAATATGTTTCTGTACAAAAGCGTCAATCGAAGCCGAGGAGAGAAGGCACCAAGTAAACGTACATCCTCGTTTTGTGATACGAGAGTCGCTAGCGATGCTAGAGACGAAGTTGGCTGACTGAATGAAGACCTGACGAGATCGCCGAACTTGAGGATGAGATCTCCTCTTTGCATACCAGCTTCAGCAGCCGGACTTGCGGGTGCAACACCATCCACTCTCGCAAAAGGTACCAACTCTTCTTGTCCCTGTTCTTGAACCCCTGTACCTCCCACAGCCGTATCAGGATTGGCATAAACCTCTTCCAAAGCTTTCCCAATCCCGTCCATAACCTCTTTCAAATCATTTCTCAACTCGATGATCCTCACCCTTGCTTTACGTACAGCATAAATATCGACATCTGCTCGCGGAAAACCATCAGAGTCGACTAGGGGGGTTGTCATATCGATGTTGTTGGCTCGGAGGATGAGTATGTGGGATTGGATTTCTATTTCGATTTGGTCTTTTCTGGTGATGAGGATTTGAGCTTGAGTGGCTGGTGAGGTTGGAGAGGGGAGTGTGAAGCCCATTGCTGGTGGTGGTGGTGGTGGTAGAGAGTTTGTAGACATGGGTGACGTCATGCACAGATGTTGACCTTGTGGTCGTCGTGCGGTGCCCGAGCTCCCCAGTCCGACCCGCAGTCGAGGCCGAGCTTCTCTTCCTATCTCTATCTCCCGGTGCTTCAAGTCCCGGATTCACAGTACCATAGGATCTCTTTCTTGCTGGCTGCCACGGACAACCCACCCACCGATAGATCCCGCAGCTATCCGAACTGCAAATCCTAACGAAGACAGAACCCGGCCGCAAGGCAGCCAGAAGTGAGCTTCTCCAGGATTCTACACCAAGGAAATAGACAAACGTTACTATTCTGCGATTTACGTATTCTGCACCGCACTGACACCGTTATTAGTTGGATATACTACTCGCAGATTCTAATACCGCAAGCTCTAGGCTGCGGATTTCCGCAGTGTGCCTATGTTCTTCTTATCTTCGGTTCGAGTTCTCGGTGTCTTTATTGATGATTTGGAGAAAATTCTGTTGCGCGCTAGGTCCTCCATCCTGACCCCGTCGAAAAGCACACACACACACCCATACGCCCTCCCAAACAATTGTGATCCTATACCCGTCATCAAAGTCCGGCCACTATCAATCACTCATGTAAACCTTAAAGCAACCGAACTACTTCCTCACGTCCGTCAGTCATACTACTCTGAATTGTGAAGACGGGATGGGCCGCAACCGGGCCGTCAGGACACCTACACTTACCGTCCAGTAATCCAGGTGACGACCTCGAGCAAGCGCACATGATATAGATTTGCTGTCACGAAGCTGGACGCGGGAAAACATAGACACCTTCTGTCCGTCCTAACGGAAGACATAAAAAGGAGAAGAACCTCAACGCTCAGTCCCGCCAAATTTCGAGGATGGCACTGAGTTTCTTCGTCTGTCTTGCTATCTGCCTTTCACTTCTTGAGGTTGTATACGGCACTTCGCGTACTTCCGCTCCTGCAGGTGCCAAGGTCGTTCGTGCAGGAACCACGACCTCTGGAGAGTTCTCGACCCTTACTGCAGCAATCAACTCCCTTCCAAATGACGGTAGTTCGCAATCCATCTTTGTCTACCCTGGTACGTACAACGAGCAAGTTTACGTCTCACGATCTGGTCCCTTGACTGTTTGTTTTGGTGCTCTCTCCGGAAGGGTAAATAATTTACTCGTTAAATACAGATTTACGGGTATTCAACTGGCATTTCTACGTATACAAAAAGCCAAGCCACTATTCAAGCTGGTATCCCGGCCAGTCAAGCAGGATCAGATGACGGCAGTGCCACGCTCCGGGTTCACACAGACAATTTCAAGATGTATAATGTGAACGTTAAGAACACCTACGGCCCTGGTTCTCAAGCTGTCGCCGTGAGCCAATATGGAAATCGTGTTGGCTTCTATGCGTGTGCGTTTTACGGCTATCAGGATACCCTCCATGCAAATCAGGGGGCGCAGGTGTATCTCAAGAACTATATCGAGGTAATTTATTTGTAGTATATGTCCTCTCGATTCACCGCTGATTGGTCTTGAATTGCCTATTCATATTTGGGTCCCGAGGACTCGCCTACTTTGGTGGAAATACTATTGCGGTTAAAGGTGCTGGAGACATTACAGCCAGCGGCCGTGACTCTGACGACGGTGGCAGTTGTGCGTGAACTTCCTGGTACCACAAACATGAGTGCTGACTTGACTCTTTTTGCTTTCCTTGCCCAGTCGTCTTTAATGCAAACTCGATTGTGACAGCACCCGGTGCGTTCTCAAACGTCACCTCACATCAATACTTTGGAAGACCGTGGCGTGGTAAGTTATTCTCCTCTTCTCAACCCATTTCCTACCACGTTGACAATACTCTCGCGTGCCCTAGACTATGCTAAGTATGTGTCCACCTAATCTGGCCAGAAGTCTTCTTGGCACTAGGGCATACGCTAACGACATTGTACAACTCCACAGGGTTATCTTCAAGAACACAGTTGTAACTGCACCATTCAATTCCGCCCTCTGGTCAGTGTGGAACACCGATAACCCACAAACGGATCACGTCTTCTTCGCAGAATATAATTCGACTGGAAGCGGTGTCAGCGGTGCCTCTCGTCCGAGCTTCGCCACGGTCCTTACTGCTTCTCAGGCATCGGCGTATTCTATTTCTAGTGCTGTTGGAAGCGATTACAGCAGCTGGGTAGATATGAGCTATTTTGTTTAGATAACAATCTAGGAGAATAGGAAGCGTGTTAGATATATAGTACAATTGGCTTGACAATCTTGCCATATATGGAGTTGGGTAAAATGTGGTTTCGCGTCGTCATCCTCGCCATCTTTTGCTGTCGCTGAGTCTGGTTCGTGATAATTGAGCGCCGCTGACGAACCCTACTATGTAAACGAAGTCGACCATGTGTCGATGTTCCACCAGACGACAGAATCAGGTGTTCCTGATGTTCAATGCATGAGGAATAGCATTACAAGAAGATATACATATCGGAGACAGAGCTAATATCCATGACCATGTTGACTGATCGCCGGCGGTGAAGTTGTCGTTCCTTCGATCATGCAGCACCTTGGCCCGTTGCATCCCTAACTCCCTTCTCCGAAAAGCTCAAAATACCCGCCACATCCAAGTTACTCACTACATTTTCCGCCGTCGGGATATCCATGTTCCCAAGGACTGTATTAACATGGTCCAGTTCGCCTACCTTCAGCGCTTCTTGTAGATCTTTGGGGAACGAAGAGAAAACATCCCAACGCATCTGTAGCGCTTTGCGAACCTCCTCCACATCAAGATCTTCCGTGCCCGGTCCTTCAAGTGTAAGATTCTCGGGAGGTGGTCCGTCGGGGACGTTGAATCGGATGGCCATATTTGGATCTTCTGCGACGAGCTGGATCTGTTCTCTGCCCGCTGCTATCTCTTCTTTGGAGATCCGAACCCTTTCGGCTAGGTGTTTATAGGTCTTCTCAAAATCTTCAACGAAAATCGTCACAGCGCGTTTATCGCCATCAGTCATCCTAGTGTTGCCTTCAATATAAGGGCCAGGCACGAGAATCGGGGTGCTTACTTCTTGAAAAACATGCTAGGACCATCTCTGCCAAGTTTTTCGCAGTACTGCAGAAGTAGACTTTGGTGTACGCATTGCTTCGCATACTTTTTCCTGCCTTCACCCTCGGCAGTGAATGCGGCCACCAGGAGAGCATCCGAGGCGCCCTCAACATAGACATCTCGATGGTTCTGGATGTACTCCCAGGATTTCTGATAGTCATTTATCGCAATCTTCGAGAAGCCCTCCAGCGCAGGTGTGAGTTCAGGAAGTTCCGTCTCTTCCCCGTCGGACGCAACTTGAGGCTCGGTCGGGGGAGCCGAGTGTGAAGGTGGTGCACCGGGATTCAACACCTCTATCGTTGTCTCTGTGGTCTTCTTTGCCTTGGACTTGGAGCCCGTGACGGGTTGGGGTGCTGGTTTGGGCGGCACATACTTCAAACATGCTGTCAGTTTCGGACCTTACGGTCAAGAGAGCCTTGTACCTTGCTATCGAAACCATCATGAATATCGTCGCTAGTGATTTTCTTCTTTTGCTCATCAAGTTCATCCTCGATCTCCTGCTTCTTGTCATCGATCGCCTTCTTTAGTTGCGTTACATGCATCGCGATTTCAGCAGCGAGTTCCTGGCCTAACCTTGCTTTTTTCTCGGACTCGGAAAGGCTTAATGTAGCTATACGTTTCTTTACAACATCGGTCACGCCCCTCAGTAAGATGAGAAGCATTCCATCATACGTCTGTTCCTGTTTCGATGGGTCGTTGCCGGGAGGGCAATCTTTGGAAGGACTCTTCTCGAGCTTTTCCACGAGAGAGTTGAAGTAGGGAATCTGATCTGTTCCCGGATCTGCTAGCTTTTCAGCCATTTCTGTTACGCGTGGCAGGAGGACACTGTCGCAATCGATGTTGGCTTGCAACTGGGTGATCTTGGCTTTCCGTGCCACTCGTTTCTCGTGGATATCGCGCTGCCGCCAGCTGCATATATTCAGCACGATTAGCGTGTCTCCCTGGAAGAAATTGGTAAATCACGCATACCGCACGAGTGAGCGATGGTCAACGTTCGGATGCCCTTCAATATCTGAATCATCAGATACCTAGTCCGTAGATAGGGTGAGCTAGTACTGGTTGGGGGTAGTGAGTGGGTTACCTCGAGCTGATCCCATTTGGAGTAGTTGAGTGGCATTGCAAGGATGCAGAGTGTGAGAGGACGCTGATGTGGACTGGCAGATGGATATTTAATGTCGAAGAATGGTATTCCAATAATAGAAGCTATGTTAGACCCCCGCCGAAACTTCTGGAATCCCCATCGAAAGCACAGGCTTCACGCCAAAGACAACACAGTTGCCCAAGTGGTGCTCAGCAGCAATGCATACATCCTGCTCTTGGGAGAGGCCGGGCAGAGCTAACTGGCCGAGGGACCATGTTACACCCGCATTCGCCCTGCA
This sequence comes from Chlorophyllum brunneum, assembly GCA_963576785.1. Lineage (NCBI taxonomy): Eukaryota > Fungi > Basidiomycota > Agaricomycetes > Agaricales > Agaricaceae > Chlorophyllum > Chlorophyllum brunneum. Next base: position 2,086,874 of record OY756144.1, on the reverse strand, counting down.
ATATATGACGCTGGGCTGGCAAACCCAAAAACTGGCTCGTTCAGCATCATGTGTTAAAGCGAATGGCTGGATCTATTTTCTTCTTCCCCCAAGTAATGTTCTGGGTTGGATCGCTGGAAAAAGTATACTCACTTGGCCGGTTCAATGTTTACGGTTGTTTTCCCTCAATCCACTCCTCCTCTCATATCAGTTACCTCGGTAATGTCTGATTCCGACATGCAGGATGGCCGTGTTCTTGGAAAGCGCGCAAGAGAGGTTGCGCATGACGACAATGAAGCTATCGACGGAAAACAGCCCAAGATAGAGGAAGACGAGTCGGATGACGACGACGTTGGGCCAATGCCTCTCCCAGCCGCCGAGGCCGAGAGTGTCACGAAGAAAAAGAAGCGTAAAGGTATGTCCTTGTTAGTTCGTGGTGCCGTCGAACCCTCAAAAAGTACAACGGAAGAACCCACCTACGTTTTCGGTTTTCAGTTCTGCCTCATGAACGGCTATACCTCGAGCATCTGCCAAACACGGAACAGTACCACAAAAGTTTCATGCACCGCGACGTGGTTAACTACTCTGTCATGACCAAGTGCGTAGCTATTTACACGTTGCGTCATATATTGGAGGTTTGAATTTCGCAACTCGACTTCCAGGACCGACTTTTTAATCACAACATCCGTTGACGGACATGTCAAGCTATGGAAGAAGCAGGAGACTGGCATTGAATTCGTTAAACACTACCGGGCACATTTGACACCGATCACTGGTGTGTCGGCCAGTGCGGATGGACAACTCTTCGCGACAATATCCGAAGACCAGACAGCGAAAGTTTTCGATGTCGTCAACTTCGGTATGTATACTTGGCGACAAGCCACCTCGCGTTTGCTAACATTAAACGGCTAGATATGATCAACATCATCAAGCTTGGGTATACTCCCCATGCATGCTGCTGGGTGCATCGCAAAGGTCTTGCACAAGGTCTTTTAGCAGTGTAACTATGCCTTTCAAAATCGTTTCCCCTTGTCACTAAGTGTAAGTGTAGATCGGATTCCGTGTCTGGGACAATACGTTTCTATGATGGGCGAGGCACTGGTACGCCTCTTGATACTGTAGAGACTCTGCACAAATCTCCAGTCCACCTCATGGCGGTTCGTCTTTCAATATCATGATATGTCGTGGGTCCTCATCCCCAGGCCAGTACAGTGATAAGTATGATACTGTAATCTCTGCGGATGAAGCTGGATTTGTTGAGTACTGGCAACCTTCGGAGCCTTGGGGTCTTCCCAAGAATGTTCCGGGGTTGTGGTCATTTAAGAGTTCAACAGACCTTTACGAATTCAAAAAGGTGAGGGCTGCTCGCCAAATGCTAGAACATACTTCCTAATTCTACATCAGTCAAAATCCACGCCAACGTGTATCACGCTCTCACCCAACCAGTCCTCCTTCGCCACATTTTCCCTCCCCGACCGCCAGATTCGCGTATTCTCACTGTTATCGGGAAAGCTGGTACGAAAATATGATGAGTCGCTTGAAGCAATTCAAGAGATGCAGCAGGCGGGTACTGCAATCTACCGTGTTGAGGATATGGAGTTTGGCCGCCGATTGGCCGTGGAGAAAGAGTTTGAGCTTCCAGGACCAGATGGCCGTATACCCGCCCGCTGGAGCAACGTCATCTGGGATGAGAGTGGTGCTTTCATCATTTATCCTACGCTCTTGGGAATAAAAAGTGCGTGGGTTTCATCAGATAGTTACATACGAAGATATTGATGTTCCGCTAGTCGTGAATACAGTAACAAACCGTGTCGTGAGGTTACTGGGCAAAGACGAAGCCCTGCGGTTTATGAATCTTTCGTTATACCAGGGCGCTCCAGCAAAGAAGGCCATCACAACGGTGGTATGTGTACCGTCCCGCATTTGACAGTAGATCTTGGCCACTCACTCGAGGATCAGGCCATGGCTGCTTCCGCTAACCCAATACTCGCAGACAAAGGCCAGCGAGATCCTATACTTTATTGTACCGGCTACAAACGGCAACGATTCTACATGTTTACCCGTTCAGAACCTGAGTAAGCGCAAATCTTCTCACCATATACTCGAGCGCTTATATGCACAATTTCCCGCAGAGACAAATCTGGTGACCGTGATATATTCAACGAACGTCCTACACGTGAAGAACAATCCGTCGCAGCAGCTACAGTTGGCAACGCCAACGGACCTTCACCCGTCGCCAACGCAGCTACCATACACACTACATTCGGTGACATCCACCTCCGTCTATTTCCACAGCAAGCACCAAAGGCAGTGGAGAACTTCGTCGGACATGCCAGGAGTAGCTACTTTGAGGGCATCATCTTCCACCGTGTCATCCCGAAATTTATGATACAGACAGGGGACCCTCTCGGCGATGGAACGGGTGGAACGAGTATATGGGGAAAAGAGTTTGAGGATGAGTTTAGTGACGATTTGAAGCATGATCGGTGAGTATATATGCAATTTCCTTGTTTAAGGAGTTGTGTTGATCTACGGTTTTAGACCGTATACTGTTAGTATGGCGAATGCGGGTCCGGGCACTAATGGATCGCAATTCTTTATTACGACAACGGCTACCCCGTGGTTGGACAAGAAGCACACAATATTTGGAAGAGTGCTTTCTGGGCTGGAAGTCGTGCACGCGATTGAGAATGTCAAGACAAACAAGGTTGACAAGCCGTTTGAGGATATCAAAATCATCAACATCGACGTTGAGTAGTAGAATGATGGGTCCTTGTACAGAAATGCTTCATGTCTCGATTAGTAGTATTGGCTAGATCTAAAGTGCTACACGATCAAGAGTGACATGTTCGTAGTCGATATGCAGTACGCTACTTGGGAGCGCCTGGACAATGCGAGCACCGAATGTATTTTCCAGATGAGAAACCGTTCGTTCTCTGCCCGCTGAAGTGGCTGCATTGCCTGCCAACGAACTTGGGCACGAACATTGTAATAAGACGTGTTGTTTTTTCTCATCCTTACCCTCCGATGAGGGTTCCTGCATCTCAATATGGCAGCGGTATAGGATGAGTGGAGTGTCACTGAGAAAAGCCATCTGGTTCTCGGATCCTGGAACATAAGCAATCGGATAGTCGAGGAGAATGGCAGCGAGGGGGACTAATGTCGTAAAGGAAAGGTTCTGCGGTAGTTGGATGGATGCAGTAGTACCGGGTGATCTACCGGTCGTAAGACTATTTCGGAGGAAGTGAAGCACCTTCATGAGAGAGGATGGAACAGCGTCGAGCTGTCAACGGTTGCGCTTGAGTAACTTGACTTGAGACCTCAAGGTCAGCCAGCACTGACCTCGAAAGGTGGACCCTTTTCTGCCAAGTGTACGAATACAGGGTAAGAATCGGAGGTTCGGTGTTCTATCAGGTGGTCCAACTTTGCAATGAGCAGTAATTTGTTGATGAAGAATGTCTTGTTTGCACAAGGTTCATACAGATGGATGACATTTTTGAAGTATTCAGACATCTGCCAGTGCCATTCATATATTACGAACCTCCAAGTAGATGGTGGTCAGAGGCTCACTGTTTGTAAGTCATTCAATAGTAAGGAGTATGATTGCTCTGCAATTTGTTCAGGGATATAGATGGAATCCACGAGATACCCAGTACTGTATTGAACGATTGTCCCCGTTCAGCACGAGGTATGAAGTTGGAGTGACATCGACTCACCGGATGGACAGCGCGACCAGGGAAATGTCATGAGCGAACGTTTCTTTAGAGACACTCGACGTTCTACGCAAGGCACCGGAGTTGGTTATACGAGAAAGTACGCTGTCGGCCAACTGGAACAGTGGCATCCTCAACAGGTTTGTGGCGATACCGAAACATGATACTGGCGATTACTAAACTATTCTGATACACGTGTATAATCTAGGTAGAGAACAATAGCGTCAGTGGACGGTCCAAACCACATACATGCAGGGATATATGAGAACAAGAAAGAGACCTTCAATCCTAGGCTCCTGGTGCCGTGTAGCGCATTGCCTCCAGTTCAGATATGCCTCGAGTACCGCTTTCGACTGTATCCATCACACTCTGGACTATAAATACAATCACAGCCGTGAACAACCACCATGCAGTCGTTTGCCATGGTAAACGAAGGAACAGGGACAACGTGGGTCCTACCGCAGAAAGTGCGTAGAGCAAGCCATACGAGAGAGGTTTGGGGTTGTACGTGAGCTGAAGGAACATCCGAACTTGGTCTGGGTGAAAGAGTATTGCGAGGTTGAGATGGACAAAGAGTGAGAGAAGTATGAACCCTGTGGCGAAGGGTATCGTGGATATAGGTGATGGTGTTTCCTCTGGAAACACTACGAGGAAAGGGTTGGACTTCGTTGGCGTAAGCAAGTGAATAAATTGTCTAGTAGGTGATAAGTAGTTCATTCTCTTTGGGAAGATAGTATAGAGCGCGTACAATATTGAAGACAGAAAAACGAGGATCCTGGCGAAGGTAAATTGTTGTTGCCTTGCCTTTTCGTATTGTTCGCGTAGGCCCTCAATGACCTCTTCCTGTTCTGGAGGAGAAATGAAGATGTTGGCCACAAAGGAGGTGAAATCGAGTGACCTTGTTCGTCTAATACCTTGTCATCATGACCGTCGTCCTCAGAAAACTTGAATGTTGTGCGTCGTCGGAGGGAGTCCATGGCGGAACCAGGCTGTTCGTGCCTCGCTGTAAATGGTATGATGTCACATGCACGTGACCCTAAGATTGATCTCTGAAAAAAATCATGGATTTGATTATTGCACCTCACTCATGGCTTCTCTGCCACCACACATTGAACCTGGGCAATTTGACGACGCGCAGGAGCAACAACATGGGCACTCCGTACACAGAGAAGCAGGCCCCTACATTGATACCTATCATTTTGATGAGGATCAAGAATTTCAAGATGACGAAGAGGACGACGATTTTTACGACGAAATCGACGATACATATGACGAGAATCGTGTAGAGGATGAAGATTGGGAAGTAGCAGAGAGGGGTATGTACACCTCTCTCTACACCGATAGCATGAAGCCCAGCCGAGATAGATTTCACAAAGCAGTTTAATCGTCTACGACAACACGTTGCCGTTCGGACTGGAAACGCTCAGGGAATATCTTCTGCTATTGCCACTGGGACTTCTGTAGCTGCACTACCAGTGATAAACCAACCTCGCCCTACTTCATCTCGGACCGCCGCCAAGCCACCCTCGGCCAAAGACAAAACCATGGATCAGCTGGCAGCCTTCACATCGAAATATAACTCGAAGCTTGCCAAAATCGACACGCCCTATGTACTTGGTGTCGGAGTCAACAGGAAAGGACCCAGTGCCCATGCCAACATGAAGGATAAAAGCGATCGCGCGACCAACGAGCAAGTACTTGACCCGCGCACACGCCTCATATTGTTCAAGATGATTGGGCGAGGTCTCATTGACGAAGTCAACGGGTGCGTCAGCACCGGTAAAGAGGTATGTTACCCACTTATATACTGGGTGTAAGACCCTGACTCCATCGAACTGTAAGGCCAACGTTTACCACGCCGTCACTCCTGAAGGCAAGGACCTCGCACTCAAAATCTACAAAACATCTGTCCTCGTCTTTAAGGACAGGGATAAATATGTCACTGGCGAGTATCGCTTTCGGCGAGGTTACAGTCGGCGAAATCCAAGGAAAATGGTCCGGCTTTGGGCAGAGAAAGAGGTACGGAACTTGAAGCGCCTTATTAGTGCTGGAATCCGTTGTCCAGATCCGATTGAGGTTCGAGAGAATGTGCTTGTCATGACGTTTTTAGGGGACGAAGACGGCTGGTATGTATTTAGGATCAGATGGGGTGTATGTTTCCTATTGATGCACCTGATAGGGCATCGCCGCGTCTCAAAGATGCGTCTCTGCCTGTGGATGCGCTGAACTCCCTTTACTTGGAACTCATCCTCGTTGTTCGACATCTATTTCATCGTTGCAAACTCGTTCATGCAGATCTCTCCGAATACAACATTCTATACCACCAAAGTCACCTCTTCATTATTGATGTTTCTCAGAGTGTGGAGCAAGACCACCCCTCTGCCTTTGATTTCCTCCGCAAAGACATAAAAAATGTGGAAGACTTCTTCTGCAGACTTGGTGTTCGGTGTCTAGGAATCAGGAGATGTTTTGAGTTTGTCACACGAGAACGACTCATTCCGGAATCACAAGAATTACCCACGACAGCAGAAGGGGTTGATACACTTGAGGAACAAATTCTATCGCAATGGCTACAGCAACAGGAAGAGTTGCAGGATGAAGCTTCGATTGACGCAGGGGCGGCTGCTCATGAGGATTCTGTGTTCATGCGTTCGTTTATTCCGCGAACTCTGAACGAGGTTTACGACCCCGAGCGAGACGTGGAAAAACTATCTAGAGGACGGGGCAACGAGCTTATTTACACCGACACCATCGGTATCGTTAAACCTACACCAACATTAACTTTGAAAGATGAAAACGAGAGCGATACTGAACAGCAGACTGCAGGAACGGCGAAACAAAAGGCGCCAGCCGGATCAACAGCTCCAAGGGCTTCCACGCCGTCAACCAAAGTTCGGCTCATGGCTTCTACACCAGAACAGGATTGGGCTGATCAGGGAGATACCAATACATCGACTGCGGAAGCCAAATACACGGAAAGAGGCGAGAGCGGTGACAGTAAGGGCGAAGATGAAATTGGAAGTGGAAAGGAAGATGATGAGGAGGAAGAGGGCTCCGATAACGAGAGGCAGGAGCAATACAAGGATGAATGGGTTGAGAAGAAGCCGAAGGGTCACCGTCACGAAGACCGTGAAGCCAAAAAGGTGAGTTCCTGGCTAGTCCTAACTGTATAGTCCAAGGGTGGCCCTTGGCCTTTTATCCGAATCCCCTGAGTTCTCTTCTTATCATCCCTCCACCCGTACCCGTTTCGCACCTTTCTAGTCCCAGAAGCATCGTTGCTATTCTACCAAAAATCTGAGAGGGATCCGTTGGTTGTTCCCCGCTCATGCGGCTATCACGCTTGAGGGCTCCTCTGATAGGGACGGATGGCCTTACGGCGTCTATATTCTGATCTGTTGCGGGGTTCCATTTCATCTGATCGGCGCTGGTGATGTCTGGTGTCATCCGCAAACTGGGCCCGATCATATTTTGATTGTTTTGCCTTATCAATCGTTTTGTCATGTTGGTCAGCTGCTGACGTCTTTATACTTCTCTAGGAGCGGAAGAAAGTAGTCAAGGCAGAAGCAAAGGAACGCCGCAAGAACAAGATGCCAAAGGCAGAGAAGAAGCGTCTCATGAAACGCACCCGAGCCTAGAACTCTCAACTTTCCTTTTTCCTTGTTGTGCGTACAATGCACAGAAATTCGAGAGGACCTGTCATAGAATTCTGGTTGATACAAATCTTTCGATTGTCGGATGGTTTCTGCGGAATGCGATGGTGCTGAATGCTTTGGGGTGCGTTGGCACTTTTGAGACCGTGTACTGGACTACTTGCCTTCCCAGCGATAGGCATCTATACCGGGATGGTCCAAGCAATGTCTCTGCGTGCATTAGAGGTTGCGCATCGACGGCGTCATATACCCATCTCCGCGTGCTGCCCTGGCTGAAAGAAACTCAAGCAAGACAGAATTAGTTGCAACCCCTGTCTCCACACTTGCTGCATGGTAAACGGCGGAGCCTTAAGCAATTCAGAACCAATCAGCGGCCTTGTTTTCACGGACTCCGAAACATTCCAAACTTGGGGGGTTTGAATGCGGGTCAGCAGCCGTCCGAAAATTGCAAGTTACAGAAATCCCCGCCGCAGTAGTTTCACCACCCAACGTCGATGAGTCTACGACATTGGACCAGTATACTCCAGAGGATGCCGCCGCCAAATTCGGATTACCGAATATGCAAAACCTTACACACACCCAGAGTCAGACGGACGGATGGATCATGAACGACCCCACGCCACAGTAAACCTCGGAAAAACATTGAAGGCACATGCGAAATATCGCAACACCCGAAGCACGACACATGGCCTTTCTGACGGACATCTTTGTTTGAAACAATAACGCGTGATACGTGGCTGGCAAAGGTGAAACGTTCCAGAGAATCCAACAAAAAGTGTTGCTCGTTGGCGGATAGGGTTACGGATATGGGAGGTGTGTGAATGGTTGACCATTGATCAGGGACATCGGATCTCCGGAAGTTCGGGAGCTCGGAGTCTCGGATACCGGAATCACGACCATGATCCTTCTTATGACACATGATCGTAGTTGACTGATCGTCACGAGGGAACAGTTGTAAAGGGGAATATTTGGGGAGCTCGCAAACTCGTGGTAGGGGATATGAATAGGGGCTGTTAAACTTCAGTTCAAACACTGCATGGCTTGATGACAATTACTGTAATGCCTTGTGTGTATCATATCAGGATACATGGATCATGAGGGGATCGAGAACCCAGAACGGGGTAATTGGGTGTGATGGGAAGGAACAATGGCCATAGCCACGGAAAAGGATATTCACGGACACGGGCACGGAGGTGATTTTGGGGTCAGGGGCCCTCCGAAGAGGGGATTTTGCCGTGATGTGGGATTGAATCTTGGAAGGGGAAAGGTGCCAAACGGGGTTGGATTCGCGGAGGTTGCAAGGTCGCCTCCGAACACGTTCCGGGATGTAAATAATATTCCAACAAAATGTAGAGATAAATCAGTATAGATCTTTCTACAAGCATCTAAGCGTCAGTAACACATCCTTGACTTGCATCCGTGACGACCTTGGTATACTTGTAAAGAGTACCCTGGGAAACCTTGAGAGGTGGAGCTTTCCATTGCTTTCGCCTCCTCTCCAACTCTTCGTCTGACACCTGAACTTCGAGGGTGTTGTTCACAGCGTCCACAGAAATAACATCACCATCTTTAACCAGAGCAATTGGTCCGCCGACCTGCGCCTCGGGTACTACATGTCCGATGACGAAGCCATGAGATCTGTCGGAGTAATAAAACGGTCAGCTCCCATGTCAAAAATTTGGTTCCGTTTTGGGGAGTTTAGAGTTTCGTGTGAGTGTGAGGGGAGAGGAGTCATAGCTCCGTGTGCGTCAGGAGTGCACGAAGATTATGGTCGGTATGGTGGAGTTCCATAATGATCAGTGAGGAAGTCCAAGAAAAGAATAGAAGCAATGAATAGCACTACTCACCCGCCACTGAAACGCCCATCCGTGAGACAGGCAACGTCTAAACCGAGGCCAGCACCCATGATCAAACTCGTGGGCTTTAACATTTCGGGCATGCCTATGGATCACAAGTTACAGAGTACCGCCCATTATATCAGAGGTAGAAAGATAAGGATAGAGGGAGATCCGTGAACCGTGGGCGATGCAGAATGCGCATAACGGAGCATATGGAGAGTAGAGTAGAGAGCCAAAAATACAATGCGAGTAGAGTGAGATCCATCAGTAAGAGTCAGAAGATTTGGGGGAGGAACAAAATAGGGAAAGCAGTTACTAACCAGGTCCGCCTTTCGGTCCCAGATACCTTAAGATAACGACCGTCTTCTCGCCCTTCCTGATGGAACCGCTCTCCACAGCCTTGACAAAATCATCCTCCGAATCAAAGGTCCTTGCCTTTCCGGTGAAACCAAGGCCTTCTTTGCCTGTGATCTTAGCAACAGCACCGCCTGGTGCAAGGTTGCCCTTGAGGATCCTGTTGATATGAAAATATGATCAGTATAATTCTAGGGAAAGATCATGGCATTAACAGGTGAGGATGATGAAAGGACGGAGGAACTCAGTCAGCCAAGAGTTTGCCGAAGATCGGGGAACGTGCACATCAGCGGGGATATGAAAAGTGAGATGTGAATGACGTGAAGATAGATGCGGACATGAGTATAAACCTGTGATGGGAACGACAGCTCCCTGAGATAGTCTGTCGCCGAGCTGGGAGGAACGGAGGGGAAATAAGGAGAGAATAGCGTGCGAAGCAGGAAAAAAACGTAGAAGGGAAGGCAGGTGACGTAGATACAGACCTGATGTGTCCTGTAGGTTTGATAGGTTTGTCCAGGGGTCTGATAACGTCTTGGCTGTGGAAGTCGAGCACACCGTGCTTGTGTACCCAACGGTCGAGATTTTCACCGAGGGTTTTGCCAGTGACGGTAAGGTTGTTGCCGTCGATGAGGTTATTCTTCAAGAGGAAATGAAGGATCTCTGGGTAGTAAAAAGCAAAGGGGGAGTGTGTGGAAATCAGGTGGTTAGACAATGTAGTGTAGTGTCGGAAATCACGGAAAGACTTACTAGGAATACCACCAAGTTTGTAGACATCTTCCATGACATATTTGCCACTAGGCTTGATGTCGGCAAGGAAGGGGATCCGGTCTGACACATTCTGGAAATCGTCGATATCCAATTTAATGCCGACTGAATGAGCCATGGCAATTAGATGGAGGACGGCGTTGGTGGAGCCCCCAAGAATCATGGTGAGAACCTGGAATTCAAAAAGAAAAAGAAAAAAGAGGTTGATTTGAATTGTTGCCAAGAATAATGAGACTAACCATGGCATTTTCAAAGGCGGAGCGGATCATGATGTTCCGAGGTAGAATGTTTTTCTCGAGAAGATTGTACATGGCCGGACCGACAGAAGCACATTCGTCGTACTTTTCCTTTGATTCGGCGGGGAATGACGAGGAGCCTGGGAGGGTCATACCAAGGGCTTCTGCGGCACTGGCCATTGTGTTTGCTGTATACATCTGTCATCATTCGAGAAGCGTGAGTACGACAGGATGAAAGAGAGGGGATCGACGTACGCCACCACATGCTCCGGGACCTGGACAGGCATGCCGTACCGTATTGTAGCGCTCTTTCTCGGCTTCTGGGGTCCTGCCGTCTTGGAGATACTTGCCATATGACTGGAAGGCAGAAACGATGTCCAACTGGGGGGCACCTTGACATGAGCCGGCACGGATGGTGCCGCCATATACCATCAAACTGGGACGATTGAGACGGCCGACTGATTGACAGACGAGGATGTCGGGGATTGAAGGCGGTTGGGTGGGAATAAAAGAGGGGTGTGGGGAGCAGAAGGGATCAATGGAAGGGGTATTGAATAGAAAAGAGGAAATACTGACGAGCCATCAGAACACCGGGCATGTTCTTGTCGCAACCAGGTACGACGACCATACCGTCGAGGTGATGACCTCCGGCAGCGGTCTCTACCTGATCAGCAATCAAGTCGCGGGACTGGAGGGAGTAGGACATTCCGCGAGTGCCCATGCTGATGCCGTCGCTGACCCCGACAGTGCCGAATTGGTAGCCGATGAGGTTTGAGCTCTGGAGGGAGGCTTTGATCTGCTGGCCGATGCCGAGGAGGTGTTTGTTGCATCTGGACAAGAGGGAGTTTCAGGTGCATATGGTCACTTTTTGGAGGGGAGACACACGGATTTCCCTCGTACCTGCATTGAATTTAGTTGCTATGAATAGAAAGAGAGGGGGATGACGTACCAGACGCTTGCAACACCAACCATGGCCTTTTGGAAATCAGCGTCGGTCGTGATGCCATCGGTAGCATAGAGCATAGCCTGAATGGCACGCGTCAAGATTTGTTGGGGCGCGTGGAGAGTCAAGTACCTGGCTGGCGCCCTGGTCTTTGGGCTGGGTGACGACACGGCTGTGCCTGTTCATGACTGCATGTGCGGGGGGTGCAGAGGAGAAGGCCCGTGCGAGGCGACGCTGCACAAGGAGCGACTTTGTGGGGGGCATGAGCGGAAAATTGAAGAGTCAAGGAGGACAAGTATTTTTGAGTGATCCGTGTGGCCGGCGACGGAGATGGGCCGGAGTTGATTTCTTCGATTACGTACGCTGGGTTGCCATCTGTGCTTTTCTTAGATCGTTACATGCGCACTCCGGGCGCATGCCTACCGCTCCCACGATCCGTGCACCCTGTGTTCGTCCGCCGCTGGATGGGGTGGCCTCGGGACGGGAGGGGGGGGCGGGGGCGGTGGTGTGCTCGGGACGGAGGGGCTGGGCGGGCGGGAGGGGGTGGGGCAGGAGGAGCCGAGGGGGGTGGAAGGGAGGAGGAGAGAATGTTCCGATTGGCTCGGTGGGAATTAGGGATTGGCATGATTTAATCCTGGATTGCCCGCAATGGCCAATCTCAGTCGGTTGTCGACCTCCTTCCATGAACCACCAAGAGGTCGAGCACTGCCGCCCCCAATTCACCCTCCTGGTCGCAGGCTCTAGAGGAGGTCAGTGCTCTGCTCGCTCCCCAACCCCCACTCACCCTTCCCCAGGAAAAACATCTTTTCTCCGCCTCCTCCTCGACACCAGCGACATCGCCCCCTCAAACCCAAAAGAACATCTCGCTTCCGTCGCAAAATTCGTCCATGGTTCCTCCGGCCACACCTCCTACGTCAGAACAGCATCCGTCGACATCGACACCAGCCCAGGTCACTCCCTCGGCCTCAATCTCGTCGACACCCCCTCCCTCGACTTTCGCGATGATGCTGCCGCAGAGCGCACCATCACCGACACTCTCCGTCTCATCGATGCTCGTTTCCTAGAAGGCCTCGAGGATGTGAGCGCCCGTACGACTTCCCGTCTTGCCTTGCTCACTCGTGCTACCTTTCCTAGGACCGTAAAGCTCACACCGGCGACCGCTACGTCCATCTGTACGCTTTCCCAGCCGACCCTTTTTCCCTCCTAATTCGTCACCTCTAGATGCATCTACTTCCTCGACCCCGACACCATTGTTCCGCCTTCTGTTGCCCAGCCCCCCCCACCTCTCGTTCCCAGGGCCCGCACCAACAGCTTTTCCCAACCCGAGCAGGAACCCGTGATCTTGGAGCCTCCCGTGACGACCAATCCCTTGATGTTCCGCCCAGCACTCCCCGCTGCCGATATTGCTACCATACGGCGGTTATCAGCCAGGGTCAACGTCCTCCCCGTCATCGCTCGCGCCGATGCCCTCTCGAATGATCGTCTTGCCGCAGTCAAACTCGCAGTCCGCCGCGATCTCGCAGAAGCCGGCATAGGTTTCGGCATTTTCGATATGGACAACCACCCTCCTCATTACCCCCCCTCCTCTTCAGGCACCGCCCCTTCGTCCTCTCAAACGGCGCCGGCGTCCGCCTCAAACACCCCATCCGTTCATTCCCCGGAAGATTCCAAGCTCACTATCTCGGTGGATCCTTCCCCTAACAATGGTAGTAACGGATATGGAGGCATTGGTGCTGGGCATTTGAACGGCGGATCAAATTCCACCGCTTCCGCGACAACTTCTCCCCCAACTTCCCCCGTTTCCCCTTCTATCATGCGTCTCCCATATGCACTTGTTTCACCTGATATTTATTCCCACAGCGAGGGCATCTCTAGAGTCCCTCCTCCTCGCCACGAACTCATGCAGCAGTACACTCCCTCACCGTCTGGCAGTAAAAATTCTCGCCGCGGAAAATTCCTCAGATATTACCGTTGGGGCAATTTGGATGTTCTAGATTCAGCCCATTGTGACTTTGTTCCACTGCGCAATGCTATTTTTCATCACATGGAGGTATGTGGTTGATTTCCCCCATTGGTACCATCTCATTCAAGGATCTCTGCTGTTCAGACGTTACAGAAATATACAAGAGAATATCTATTTGAGAAATTCAGAAGTGATTATATCCAGTTGCACCAACAAAGACCCCCTTCACGACACTCATCGCACACTCACCCGCATTCGCATCCGCATACCCACCCACACCCCCATTCCCATTCACCTCATGCCATTTCCCACCTAACACACCCCCACCCTCTCGGGCACATGGGTGGCCTTGCATCACATACAGCTAGACCTATTCTTGCTATAGATACGCAGCCTCCCCCACCCCAGGGTCTCCATCACCCCCAATCCCTCCCATCAATGGGACGTCATCCCCAACCAGTTTCAATCCCCGCCTCGTCGAGAGATATGTTGGGTGGCGGAGCTGATGGCAGGACGCCAGGATCAAGTAACAGTGCACGAGCGGGCGGCCTTACTTCTAGTGGCATTGCGGCGTCGGGCGATTCCCCGGTGGCTTCTGCCTCAGGGAGTGGGAGAACGGGTTCTGGTCGTACGTCTGCCGTTTGTTTGTTTGATGGAAACTACAGAAGCTGATTCAATGCCAATTTTTCTTGATCTTTGATTAGGGCCCGGGCAACTGAGTGCCACCAACAAAACGCGGTCGAAGAAGATTACAGTTGCATGTAATTTCTGCCGATGTGAGAATATTTCCCGTTCCTACCTCCTTACCCAATATGCTCAATTTTCCTTCATCATAGCACGGAAGTTGAAATGTGACGGAGGTAGGCCTGCCTGTGGTCAGTGCCTCAAACGATCGAACCCGTGCGATTACGCACCCCAAAACAAGCGCAGGAATACCATGAGACAACCGCGCAGAAGTGATTTGACAGGCTCTTCATCACGGCCAGGGGAAGATGATGATGATAACTCAACGGGAGGTGACTACAACCGGGGCGAGAGCGGGAATGAAGACGGGAGATCAGAGGTGTCAATGTCACCAGAAGTACACACCATTCCTCTATCAGTCCCAGGATCTGCCTCTGCACCCATCTCGCGGCGAGGCTCAAATGTGGACAAGAGGGAAAGGGAAGCTGGGTACGTGTCACATCATTCTCTACCGCCCATTCTTGGGAGAGAGAGGGACGAACTTGTTCCTGGGCCTTCGCGACCGCCACCACCACCACCACCACCACCACCACCTCAACAGCAACCTCCCCATCCTCCCCTCCATCACCTCTCGGAAAGAGACGCTCATCCCCGACACCTCCGAGAGCGTGAACCTCCTATACCTCCTTCACATCAAAACCCTCCTCTACCGCCCTCCCAATTACCTTCTCATGGTGGTGGAGGTGGTGGGAGACCATTCTTTGATACTGAACTGCCGCACATTGCGACACTTTCTTTACCGGATAGGTCGTCCCCATCGACGCCTGGACCTATGTCTGCGCCTTCGTTGCCCCCTATTAGACCTGCTTCCGAGCAGCAAGCTGCGCTTAGAAAGAGGGCGGCGACAGTGCCTGGGAAGAGCAGTGGTGGGAGAGGATCGGGCTCTGGGCCGAAGGTTGTAGCATGCAATTCGTGTCGGGGTAGGTTTTCACTCTCAGCACGTCGATTATATACTAAAAGTCCTTATCCCGCAGCCCGTAAAACAAAATGCGACGGCGCTCATCCAGCTTGCGCAAGCTGTGCACGGAGACAGGTTCCCTGTCTATATGTGCACGACACCAATGGCAACGCTGGCCGGGATCCCAATTCATCCTCCAGTTCCTCATCACTCAAAAAACGTCGCGCATCAGCTTCAGTTCAACAGCAACAACGTCACCACCAAACACATCCATCGCAGACACCCACACGTCAAGGTGGATATCACCCTTCATCAACAAAAGACGATGATGGATCTCCTCGATCCCTATCACCACCTTCTTCACGGATGCTCGCAACGCCATCGACGGCGGGTACGGGTCCGACGGCCAGTGTAGATATCCTAGACCGACATCCAGGGCACCATCACTCGTATCCGTCTTTTCGCGGCGGAAGTGACGACGGTATAGACGATAGGGATGATAGAATTTCGGACTCAAGGGACGTTTTGAGGGAGAGGGATGGTCGGGATCCAGAGATGGATCTGAAAAGGCCATTGCCATTGGAACATCTAGACCGGGATGTTGGAATGCGATCGCCGCATGATGATATCGATATGAGAGCGGTGAAGAAGATGAGGATTGAGGAGGGGAGGACGGCTGCGCCTGTTGGTGGTATACCCTGAAGAAATCGTTATATTTCTCTTACCTTGTTCCCTTCCCTTCTTCACTGGGGCCTTTTCCCCATGTGCAGGTGCGCAGTTAACCCTTGATTCACTTTCTTTTGGTGCACCTGTGGCCTCGTTGCTCCACACATCGTCGAGTTACTGATGTCTCCCCTACCCATTCCTTCCCGCCTCAAAGCTTGTAGAGTATTGTTCGTGCGCTCTTTTACTCTTTTTTCTTGCCACCCTTCCCACCAGTCCGTACCCAACCGTGCATCCTCTTTTTGCGCAGAACGATCCGTTGCCGGCCGCTCATCTCCCGTTCTCGACATCCCGCTTGGTTTGTACAACTAAAACATCCTTTCACCCTCCCGCTTCCAACACAACATTTCGCTTTTTCTTTTCACTTGGGATAAATTGGGCTTTGAGATAGTGATCTACACATAAAGTAACGTCTCTCCTTGTCTTTGCTTGCTTCCTTCTCCACTTTTCTTTCTTTAAACTTCGATTGTGGTTCAGCTTGACATAGTGCTCTCTGTGTGTTCATACCTTTCTATTTCTCTTGTGCAAAAATATTAAAGGACTGTAGCCGTACTATGAAAGAGAGTGTTTTTATCACTTTTGTCTCTTTCTTTGCCTCTATTCCGATAGAGTTTTGGGCGTTTAAGCGCCTGAGCAATAACTGCAATCTAATTTGCACTTTAAGATACGAAAGAAAATCCTTTGAGCCCTCTGATGGTGATTTAAGTATTTGATCCACTTCCGTGTTTGTTGACTTTTAGGGTAATTGGTTCCTGACACACGTTTTTACCACCGCTCTAGTATTTTTGCCCTTGATCTCCGCCCTCACCTGTTTACCTCTCGCTCTAGCTTAGAAGTCAGGGTCTTCTAGCCTCCGTGGCCGATTTTCCAAGACCCTGCTCCTAGTTTCATTCCCTGTGTTATTACAAATCGTACCAGGAGTTCTGGACCTGATTTCGTGAGTATTTTCCTAGAATGATTGCCTTACCCACGCTTTCGGTTGACATGCTGCATAGCGACCAGGAGCGAGTCGACTAAATCATACCCACTCTCTTTACATACCTGTTTCCATCTTCCCCCCCTTGTACATCTTTTTTCCACAACCGTCGCCTGGGCTGTGTGCTCGCGTCGCGGCTTCTGAGTCCGCCTGTCTGTCCTCTCTTCCCACATACCAGTGGCTTCCTGTTCGACTACTCGCGCGCGCGTCTCCTTTTCCTTTCCACCCTGTACTTTGCGCGCCTATTCCCTAACGCACCAAAAATCATCCCGGACACGGACGCCAGGCGCTGATTGTCAATATGTTTTCTTTCCGACGCAAACCTAAGAAGCCCGAAGAGTCATCTCCAATCCGCTCCCCTTCTCTGCCAGACCTCAAAAACACGGTCCAAGGCTCAATTCCATGGCCTGAGGATCTGGTAGATGTCGCTGCTATACGGAAGCTCGAAGCAGAAGAAGAAGTTGTTTCCGTAACTGCCATGACCGAGGAGTCCCATACCGGTGGCAAAGAAAGTGGGAGGCCCAGCGTCGTGAGCGTTAGACACCAAGGTGCGACCAGAGTATCATTTTCGACGGGCAGAGAGCCCGTCATGTTTCATAAACCTTTCCTTCGTAATCCGGGTTCTTCGATTGGCGTACCGACACCTGGTTTTGCTTCTTCTTCTACAGGAGAGGCAGTAGCGGCGGATGGCACCAAGGCGCCAATATCAACGTTTTATATGGCAATGGCGACCCCTCCAGAGGCCCTGGACCAGATGAGGAGGAAGGCGTACGAGAAGAAAGAAAAGACCGAAAGCCTCACTGGGTCGCGGTTAGGACAGAGAAGGGCAAGGGTGCCGCCGACCTTCAATATTATGGTAGGTGAAATCTTGGTATCAAGAGACAAACGCTGAAATTAGGCCACCGTTGCCAGGTTGTTGGAAACAAAGGCACTGGAAAAACATCATTACTTCGACTGTTGCTTGAAACAGCGGAAATATCTCCCACCGCAACCAAAGAACAACGCATCGCCTTGGACAAATTCTTGGATGATTCTGCCAAGCCCACGAATACAATTCAGAGCGTCTCGGTCGAAATTTCCGAATCCAAGTTCGATAGGATCCTACTTTCTGTCATTGACACCCCAGGACTGGACTTTCAGGAAGGGAGAGAGTTGAAGTTGGAAAGACAGGTTAACGCGATTCTCAGGCACGTCGATGCCCAGTATGCAGATACGATGAATGAGGTGAGTGTATGTGCCAGTAACTGATTTCGTGGACTCGAGGCATGCCCCCATACAGGAATCCAAAGTCATTCGTCAGCAAAAGGGGGACCAACATATTCACCTGTGAGTATGCCCTGGATATGCCCTGAGTCCTCGGTCGGCCTCTGAGATTTACCTTAACTACAGCTGCATCTATATGGCTGATCCGGCGTCAATCATCTCTGTGGAGGCGAGACGCGCGCTCCAGTCCGCGCCTTACTTAGTTCCTACCAAGACGCGTTCGGAAACCACGATCTCGCAGTCTCAGCCTCCCGAGCTCGTGCCCGACACATCCTCGGCTGATGAGTCGGACGAAGAAGACGAGGATGAAGGTCCCCTCACAATGGCCCCAGCGGAAATGAAAGTTATTCGTCGGATTTCGAATAGATCCAACGTTCTTCCAGTGATTGCCCATGCTGATTCATTAACTGATGAAAAGCTAGAGGCTATAAAGGAAGCTGGTGAGCTCGTTTGGTTTCTGCGAAGTTCCCCCCACTGATTGTAGCGCGAACAGTGCGGAAAGGAATGGCTGACGCTGGCATCGATTTTGGTGTGTTCGGTTCGATTACCAAACCCACTGGCGACGAATCCACGGCAAACAAGAAAGCCACCAAATTTGCCAACGGAACAGGCAACGGTTCGACAAACGGACATGCTGATAGTGGAGATGACACCGCTACTGTCGAGAGTACCCAAGAGGAAGAAGAGGTGGAGGGAGAGGGCGAAGAAAGGAAGTCACGACCCGTCGTCAAGCTCCGCCCCTCCAGGCACCGCACCCTCTCTCGCTCCCGTTCGCGTCGTCGGGAACTCTCCAGAGTTGCCGAGGACGACCGGCGACCAGTAATTCCTGATGCTACGGACCTCGACAGCGTCGCCAATGTCCGCTTCTCAGCGCATATAATCGCAAAGAACGATATCAGCTCCTTGCTACCTTTTGCGCTCATTACTCCCGAGAACAAGAAACGTCATAGACGTCTTAAAGTCACGTCCGGTCTGGACAGCCCCGCCACCCCCACCGCCGGTGTCCCGCAAAGCGCTGCATCAACTGAAGATGGTCATGATGCCCAGGCTGCACAAACGGCAGAGAGTACCCTGTCCCCAACTTCGCCTGCCTCTACTCAAAGTCATGGCCCACTGGCGAAGCAGCTATTCCTACATGGACCGCCAGCAGACATGAAGGGAACGTTTGTGCGCAAATTCCGGTGGGGAATGGTTGACGTTCTTGATCCTAGACACTGTGACTTTGCGGCAATGAGAACCGCGATTTTGTCCACCCATCTGAAGGTAAGTTTTGAGTTTGATGATGGTGGATCAGATCAGAGTTTGACACTATGTCATAGGTTTTGAAAGTACATACTCGGGAGGTGTTGTACGAAAAGTATCGGACCGAAAAGCTACTTGCAAGGCGCGCTACACAGAATATATCTGACGAGGAAAGGAATAAGTTGCTGGAAGGTATGTGTGCCTATTCTCTTCTAAAGACCACTGTCGACTCTTTCCGTAGGCCTTGGAATCTGATCTCGATGCTATTATTCTGCGCATATTTCCCCTGCTCATTTTGCCTTTAAACTATCCCCTTGTCGTTTGCCTGCTCCCACACCTTGTTTATCTTCTACTGTTTCTCATACCCAGTGACCTCTTGTATAATGTACATATTTGTCTCTATACCTTTGGTGTCTATCCCCCGGTCTCCCACTGTTGCATTTGCACCATATGTCATTCGTTACCTGGATCCATTTATCGTTATTTCTCTATTCCTCGACCAGGACATACGTCTTCCTGGGGTATTTTATCTTTTCTCTTGGATAAATAAAACTACAAATTTTACTGTTCTCGATTTGTGGGTGAAGCAGGAGGACGAATTTCAATTAAAGTAGGTAGATGTGATGAAACGAACAATATACAAGACAACCCTAGTAGTCCTTCTTTCTCAATCTCTCGATAATGTCTTCATCCAAGCCGTCTAAACGATGAAGGAGGTAATCCACCTAGAAAGCAGACAATTAGGCACGAACCTAAGGACTCGGATTTACTTACCTCAACCTCCTTTGTCAGGGGAATGATGTAGCTCTCGTAGAGATCCAAAACACCATCGATATCAATTTTTCCTCCGTTTAGCTTTCTGAACCCATTAATGCCATTCGTCTTCGGCGCCGAATCCCCATCTGCAGCAATATCCGGAGAGTAAGTTTCGACCTTCTTTTGTAGTCTGCCGAGGAGTTTCATCTCGACTTCAGGCTTTGTTATTAGGGCCTCCAGTGCCTCACGGTCGCGGGACTGGATGTGCGGGATGAAGGCTGCCGGGTCATTGATAAATTTGGATTCTGACACAAACTTGCCTGTGGCGATCTCAGAAAAAAAACCAAGAGGATAGCAAGGGGCTGGCTAACTCACCATAGTGTACGCGCTTGCTGATAGCTTGCAGAACTTCTACATCTATCGTTGCAGCACTACCATAATTACCGTCATCTTCAAATTCATCATCACCGACAATCCCACTCTGTCGTTTCTTAGCTGCGAGAGCTAGTGTTGCCCGACGAGTGATCCTGGGGACAATAGCGCGGGTATAGAAAGAAAGGATGGAAGGGTTCGCATTGACCTTGTTAGGAAAGAGAATTTCCGGGAAACATAGGGGTGGAAGGACAGGTTTAGGGAGATCCCAAGCGGGTGTGAACGGATATTCGTCCGGACTATCGCAGACGTTAGCTCAGGACCCGAGTTACTCGCAAGCAGAAAGTCGACGAACCTTGTGTATCTGCGTGCCTTTGCTACATAAATGACTCGATCAGAACACGGGCGCTAATAATTATCAAGACATACCGTGGAAGGTCTCGGTCTCCTTCAAGAACCAGTCGAGCCAGCTACCACTGAACCCTAATTCTGCCAGTTCCTTGAATGCGCCTCGTTGGTATATCAGGGGATTGTGTGCAAATTGTGCCCGCTCAATGAGAGAGAAGATGATAGTATCTTCTAGCCGAGTGAGAACGGACCGTATACGGTCGAGCGAGAGTGGGTCGCCAGTCATGAAATTTTGCGACATGGATGTGTCAGAGAGCTTTATAATAGCTGGATGTGGTGGTAAGAGAGAATTCGTTAACTCGTGGAGACCCGCGAAACTGACGGGGGTAGTGGGAGTGCAGTAGGACAGCGCTTGCTGACTTTCGTCCGAATCAGCCATCATTTTACACAGCCGAATATAGCCGGAAGCATACCAACTCGGTGTGCGGTATCCCCAGTCCCTGTTAGCGATCTGCGTACTCGGTGGTTGACTGGTTAAGAAAAAGATTGGGGGTGGATTCAAACCACACGGATTTAAATATGCACCCAAGGATCCTGGAGAACATACACATGATCTGTCTGCTTCGTGGAACCCCGCACTCATGACGAACTTGCCTCCATTAGTCGCCATCTATCCTTCCCACATTCTCATAAAACCCAGGTCCAAGCGATATAAGATAACACGAGAAACGACACTGATGCATGTTCAAAATAGAACCGCTTGTGAGTCATCACCAAAGTGCCAGTTGAACACCTTGACTAATCCTCACGCCAGCTGATCCATACGGCAGTATTTTTCCGACTGGATCAACTGTATTCCGTCGTGCCACCGTCAAGTAGCACCCCCAACTTCCTTGGCCAGTGATCAGGCAAGGTTGACCACCCGTATTATCCTCGAGCCAAGTCCCGCCTAATAAAACGCGGTGTAGGGTGTGGAGTGCCCAGCTGGACTGTGGTACCCGATCAGTCACACCTCGAAGTCGTTGACTGACAGCCGAGCATCAGAACCATTTTTCCAAATATAAACACAGCAACTTGCGGGTGACACCAAGCACCATCGAGTCCGCTTACCCAGTAACGGGACCTCGAGTATCTTCACGTTTTCATTAACGCCACCATCTATGCACTTGTACCGTGCCCTGATAACCATTGCATCGTTGAACTCCTGGTTACCCTGCAGTTCTCTCGAGTTTGGAAGCCTCGATCAGAGGATATCTTGTATACTTGACGACTCGACGACCGGTCTTACGCTCAACCAACCGGAATTTTTCTTCGAGATTACTATATCCCTTGATATACTCATTGGAGATCAGTCCTGATAACCAAGTGCTCGATCAGACTATTCATACGACCTGGACTGTGACTGAGTTGTGCCATGCTGTCCTGGCTCCAGATTTATACGAAACTTGTCCTGGTTTTGCCGGCGGCGTAGCCGAGCCCAATTCCACCCAATCAGCTACGGATCTGCTTCGGAGCGATGCGTGCTGACCCTTATTTCCACTGATGGCATTTTGTCCTATTCAAGTAGACCTATGCTGCGATTGGCCTTGTTTTGGGGACGACCGGCCCCATCCAATAAGTTTGAACGTGTTATATTTCCTGTTCAGGGGAGATTGCTGATTCTGATATTCGATTTTTCGACAGTAACTGTCCCGCAAATCACCTACCCGATATATCCAAAGAACTTCGACCAGCCGCAAGATATCTAGAGATGCCGTGCACTCGACGATATAAATAATCTTCGAAGATATCGAGCTCACACTATACGCCATTGAGAACACTGTGATACGACGGTCAAAAATATGGGCAGCCTTCCATTGATGAATATCATGAATTCCAACCCACACACCTGGCCAAGCAAGTGGATCTGTCCGCATCAGGTATCTTCAGGTTCGTGGGGCTGAGCGCCGGAGCTCAACTTATTACCATCGGTAGCCCGGGAGTGTCGCGGCGCGGTCATGGTACGATACCCTCAACCCGAGCTTGGTTTCCGGGTCATAGCTGAACAGCTCTCCATCGATTAGCCAGTAGAATTCCACGAATTAAGGCTATACAGCAAGAGAAGAAATTCCAAGTGGAAACCTCCCCCTCGCAAAAGGCAATGAAACAGGGAGCTCTCTACTTTCTCCCTGATCACCTGCGAACGCCAGTGATCATGGATTGCATCAGTCTCAGAAGCCTCAATCTTATCTCATCGAATAACCCCCGAGAATATAAGAAGAGAACCTGGGGCATTCGAAAATCTCTCACCCCGACTATTTTTCTCTCCTCCCCCATATCTGTTATCCATGGCTCCTGTCGCTGTCGTCGAAAAGCAGGCCCCTATCCTCCAGCCGAAGATCCAGCAGGCTACTGCACCACTCTCGAAGGATGACATTTTCGAGGACTATGAGGGCTCCTACAAGTTTGCGCCCATCACTGAGGCCGAAGTCTCTCGCGCTATGATCAAGAGGTACGCCGAGTTCCCCCCTATGAGAACATCACTAAACGCGTTTCTTATTCGAACAGGTACTTCAACACTATGTATGAGCGCGCAATCTCCGACGTCGTCATCATTGGGGCCGGAAGTGCTGGATTAAGTTGCGCCTACAAGCTGGGTAGCACCCGACCTGACGTAAGTGGTCTCAACAAGTTCGTTAACTAGAAATCGTGATTCACCTGTACGGCTCTCTCCTTAGCTCAAGATCACGATCATTGAGGCTAATGTTGCTCCTGGAGGTGGTGCCTGGCTCGGTGGCCAATTAATGACACCTATGGTATATTATTTATTAAGATCGTTAGTAAGGTTTGGTTACCGACAGTATTCTCTACTTCCTAGGTTATTCGCAAGCCAGCAGACCGCTTCCTCCGGGAGCTTGGTGTCGAATATGAGGATGAAGGCCACTTCGTTGTCGTTAAGCACGCCGCTCTCTTCACTTCTACACTGTTGTCCAAGACCCTTGCCCTTCCCAACGTCGTTCTCATGAACGCGACGGCAGTTGAGGACCTGGTTATCCATTCCGACCCGAAATCGCAAAATCAGCGTGTTAGTGGTGTCGTCACCAACTGGACTCTTGTGGCACTCAACCACGATACTCAATCTTGCATGGATCCAAACACTATCACCGCGCCTGTTATTATCTCCGCCACTGGCCATGATGGTCCTATGGGTGCTTTCAGTGCTAAGCGCTTGGTAAGTGCTGGTCTCCTCAAAGAGTTGGGCAATATGAGGGGTCTGGACATGAATCGTGCGGAGCCGGCCATCGTTAACGGTACTCGAGAGGTCGCACCTGGATTAATCATGACTGGTTGGTGCTATCAACTCGCTGCTTGATTGCCCGGCTAAACTAGTCAATACCTCATAGGCATGGAGCTCTCGGAGCACGACGGCTCGAACAGGATGGGACCCACTTTCGGTGCCATGATTGCTAGTGGTATCAAGGCTGCACACGAGGCGATCCGCATCTGGGACTCTTCTGAGGTTGTTGCTGGTCGTGTTGTAGCATAGAATCTTTTCTTTTACAACTTTACTGATGGTGGCCGTGGTATTCAATGCATAATTAGAATATCATCGTAAGTTGTAGTATGAAATGAGGATGTGTGTAACTCTTGGAGTGATTAATGAGTTATTGATGAGTCTGATGTGGAATAGGCTAGGTTGATTGTGTGTTCCAACCCCCCTGATGTGATGATAATCAAAGGGAACTAGCTGCTAGCATCAGTCCTCCCAACTCAAGAGCTGATGGTTCGGTCGGCCGTCTATTACTTTGGGAGTTGGCTGATGGTCACATGTTCTGTCTGAAACCATCGGGATGATGGTGTTCATGAAGCCTAGGAATGCCACGCTGACGCCCACCTCTGTTCCGGGAACACTAGTTCAATTGGAAGTGATAGGTCAGTGATCCATAAAAGGTTTTAGTGAAGTTACTAGTCCAGGCCTTTGGAAAGCGCCCATGGCATATTTCCCACCCTGATGTCCTTTGTGTGTACGCCCCTTGAAGGGACTGGCGTTTTCAAGTCCCGTATTTTTAACCTGAGAATTGTAAACCTGAGATATCTCAAGCGCTTAATCATGGCAGTCATTATATACTACATACTGGTAAGGAAAAATATTAATAAAGGGCAACCAAAAATACGGACAATATCGAGATCCCAACTTAGGCAACTTCGTAGTTGGGCAAGGCGAGATAAGTCAAGACCGAGCGCCCACTAGACACTAAATCATTGACGACATTCCACACGCTTGAGAATGGTGCGAGGCTGAACTCGCCAATAGGTAGCACATCTAGGAACAACAACCCCTGTCGCACACTCTGGCGACCATCCTCATTGGTAGCAGTTGAGAGTAACTTCTCCACCCCATGCAATGCTGGGGGTCTCTCTATTTCTTCCTGGGTGTCTAGGTCCTGTAGCTTCCCAGCGGGATATAGTATAGATGTCGTTGAGCTCGGCAGAGTAAGGAGATCTATGGTTGAATCTTCTACGCCGAGTAGGGCTGAGAAAAAAGAGAGAAAAGGGACCGACAAGCGAGGAAGGGGATGGCGCAGTTGCACTCGAGGCAATTTCCCCTGTCTATGTTGTGGGAGGGGTGTTGACGTCGTCGATAATCGGAAGAGGGGATGACGAAAGTTCATTTTAGAATGAGGAAGAGAAGGTGAATGCAGATATCTATTTACGGAGTCCTCGCGAGGGCTATCAAACGTTTTGGCCTCCAGCAGCACGGGGTTTACGGGCCCTAGGCAGAGCGAATGGTCGAGATTATACCTCAGGCCCTGATCATCTACTCGCGATTTCAGGGGCGACGGAAGAGAGCTGAGAGGATGCATCGAGGTGGTTTCCGCTCCGGGATCTACATCAGGGGTGAAAAGCAGACTATATCCCGGAGAGCCAAGCTCAGAGACGGATATCTCGGAGAAGGAGATGTTGCTTGAATCTGAAAGAACAGAAGCCCGGCTTGGGCTGGCGGGTGCGGATGACGGGTTAGGAAAAATGTATATTGAGGAATCGGCCAGGGCGAGGGAGGGTAACGTGCGTGCGTGCGGTTGCGGGTGGAGGGGTGGGTCCACGGGAGGTGCATGGCGGCGAGGGGCGCTGTAGTAGGCGGCCATTGGGGGGTGGGAGATGAAAAGAAGCCGTGCCATCAACCTCGATCGAGCTCATTTCGATCCTGTTCACGTGCCCCACCACGTTAAATATGTCGCATCTCATCATATCACTATTCCAAGTTCCCATGTATCGCCTCAGTTCCTCTTCAACCCCCAGCTCCTTTTCACCTGCCACCGCCTGATTCCCCGATCACGAAGTTCACCGAGCTCTCAACTCGGACCACCAGCTGGAATAAATTCATGCGGCTTTGTCGTTCATGCCAAATATTGTGAACGCCGTTGCCCCTCCTCCTTTCGTTCTTTTATCCCTGGCTTGGAACCCTTGCGTCCTCCGTGTTGACCGAGAGCAAGCCTCCTGGGCAACTTCGGGCATTTATATTCCCTGGCTTCGGGTCATAGTTTGGACCAAGCTTCGTTATTCAGCGCCCGCCTTGGCCGTGGACCTGTCTCGTACAAATCTCCACTCGTTATATATGGACCAACTTTCGCCGCTAGATGCTACAATACACCAACGTATGCAAATGCGTGATCATGTCTAGACCTTCAATTCACAATGACACTGGCTGTAGGAGGTATTCCCTTCAAAGCGGATTCTGGAAACGCCTCCATTGTTCTCAACCTCTGGATTTATTTCAACCTGGTTGGCAATAACATACTACTTCCCATCCTCGTCATCACGATCTTCATCTCAAATCGACTGCCGCGGCATCCAACATTCATCAACCTTTGCCTAACCTGGATACTGTCGGGGATCTTCTCACTTCTGCTGTATGTGCCTTTTTGTGCTCTTGGTATTGTCACTGATTTCTCTCCCAGATTTTATACTGGTCAATACAAAGACTCCGAACCACCTCGGGCGCTGTGTATTGCGCAGTCATCATTGATTTTCGGTATCGTCCCAATGTAAAAGCTCTTCCATAGCTATGATCGCCGCGCTTTCCCTAATTCTGGTTGAATTAGGTGGAGCTGTGCTGTTTTCGCTCTCTTCCATTATGTCAACTTGAGCCTTCAGGGACAGGGGGAATTTGGCATTGCTATTTCATGGATCGTAAGTCAGCCCGATTACTCTGGCCAATCCGATCAAGCATCTCAAGGGAGAATAGATGTTGGGCGGGCCCTATATCCTACAAATCGCTTTCTCGCTCGCGGCTCTTGTGGTGGGTCCAGCGACCCAGAAAAATAAGCCATGAATAACTTCCAGTCCTAGATATCCTCATCGCACCCTGAACTTGTTTCTCGTCAGACCTCATTCTTCTATTGCGGTCTTCACTCTCATGCCCTGTGAGACCCCTTTCCTATTCCTTTCAGAGCGGTTCCTGATCTTAATTAACACGTAGGACTTTAGCTAGGACAGTATTCGTTTCACTCTGTGCCGGGTGTATCCTCATCATCGAAGTCCTTATGCTACACAAGTTATACCTAAATTATTCCAGCATTCGTCATCTGCCGGTGGCAGAGTCCGGTTCACGTTCTGCAGCTCCCTGCATTCTACGAGTCCTCAGTTTCGGTCTTTACGTGGCCTTCGGGACAGCGTAAGCATGCATCCACGCTCTCTTACTGGAACATTGATATTCACTTTGATTGAAGGGTCGACATCATCGCGGTAGTCGATCGCAAAAGTGTTTTACCAGAGATGTACATGGCGACAAGTACGTGTTTTTTAAAACTCGATACTACGTCTTGACTCAGAGGTCTTCTTGAAAAGCTGGTATAGCCATATTCCTCATCTTCGGCACACAGGGGGTAAGTCATACAACACAAAATGTCTAATACGAAATAGTTGACTTCTTGCAGGACGTTTTGCAAGTGTGGTTTCCGTGTACATTCAAGCGTAATAGACCAAGAAGGGTTTGGAATCGCCCATATAGAGAAGCTATACGAGCACAGTCGCCTCAGGACTCTCGCTCGGCACTGCAAGCCAGCCATAATAATATCACCCCGGCGGCGCAGAGTAGAACACTGCTGCCTCAGTCAGCTTCCGAAACTCAGTCATTTACTCTGGATGATCTCTTTCCAACATTTCCTCCACCCGCGCGGACGGGCCCGGTCCCGTTTCTGTATACGCACTACGTTGTATAATACCATTGCAATACAGCCGAGCTGTCTTAACCGGTGGACGCCCGGAGCCATCAGTCTTGACAGATATCAGTTCGCATAGATATGCATTATAATATGTTTTTATATATTCTCAAGAGTAACTAGTGGTAAGCACCGAATAACTGTGTGCGAGTATGACAAGGACAGAATAGTGACAGCTTATTTATGCAGGAAGGCCTAGCCATGGTTTCCCTGGAGTCTTTCAAAGTCCCTGAGCAAAGTTCTCAGTAGAAGGATTCAGCAACCAGCTAGATTTGCCTTGCTGGAAAACTATGATGTAGGGAAATGTATGTCCCCTCGGGCCAGTGATGCCTTGATCAATTGAGTTCATCAAGATAGGAAGGATAGAGCTATCAGTTATTACTTATGGCCAAACTATCAGCCTCCAGTCCCGCCTACCAAATCGGTTCCATGCCCGAGCTATCAATTATCACAGACTATCAGTTTTGATAGTTATCAATTAAGACAGACTTGACTGTAGTATCCAATCTTATTCGCTCATTTGCCCCACCCTTCCTTTATCGGTTTCATATACTTCCTGCGTTGCCACTTAATTCGAGCACAATATAATGTCCCTATATTCGACAATTAAAGAGACAAGCTATACGAGAAGTTCAGTCGGTAGGTATTGAAGGATGCGGAGCCTCTCTTTTCCGCTGTGAGCTGCTGATCCATTGCTAGTGGGATCGGTATACTGAATCGTAAATGAGCCCGAGAATGCATTGAACGAAAAATACTGAAGGCTAAGGCCTTCCCTTCCTTCGCTGAAAGGGGTACCATCCTCTATTTTCATCAGCTCCAACTCCGTCACAGACTCAGACTGATCAAGTTCTGCCCGGAATGCCATGAAACGAGTTTTGGGAGTCACCGCTGGATTCACTTTATTCTCTACCTGTAAGATACCCAATGCAGTCTTAACCGATGGGGGAACAGGGTGTAGACGAGCGCACTGAACATCATATCTTATTGGGAGTGTGATGTTGCAAGTTGAATGGATTGTCGTTGTCTGGTCGGGGTGAAATATTGAGGCCCTCTAGTGTTGTCCTCGTAATACCAAATATTGAGTATCTGGTCGGTGACCGAGGTAAGAACGTGAAACTAGTCAGGGGATGAGGTAGTAAAATTTTATGTGCTGATCGAGTGTGCAGAGGCGATCTTGGATTCCCAGTGGCAAGTTCTTCAGGTGAAGGGAGAGGGGAGAAAGAAATCTCCTTTCTCGCTGTCAGCTGTATCACATGCCAATCAGACATGGTGAGCGACCAGAACATGTCAAGACGATCTGGCTGGTGCTTTGTAAAGAGGAATACGACCCATGAATGATCAATTCTTCAAAGTTCTATGTGCAATGACTTACATCCCACGCTGCTAGAACCGCTCTTCCTGTTGGGATGTGAAAAAGAGTAAGCGTTCGTTCCTCATCCGTGCTGGGGATGTGGGGGCGTAGTATGACGGCGTAATCGAGTATTATACACATAGCACCATACCCTGTTGGCTGTATATCCTCTATCGAGAATGAAGCCTCGGTGGCGACTTGGAAGTTCATAGATGACGGTATTATAGTAATACGTATAACTTTCCTGGTGGGTGGTGGTTGAGATACCATGATTATCGCCCTCTGTTTGAGGAAACTCCATTTACTTACGGAAAACCAGCGGGGTTACACCCCCCCTCGGTTTTGATATATGCGATCCGCATAGAGCGACTGTCGTTGTTGATGTGTTGCGTGATGTGCTGTACACTCTTGAATGATTTAGAAAGTCGATACTCAAAGACAGGATCGTCCACATCGTGCGAGTCCAGCCTATGCCAGGAGAACATCGTATCTGCGTCGCAAAACGTTCGTGCCACAAAGAAGGGGCCCATTGTTCCTAAGAAGTATGGGCCACACGTCCAACGTTTGTGTTCGTGGATGGTAAGGGGCATGCCTGGGCCCACTCCAGTCCACCTTTCCTTCATAGCTTCGCCACGCAGAAGCACTTTTTGAAGCTCTGAAGTGCCAAGTGAACCCGAAATCATAGGAGGAAGCGTAAAGTCACATGCTTGGAGGATCTTCAACCAGACAATACGCTCCTGGGACAGTCGATACAGCCTTCGACAGACCTAGCGATGGTCAGCAGTGGTCATTCGTATGAAGGGAGTGGGATACCTGTCCACAGGAACATACGCCGGAAGGGGTGGGGTCCCCAAGGAGGTCTATGAGGAGATCGTCGGCAAGAGACAACAACATATCATGGCCATGCCCCGTGCCGTGCAGATAAGAAGCAGTTGATCGAGCGCCTATCACGGGTGACTTAGGGAACGAGCGAAGTATAGCAATGTTTCCAGTTGGAAAACTGTTGTAGGCCGATGAAGGGTAGCTCGGCTTGAACAACTACAGTGATTAAGGTCATTGATCACAACTTCGTGCCAAACACAATTTTCTCGTTCGCCTTCACTCTCGCTTGCACATTCCCAACATCCTTTACCTTTCTGACTTCTTCAATATTCCCCTTCAAGCCGCTCTGTACGATCCATCTCTTAAAAACTTCAATATCCACCTCTGCCTTCGTTGCATCCTGGGCATGGGACCAGATAGCATGCTCAAGGAGATAGATGCTCGAGGCGATGGAGCCAACCAAGAGGAGTGCTGGGCGAGGAACTAACGGGGAGAATAGATTATTGTACGCGGGGAAAAGCTCGTCAAGTGCCAATTCAAGGAGTTCGAATGAGGGCCCGATGTCCACTGCGAGGTCAGAAGGCGCGGAAGCGATGATGGAACGCGCCCACTGTCGGAAATGAATCAGTGATCTATTTACCACATCATTAGCAGGAGATATACCGAGATGAAAGCTTGCAAGTTCTTGTGGTCCGTTGTCGACCTCGCCAGATCTAAGGCGAGGACGGTCACTGTTCCTTCCCAGATCCTGTTCAGGAGCATGGATAAGTCCCAGTAGGCCGTTTCGTGATGACATCAGGTACGAACTTTTCAACCAGTGCGTCGCGGATCGACCTTCCAAAGCCATTCTCTTCCATGTAACCAGCGCCTCCCAGAGCCGCCATAGCTTCTTCAATCCCCGCACAAGCCTTCTCAGCAGAATATGCTTTCACAACAGGCGTCAGCACCCTCAGGCGCCTGTCAACGTCTTCCTGCTCTTCCTTGCTTCCGGTGCCACACTCAGCCCTGCCTAAAAGGGAGATCACGCCGAAGGTGAAGTGAGCTAGTGCACGATAGAGCAAATTAATTTCGGCAAGCTGAGCTACATGGATAGGTGCGTCTTTCAATAGGGTCTTCCCGCTCTGGATGCGCCTGATCGTAGCATACGAAGTTGCGATTCCAAGACATTTACGCAAGTTCCCAAGACCAGCCGTGGAGGACCAGATACGAGTAATGTTGAGTATGGGAGTAATATTCTTGACTCCCATGCCTAATTCTCCAAGCAGGTAGGCTTCGGTTCCCTCGAGTGTGAGTTCTGCGGTGGGCAATGCATGGGTGCCAACCTTATTCTTGAGCCTGTGGACAAAGATCTGATTGCTCGTGGATGTGGGCTTTGGTTCGTGGGGAGGCGGGAAAAGTGGCAGTCGAAGTGGAATCAGGAACAGTGATAGACCGCGAGAACCAGCTTCGAGGGAGCCTGTGCGAGCTAGTGCGACAGAGATCTCGCTATCGTTTGCACTGGAGAACCATTTGAGACCATTCAATGAATATTTGGGGCCGTAGGGTGTCGGCTCGCCGGTTGGGGTTGCAATAGTTTCTGTCAAGGAAACATCTGAACCACCCGGACGCTATTGAAAAGGGTTGAGGGTCAGGACTCGAGCTCACAAAAGGATATACATACTTCCGTCATCCATTGACCGGCAGTGAAAGCCACTGAGGGATCACGGCTGTAGGCCATCGATTGTTCGCAACACCACAAGCAGAGTTGAGGAGCTAGCGCACCTGATAAGTCGAGGAAAGAGATCTTTCTTCACTTCCCCACTCCCGATCAACTCGATGATTCGAGCAGTGCCATCCGTCATACTCAACGGGCAGAAGACCTATAACCAGCGAATCATATTCAAAGTTGGATCAAAGATTGGAAACGTAGTGCTGCGACATACCTCATGTGAGTCCCCAACCATCAAAGTGACTTTGGAAAAACCGTAGATCCGACTAAATTCGTGGTATTTCCGTTCGTAAAAGATGCCAGGAATGCCCTCTTGTTGAGCAGCAGCTTTGAGATCACGCCAGGCCTCGCTTGTGTGCAATTCATCTACACGACGGCCCCATTGATCGTACTGAACCAACTGGGGTGGATAGACTTTGGTCCCGGATCCAAGGTCACGAATGCCTGTGGTAGTTAATATTTGAGAAGGATATTTTGCTTTAAGGAACGTTGGCGCTGACGAGTAATGACGTCGTTTCCAAACCGGACAAGTTCTGGCTCAATCTCGTCGAATATTCTAGAGGTGAGGGTGCAAAATACGATTCAGTGCTCTCGCATTTGACGGAGTGGCGAGCAGTTAACCTCTTGGGTAGTAACCGTTTCAATAGACCTGGCAGAACAGGGTCTGAGGTATATGCATTGGATTCAGGAAAAGGAATCTACGCCTCCATTAGAGGAGACTCGGATGAGAATAAAATACTCACTTGCTGAAAGCCTTCTTCAATACGCATTATGTTACTCTCCAGCGACAAGAGGGGAATGATTCAACAAAGCCCTGTTGATGTGGTGCGGTCTAACATAAAGCCGAACCGCATGCCCAATAGGATGGGGCATATGATAAACCGTTGTTTGACATAATATCATGTGTATGGTTGTTGTGAGGCCGCGGAGGATAAAGCAAAGGACTGCCAAGACGCGATGACTGAAGAATTATCTGCACCTCGCTGCGGTTTACTTTCGCAGCAGCCGGAATGAAAGACTCAGCAAATGGGACTCTCCCAAGGGATGAGCAGGGCTGGAGACTATGACATAACCGTCATTGATTGAGCTTTCCAAATTTCTGATCTCAACCATGTACCCAGCGGACGGCGGCCACTCTCGTGCTCAGTCTCCTTCAAATCTAGCAGCTTCTCGCTTCAAGTTTTATCATCCATATTTCGTACCATCGGATATTGAATTTCTGTCGAGCAGACAACGCGGGAAGTTGTCCCTCTCTCAAGAAGACAAAGTTCGCCAGAATGCATGTGGATTCCTGGAGGTTATGGGCGTTCGCATTGGATTGTGCGTGGAGCAGTTTTGGATATTCGCTTTTCTTGAAAGCTTACTTGTCTTTCACTGATAGTCCAAGACGAACGATTGCTACGGCTCAAACACTGTATCACAGGTTTCATCTGTTCTTCCCGAGGAAGGATTTCAACTACATTGTAGGTCCGCATCGTGAACACTGAGGACAAACTGACCATCCATCCTGTGTAGGACGTCTGTCTTGCTGCTCTCTATGTCTCGACAAAGATGCATGATACCCTGAAAAAACCTCGCGAACTTTTGGCAGTCTCTTATGCTGTCAGGTTCCCTGAACTGGCCGCAAAGTCTAAGCACCCAGGAGGAGAGATTGATCTGGATTCCATGGACCCCCAGGTGGGTCTTCCATCTAACCCCGCATCTCTTTGTCCGATGCTGACGTCCGAACCCTCCACGCGTAGATGGTAGAGATCGACCGGCAAAGATTATTGGCTGTAGAGCGACTCATCCTCGAGACTATTTGCTTCAATTTTACATATCGTTTACCATTTCCGTATGTCATCAAGATTGGGCGGGAGCTAAAGGGTAAGTGAATTTCACGCGTTGGAGAGACGTCCGTATCCAAAAGCTATACCTGTAGCGACTAAACCCCTGACGAAACTGGCCTGGCGGCTTGTCATGGACTGGTGCGTTGCAATTTTCTCCATGGTGGGGTAGATCCTTATTCCAATCTTTCAGCCATCGTACACTCCTACCCCTACAATACCCCCCTCACACCCTAGCACTTGGTGGATTATATGTCGCATGTCTCCTCATGTCTTTTGAACAAGCACCGTCAGACAATCCGGAACGGATCGCCACCGAAGAAATATCACGAACGTTAAAGAAGGGGGGTGATTGGGAGAGGAAGTTCCAGTCCCAAGTCGAAGACCTCGAAGGCGAGTATCAGTCTCGCGATCAATTTACTTTTGCTAAGCCGCTTCGACAGACATTGCCCATACTCTTCTCGATCTCATCATCCAATTCGCTCAGAACCCATCCGCCTCGACATCGCCTAGTACACCATCATCACCCTCACCCCATCCCGTCCGCCACCCAACCCATCATCCTCATGCAAATCAAGCCCAAGCACCATATGACGCTGACCAATTAATACGGCTGAAAATTGCTATGCGAGAGGAAGAACATCCTCCTAGGCAGCGTCCATCCCTGGGTATGATAGACCCAAGTTATGTATGGCATTCCGATGATCCGAATCAGCTGGGGAGGAACGAGGGCACAGTGAGATTTCTGTTTACACCTCCGGGTGCTGGAGGACCGAATGTACCATAATCTGTAACATTTCTTGTTGAGGTGACAAAGTGGTGTGACGTGAGCATCAACGTATTAATAGTTGCTCAGGTTGGCGTTGGAGGCAGCGCGCCCGGTGCGATGTGATTAGCACCCGAACATTCTGCTGACACGTGGTAACGTCCTTGCCATCCCGTCCCATCACCATACCGCGAGATTGTCCACTTCACTGTCCCGGAGCCTGGTCATCCAGAGCGGAG
Organism: Chlorophyllum brunneum; assembly: GCA_963576785.1. NCBI lineage: Eukaryota > Fungi > Basidiomycota > Agaricomycetes > Agaricales > Agaricaceae > Chlorophyllum > Chlorophyllum brunneum. The sequence goes on along the minus strand of OY756144.1, from coordinate 2,052,197 downwards.
ATTCCCAGAGATGGACGCTCTCTGGGACGAGTGAGTGACCAATCCCTTGTAGCTTCCACATTTCTCATAAGCTGTCTGTAGAATCAAGACGGGCTCACACTTGGCTTTCCGTACACTCATACCCCCAGCGGAAGAACGTATCCCACTGAACTTGCGCAACGGAATCATCCCCGTGCTATGCTACGTTCCCATGTTGTTCATGGCGTACCTCGCGCGGAGACCCGACACCTATTTCATCAGAGTGCTCTTGATGCCTACAACAATCTCTGCGATCCTGTTCGCCGCGTACCATTTTACATGGACTCAGCCTATCCTAAATGTGTATAATTGGGCTCAATGTAAGTTCACTGCGCCTAATGGTGCACCTAATGAAATTAATGTGCGCGGGTCCGGTTTACTAGGTCTTATGGCCGCCGTAGTGATAGCGAAAATCTTCGAGTATGGTCTGACAAAGGAGGGTATGCTCAAGATTGGCGAATCTCGTCCAGGCGTAATGAAAGGCAAATCCAAGCTCAAACACGATTCCAACCCGAAAGACGGTTTAACAAACGGATACCATACCCCCCAATATAGACAGGCCAATTATATCCCAACCTGGCTCTCGGATGCGTTTGAACTCCTCCACACAAACCGCGGTCTCTCCTTCAAATTCGGTCAGAACACATACCGACCCCCATTCACGCGTCCCCTCACCTCCCGAAACGCGTTCCTCACTGCCACCCTCCAATCCTTTATAATCAGCTCCCTCACCCTCGATTTCTGCGAGTCTATAATTAAGCTCTTTCCTGGGGGTATTAGTACGCCCTTGGGAGGGAGTATATTCTATCCAGGACTCTCGCTGCTTCCCCGATACATCGTTTCTACATTCATACATATCCTCACGGGTTTTTCCCTTCTTTCGGGGTTTGAGATGGTTTATGACTTGGTCACTTTATTCGCAGTGGGTCTTCTCGGGGACTCCCCGACCTCGTGGCCTCCCGTATTAGAACAGCCGTGGTTGTCGAACTCGATGCATGAGCTTTGGTCAAGGAGGTGGCATCAGCTCCTGAGGCAAACCTTCCTCGTGTATGGAGCATACCCAGGAAAATGGGTGTTCGAGACGCTCGCAAATGTGATTCTGACCCCTTTGACCCTAGTATCTGTTTCAACTAAACGTTCGAAACAAGCTACCGTAACCTGGTTTGGGAGTTTGGGTATGCTCCTTGGAGCATTCGTAGCTTCGGGACTATTTCATGAATGCGCGATGTACGCAATGAATCGAGGGTTTGATTTTATACCCATGGCTTTCTTTGCTTCTCAAGGGCCTATTCTGATTGCTGAACGAATATGGAAGAAAATTACTGGAAGGAGTGTTGGTGGATGGATAGGGAGGCTCTGGGTGTACTTCAACATGTTTATCTTGGCACAGCCTATGAGTATGTTCCCAGTCCACCCTCCTAGACTGACATGGTACTGACTGGGAAAATCTGTTTAGTCAATTCATGGCACTGTCGCGGTCTAGGTGGGGGTATGGTGCTGCCGCCTAAACTCAGCCCGATGCGGGTCCTTTTAATACCCGTGTTGCGAGGACTTTTCCCTAGCTTGTAGGGTTACATATGTGTCAACTATCTACGATGGGAATTAGGATATGATCCAAGATTCGGGATTCCAACGGTACCAGTTAGAGTACTAGAATAGAATAATCGAAAGTTGTCGTCACAACAGCCTTACTAGGGAGAGGGGTGAGGATATGCAGTGGACTTGAGATAGGGTCCGCGAATCCAAGAAATGAAATTACATCTTTCTGTCCACTCGTCCATTTACGCTTATTTACCTATTTTGGCTTCAGTTCCTGGATTATCTTCCAGTTGTGAGCTCCAGGCTTACGATTATGAATTAACGCAAGGATATATATAAGCTCTTAATATCATTAAATCCCGAAATATTCTAGAACGACTGACGATGAAGAAGTGAAAGCGGTACTAGCGTACGATATCTGAAGGTTACAAATGACAGAACGGCCCAAAAATCCCAAAGATGAAACCAAGAATAAGAGAAAACCCAGTAAGCGGTGTCAGCTTTCAGGAGATTCATGCAGCTGGAGTCGAGCGTATTTTAGTTCCACCGAACCGAGCTCTCGAATTTGTGCAACAGTTGGCGCAAGAGCGCCTTTCACAGCACGATCGCGGTCCTGTGAAACGCGACTGAATGAGGGGAAGGCGGTGAGGTACATCAAGGACGGCCTCACAGAAATACACCGCCAGCCGATCACACCGACATACATGTCATCATGTTCCATTGACGGTCCCCAACTCGACCCGTAGCACCCAGGTACTAGTGCCAGTTCGCCCGTCAATTTTTCGACAAGAGGCTCCAATTCGTAGTCCCTATCATGACGAGGGCGAAGCGTAATGTAGATGAATTGTGTAACGGGAGAAGAGACGGCTTTGAGAAAGGCAGACTGCTGAGAAAGGAGAACCTGTGAAATATCACCGGAGCCGATCATTGCCTCCATGACCGGCAACGCGAAGTCGATGTAAGATTCATGTTCCATGAAAGATTGGTGCGTGGCAAGGCTGTCCCAAGCTGGGGAGAGGGAGCTGTGAGAACGAGAAGAGTAGGGACGACGAGAAACATACCCATAACCCAAACACCAACTGAGGGATCTTGTTCATCGAAGCCATAGTATGTGCTACCCCGTGATTAAGAGACAGGGCTGCTCATAGCAAAAGCGACTCACCCAAGGAGACCGTGCCCCGAGGACGACTTATCCATAAGGTCCAGAGTGTCCACAGGGTCTTCGAGATAAGACTCAGATGAGTTGAGCCAGATAATTTCTGGTGCTAGTGGTGCAACTGCCATGGATCACAGCAGTATGAGACGAGGGCGAAGAGAAAGTGGACTTCTTGGGAGAAAATTGCGCCCCCCAAAAATAGGTTGGACCGAAGCCTTTTTGAAAGGAAGGGTCGAATGGAAGAAAGATGTCGACAACGGCACTTCGGTCTTTGAATGTTAGATATGCACGCGAAACTGATGCCAAAGCAACGGCAAGGGGTGAGAGGCAATAGAAGGAAGGATTAGACACAAGAGGGGAGACGGGCCGAAAGTGTGTGATTCATATTAGACTCGCAGCTTTTTATATCGAGAGATGGGTCGAGGAAGGGATAGATGGCCGAAGTAACGACCGGGACCGTGAAGCTTCAAGATGGCTGGGTGATTGGAAAGATAACAACGCCAGGGATGCGGACCTGAGAACGAGCATATTTGGTTCTAGGGACTCGCTCAGACACCACGAACATACTGAAGATTGTCATCCAAGTGGAATGTATTGAGGCCTGGTGTGGGCTGCCTTGCTTCGCGTGGGGACGCGTTAGCGGCCAATGGGATTGTGCCCATTCCGGTCCTCCGGGAGGATCGGATGAAGACTCGGTCAATCTTCCCGGCGGTCCAAGGTCGCCTCCCCCATTTTCGCAAACATCTTGTCGCCAGGCACGGTAAATTCGGTCAGATCGTGCGGTTTACTGGCGTGGGTTAACACAGACCTTACCTGGGGCTTTCTAGAGCGCCTCGATCCGGAACAAAGGGCACTGGAGGTAGCATCGAGGCGAATTGATGCTTATGGTTATCCCTCGATGTTTGATCCAATCGCTGAATGCTGTGCTGGCAAGCAACGCACATTAAAATTAACTGTGAGACAGTATTCGACGAGACGGCTGTTGGGTATTTGGAGAAGAAGCCAAAGACAGCGAAGTGGAACCGTACCGGATGCATGGTGGCCTGGAGGAGCACAATCATCGAATTATTTAATGAATTCCTGCGCGACGTCAGTATCCCCTTTGCAGCAGTCCTCATTACCCAGTCAAATCAGAGCTTATTACGAAATGACGGGGACAGCGGCCAGACACCAAGCTGGCCTTGCTTGGGCCGATCCATTATAACTTGTCGATTATCAGTGCGTGGGAAATTTGATAATCCTGCCCTAAACATGTTTGCACCTTTACATATAAGGCTGCAACTGACCTTTGGCTGTTTCTTTGGAGTTGACTCCCCAACCGTGGGCGGGCCGCCGGGAAGGGACCAGTATGTCTCTTAAGCTTCGCGGTTTCTTCTTACTGATACATCACTCCACAGAATACGCAACGGTTGTTGTTACTAGTGATGCCATTCTAGACGCAGAATGGGTATTGACATTCCTTTGAGGTGACACTGCTCACCTGCAAGGATGTCTAAGTTATGGTGTGTCAACATTCCTTTATCCATCTTCATACTGTGCTCATCCCTGTATTTTGTCATTAGATTTTGAGGATGACCTGTCCGACATGTACTTAACAGTCACAGCCACAGTATCGCTCTGATCGAGCACCACTTCTGATGCATCTTATGCAAGATCGTTGACAAACGAAGAGCAATTCGCCGCTTACTTGAATCGAGTTTCGAGGATGATCCATCCCAGAAGAGAGAAAGTGTTCTCTGCCTCTTGAACCGTCTGGTTTTTGATGGCTTTGGTTTACAAATTAATTACCCCAGGTCATCTTCCGACAACATTTTGTAGTTCTTGTGTAGCTACTTGATGTTGTTGACTACATCTGATTGTCAATAGTAGGATGTAGAGCTTCTTATCTGTGTGACATGAGGAAGTGTTTTTCAGAGGCAGACTGCGAGTGCCCACCCATCCCGATACTGTGGTTGGGTATCTCACTGGTAGTGATATACCCTGGATCTGCATGTGAGCTTTTTTCATGGTATTCGTTCACCAGCTATTCAACGCGGGAGTCCTCACGGTATATTCAATCATGTCGGTGATTTTACAACTGATCCTGACAGTGAAGGTCTGACCCAATATGGCCGACCATGTAAACACTGGATTGGTCGTCCTCCCTTCGAGCCTTGACCCAGCCCAACTAGGGCATCACTTCTCAAGAACGTTCTCGTTCATGCCGAGCCGCCGAAAAGCTGTGGACTGCGAACAGGAACCCTAGATTTGTCGGCTGAGCAGCACATCTTCCAAGCTTCGCTCTTTGGTCTATAACCGCTCACCTATTACCAGTCATAGAATCGTCTCACCCCACAGAAAAGGTGATCTTGAGGCTCCACTTACCCCCTGATGCTTCCATTTCTATCATCAAACTACTCGTCTCTCATCAGCCCGAAGGTGAAATTGGTTCCAGACGACTCCTGCGGACCCTCACCCACCAGTTAATTCATTACTGGTCGTGACGCCGCTCACATAACCCCTTCATTCAGTTCACATCATTTCGTTTGATTAACATTTAGTCCAGCACGACGGGTCCCTCCGTAAAGTCCTGTTCGACCAGGAACCGCTTCGGAGGACTTCAGTGGGGTTACAGATATCATAACTGAGAGGCATGACCTCGCATGGGATTGTAACAAGGAACTTGAACATGGTTGAGGAGTAGAGTGACATCCTCTTCAGTTAGAAACTAGGGTACTCAAGTCGATGACCTAAATGTCCGATTATAAATTAGTCCTAAAGTCCTGCTATAATAATGACGCAAGTATTAAATAGATAACTTAAGGGTCCTGGTCCAGCTTCACAAGCTCTTTTGCTAGCCTTGCAAGCATTTCGTCTGATTTGGGGTTACGAGGAAAATATTTACCATCGCCCGGTCTGAGAATTTGTTGATGAGTGGGGTGTGGGGGGTCGGAGAGATAAAAGGAACGTACGATGATCCTCCACAAAACAGTTTAAAGAGTAAACCACGACTGTGTTGCCAGCCGAAAGCTTGGGACCAGTTCTTCCGCCAGCCAAGGTCGTACAGTCTGATATACCCGTGTGCGTCTTTCACAAGTCTTCGCTGGTCGTACGACAACTCGGGTTCTAAAGGCGGGTCGGATAGAATGTGATCTCCACGTGGAAGTGGAGGAAGATACCGCAGTATCATGAAAGGAGTGACATTTTCCAAAGTCGTCTGATTCGTTCTACAGACGGGATTAGCGCTCCAGAAATCCACTCACGGGACGAAAGGGCCAAACGTACGAAATAAGATAAAGATGATAACACAGAAAAGAACCGATCACAAGGGTGATAACTAGGCCCGTAAACGCGAGGCCTAATTCATGTATAGGCGTAACTTCATTCTAGATTTGCAGTCAGATCGGGTGTCTGTCGAAGTGTTCGGAGTCGACTTACAACACCGAGAGGATTATTAAAAGCGTAGAGTAGAGCGGGTATCGATATGGTGGCAATATATAGTGCAAGAAGGGTGATACAAGTCAAGAAATGAATGAAAGCAGGGTATGTTCGGTGGCCCTAGGACGGCGATGGTCAGGCTTGCGTGCTAAGGGAGATAAAACAAACTCACAACGCATTTATGTGCCAACCATGGACAGTGATGGTCTATATTATCTTAGAAAGTATCATCCTAAAAACCCGTGAACGAACTGACCCATTTTGAGAACGCAACGGCCGCATATATTACAATGATGCGCTCTTTCAGGTTTGGGGGCCTATGACAAGTAATCAACAGCTTTAGCAGACAAGAACGCGAGGAGCATACCCAACACTTGCGACACCACTTATTCGGATGGCTATAATCGTCAGATGGCATGAGGGCCTCTGTAATGTCCAAATCGTCATCAGCATCGCTGCTGCCTATCGGTTTCGGTATCGTCACAGGTCCAGGGTCGCGGGCGATACAAACGATGAGGGAAGAGAAGGCGAGGAATGTAAGTGTGTAGGTCACAAGGAGGTGTATTCCGAAAATATATGTTTGACCCATGGTCATTAAGTGGAAGTCAACGAGCATGTAGAGCAAGGACGGATGGGGTGCGAGGATTAGCAAAATAACCACTGCATAGGAACATGATTAGAATAGGCGTCAGCTCGGTGATTTCTTCTCATAGTGATAAACGTACCACAGAGCGGTATATAGTGATACCATCGCTTCAGAACTGGTTCATCATCGTAGCCAGCTGAGTTGGAGCTGGAGGTCCCGGAACGTAGCGGGATCCGGGACTGCATTTCAAATCCAAAATTCAAGAGAGGAAATCTTCGAGAAGCCATTGCGATGGCGTGGATTCAAATGAGGGCGTTCTGCGAGCGAGGGGTCATAAAATACAACAGACAAAGAGAGAGAAAGACAAAGGAGCGGATGGGGGTGAGTGGAAACAAGGTGAACGAGGCTGTTGCCATTTCGGCTCATCGCCTGCGTCGTTGTCACGGTCGTAACACCCCAGGCGAATGGTCGTGAAATTCTACCACCATGGAGACCAGAAGAACACGACAAACCACGACCGCCATTATGGCCATCCATCATTTGTCCGAGTCCTGATAGAGGGTCCGGGATCTTCGGTGACCCTTAATCACGCACTTGGCATCTGCTATCATGCCGCTCCTTTCTACTTCCACCCTCCTTCATGGCTCCCTTCAGCCAAGCCCTCAAGGTCGAACCTACCTCCAAGACCGTCGGCGAAAACGGCAGAGTTTACCATGGAACTGTTGATCCTGAGTGGGTCGTCATAAAGTGTGTTAGCCCGCCAATTTTGCCACCCAACACTCACGTTCAGCTGGGGTATAGGATACCCCATGGAGGTGAACAAGTGCCCCAGAGAGAGCACCCGGCCGGGAACTGACATTTTCATGCTTTAGGGTACCTTCTCGGCCTCTTGGTGGATGCCGTGATGCACTTTCAGTCGACAACACCACACAAGGACCCAATTCATATCACAGCACACTTTTTGCGCCAATCGACTGCTGGACCTTTTGATATCCATGTCCGCATTCTCAAGTCAGGAAAGGGATATACAAATATCATAGCGGAGCTTTTCCAGAAGGTACACTCAGTGGACACTCGCACAGGGAATGGTGCAACTGACATACGAATATTGGCTAGGATACGTTGAAGGTTACTACCCATATGATATTCGCGCACAACGGACCCGCTCCTGGTAATAATGTCAATTTGACACTACAGCCACCTTCGCCGTACGCTCGTCGTATACCCCTCCATCACAGCCCTTCAGAAGCGCCCCAAGCCCGACTAAGTGACCGATGGGTGTTCAAAAGCCATGTCGAAGCTACGGCAGAGCCTGAAATTCGGGCACGAAACGCACCTGACCATCCCAATCGATCAAGTAGCTCAACAATTGGGGGTGAAGGTCTCGAATGGGGTTCTTGGTTTGGTTTTTCGGACAAGGAGGAAAGAATCACTTATGCTTCTATCCCCTTCTGGGTTGACATGTTTCCGAACTTGCCTTCAATGTTACCCCGGAGTGAGAGGAAGGGTATGGTCAATAGGTATAGTTTTGTGACGTCGAACGATATGGAGCGGACGAACGACTGATTTATTGTCCAACAGCTGGTTTCCGACAGTTACTCTGTCAATTGAATTTAAGGCCCCTATCCCACCTCCCTCCGAATACCATGCTTCTCGCACGGTTGGCCTCTACTCTAACGGGAAATTCATGAACCACCCGCAAAGCCGACACGAAGCATATGTCGAAGTCTGGACTGCGCCAACTAACATTGGCGAGGGCAAACCCATTGACAGATGGAGAGACAAGCAAGTGTGTTTGGCCATCGCTACTCAAATGGCTCTAGTCATTCCTTTTGATGAGGCAAATAAGAAGGCAGATAGAGAGACCGCGAGGCTCTGAGTCCATGCATTTACGGAGCCTCTAGAATACATGTTTCGGACTGTCATCGGTACATCCGCATGGGCAGCATTTTTGTATCCACTTCTAATCCGGAGATCGTCATCACACAATGAAGTAGTTCGGGACTGAAAACAACGGACTTTGGAGAATGTGGTCACTAGACTTGCTCTAGGTACCATGGACACCCTTGAGATATTTATGGTCGAACTACACAACCCGTCATTCCGGGGCCAAGGAGCAACTTCGGGAGATCGACAGCTAGCCGTTTGCGTACTAGTATACTGACTGTGTGAAAGTAATGCTATTCATTGCGTTCAGTGACCTCATTTCCATGGCTGGATACCATGACAATCTTCAGCGCAACCTCTCAAGTTACTATAGGTACTCCCAGACATCGATGAATCACACAGCCCAAGCGGCCACCCGTACACCCGCACACGGTTTCCGTTTCGTCTCCGTGACATCACCCTCCAAGGACCCCCGGCACCGAGAGCCCAAGTTAGCCAATCAAACACCGATGGACGACCCTCTTTGAAATCTCTAAATCACGATACAAATTTACCATAGCCGGTGCATAAATAACCAACCCCAGGTTTGGTAAAATAACGGCGTCCCTGATACTACTAAAGCCGCTGCTGGTCAGCTACTTTGAATCATTGCCCGCCCTCTCTCTCTTGTGCATCTTTCTCAGCTCTTTTGCCTCGTTCTACCACCACCGGGTCGTCAACCTCACATTTGACCCTCGTGCCTTCTTTTACTTATTTTGCTATCATTTAATCCTAAAACCCATTAATGTGTCGTTCATTGAACACTGTCTCGAGGGTTGCTGCGAACACCCAAAAGCTGGCTCAGGCGCAGACATACGATCGGAATAGTGCTCGAGGTGGGCCTTCATCGTTTTTATTTACGTCCCCGATGGTTGAATTGATGGTTTCTGGTTTCCGTTTATCCACATAGGCTTCCATGGTACCCTCCGACGCCAGGCGATACTGATGCCGGCTATGTCACCTCTCATGAACGAGGGCACTATCACTAGATGGAAGAAGAGAGAGGGAGAGTCATTTGCTCCTGGCGATGTGCTCCTACAGATTGTATGTGGGATCCTTACAACATCAGAGTTATGACTCACAAGATGCTTGTCAATCGTGATCAGGAATCCGACATTGCGATGATTGACGTCGAAGCACACAGTCCTGGAATTCTAGGAAAAATACTGGTGAGTTCACATCCCCGGCCGCTAGCCTTTTGCCTAAATCGGGCACGGGCGACTCTTGACAGCTCCCAGATGGAACGACCAACGTTCCCAATGAGCACATCATCGCGCTTGTTGCACGCGATGAACAAGAGCTCGCAACCATCCGGTCTATGAATGAAAACCTCCCAACACCTCCGCCGCTGAATCCCGTCCCTATACCACCGAGCGCTACTGCGAATCTTACTTCGAGCGGCGCTCAGAGGTGGAGACCAGCCACCTCTCGTACCTCTTCGTTCCACGAGGCGGACGTCACGCGTCATGGAGTTCGCGCAACTACTCCGTTGTCGGCGGGTTTCACGGTCAAGTCCACGGCCGACGAGGTAAGAATTCAAAACCAAGACATCAGACACAAATCCGACGATTTATTTTCAGGTGACTGGTACTTCAGTTAGAAGGAGAATTGTGGTTAATTTGAGGGGAAATCCACCAAAAACGCCGTGTAAGTCCGAACAATCGATACCCTGTAAATCCTGCTGAATGGACTTACAGTCCTACGGCAACGTGATGAGTACTAATAGATCTCGGATCGGAAATAGAATACTAAGAGTACAGGAATACCTCCTGTTGTGTTATATCGGTGAATGTTCTTTGTTGTCATGAACATAGATGAGTTTTATGGCTTATCAGATTACTTCGTCGTCGAGTGCTAAACACTGAAAATATATTTAACAACATTGCTTGGGCAGGACCCCAGGCGTAGCACACACCTGAAAATCAATGAAAGCTTGTGGCCCTTCCCCATCAACCCCTCTCGCTTTGGGTGACGGCATCATGAATTGGAGGCTTAGGAGGCCTTCGTCGTCGATCCGCAGTGAAGTCTTCGTCGAAGTTTGAAGAGCACGCAATGCCTTGCCTATATGTGAGAATCGATAGCTGCAAGGAATCGGGTTAGCTGATGCGATCGTGAGGGACCGAAGAATGGGGATTATATACCTGAAACTGACACTCCGCGTGCATTCAAAGGATTCGAGAACGTCCCTGTCATTGGGATAATCCATCTGTACATGCGTGAATTTCGATAGCTGGCCACATTGGACTAAATGACGCACTTCGGTGGTACCGAAGTTCCCTCCTGCTTTTATCCTTAGTATTGGTTTCGTGGTGTTACGCCTCCGCTGCCTTCCCATCGCCTGGTCGTGTGTTCTTTCGGGAAGGTTGCTTATAAACGTAAGTTTGTCATAGGATGGATCCAATTCCGACAAGGCATCTCTGAACCAAGATGACTGACAAACTGAGCACATAATTCAGAGCCCTGAGACAGGCAGTATACCTTTAGAATGATTTTGAGGACCCTGATAGTATATGTGATATTCATATCACCCATATATAAGGAATTACAAACGCACATCCGATCGTTATCGAAATCGAAGTCCAATGAAGGCTCTGGCTCGTAAGTTGAAATTTCGCAGGTCGTCGTGGGCCCACTAGCATCCTCAGCGCTGGAGTAAAACGGCCGTCAGTGAATTTTCATATGAAAAACAAATGGACCTACATTAGCAGGGTCAAAGGATGTCCGCCACCAGCATAGGTCATACGCATCCCGGTATGTTTCTCGGAGGCACCAATGAATGGTTCAATTCGATTACCTCGTCCGTCATCGTCTTCACCACTTTCATGGCCGGAGCCTTCGCCTTGTTTCTTCCATCGCTTGTTACCTCCACCCCCAGTCGACGACGCTGGACCAGCAGTACCAAAAATATTGAGGCAGTCGATCACGGTATTCAATGAGACTTCGAAGGCTACACTGTCTGTTTCATCGTCTTGGGAATATTGCATTCGGTCGACATCTTGTAGGCTTTCCGGGTGATAGACATATTCATCGAAGATATCTGAAAAGATAAAGGCTGTGCCTATATGGGTGGTCGGTGCCCGATGACTGCATTCTGAGGCAGACAGGAGTCTAAGCACCTGTGATCGTCCGTGCCTCCTCAACCTTGACCGTCAACCCTCGTTGCGTAACGGTTACTGTGGCACGCTTGCATGAAGTGAGAGTCGGTCATATGAGTCAGGATTTCCCGATTACATTGCTAAAGTTGACCCCTCGTAGCAGAGCGGCGAAGTAACGTAGATCGTGCGTAGAAGCTGTTAGTACCTATAAAGCATTCCCCTTTGGCATGATATATTGATGTTGTGAGGCTGGCTTACCGGTGGACGTTCTTCAGACATCACGGCTTGAATTCAAAACGTATGGTCAAAACTAGATTTGTGAAGTGACGCGTTATTTGGTCTTGCTTTTTTGACAGAGAATCTGAAGCTGAGGAGACCATTTGGACCTAGTCTGACCTGGCCTGCGATATCCACATTTTATTCCTTTCCCTCTACCCAGACTCTCCGGGATACTCCAGAACATGGTATACCCGTATAATCGCATTTCTGGAGAACCCACAGCGATATACGAATCTCAACCTGGTTCCGTCCCAGTCGAAAGATCCGATGACTCCCGATGTCCTTGGCCTGAAGATTGGCTGCCATAGCATATGGAGAAATCGGAGACGGGGAAGTCGTCCGACCGGAGACATACACTTTGCTGTCGCAAGCCCGCCGATATCAAATATCTACTTATGTGTCTAGGATAATTTATTGCAGATAAATTGGGATGGAGGGTTCAACGTTCAACCCGTTCTCGTCCTCTTTCTCCGGGAAGACAATGACCGCATCGTGTTGGCCGTACGAGGTGAGGATGGCGCGGACGCGGACTGAGTCCAAATCCGACGCGTTGTTTGTTCCGTGCCAAACAATCACTATTCCACAGAACCTGAGTGCTTCACCAAGGCCGGTATGGGTCCCAGTGTACAATACCACTGTCCTTGTCTTTCAACTTCTCCAGTTCCTCCGCCCCCACACCTTCCATCTTCTTCACATCGCTTCCACCCTCTCCACAACCTCTTCTTCTGTGAGGAATGTGACGCCGTACGATGCAACCGCTGTGTTTCGGTCGAAGTCAGCACATACTACTGCCCAAATTGTCTCTTTGAGGTCCCGAGTGCAAGTGTGCGTGCAGAAAAGAACAGGTTGGGCGGATACAGCTACATACCATGAATACTGTGACTCAATTTGATCCCAAAGATGTGCTCGCAACTGCTTCTCATGTCCAAACTGTCGGAATACACTCTCTGTAGTATCTTCAGATCCCCCTGAAACTGCCGATGGGAGGGTTTCCGCAACAGTCAACAGCTCAGGGGAGCCCCCTTTCTTTCTCTACTGTAATCACTGTAGATGGGATTCTGCCGAGATTGGGATAACTTTCGAGAAGCCCACCGGACTTGCAGGTAACCAATTTCATTGCTATCCTTTACTCACAGCTCATACTCGGTGATAGCACAGCTCCAGAAACACGAAGACTCTGCACCCGACTCTCTTGAGTTTGACAGACTGAAGGACCACTTTGAACCATTCTTACGTGCATCATCGCTTTCCTCTTCCATCGCTGTCCACGCTGCTCATCCTGGTAGTGCAGCCCACTCACATCATCTTCACTCTACTTCCATAACAGCCGCTGCTTCTGCTGCCCTCGCCCGTGATATTCCCGGCGTCAGCAAGTATAACCCCATTTCGCGAAGTGCGTCGGGGAGAGCCCATCGAGATCGAACTGCGAACAAGGATGAGATGCCTGAGTATAAGAGTCGAGTTGAGATCACTTCTGTTGGTGTGGGCGGTGGAGGTAGCGGTGTTGAGGTGGAGTACATGCGGAGATTGAGGGATGTTCAAACGGTAGGGAGTTTGGAACAGCGGTGGGGGAATAGTTGGGCTGGATCACTACAAATCAAGTCAGTCCTTCTTTTCGTCGTTCTGAGCTCCGCTGAGCTATGCACAGAGACCTCAAACCACTGCGAGTACCACTTCATTCGAAGCGTTCTAAACGATGCCCAGCATGTACCCATATTCTCATCAAACCTGAACAGAAGGCACAGTCCGTGCGATACAAGATTAAACTCGTTGCTGCGAACTACCTTCCTGCAATAACTGTTGCCTTGCCGCACTTACAAAAGCCCATCGTAACATCGGATACCACCAAACGCACTTTGATGAAGATTTCACCACAACCCGTTGATGATGGTACAACGCCACAAGGCCTGATCGCCGGCAAAACGTATCCCTTCCACTTGGCGTTGACGAATCCGCTTTACGACCCTATTCAAGTAAGACTTTCTGTGCAACGAGTGCATGTTACGGCACCCACGCCAGGAACCAGTGCTTCTCCCGAAAAGGCACGAAGACCGCCATTTGCTATATCTCTACCAACTTCGCATTTCCCAATTGCTGCCTTTGCAGAGGCATGGGAGTATGAAGATGATGAAGATATGATGGTGGATGATGATGACTATGGAGCCAATGTCAAAGGCCGTGATAAAGATGGACGAGGAAAGGCGAAGACTGTTGGTGTTTTGGAAAAGCGGGCGAATGTCACATTAATTGGTGGCGAAGTTATCATTGGGAAGGAGGCAAGGGGTAACGTCAAGGTGAGCTCCAGGTAGCAGCTGGTTGGTAACGTTTTATTGAATGCCCTGGCTTGTTCTAGTTTAACATGCTGGTCACCTACACCTATCGATCGGATGATCCCACACCATCCGAGGGTGACGGAGATACCCCCAAGACCTCTAAACCACCAGAGGTCAAGACTTTCGCCTTCTATACTGTCGTTGATCTCGGTTCCATCATACCCAGGGAGGAGACAAGGACAGAGGTAGGTGCTTAGTGGTTGTTAAAGGCTGTTTCATGGGCATTGACAGAAGTTGGTCACTTAGTCAGATCATTTAGATAGATGACCACGTTCGTGATATTCTGGACTGCCGCCTCCCCCCCTTTCGGTGCCTTCGAGGCACATGAGCCTTCGTTATCGCTCAATCCTTCGGTCCTTTGGGTTGAGGAGGATCAACTGATGCCTGAGGGTTTCTCGCCTCTTCATCGATCCCTGCTGATTAATTTCCACCTACGGGTTATAGATACAAGTCAATGATGTGATTACGGTAACAATGTATAAATCTACTGAGGTGTAATGGTCGTGCAACCAGCTGAATAAAACTGGCATCTAATTAAAATGATGAATCCGCTATATTTGACTTTCCATATGGGGACAGGAGCTTAGTGTTTCCTGACGACGTCTGTTGATTGTCACAAGTCAGCTCCTTGGCTTCCAGCCTCTACGTTGAGTTCCTCGCCGTCTTTTTTTTCTATTTTTTTCTCTATCTGTCAGGGGCAGCGCCCGAACTTCCCCATTCCTTTCCACCTGGCGTATTATCCAACTCATTTTCATCCCATTCTTTATTCGAGACACACACTACACCCGTTGAGAGACCCGAAGCGACATGGAAACGGTTTTTGCGGAAGCATCGGGCACAGCTTCTCTGCCTCAGCCCCAGCGCAAGGAGGGGCGGAGATCGGGGGCTGGACCTCTGCCAAAGAAGCCAGGAGAGATAGGATATGTGGAGGGAGATGGCCAACAACGAAGCAGGAGTCCTAGCCCTGAGGTTATACTCCCACCACGACATCCAGCCGACAGAGATCCTGGGCAAGGGACGACTGTCGATGCAACACAAGTACCTGCCGATGCGCAGGGAACGCCAGGACCAGTTCCGAACCCATCATCCACCAGCTCCGACATTGCTTCGACCATCGACTCTGTTTCTGTCTCCAAACAAAAAGGCCACCATTTGCTCAAGTTTTTCAAATGCAAGTGCAAGCATAAAACATCACGCAAAATAATCGGGATCACACCCCCAACTTTTGCGAAATTCACTGTTCAAGTGTTACTTTTCGGTGGTACTATCGTCGCTTGGGCGTTCGTGGCCCGACTGCTCCAGAAGATGCAGGAGCGCAACGGCAAGATCCCTGGAGGACTTCCAACGGCTATATTTGTGCATGTCGTCTTTGGCATTACAGCCTTTGCCCAGATACTATTCCTTGAAAGACGGATATTCCGGATCCGCGCGGAGAGGTATTCTCACACCCACCCTGGCGAAATGTTGCCAAGGTTCCGAAATCGACACAACACACCGGATCATGTCATCGCACTTTCGCCATGGAACAGACCACCTCTACCAACGTACGCTGCTGCCCTAGCTCAAAGTGGTAGAGGGACGGGGGATGTGGAGGACAACATTATTGCGCAACAACCTCCACCTGCGTATGGGCATACACGTGGGAGTACATTTTTACTTTCCGGGCCTTTGAGTACGGATCTGCGATTGCAGAGGCCGGCGTCGGTGCATAGCACGACGAGCATGCCGGACAGACCAAGGAGTTATGTGAGCAGAGACGAGGAGTGGGAGGAGATCCAAAATGCCGAGAGGGCGAGGGAACTGGAAGAGACGCTGGCCAAGTTGGAAAGATCTGTATCCCGATCCTCAAGGACATGATCTGATTTCTCGTTTCTTGCTCATGAGTCAGATGATTTTTAGGAGATGTTATGGGTTTGTCCCGCCTATGGCTGTTACAACCACTCATCCTCGTTACTTTTCAGTTTTATCTGGACATTTTTCGCTGTACAAGATGTACCCATGGCTGTGGTGAATACCCATGCACTATTGTAATTCGCTGACTGTGTTGTACCATTCTGTAGTTAAGCAACGAGGTCAATTCGACCCTGGACAGTGCCTTGTCGAGTCAGGAGTTGTAGCGCGGGATCTAAAATTAAGCCAAGGAACTTTGTCAGCAGGCACTCAAGCGACAATCGCCAGTCCCTGGCGGGTGACTCATCTTCAAGATCTCCTAGTGTCGTATATTTACAAAATGGATGGGTTAAAATGTCTGATCTTCGAGAACCAGGTTCACCTTCCTCGTTCCGACGTTCGTCCTTGCTCTGACCATGTCTTTGGCCGAGCTCCCTCCGTACGCGCCCCCTTCCCCTTCGCCAGACTATTCTATCGAGCCTGTTTGCGGCGAGCGTACCCTTGAGCACACTCCCCGCTCATCGCCCCCAACGCCGGAGTCGACCTTCATCAAGGAGGCTGGTAAAGCTACTGTGATCCTCCACAACCAGGAAGCAGGTGTGACCATCCCGTCCTATGGACGAGGCGCCACAGTTGCTGGCTCTGTCCTCTTTGACTCTCCCGACAACATCTCCACGGTGGTCCTTCATGTATGGCGCCTGTCCATGCGTAAATTCAATCTCTTCCTAACTCGCCGATTTCTAGGTTTGTGGCAAATTGGAAACAATATCAACTGATGGTGGTCCGAGAGTGATTCATCTCATTGATAACAAACGTGTTCTTTGGTCAGATGCCGCGAAGAACGGTCAGCATCCTAGCCAGATCTCCTTCTCCGTTCGACTCCCCACCACTTTCAACGATAATGGAGAAACCCGGTCACTCCCTCCGTCATATATGGCAGATTTCCAAACTGTGCCTGCCATGCTTGTCAGGTCCAGCTATTCATTACAGGTTCTGGTCACAAGAATCCCTTCGCGGAAAGTGGGGTTTTTTACCAGGACAAAACGGTGAGTCAGCTTTGTGCCCAGAACTGTCAAGGGAATAGAGTGTTGATGCCACTGCTACCTTCCCTGTAGGATATACATACCATTTCTGTACTACCCTCGCACGAGACCCCATCGTCCCGTCCTCGATTCACCTTGTTTCTTCGCTGGGATCAAGTCGACTCCAGAGGAATGGTTCCAATCCATGCTTCCTATGCAAACATCAACGAGTGGCCAGTCGGATCCAATCCACGCTCAGGTATGCAACTAATTTACATTTGTAGCTGATCTGATCCTATTGAATTGTATAGCTTTTTGTCCCTTCTTCCCGCATATATGGCATTCGTGACACGATCCCGTTTCATGTTCAGCTTTGTGGATCTGAAGAATCCCTTCGAGCCTTCCTTCAGCCAAAATCGAAGGACAAGCGCCGGTATCCCAAGTCTGGTGACTGCAACAAGTCATTATTCGACAGTTTATCATCGCTGTCCACATCGTCCCCACAGAAAAACTGGTCAGATACCTCCAGAGCTCCTACGAGTCGAAAGCAACCCCCGCCGTCGCCACCTTCGTCCTCAGCTTCTCCTATATTGTCGCCGCATTTATCAACACAACCGCCGTTTTTCCCGGATACAGATGCAACGCGGCCAACGCTTCGGGTTATACTTCTTCGACAAGTGGCCATCGAATCGTATCCCGGCAAAAAATCGTGGCGGAATCAAATCATCGGAGAAACGAGGCCAGTACCTGTACCCCCACTACTGTCGGCCAGTCGCCATTCGCAGTCTGGGGTGGCCGACGCTGGAGAGGAAGACCATCTGGATTGGGAGGGTGATCTGACAATTGACCAGAATTTCAAGGTCGGCGGATTCCAAGCGGACAAAGTTCATATTAAGGTGAGCAGGGCCGACCATATCCAAAAACTGGTGGGGCCGGGCGTTCTCACCGAGCTTCACCGTCGGACCTCCTGAGACCTTTCTCTTCCTCCCGTGCAGCATCGGCATGACCGCACCATACTGTACGGGGATGTGATATGACCCGTTCTCATGACTCCACACCCGGTCCTTTTTCCCTTTCCTTGGACTTGAGTTCATCTGCTAATACTCCCGATTCAGGATTTTATTGCCCTGTCGATTCTTCCAGAAAAAGAACGGACGTCACCCCTGTACGGCATCAAGCTGACTGTTCCTGTGAAACTGGTTACGGATTCATGGACGGATGGAGGGCTACCGACACAATGACCTGGGTGCTAGTGTATTATCGCGGGTAGCAGTCTCGTCTTGGCTTGGGCTCTCAACGCGGAGATCTTGATTTGTATGCGCATCGTTTTTTTTTCCTTCCTCAATGACACCCGTAGCATCCCTCCTTTTTTTACATGCCATTCTCTCACTCTTTTCAACTTCATGGACACTCGTACTCATTTTGACTTACTCATTCCTGGATACTATAGACTGACTATGCACGTATTTCGTACCCACACCTCTCCCAATTTTACCCACATGTAGTATAGATCAATTAAATCTAGTTTGATCTCCGTTTACGGTTCGTTTGCGAGATTGACGGGCGTCCCCGGATATATCAATTTGGTGCCTTTGAAGGCTTTGGGGCATGCTTGAGGACCCGACAACGTCAGCTACAAGTTGTAAGGTATCCGTCCCCCTTTTTCAGGTCGCGATCCCAATCCGGAAATTACCATTGAGGCACGACGTCATAGTCAGGTTGCACGTAAGTTAGGGTCAAGCTCATGTGAGTAAAACACTAGGCTTTCGCTGTGTAGGCGATGTTTAGTGTGTGGTGTGCAGGGTACCCGCGATGTCTAAATGGTGGGAGGAGAATACATACATCCTGGGAAAACACCCAACCGCTATACACAAACCATCAGTGAAACGATTGGCAGGGGTCCCTTTGGACGTTGGAATTATACACATGAGTCCATTAGCCTCGGCTATTGTGGTTATCGGACCGACAACTAGCCCCTAGTTCTCTCAGTTTGGGACAAATTTGACCAACAAGGTAATAGGTGCGTAGCAGATTAGCCTACTATCATGAACAGGTGACCTCGAAGGGCCTGATAACGAATATAAGAAGAGTGCCCCCATCGAAGACCAAAAGAGGACCCACTAGGAAATTATGACTATGAGAAATAGTAGACGCAAATAAATGTAGAAGAGATGAAAGTATGTACGCACAAATGCCAGCGCAAAGCGCCAATAATAATCATATACTATATATATACACGAAAGGTCAAGACCATCGTCAACCTGTTCTCCCTGCTCTTTTCTTATTTCTCCGATTGATGATTATGCACACAACGACAACAGAAATGATTATGACTGTCACAACCGTGGCAATAACATAGTATATCGCTGGTGTCTTGTTGTCATTGTCATTGTTCGGGTTGTCGATGAGGTTTTGGTCCCCTGTGGTGTCTATGCCACCTAATCTGACTTGAACAAAATCTTGATGGGCTGTTTGATTGCTCGTCAGTAGTTCTCATGTCATAGGAATGAGGAGCTTCGAGTACCTTCGGAGGCATTGGTGATGGAATGCATTTGGAGGTATGGATCTCGTTTGGTGGATGTATTTGCTCCGATGATAAAATCACCATAGTCGATGAGGGTGTAGACGTTTCGCACTAAAAATGAGGTATCAGGACTTCTGTATAGGTTGAAAGAGGAAGGCCCGCACTGAAGGACATGCCCAAGACGATATCATAGGTCGGTCGATGACCTGTATCAAATGTGAATGGCTGAAACTATGGCACACCATCACTCGGTGATCCGTTCATGAGATGAGGCGGAACATACCGAACCGATACACACGGGTGCACCATTACTATTCGTCACATTTTTAAGGCTGAAGCGTTTGGGGTCGAGTGTCATATCCAGTGGATGCATAGGGTATTTTTGCCCTCCAAAAACAAAAGTGACATTGACTTCTATTTCACAGGGAACGACCCAGACGCCACCGACACCTTCGATAGTAGTATATTCCGCATCTTTAAAACGACCATATATCGAATCTGCAACAGTCCTAGTGGAGACAATGGCGCGTAAACATCCAGGTCATGTCCGAGAGTAGATGGAGTTACCGAGGAATTTGAGGCAAGGTAAAGCCACAATCCAATACGGCAGTTGCTCTGCCACCCTGCTCTTCTGTAACCATAGAGGTAGGCTGGATGGACTTTCCGTCAGGGCCAATGATCCCATTCTCATCTAATTGTACTTGGAAGTGTTGGTTATGGGATTGAGATTGTTTGACTAGGGATATGGGGAGCTTTGGTTCATTGAGGATTTGTTGATATTGCGGGAGGGCAGAACCGATAGTTATTGCACCGCTAAATGATGATGTTGGGTCTGGCAGATGGCTGTTCAGGACGACGTAGGTAGACAGGAGGAACACAGACGACTTGCCTTCGTCACGCCCAAG
This sequence comes from Chlorophyllum brunneum, assembly GCA_963576785.1. NCBI lineage: Eukaryota > Fungi > Basidiomycota > Agaricomycetes > Agaricales > Agaricaceae > Chlorophyllum > Chlorophyllum brunneum. Next base: position 2,031,507 of record OY756144.1, on the reverse strand, counting down.
AAGAATAGTGAAGAAATTAGGCGTTGCAGTATTTTGGAGAAGTAAACGGTCGAGGACAGGGGCACCGTTAGGGCCAGGGAGTGATGAGAGGATAAAGGAGCCCGAGCTGGGACCCAGACCTAATACGTAACAAAGACGATCAGTGGGAGGATGTGGGGGGATAGAGAGGTCAGATACCCAGGACACCCGTGCCTTCGGGGTTTCTTGATGAAGGAGCGACTTGGACTGAAGACTGCCGTCAGAAGGCGAATTCAAGATGCTGAACTGCTCCACTGACTGAATGCTTGGTTGTTGATGGTATACTCGCCAAGCTCAAGGCGGGCAGTTTTGATGGATCCTTGAAGGAGGTATTGGCTCACCTACCAGAAGAGTCTGTAAAAGGCATCGCACCTACAACCTGTCCAATGGCATAGGAGACACTCGCGTTCCGCGCCGTGTCATTGCTCCGGAGGACGTTTCCCGCGACCCATAGGTCAGAGCTTTCACAAAATGAACTCGGGAATGGCCAAGAGCATGTATGACACACCTTCCCGTGTCAACCAGGACCTGAAATGGCTGGCCACCAAGCAGGATGTCTGCATAGTAGCTCGTGTCCGCCGAGTTGTTCAGTGCGATTGCCCAGCGGTGGTGCCGGTGGCTGTGCTCCGTCGACCCGTGAAGTTGGGCGTAAAGAGAGTCGACGAGGAGAACAAGATATGCCAGGAAACCAGCCAGAAGCGAGCCTGGCATGGTGCAGAAAGGTGCATGCTTAGACCAGCCCAGTAGCGCCGACTTGGGGCGCAACCCTGGTGCAGTGACGTTAACAAAAATAAATAATATTCACAAGGCCATTCTCTACTTGATACCACCATCGTTCCTTTCTCCGTCGCTCTTTTCATGCCACCTCTACCTCTTTCTCTGGTTCTCTTCGTCCTCTCTGCCAATGCTGTCCGCGTTCCCTTCCAAGTCCGCTTCTCCAACGATGCCCCCCACACTTCACTGACCCGCAGAACGCCCACGCCAATCGCCAACACTGGAAACGCCCAGTATGTGAGCAACATGACCCTTGGAGGAGTAGCTCTGCCTGTACTGCTGGACACTGGCAGGTGCGTTTGTCTATCCATCTCACCCAGGTATATTTCCTGAATTTCGAGCCCGTAGTTCCGATCTCTGGGCGGCATTCCCAAACCAACAGCCCTCCTCCACTGATCTCGGCAAGAGCGTATCCCTCAGCTATGCTGTTGGAAAAGTAACAGGTCAGAGGCCTCCTCTCGTCTCAACCCCAAATATTGACTGCTCATCTAGGCAACATTGGTGTTACCACCGTTTCATTTGGCGGCTACAATGTCGATAACCAGGCGTTTCGTGCGTTCCTCCCACCACCCATCACTTTCGATACTCATCTCCTACATACCACAGTCTATGTCAAGGACACAAGTACTTTTACATCCAATCTTCAAGCTCAAGGTTACTATGGCCTCCTCGGTCTTGGGCCAAACTCCGGCAGTCTCGTTCGCAAGAAAATATCAGACGACTCGAGGGGCGACACCATGCTTACACACATCTTCGAGGGTCACGGTCTCAAAGACAATTACATCTCCTTTTTACTCGACCGTAAAAACGACCCCACCGTCCCCTTCAAAGGCCAGCTCACCATCTCGGAGGTTGTGCCCGGATTTGAAAACATCACCTCCATGCCGAAGATTGATGTCGACAAAGTCAACAGATTGTTAAAAGCCGGTGCGTTCTTAAAGTGCTACCCGTTCGCACGCGCCCAGCTGAGTGATGGTCATTTAACAACCAGACCAACATTGGCAGATCTTGACTGACAAGGACAACGGAATCATTGGCCCCGACGGCCAACCTCTCAAGGTTGACTCGATTGTCCCTGGATGTCCAGATGGCCAGCTCGTCGCTGTTATCGACAGTGGGTAAGTTACCCATCCAGCCCTGGATTGCTCCATCGCTCACAGGGTAACCATCACCACAGATTTACATTTTCTCAAGTACCTCGTGACATTTCCGACCAGATTTACGGCCGTGTCAACGGTGCTTACTATGATACTACCGAAGAGTTCTGGATGATTCCTTGCGGTCAATCCCTCAACTTGACTTTCAATTTCGGCGGAAAATCATACCCTGTACATCCCCTCGATACCGTGGATGACAACTTCAACCGTGTTGACTCAACTGGTCAGAAAGTCTGCCTCGGCGCTGTGAGTATTTCCCCGCGGCCATTGAAACTGTCAATAACAGTCGGATTTAGTTTCAGCCTATCACCTCTGCATTTTCCCTCCTCGGCCATTATGACATGATTCTGGGCATGAGTTTCCGTAGGTCCCTCTCCCATCTCTCGTCAGTCATACTAAGAATTCCACTAGTCCGCAACGCCTACACCCTCCTCGACTTTGGCAATTGGATCGATATCTCATCTAAAGAACAAGACCACCCTTATATCCAACTCGCATCAGTCACTGATCCTGCCACTGCCCACTCTGACTTTGTCAAAGTCCGTCTCGGAGGCGTCGACACCACCGGTGACTCGAAATGGCAGCTACTTCCTGCGGATCAGATGCAACATTCGCCAGTATCGGAGGAAGAGAAGAAGAAAAAGTATCAAGAGATGGTGTTGAGCCGATGGCCGTATATTCTGGTTGGGTGCTTGGTATTTACGCTTGGCACCACTGGTTACTGCATTTGGAGGTGTTGTTGTAGGAAAGGGAGAAAAAGAGGTGACGGAAAGTTTGCAGGCTTCTTCAAGCGGGGTGGTAAGAATGGTAATAGTGGGAATAAAGGTTTGGCCGGGGAGGAAATGGGTACCGGACTCGGAGGCAATAGGAACACCAGCAATCACAAGACACAAGACGAAAACTCGGCATATTACCCACTACCCGACTCGAACAACCTCAGCATGTATGCACTAAACCGAACGAATTCCAACCACTCGCAGCAACTACCATCCCACACATCACCATCACAAACCAACTTGAACTCGAACAACCCCTACTCGAATTCACAACCCTGGGATAACGGGAGCGCGTACTCGTTACAGGGAGGATATACAGGAGGTGGACCACCATCGCCGAGTTTGGCGCAGCATCCGCAATCAGGGTATGCCATGAACCCACATGCGATGGATAGCGTTGCGAGTGTGCACATGCAGAGACAACCACACGAGTATGGTGGTGGGTACGGCGGGAACGAGTATGCTGGTCAATACTCTCGATGATGTCTTTACTGCTGGTTACACTGTCCCCATCCTCTTTTGACTTGTTGGTCTCTGGTATGACCACATACCTCCTCGATGGTTGTTATCCTTGACACTCGTTGTCTATGGTCAGTTTCTGGTCCCGGTTTTGACCGCCTGTTGTATATCCCTATATCCTGATTACCGTATTGCATAGCAAATATCCCTTCTGGTTTGGAGATTACTTTGTTAGAACTCCTCGGTTCGAATAAACGGACTTGATGAATACCCTGGTTTGCATTAGGCTAGAATTGAACATCTAAAGGAGCACTCGGAAATGTGATGTGACCACGACCTTTCTACACCGAATCCAAATACAGAACCATGGTGCATCTTCAGGTGATCTCAGCACAACGAAAACCCATCATTACGACCTGGAGACAACCGTGATTGGATACCTGCCCACATCGTTGTTCCTGACCACGGACCCTCTCGGCTCAGGAACCCTTGCAATATAGCTGGCCTTTATAAGGGCGAAAATACGATTGCCTCCAGGTGCTGAGCAGCAATAGAGCTTTTCTGCCCAAGAGAGCCAAACTCGGACTTAAGTGACGTCCAACCATGATGTCCTTCCGAGGGCTCCTGGGGTGCTCTACCAGGGCCAAAGGACCAGTCCACCAGGTCATATTATTATCAGACTTCTGACTGACCTTTGTACGACCCCGGCGTAGCGCAGAATCAAGGATCAGTCTCCTGGATTCGGCAGATTACATGCATTGTAATCTGATGTGTTAATAGCTATTTACAATGTGAAAACGGAATGCCGGTATATGGAGGGTAAGAAGATGGATTAAGATGGCAAGCAGGTATACCGTTCAGATCATCATGTCATACAAATACAAAGTCATGGGTCCAATAGATCATCAAAAAAGAGTGGAAAACCAGCGCTCAAAAGCGAGAAGCTTCTGGTGACCTTTAGCGCCAGTAAACCCGCCCAGGACCAAAATGAAGTGTGCGAGACAAGCTGATACCGAAATTCAATGAGTACGGACGCACAGCCACACATACTTGGATTGGACAGACGCACCTGCGACAATGAGGGCTGCAACAGACGCAAGTGGGTATGTCTTCTCCAGCCCCGAATCAGAGATTTTGAGAGGAGGTTCGTTCACATATTCCTCTTCCTCCTCTTCTATCTCTTGCGAAATGTCCGTATCCTCGGAGACGAGTGTTTCGATGAGTTCGAGCAATCCTGCATTGAGCTCGAATGCGATGCTGGTTTCATTGACAACTGCAGCTATGATCATTTACGTCATTTTTAATTCAATCAAATGACCCTGAGTGTCGAAGTAAGGGATGAACTGACCTCTAATTCTCTCATCCCTCGCTCCGCCCCTGTTCATACCATCCCTAAACCATTCCTTGATCCTCTTCATGTCGCCTTGGTTGGCTTTATTGGAGCCGCCGAGCTGTTTGAACTCGTAGAATTCAACACCAAGTCCACTCGCCTCGTCCAGTCCATAAGCCTTTGCAATAACCCTCCGAGTGACCTGGCCTCCACTCAAGTCACCCAGATACCGGGTGTACGAATGTGCCAATAGGGCAGAAGGATCAGAGGAGTCAGCGACGAGATTGATACGATCCACGTATGCGCGTAGCTGGACTGGCATAGATGACACTAGGGATGTATGTAATGGATGTGACTTCCATGTCGAGGCCGGAACTTGAAGCAAGTGCGAGATATCTGACGCCAGGGACGGAGCACGGCCAAGAAGGCTTGGGTTGTACGTTGGCTCAAGAGTGGGGTGCGTTGAATGGCGTTCCAACGCACGTTCGAACGTGCTGTGTGGTGCCAGTCGTTAGATCCGAGCTCTGAAGCTGTTGAACTCACTCACTCGTAAACATGCCACAGCATCATTAGGAACTGAGTGTACTGTTTCTTGGGCAGCTCGCCACTGAGCAAGAGCTTGGCCCCTGGACTGGTCGCTATACGGTCATGGGCTGCCTTCGTTGCTTCCTTCAGGAGGGTCGCGAGTGGTTGGGAGAGGTCGGGATGGGGGTTTGCGGCCATGTCTGAAGATGGCGACGGTTTCTATGGAAGAGGGTGGGGAGAGGGAAGGGGTAGAAGGAGAGGAAGATATAGGATTGGGGATTGGGGAGTATGTAAGGGCGACCGGCTCTCGGAAGGGCTTCCAGTCCCAGGCGCACAGCCGTGCTATAGAAATTGAAGCGATGTGTTATGACTATTCTGATTGATCCACCCCTTATTCCGTACCCCAACCACATCTCCTGCTCTACATAGCACATTAACAATCAGATAGCTGCTAACCACAAAATTAGGCACGAGTCCTGGGCTGTGGTCGGCCAGATTTGGGAGAACACGGGTGCTATGGCAAAGATAACTTTGCAAGCCCATGACAGGTGCAGTCCGCGAGTGGCGCAGAACACAGATATTATAGGATTCTGAAGTCGGAAGAAGCATAGTCCTTGACCTTGTCGAACAAGTTCATCGCAATCGACCCAAGTCTAATCTCATCCTTCGGCTTTTCATCGGGTCAACTTCAGGGTTTGTTCCGTGGAGTGAAGGTGAACGATGACGACTAATAGACAGCTAGGAATCTCTGCGCACGGGGAACACAGCAGCAGCATCGTGAGGTTATGCGACTTAATTTAACCACGCTACACTACCAACTGAAGCGAAGAGAACGTGCTGTAACCTCCTCCTGATCGAAGTCCATGAGCCAGCTGCGGTTGTCTATCCGAGAAAACCCTGACACATGACAAGCTCGAAGTAAGTGCTGACTCCGAGCGACACAATATGACGCCCATATATTGACTCACCTAGTAAACTCCTGTGGATGCGACCACCATTCGGGAGAAAGCCCATCAGCGGTTCTTTGATAAATCAACCTCGATCAAATCCAGAAGAAGAATACGGGCATGGCTATTGTTACAAGAGGAAAGGCTGTTTTGGTCGAGGCGTCTCTACCTTCACTGGATTGCCAGGAGTATTTCAGAAGTGCTGGATCGGTGAGGGGACAGAAAAAATTTCCACGAAAACAAGCTCAATACAAGAAGAGATATTGGGCTCGTCCGCCTCTGGCCCATTTCGTCAGTGACGAACGCGATAAATAGCGTTTGTGTTTCGAGCTCCAAAAAGCGGGTGGGTGTCAAGTAAGGTTCCGCTAGAAATTCTCTCCGGGATTTCTAGCAGTTAGTCAGTAAGCTGGTGTGTCCAACAGTTATTACCAAATATTTGAAATTCCAGACTTATTGACGGAACCTTAGTGTCAAGTATCGCGTCTGATTTACTCGATATCGGCATGTGGACCCAGAATGCGGACCACCTTCAAGCCGTCTAATGTCGTGTTAAAAATCCGGGCTGGAGTAACCGATAACGAGGTACTAGTCCATAGACCGACGATCAACGGCTCGGAACTGCTCTCGAGTCTCGGGAGCGTGTAGTGCAAAAGACCATGGCTCATTTGAACGAAGCTGAGTGCACTGCGGTCTAAATCTCCAGAATTTCAGAACGAACGACTGTTTTCTCAAGATCTCCAAAGGTCACCGAATTAATATCGATCCGAAGTTTGGCAGGGGGGGGGGCTTGAGCTCTGAGCTTTCGTCGAGATCATCCGCTGCCTCAATGCCATACCTGTTTGCTAGTCTTATTCAGATATGTCAAACACAAGAAAAGTCTTGGCCAGTCCTTTCCTTTTTCTCTCCCATGTGCCAAAGGATTTATTGTGCTAGGAGAAGTACCAGTATTTCGATCGGAGTTTCACCAACAAGGGTCAACGACATGTTGATAAAGATACAAGGAGGTGCAAGCATAGCCAACAGCGTTGGGTGGCCTGTACACTGGGTTCGTCGCAGTTGCGTATGAAAGACGGTGACTAGTTTGACCCATCCAATTCGTAATCAGACTGATAAGGAATGGCCCCATCCCTCCCGGCCAGCCTGCGGTGCCGATATCCAGATGCCCTCACCTTTCTCAGCCAACTAAATTGCTCTTAAGCCTGAACTGGGTTTGGAATTCGTGAGCCAGCTTTGTCGCGTTGATCCAGCCAGGGTTCCCTGGTATGACGGTGAGTGCGGAGACGCATGTCAGAAACCCCCACACACCAGGACTCAAACAAGGGCAAAGGGTGCACAACTGGCCCGTGGTGGCCCATGCTAACACCATCAAGATGGATCTCCAAAGGCGGATCTCTTTGGCCATTGAATTGGCTCGTCAAATATGTTTATACCTGCCGAGGCTGAGTACTGAGTGCTGATTAAGGGAAGGGCGACCTTGGGGTAGAGCCCACCTCAAGGATCGAAGTGGTGAGCAATTAATATATGCAACGAGGGAGGTGCGACAAAAAATCGTTGTAGGCAGATCTATAAAAAAAGGCAATTACCATTCAATCCGAAGACTAGGATACATGAGGACATATGAGATGTTGTGTATTGGGCGTGGAAAATTGAGAAATTTAACATGGGCATCCGGTCAGAACTTCGAAATCCGAACGCCCCAAACCAGAGTACAGCGAAAAGACGAATATTACGAGTTACGAGAACGAAAAAAAAAAAAAGCCAACAGAGATGCAGTCATAGCAGTCGTTTACCGTAGCGTCCAAAAAAGAACCATTATTTCGTGCAGAGTTCGTTCGCTCAAGGTGATTCCGCGGAAAACAACTGGGGAAACGGTTTCAATTCATCAGCCGTGCCGGAACCAGAATAATACTTACATTGTCATTGTTTTTGTCGTTTCTTCCCATTGTAGGGCGGACTGAAGGCGTCGAAGTGGACCTCGACCTTGGTCTAGGGACAACCACACTGAATTTCAACAATCCCTTCTTCTCACCGACGGTACCACCTGTATCACCATCACCACTTTCCTTGGTTCCCCCCGACGAAGAGGGATCTTGACCAGTATCCAATCTATGCTCCCCTGAGCTCTCAGCTCGGTTACCCCCAATTAACACACCACCGCCGATCACACGCCATGTGATCGGGAAGAAGTTCTTCTTTTTCTCTTTATTGTCTTCAAGCTCCTCATCGTCAGCTTGTGATTTGTCTTTCTCCGACTTCCCATTGTCCTCGATGGCCTCCGTGCTCTGTGACCCTAAATAATCCTCAATGCTCCCGGGTGAACTTGGGCTCTTCGAATGACCCCGAACGATGGAAGGGACAGGTGGGATATCCATGTCGTGTATGCTATAAATAAACAGATTCAGTATCACATCATAGCAATAGCCAGATATAGCGAAAGATCGGGACATACAACGTGCAGCTATCACCATTGGGACACCCCTTTTCTATGGTATAGAATTTACACAATTTTGCTGCGTTCGAGTGAGGATAAAAACAATGACCGATCCAAAATGCACACGTACTCTTGTACTTGGCACTCTTGCTCCGTGAGCTCGCACGCGATGAACTGCGAGTGGGCGGATTCGTTATCCTCGGAGCTTTGTGGTCTCCTACCCCGAATCCAGCTGGTTGCGGGAAATAGTGCATTCCGCCCGCCTCCCAGGGTGGAGGTGGTGGCATTGCATGGCCTCCTGGCGCATGTCCACCAAAACTAAAGCCTGTTCCCGGTAAAACGTGATCTCGATCCATAACACGAAGTTGCGACTGGTGTCTGATGTATGAGTGTTCTGGAAACTGCGGGTCTTCAGTGAAGACGTCGTCATCGCAGCCATGCACCTGATTTACATTTATGTCCCTCTCATCCAACTTGTTGCCCTCCGTATGCTCATCGATTCCACTCAAGCCAAGAGCTCCCACAATCGAGCCACCGTCGACACAGGGAGTGTCTAATCGCGATGTCATAGAGCTGTCAGTCGAGTTTGAGTTTGAGACTGATGGTGAATCGGCTGCGGGAAACTGGGTGCTTTGGCAATTGACAGTACAACCGGTGCCTCTAATGTGGTCCGCGGCCGGATGCTCCTTGTATGGACTTGGTGACCAGGGCTGATTATAATAGGCAGGGTGGACAGTATATGGGCCGGGATAGGTGTAGTCATACGGCGACGCTATGTCTTTCCTGTCAGTCTATGATCCATTGATAAAGGCGGCGGAGACGAACTGGGTGACAGTGAAGGACTCAGCTGCAAGTTACTCAGCTGGAGGCTCAACGAGTTGGTTTCTAATGTTCCATGATATACATCAGCAACGATTGTACAGGCGTCGACAGGGAACACTCACCGTGGCCATGTCTAAGCCCATTAACCCTTTCACTCGGACATTGTCCAGTTATACAATGCTGGCATAATCCTCCCCCACCTACTCCTGGAGACATCACAGGAGACAGGCCCATCCCAGGTACAACGAACACATGAGCGAAGTTGCATTCTTCTGCAGTATTTGCACATCGTCCGATCTGGAAGAATTTACAGGGTTTCGCTGTCAGGATAGTCAGTGACGGTGAACTCCCATGTCAGACACCGACTTCAGATCAGAAAAAGAAAGGAGGGCAGGGGGGGAAGAGACTGGATACGATAACACTCACTATGTCGCTTTTTAAGCGGGGGTGGTTTTTTCACTTTGGCCGACATCCCGCGTTCGCGAGGGGGAGGGGAGTGTTCGTCGGAGGCCAGTGTGGGAGGTAGGGATGGGAGAGGATGGGACGGGAATGAAGACTATGAGGAATATCTAACAATAACAACAAGGATCCACTGTGAATAGAGGAACCGAAAGCCGCCTCGAACGAGGGGCTGCCTATATCAACCCTTTCGGTAAATATGATAAAAAGTGGAATCAGCGATCAGATGGGACCGAAAGTTATGGACCGTCCGAAGGGGAGGAAAGAAGACGAAAAAAGAACGATAGTTCGAGAATCTTGGATGGGGTATATCGCGGATTGGCCGGACTGGGTTGGGTTTGTACTTGGTCCGTGGGTCCTAATTTGCGGAACCGGAAATGGGCTGCGATATAAGGAAGTCTTAATTTTGATTGAACGATGGCCGAGTGGGTTTGACTGATTTCAATAATATGAAAGGGTACGTCGTTTGAAGAGATCTAGCTACGGGTTTGAAAATGATGAGATCGAGCGGGAGGACCAACGCACTATGCACGTCTCGGACCTAGCCAAAACACTGTACCAATCTTCACCGGGATGAAAGAGAAGTAGAAACAGGAGCGAGTTTCAAAAGGAACTCTTTTGGGATTCAACTCAGCACCAGCACCATATCTAGTAATCTGATACGCACATTGAGAGAACCACCAGTCCAAGAAGTGACCAGCTCAGAAATCTGACAGCCTGCACGGACAGTTCCCCCAAAGGCACCAGTGGGTTAGACGTGAGTTCGTGGAGACCAGACGGCAAAATGGCTAAAGCGTTGGTGAAGTAATCCCGTGACAAGTGATAGGCAAACCAAGTTAAGCCACACGCAAGAACCAAAGACAATAAACCGGGCGGCCATGAGTCCATAACAATAAGAAACGTCGAGTTCGGAAATCGGGGTTGTGACTATTGAATTGCTGGATGGGGTTGGCAACAGACCCACGAATTGGGATTTGGATTTGCTCCTCAAGATCGTCCTCACACACACTCCCCGAGTTCTGCCCTTCCCCTACAAAGTGACCAAAGTTCCACCCACACACAAAGTTGAGTCACCAAGTGCCGTGTAAGGCAATAAGTCAAGCCTTGGTATATCTGGACTCCAGGTGTATTCAGTAGATCTTGGTCACTGGGATTCGATGGTTGATGAATTATGATGGAAGTTTGGTCCTACCCTGAGCTCAGGGATTCATACATCGATTGATAACCATTTTCCTTCTTCATGTCTCAACTTTTTCTCGCCATCCTCCCGTAATTTGAATAGATAACACTGACAACCGCCCAGGTTTCTTGTCTGCCTTGTATTTGAACCGCGCCCACAATTACTCTCTTCCACGGATGAATCGCCGTAGAGAGCCGGACTCAACAATAGAACTATTCTAAGAAAAGCAAGTAAAAAAAGGTTAAACGCGTGCAAGGTCACTCGTACCTGAAAGTCTTATTGTTATCCTACCAATATCATTCCCAACCCTCAACACGATGTATAGGTTCATACATATATAGAGATAGATGGCCTAATTTCGCAGTTCCCTAGAACGGTTGGAATGGAGAGCCATATAGTTAGTGGAACCATGTATGGGGTGATGACAGTGCATTGATGATGATGGTGACACGAGCGCCCCGGTGTTGGGGAACGTGAAGGTTATCGTGATTCGTGCACATGATCCTTATTGGGTATAATGGGCTGAATACTTTGAAGCCCTCAGGGTGAGTGTTCTGCAAGCACCACAGTACGTTTGTGTATTCCCATTGAATAAGAGGGTTCTGGACTTTCGGCGAAGGCGACATAGGTCAACATGAGAGAAACGGTTGGTAATTTCGGGCGAGGTCGCTTATCGACCTAGAATCCCACTCGCTCTTGTGACAGGGTATTTTTTAGACTGAGTGTACGTATACAAACTCAGAGCATGAGATCTGGTTTCGGTCTTGGTGAGTTTAGTCCCCTTCTGGTTTGGTCGAACTCACAGACCAAGAATTCTCTGCTGTGTCAGCCTAAACACAGTCACTCCGGAACGCCGTGGACTTGATATGACAGTGTCTAAAGGTTCCTCCGAGCTGCGAATAGAGCCCCAGCCTCGTGTACGAGAGAATCAGAGCGAGAGCCATGTGAGATAAAAGATTCAAGTTGAAGAAGCTGATGGCTTGTTCATCACACTCCATGTCTCCAAAACGAACTGCCAAAAGGGTAACGCCTCAGAAGCGTTACATCACTCCTCTTCCAGATAAGATCATTCCCAAGCGGTATTTAACCTGAGCCCAACATCTGTTCTTTCAGCCAGAGGTATATTACAGACGGGACACTTGAAGACCAGGTAAGATACAGCACTAAAATGACAATTGGTTTTATTTCATGAGGGGGCCGTTAAAGTTCAGTCATGTCCTTCATTGCCATGGAATAACAGCGGCGTTCGCTCTGTTGCATCTTGTCCGTGTGATGGGGATCTGTCGTGTGTGTCATGGTGTAAATTGGGGGCTGGTGTTGAAGGACTTGTATGTGGGGGCGGAGATTGAGGTTGAGTCACGTCAGCTTTGCATATAGGGCACTGGAGAGAACAAAAGGGTGAGAAGCAAGGTCAAGAATGAAGGGGACAGAAGGAGACCTACCAGCTTCTTGCGTTGTATCAACCACTCGTCTATCTCGCAGAGATGGAAGATGTGATGGCAGGGCAGCACGCGAACTTTGTCTCCTTTGGTGAACTCGGAGAGACAAATAGCGCATTCTAGCTGGGACTCGAACCAAGGTTGTTGGCCTGGTTCCTTGGCTAAATGAGATGTAGATGCATCATCGGAACCAGCCGTCGGATTTGATACGCTGTCGGATGGTGCCTCTTCCACATGTGGGATCCCTTCCTCCAAATCCACCTCCGATGACCGAATAGCGGGTGTGTCATGAACGGGTTCTCCTCCTTCGTGCTTTTCCCAACCGTTGCCAGTATATACTCGCCACGGTAGTCTTCGTACAATGTCTTCTGGTGCACGCTCGCGTTGTGCTGCTCGAGCGGCCCGTATGCGGTGTATGAGCAGAGTGATGAATGTCAGAACTGATGGCAGGAGCAAGATGACTATGAACGTGATTATTGGCCTAAAGTTTCCTATTTCAGAACGCGTCGCCAAGCTGCAACAGGAAAGGAGACTTACGAATACCATTCCCAAGCAGAATATTCGGCAGTGATCAAGAGGCTCAGTGTTTGCAGTCCGGAATGTGTAGTGTTGGAACTGCCTATGAGCGTATAAAGCTGCATATAATCCGAAAACTTGATGTACGTCGCGGCAATCCTGATATCGGAAGCATCCTCTGTGGGGTAGGTGAGACGCCTAGAAGATTCGACCCGAAAAGCTGGAAATTCAAACCTGGGCTATACATGTTGACAAGGGTATCAGGATAACCGGATATCTCTGGATCGTCTCCCCCCACTACGACAGCTTTTGCACCGAGTCCTTGTGCCTCTCGGACCTTTTTGACAAATTCGCATTTGCCGCGTTGGACCAGTGCAATCCAGGTGTCTGTTGGCCTACGCGATCCAGTGAGGCATAGCTTGGGGCATCCTGAGTTTGGTGGAATGGCGAGGTCGGTGGTTTCGTTACTTGCGCACGGTGCAGTAAATGAAGAAAGGGGAATGACATATCCCAAAATGGGATCATCTATCTCTGCACCAAACGCAGCTACGGCGTAGTCAGCGATAGTCCACAGATGAGAGAGGGGTTCGCTGGTTACCTGGTCTCGAAGTATATGAAATAACGGGGGAATGATCAACTATCGAGACAGTGCTTTCGGAGCCCCAAGCCCAACCCCATAACCACGTCCTATCGGATTGGGTTCTCACCAACGCGTCATCTGAAAAATCGAATGGTTTGGCCGAGGAAAGCGAAGAGAAGAAGGAAACGAAGGTGCAGAGGACGAAGCCCCAGAGCATTGGAGGGATTAGTGTTGAGAGGATGGGGGAGAGCACAGAGCCATCACCGTCCACTTTCCACAACCAGGGCACGTGCTCCTGGAGCACTGCTTTACATCCCACAATCTGTAAATAACGGCTGCAGTCTGCTCATCAGCCAATGCATCCCACAAGTCTGGGCGACCGCAACCTTCGCACTGGCAAGATCCGCAGACACACACACACTTATCTCCACCCGGCGACTAACTACCCTGTCAGCTGCTGTCCCGCCGTAACATCGCTGCACCACGGGACTGCTAAGTATGACATCATCAGACCCTCACACCGACAACATTCGAGCTATAGAATTATAAGACAGCACATTCAAATCGCTGATACGCCTATCATGCTATCAGTTGACCATCACTGGTCCTTCGAGTGGGGAAGCACTTGATAAATATATTCGACCTGTGCTATTTTTTACTCCCTGGTAGGGCCTGTCACCCATGCACAATCATTGCAAGTTCTAAACCATAGAGCAATGCTGTCTTCAAGCACTCCGCACTCTGTCGTAGACGTCTCATGGTGTTCTGACCCAAACTAGCTTCCTGGTTTTGTTCGTTCATGTCCTTCGCAAGCCTTATCGCTCATTTCATTTTACTAACCGCCATAGCTTTCGACACCTAACTCCGCACTTTCATCCTCCGGAGCTCAAAAGGCACCCAATAGCAAGATAGCATCCATACATTATTTCCAGCCAAAATCCAAATGTCGGAACCTCACATTTCAGAAAAATGCCACAAACCACCGGGCGGCGCGCAACCACTCGATCGTCGCTCCAAGCCCGTGTCTGCAACCCTTCTCATCACTCTAGTCGCCGTCGGCATCCCCTTGCTCGGCTTCGCCTTGACAGCAAATTTTCATGAACGGCTTTCTCGAAATGTATATATACGCAACGCCCTCGACAAACTGTTCGAAACTAGAATGCGTTCGTTACTGTTGACTGCGCTATGTTTCAGCGCGGCCTGTTTCGCGCAGCTGGGAAGTGTGGATAGGTATCTTGCCACCGAGGTGCCAATTTCGAAGGCTGGGTTGCTTGCAAATATTGGACCTGATGGAGGCAAGGCATCTGGTGCCAAGGCGAGCACTTTTGCGCACTCCAGAGACCCACTGACTGAATTGTTGTTAGGCTGGTGTTGTGATTGCCAGCCCGAGTACCAAGGATCCTGATTATCTGTATACCTGGACGCGCGATGCCGCTCTTGTGCTCAAAACCCTCATCCAAGAGTGAGTTTCGCCGTTCTCGTCAACTGTTGGAATGACTTGAATAATTACTGAATAGGTATACTACTGGCGGAGATGAACCCCTCCGCACAACCATCGACAACTATGTTTTGGCTCAGGCTATTCTTCAGCACGTCGCCAATCCTAGTGGTACAATCCACACAGGTGGCCTTGGGGAACCCAAGTTTCACATTAACCTTACGGCTTTCACGGATCCCTGGGGTCGTCCTCAGAGGGGTACGTGTTTCCGGTGCAGTGGGCCTTGGTGCGTCGAGGGTCTAATAACTTCCTACGTTCACGACCAGATGGACCTGCGCTTCGCGCGACTGCATTGATCCAGTATGCTAACTGGCTTGTCGCCAACGGGGTTGTGTCATATGTGACCGATAAGGTCTGGCCGATTATCAAACATGACCTTGATTACACTGCTGTCTACTGGAATCAATCCGGGTATGTTGTTACTATCTAGACATACCCTCTACATTAACAAGAGCAGGTTTGATTTATGGGAAGAGGTTTCATCTAGCTCATTCTTTACTACTGCCGTTCAGCTCCGGGCTTTGCGAGAGGGTGCAACGCTCGCTACGAAGCTTGATCAGACTTCCAGCGCGACCAGGTACAGGGACCAAGTTCCCAATGTCTATTGTTTCCTCCAGGTATGTACCTAGATATACATACCCACTTTCTCATATACATCTCAACCCGTAGTCTTACTGGAATCCAACTGATAACTATATGACGTCCAACACGGGTGGTGGTCGGTCTGG
Organism: Chlorophyllum brunneum; assembly: GCA_963576785.1. NCBI lineage: Eukaryota > Fungi > Basidiomycota > Agaricomycetes > Agaricales > Agaricaceae > Chlorophyllum > Chlorophyllum brunneum. The sequence goes on along the minus strand of OY756144.1, from coordinate 2,015,868 downwards.
AAAAGACGCCAACTCCGTCATTGCTTCTATCCACAATTTCGATGCAACTGTTGGATGTGACGCCACAACCTTCCAGCCGTGCTCAGATAAGGCTTTGGCAAATCATAAAGCTTACGTCGATGCATTCCGCTCATTATACAGAATCAATACCGGGCTTGCATTGAACACCTCTGTAGCCACTGGACGGTACCCAGAAGACATCTACTACAACGGAAACGTGAGTCTCCAAATATATTTTATCAGGCCGGAAATGAGATAAGTCCTGAATATTGGATTTACTTGTTATCTTCAGCCATGGTACCTGACAACATTCGCTGCCGCCGAACAACTCTATGATGCTCTCATTGTTTGGAAACAAGCTAGGGCCCTCGATATCACATCCATCTCTCTCTCCTTCTTCCAACAATTTGAACCTTCGATAAAAGTCGGCCACTACACCTCAGACTCTTCTACCTATGTCACTCTCACTTCCGCCGTACGTGACTACGCAGATGGGTTCATAGCTGTGGCCGCGCAATATACGCCTTCTGACGGCTCACTCGCGGAACAGTATCAGAGGGATACGGGTGTTCCATTGAGTGCAAAGGACTTGACTTGGAGCTACGCTGCTCTGTTGACCGCGAGCGCTGCGAGGAGTGGGTTCGTACAAGCGAGCTGGGGTGCTAATGGGCTGGTCATTCCAGAGGTTTGCTCTGGAGGTCCTGTGGCTACTGTTGATGTGATTTTCAATGTGCACGCAGACACTGTTTTCGGTGGTAGATGTCTTTGAAATCGGTAGACCCGTGGCCCTTGCTGATTATTATTCGTGTACAGAGAACATCTATATTACCGGCTCAGTCGACGCGTTGTCCAACTGGTCCCCTGATAACGCTCTCCTACTTTCCTCGGAGAATTATCCGATTTGGAGTCGTGAGTGTTTCAGTTATGGATAGCATCCATTGACGAAATTCAACCCGCCAGTCGCTGTGGAAATTCCGGCCAACACAAAGTTTGAGTACAAGTACATTCGCAAGCGCGATGGCAAGGTCACTTGGGAATCTGACCCTGATCGTGAGGCTAGCACACCAACCTTTGGCAATTACACTATCAACGATACCTGGCGCTAGATGACATGGGGTAGGGTTTTATGTACATTTACTAGGTAGAATGGCGGACAGCTACTTTAATATGAGTCTGCCCTTCAAGTGACAGTGATGTCACGCGGGCGCAAGTGAGCGAGAGGATGATGCGAACCCTCTCTAGCTACCACCACCACAACTGATCATGTCCCTGCTCGACAAGTTCCGCAAAGGCGCACAGAAAGCCGGTATGCAAGCGACTGCTTTTGTTCAAACGAGTTCGACCAAAGTAGCCAGCGGATCCAAGGAATTCATCCAGGGCTTCTCGCTACCTGGCGAGGCGGAAAAGGCTGCCAATATCTTGGAGAGTTTCTTAGGTATGCATACGCTGTTGGTCTGTTGTGCAATCGTACACGCCAGACTAACTGATTCTTTCCACCGGTTTTTGTATTGTCTTTTCCTTGGCGATATGCGATACGGATTATATTCCTTCCAACACATTACATCGACTGCATAATCAGCTGACCCTGAACGACCCGACTCAGCACTCAACTCCATCCCCAAAGCCGTCCTCCAACACGCGCGAGGTCCGCCCTTTACCACACTCATTCATCCGGACCCAACTGACTCATCTCCCGTTCAACAGGTCTAGCAGTCTTCTCCGTAGTCAAAGCCGGTTTCGTCTTCTCTGGCAAAGCAGGCTCAGGCATCGTCATAGCCCGTCTTCCCGATGGATCCTGGTCTGCACCATCTTGCATTGGCACCGCTGGCGTAGGCTGGGGTCTCCAAGTTGGTGCCGACATCACAGATTTCGTCATCGTCCTTAACAGCGAAGATGCTGTTCGTGCATTCTCTCTTGGCGGTAACGTCACCATTGGTGGAAATATCGCTGCTACCGCTGGTCCTATTGGTACTGGGGGTAGTGTACAGGCTACCCTCGCTCACCCGGCCCCCATGTTCTCGTATTCCAAATCGAAGGGTACGTTCCCTTTTCACTTTGCTGTGCTGTGCTTCCATCAATCACTGCTTTTGACTTGACTTGTTGTTTTACTCTGGTATGGGTGCTGATACTGCAATGTACCCATAGGTCTTTTCGCCGGCGTATCCTTGGAAGGCACTGTACTAATTGAGCGCAAGGATGCCAACCGTGATTTCTATGGTTCCCCTGTACCTGCCAAGGACATCCTTGGTGGTCGTGTTCCTCCCCCTGAGGTTGCCTCAAGACTCTATGAGATTATTGAAGCTGCAGAGGGGCTCGACGAGGCAGGTCTACCAGAGCAAGCCTACATACCCACTGCTGCAGGTGGTCACATGAATATCAACAATAACCAGACCGTCTTCGACGCCGACGGTCACCATTAGTCTGGAGCCTTTGTTTTCACTTACGCCGCTATGTTATTTTTCTTTTCCTCTTCGTTTTGCACGCACGGATCTTGTGATGTAGTTTGTATGTCATGGTGCAGGCGATTACTGATGCCCTGAATGTCCTTTGCACTCCATTAATATATGATTTCATATATTCCTCTATTATAAAAAAGCGGAACAAGTATGCTACAGATCGAGGACAAATGAAGAGCAGGTAAATAGGGTTGGTAGATGGCTAGAAATAAACATCCCAGAATCCACTTGTACCATTATGGTTCGCTGCGTAGTTCTCAATTCCGAGCATCTTCATGACGAGTCCGTAGATCTCCACATTAGCAAAGGTGTTCATCACATAGGTATCATCCGAGGTCGAGTGCCATCCTTTGTTCGCCCAGCTCAGCGCACGTTTCCTCTTCGACTGGTGCAAGCTCTTGACCACAGCAGGGAAGGGGCCGTGAGCAACAAACATGGCTTGCATTGCAGTTTCGGCGTTGTCAAAGCCATGGTTCTACGGGTAATATTCAATGTAGGTAAAAAGTCGAAACTCAACAGTCACGCACCCCTTTCGACATGTACTTATGTCCTTGTTCCTTCGTAGTGAGAATATGGTTGACCTTGGGGACAACATAAATCGGGGCGATTCTCTCGCTCTTAGAAAAATGCCATCGACGAGGCATAGTCTCCCGCGTGAAAACCTCAAACTGCTCCGGATATTGTTCCGACGCTATGCACAATCGCTCCAAATAGAATGTTTCGTTGGTGCCCTCGCGGAACCTAATGCCCAGGGCTGGCCAGCCGTCTTCATGCTCAATCGCTTCCATCCCATCACTGCCAAGGATCTCGTCGATGTATACAAGGGTATACGAGGTGGTATCCACCATACCGTGGTCGCTGACAAATACAATGTCCACGATGTCGGAGAGGTTGCGAGCCTTCAACTGGGTATGAAGATTCTTGGCGAAGATGTCAACAGTCTTCAGAGTCGCCTACAAAAGCTTGTCAGAGCAAGCACCCGTAAGGAAACCTTAGGCCTTTACATTCACTTGAGCTGAGAGAGGGCCATATTTGTGACCTGCTTGATCCAGTGTGGGTTCATAAGCTAAAGAGAAATCCAATGAATTTTTGGAGCGAAACGATCTAAGAAAACACAAACCCGTGATGAGCTGAGGTCGTTCCTCAAGTGGAAGATCAAGCCATTGAAGAATCTGATCTAACTTCTCTTCCAGTGAGACGGGTTCCTGGAATAACCGTAAGAATTCAGCAGCTCAGAAGCGAGTTTTGTGGGCGTACCCTCCAAGGTATCATGTATGCCGGTGAGGCTCCACTGGTAGTTTTCAATGGCCCGGGCCTTAACAGAGAGCAAGATGGAGCGGAATTCGCAAGACGAAATTGACATTACCCACCACATGAGATTGGCCGTAAGCACCCCTGCCTTCATGGCAGTCTCCCACATCTGAAATTCGGTATAAGCGAGAGAGCGCAATCAAGCCAAATTAATACTCACGGGCTCACCAAACCACCAATGTTGGAGGTATACCACATCTGCCTTATTGTAGTGGAACTCGGTTTGGGAAACGGGATCCCAGAAATTCTGTCAGAAATCAGTTCTAGACGTTCTCAAAAAAATCATACATTTAACTCACGTTGGCCACAATGCCGTGTGACTCAGCGTGAAGGCCAGTCCTGTTGGATTCCTCCTGTCAGTAGCGTATATAGCCCTCCCGAACAAGACGTACATGAGAGCCCAGTGATTCCTACGACCAAATCGTCAGCATGCACCTCTGCATGTGGAAATGTAGTTGCTTACGGAAATGTCAATGTCTGGGTGATATCCATTTCAGCGCAAGACTCTTGACATATGATGGCTGCTTACAGGAAACACAGGTCGCATGGATTTGGCACGAAGTCCCTGTTTGCTAATATCCAAGAGGTGAGGCGTGAACCCCCGGTCGAGATAGTCCGCCCTTCATACAGTAAGGAATGAGCTCGTCATGAGCATGTACGCCTGATATACTCACCTCAAGCCATCAATCGAAACAAGGAGCACCGTCCGTCTGAAGTCGTGTGTTCCGTTGGATCTGAGTGTGCCCCCATGGAACGTCAAATTTCGATGTGATGGTACAGGTGGTATCAAAAGCGTCCTTGCAACAGCGCCAGTAACGAGGAGGCCAATAAGGGCTGCAGCAGTGACTACAATCTTCCTGGTCGACCATGTGTTAGGCCGGGTGTCGGGTTCAGGTTTCTCGCTGTAGTCCTCGCTGAGAAGACCTTTTCGCTCTTCGGCTTCGATGGTTTCGTGCGTTGCCTTGGAGTAGATGGGGAGTGTGGTGTTACTGGCCATGGTTTGGTGCTGGCACCAACCTGCCCCGCACTAATGCAGCATCGTCTCTGGTCCGACATGGTTACATAAGCAGGTGTATTCTAGATAAAAACTACTCCTCGGAGATACGCTCGAAAAACTGCTTCAAAGTACCTGCTAACACGTCTGGAAGAGCCTCCACGTCACGCAAAACCACGTAGTACTCGAATGGGAACGAATCAAGATACTTCTGCAGCTCCATCTCCATCTTCCCATCAACATTCCTAAACTCTGCTTTAGTCATAGTCAGGATAGAACCCGCATTGGTATTTTTCGAAGAAGATGATCCAGGAGCAGCATTGAGGTGCAACGAGTCGAGGACGATGAAAACGATCATAACCTTCTGCTCTTCTGCTTTACGTAGGAGTGTCCTGAGGTTGTCATGGTCCTGACAAATCCCATCAGAGATGATAATTTCCAACTGCCAAAGATCTGCAGCGGAGGCAGAGGACATGGAACGACGTCCGCGGGCGCTTTCGAGGACCTTTAAGCTAGTATTAACCAGGGAAAGGACATTGGTTGCCTTCTGTTTGAATGTGAACGCATTAACGACCTTGGTTCCGGCTTGATCAGTGAATGGCCCCTGATCGAAGCCATGCAGAATGTCAACCGCCCCACCGAACTTGACAATGGATATATCACCAGATTCGAGGCGGCTCAAGGCTTTGGAGATAAGGGCGAGGGTCTGGTACGCGAGGTGGATGGAGTGTGATTCCGCCATAGAACGAGAATCATCGATGGCAATGAGGACTTGGTACTCCCTTTGACTTGGCTTCGTACGCCGTAGCCAAATCTTGTCCTTGGTGTAGTCACTAGCAATGTAGGGAATGACCTTCTTCATGTTCAGCCGCTTGCCAGTCCGAAAGTCACCCTTTAGACGTGTAGCTAACGTGGGTTCTAAGATGAGCCGTAGTTGCTCGCAGAGAGCATAAGCGAGATCATGTGTCATGGACTCGTAGAGTCGCCACATATGCTCGGCATGGGAGTCAGGAAAATCTGCAGCTTGCCATTGCCTCAGCTCCGCCTCAACATTTTCGCTAGCCTCCTCCATTTCCGTATCTGCCTTTGATAACGACAGATCCGGTGGGACTATAGGCTGTTGTGGTTGAGGGGAAATGCCAGGTAAAATGGCCCCTTCGATGTTTTCGTGGAGGGCTGAGGCATTCTGCTCTGTCTGGAGCGTATGACTCTCGGTGGGCCTTTCAGGATGTTCTGGCTGAAGAGATCCGTCAACGTCCATGGAAGAAGGATCAAGGTGGGTGTCATCTTCAACGAATTTGAGATCATCGAGTTTGGCAACTTGTTCCTCGCTGGCGGGTCCCAAGGCCTGCATATCCTCATCCTCATCATCGTGTTGGAGATACTCAAGCTGAGTGGGCGCTTCAAATGCTCCGACTTTTGGTTTATGTTGATCCGTAGCTTCGCTGTTCAGGATTTCGTCGAAACGTTCTCTGATCTCCTTCAGAGTATCTCCGAGACTTCGGAGAGGGTTTACTTGGGCATTCTGCTCTACAGCGGATTGCTTTTGACCCTCCTGTATACCGGAGGCAGCATTTCCCCTGCCGTCATCAGGAATTTCCTCATTGGATGACTCTTGAGCGTCGTTGTAAGTCCTATATCTCTATTAGCGGATGAAGCGAATGCAATGACGAAAACGCACCCAGTCGTTTCAATAACTTTATCTTGGCTTGCGGTCTTCTGCCCGCTGTCTGCAGCAGAGCTACCTGCCTGGCCCGTTGAACTGGGGTCCTCATCTTGGGTCTGTGTCTCGTCGTTGGGACTGATACCTTCGTCTCCCACCGAGGTATCTGGACGAGCAGTGATCTCTTCAAGTGCCTCACGATCATCAGGTTCATGCTCGTCGCCTGGTTCCACCTCTGTCTTACTGTCGATCTCCATGCCCTGATCACCATCCACTGTATCCTCTTTTGGTCCATCACCTTCCATGCCTTCCAACTGCTTGTTATCAAATGCCACATCATCGTCGGACTCCTTATCTCCCGTCGTACTCTCGTCTGGCAGCTCCCCTTCACCTTCGTCCGACAGCTCACCTTCGCTCGTGTTCTTTTCCTTCTCTTCCTCGTCCACGTCCAGCTCCATATCATCTGGCAGGTCGAGTGCCTTTGCATCTTGGGTGTAGTCTTCCATTGGTGCACCAGCAACATTTGGCTCTCCCTCTTCTTCTTCAACTCGTTCCTCAACCTCGGGCCCTTCTTCGTCGTGTTCCTTCGTTCTGGATTCCTCACTCTCCTTTGTCTGGTCCTTCGGCCTTTCGTTGTTCTCCTTCGCCACCACTTCAGCTGCCCCACTCGGTTCCTCCGAATGGTCCTTCCCGGCTTTATCTTGTGTATCCTTCGAGTCATGGGTTCCACTCTCATCGCCCCAGATCTTCTCATCCAAGGCTGACGGATCCGTAGGATCTAGATCCTCCACCCTTTCCTCTGGATCTGTTTCACTCTCCTCATCAGATTTGTCGCCTTCCTCCCCCTGTTCCAGCCCGTCTTCCGGAACATCTTCCAATGTGCCACCAAAGTCTTCCGACATCTCAACTGCATTTTCATCGCCATCGTCGTTGCCTGTCCCCTGGTTCCCTTCATCGTCGCCTTTGAGACCCTCGACTTGACTTTCATCTTCAATTTCCTTGCTGATATTCTCCATCCCTGACCCTTCACCTAGACCAGTACCATCTGCGAACTCTAGCGCATCTCCCTCGCCGTCACCACCTTCTTCTGTCTCAGGAGGTTGGCAGAAACCCTCCTTCGATAACCTCAGAAGAGTTGAACAAAGAACATAGTCAAGCTTGAATATGGCATTTGTCCATTGGGCGTGAATTGCGAGCTGAGTATGAGTGAGGTTTTGATACACGTGAAGGAAGGGTAGTATGCATTGTAAGGCGTGCGTGAGCTCCCTTCCAGTAGAAACTGCAGCCAACAAGGCATTGAGTTGCTCGAGGAGGTGAGGGAGCGATAGAAGATAAGAGAAGTTGCGTATCTCTCGGTAGGGCTTGAGTATAGGTTGGTCAATTTCTCTATCCTCACGCACATCCGCATTCAGTTTGTCCGCTTCCATGACCATGGCCTGAACACGGTAGAGTAGGGTATTAAGGAGAGGTTCTACGGAATTTTGCGATGACTCATGGGACGGCTCCATTTGAATGTACGTCACATTCTCTGTGGAGAGCCAATTTCTTGTTGGCTCGAAGAGATATCGTAAATATGGATACGTCGACGACCATTCCGCCAGCGAAGAGGCGCATGAATTGAAGAAATCAAGACCCGCCAGAAGGGTTCCATGCTCATCTGCACTCTATGTCAGTAATTCGGTGCAGTGCCACCACTCTCTCAACTCACCTTGGCGGAGAGCAGGAACAGGCGTGTTTTCTACTGCGTCCTGAATCCGCACGAGATCGTCTTTCAAGACATTGCATCTCGCAAGGCAGTTTTCTAGGTCGTCAATCGGAGTCCCTTTGGCATCCTTTTGCAAGTCTCTGAAGAGGTTGAGATCCTGAACAATCTCCGTAAACGCGCTAGAAAGCCTGCATATGAGACCTGATATGTCTCTGACAGCATCAAAGAGACTTTTCTGGAATATCTCAATTTCAGAAGTAGCTAGAGCCAGCAAGCGAGAATTAATGTTCTTCAGTTGAGCGTAGTCTTTACTCCCAGCGGCTAAACTGTAGACGGGGATTAGGAGGGACACGCAGACCGTATTGTTGTGACTCACCGAGCCCTGAGGTCTATTGCAATAGATAAACCTGATTCCAGGAATGATTGGCCACGTTGCAGTTCGCGGGTTTGCAGGTCGCCGTGATGGCCGGAAAGTGATGTGCGCAGCTCTGGGAGGCAAGCAAGAAGCTTTGAGAAATACGTTTCAGTCTTTTCCACACCAAATTCCGCGGCAGCCTTTTCGAGTGGTGGCTGCTCCCTAAGCCACAGCACGTTGGTATTCTGGCGTAGGATTTCGGCTTTGACGTTGCTTGCAAGACCTGTGGCCTTCAGTTCCCTCAAGAGATCGCTAAAGGCTTTGCGCTTCCGAACTAGTAGGGACTTGATGAGCTTCGCCCGTTTTTCGGAGGAGAGCTTTGGCGGAACCGGAGCTTCTGACAACTCTTTGGACGTGGTGATAATAGCGATGGCAAGATCATCAGCATGGTTATTGTGACGACGAGAAATGAAGGGCACAATCTTGGATTCGACCGCCGTCTCGAATCTCCCGAGAGTAGCGCCCAGGTCCATTAAAGGACCCGCTGCGGAGGCCGACAAACCCACAGGAACGGACAACAAGCGGACGTCCATCAGCTGCCTGTTGATTCGAGGTAGGGGCTGTGTTTCTGATGTTGTAGATGTCCCAGTTTTCAGCCTATGCGTTATTGGTTCTCTTAAAACCTCTCGGAATTTCCGAATAATCTTGTAAAGCTGACGGTGTGTCCTCTGTGCACTCTGTTTCAACGCTTGTACATTGATGTCCTTCCAACTCGCCAATTTGATGAAATTTTTGATTTCTTTATCTAACATTGTGCGTTGTTCCGCGAGATGGGACTGAAAAGTGGATTGGAACATCTTGTAGTATTGCAGAGTGGAATGAATGATGTAAACGATCCGGCAAAGGCAGTGTCCTTCAACACCTTTTTTCGTAGTAGATAGTTCGGATATGTATCGCTCGAAGCTTTGGAGAAGCCGAATACGGAATTTGAATTGACCGAGGGGACTTGACGAGATGAATTCGTCGATAAGAGGTATGAGTTTGCTCAGGTAAATATCTTCCTCGCCGGAACTCATAGCGTCAGAGAGCCCTCGAATAGCGGCGTTCTGCAACCTGAACCACCACTCTGAAGCACTCTCGGCGAAGGTCCGTGCCTCCGATTCGAGTAAACCATTCCAGCAGCTCAATTCCAATCTCCTCCACCGCACAATCAGCTCCGTCAAGGACTGGCGATGAGAGGAAAGAGAATTATCTCGGTTCGCGTACATCTCCCAATCGTCCGTTTGTAGTAACAACAGTTCCAGAGCGGACAACACCTTTGCAACCGGACTCTTCAGAGTAAATCCCAATATGACGTCACAATGGTCCTTTAAGTGCTGAAGAACCATTTGATCCGGCCACTCGTCGAGTAGTCTCTTCAATTCGGCTCTGAGAGCAATGACGACGCATGAAGCGCTCTTCCCTTCCAGTGGATTGGGATCTTTGTAAAAGTTATATGAAGTTCGTTGGTCCGTCGGTGTCTGAATGTCTATTCGGGCATCGTTTGCGAAACGAAGACGATATACCAGTGCAACAGCATCCAATGAATCGGGCAGCTCGTGAACATGAGATGGCAGGGATTCTAAGAGCAGCTGTTTCCTCGTTTGGTTCACACGTCTAAGGCCTTGTTCCTTTCCAGTTGATGGCGAGAATAGGTTAAGATGGAGGGTGGTGATCTGCGCCATGTGCTCATCAGAGAGGTTTTTGGGGGGATTGGCCTGGTACTTCCACGTAGTGTCTTCAGCCAAGGAATCCTCAAAGGATGGAAATAGAGCAAGGAATTCCTGCTCTTCGAGTTCTACGTCTGTCTTTGCGTCATGTTGCATGACTGATCCACGATAAAGGCTTTGGGAGGCTGCTTCGCTCTCTGCTTCTCTTGCCTTGTCGATAAGCCATAGTCCGAGCGCCTGATCATACAGTCGTTCCAAATGTGGCAGCAAGAACCCAATTCTGGTCCCTGTTGACACCTCGAGTTCTAGTCTCACAAGGTATAGGTAGATGGAATTGAAGGCGCTGATAGTGTGATACTTGTGCTTGCGAGGAGCATCCTGGTGATTACAAACGGAAGGATAGCATGTGAGGGCTGTTGTAGTGGCTACCACTTCCGAGTTGATTACAGTCACTTTTGAGGCGATTCGTAGTCCAAGCCTCAACTGTGACATCGCCAGGTTAAGAAGTACGTTGAGATCACTAAATTCGGGATATGCGTTGACAATTCGTTGATGGAACCCGGTGATGGACTCTTGCATGACTTGTTCTCGCAGCACTGCATCCCCACTCGCAGCAGTGAAGGACCCCAAAAGGCCAGAGATTTTAGCCGGGGATACGACTTGATTTTTGAATTGCCATACTTCAGCCCAATAAGAGTGTAGATGAGTGACATTCTCTCGCCCGGTCACCGAAATTGTGTTTGTCATGGTTTCCACGGCGCTGCATAATCGGTGACGAAGCGCACACAAAATAAAACTGTCGTTGTTCCCGGTCGTGATCCCCTCGAGTAGCTGGTGGAGGTGCAATTCAACTGATATGTGGTCATATTCTCTCCTTCGCAACATTGCGGTAGTATTCTGGATGACGACCGGGTCGATGGGCACGTCTGGAACGAGGAGTTCTAGGAGGGCGATGCCAACTGTAACCCAAGCATAGCCAAGGCGGTAAAGCTTTTGTTTCATTGTGCAGTGTGGCAGTGATCTCAAAGGTTCAAGATGCATCCGAAGGGTCTGTGACGAAAGGTCCGAGCCCAGTGATGGAGTAAGAGCGTCAAGTGAGGCTGTGAGGTCACGGAAAGGTTGCGCCGAGAGCATCTGTTCGCTGTGGGGGTTGAGGGATTTGATCATCTGAGTGCTTTATGAGCAAGACTGAGGAGCCATGCTTAGCTGCGTCGTACGTACCATCGAGACGACTGTAGAAAACAGTAATTCTAAGAGGTCTTGCCTTGGCACATAGCTGTCTGCGAATGTGGTATCCAGGTACAAATCAATGTCCCGCTCATAGGCATTGATTGATCGAAGGGTGAACTGATCTAAGTCACTATTCCAAGATCAACCAGAATCCTTTCTCTAGATAAGTGGTAGGTACCAGAGCGTAATCGCACGATTCAATTGGGAGGGTTCCAACAAGTAATTGATGCCCGACTCGGCCTAGAGTTGTGTGAGATAGGAAAATACTCGAACGAGAAGGAACTGTACGAGTTGTGGTGGGTCGAACAAAGATTCCAGCCACGCCGACAGAGACTGCATGTATTTTGCACATATATCTGGAATTGACAATGAACTGAGTAATCTATTAATAATAAGAAAATTCTTCACCTGATCCCGCTTCTAAAGTCCATGATAACTGCTGGATCACGGTGTAGCGAGCGATGGGTTCCTGAGGAAAGCGACACACGATGTCAAGAAAATTTTCCAACTACACAGTATTTAGCTTTCGCTCATGAAACAAAGGGAAACGCTGACACTGTCATGGTCCGGAGGTTTTGAGAGGATACTAAGGGCGAGAACTCTGGGTGTCATGTCTACTGCCTTGTCGCTCCCTAAGCCTTGAATCGGTCGCTATCGATGCTGGATCAAACGAGTGCGTGAGCTCCGCGGGGTTATTACACACCTGGTTCAAGGTGGAAATGATATCGGCGATTTGTATTTCATACTCAGAGGATTTTGCAGTGAGCGGTATTACTGATGCGAGTCGAAGAGCTTGTCGACGAAGATCTAATTGACGTATGTTAGTGACGTGCATAGTGTGTATGACTGTGTCAGCCTACCTGGATGGCAGGTGGGATCGTCCAAGAACCTAGTCATATCACCCAGCCGGGCGCTCCATAAGTGGCTGGTCGCGAGCGTGTCACTACAACCCCATCGCGACCACATTTCGAAAAGGCCAGTACCGGATGACAGGGAGGTGACTTCTTCTAAGTGCTGTACATGAGAGGAAAGGGATTGGAGTTGCGCTGGTGCACTGTCCAGTACATCCTTGATCATGCGAGCTACTACCTGAATGGCAGAGTGATCAAGGGGGTCCTGGGCTGAAAAAGCATGGAGATAACGCTCGCATTTGTTAATGGCGAGCACCGAAGGTAGCGCGTTCTAGAGAAAAACGTCAGGTGTTCAGGTGTGGTTTGATTGCTCCCTTGGTCAGAAACTTACTATCAAGTCGACAACATCAACGCTAGATGATAGCAAGGTAAAAAGGTGTTCGTTGAGGCGAGATAGCTGGGTTGAGAAATTTTGAACACCCTGTCGTGTTTTCTCGGCTATCTGGGTTATTGGCAGAAGCTGAGCACTTTCTCCGTCTGTGTCTCTGCGCTGACGGAAGGTAGCTGCAATGAATTCTAGTGTTTGTAGAGCTGCGTTCGCATTAGATTTATCCGGACTCTTTGACAACTCATCGACGATGTCGTCCATGGCCTATTCGGAAACAGTAAGACACGTACATGTTTATTTAAATGCGAAACACGTAACCTGTGCTGACAGGATCTCAGGCGAATATTTCCTCACTTGCACCAAAGTGGCTTTGATGCGATTGACGATTGACAATGATGGGGGACCCGACAACAAATTCACGAAAGCATGAAGATATTGTTTCAATTCTCCACTCGTACCGTCACATGTGTCCAAAACTCGACGAATGTACGGGAAATACGCATGGTGGAAAGTACGAGATAGGAAGAAAGTTGATGCGTCAAGATCTATATCATTTGAGGGGAATAGGTACAACGGGACCCGGTTCATCACGTTTGACAGCGGGGTGAATTGGTCGAGGAGTCGTCCCGAGGAAGTAATGACCTTCTCTTGTCGAGATCGAGATCGCATCAGGCCTCTCCTCAGGGACTCGTAGTTCAGAAACAGGAGGTTTATGTGTTCTGAGGTGGTTCGAAGACGGGGTAGGCGCAAGTGATCCAAGACGATCAAGTGATCGTCGGGGAGAAGACCCGGAGGAACGAAGATTTCAATACCTCTGTTTCGCATCGCCCTCGACAACTCCCCGTGCTGAGGGTCGACGGTCATGAACAGTCGGAAGTTGGAATGTGGTTTGATAACTTCCACTGCGTTTTGTACGAGGCCGCGTTCGTTCAGAATCAGTCGACCATCAGGCTCGCAGAGGGAGTTTAGACGATCCAATACAGAAGGGTTGCAGAGGTTAGCACCATCAAGAAGTAGCCATTCACCCCGACGCATGGCTTGAACCAAAGGCCCATCTACCCATTCGAACCGGCCTGCCGATGAAGAACGCAAAAGTATCTCGATTCGTTTCAGGGTGTCCCCGGGAGTGCAAGCAGAATGAACGGTAAGGCGAGATAGTAGGTCGGAAGCTTGTTCCAATAGGGGAGCAATCGTGTCCTGAGTAAGCGGACGAGAAATCGCAACACTCAGTGAGTCTCGCAATGTAAGGAGGCTATATAAATCCTGAGCCTGTTCTGTATTTCTATAGGATTGGTCGGCGAAATCCAAGACATCGTGGATGAGGCCAATAGCTTGTGATGGGGGGTCAGTCTGCTCGAAACTGCCAATTATATCCATGGTATCTGAGGCACTGTTGATGGATACTTCGCGAAGTGGATTGCCTGTAGAGTTAGCTAGGGCACGGACTAGGTGAGACTTACCGCTGTTGCGGGGACCAGTCACAATAGCTAGCCAGCTTTGTGAAGTGCAATCTCCTAGTGCCTCCAGGGCCGCTAGTTGTACCTTGAGGAGGAGCGAGGGGCGCGAGGGCGCTGAGAAGTTGGTACGAGCGGTTGAGAAATGTCCGATTTGGAGATGGGAGGGGGAGAAGAATGCGGAAGGAACTTGCTGAACGGGTGGCGAAGAAGTGGCGAAGATTGCATCAAAAATTCCTCGTGCGCGACGACGGTCTTCGTTGGTGCGAAATCGTTGAAGGTAAGCACTCTTAAGGAAGGTGGCGGGTCTTTGATCATGGTAGGAAGCCAGAAGGTAACCCCATCGACTGACATCACGAAGGTTAAACTCCCAAGGAGTACCCTGTCGACCAAACGCCTTCTGAATGGTGACTTCATCGTTGAGACGGTTGTTGAAAGAAATCATGGCGCGAAGTATGTCCTCATCCATCTGAGGGAACATGTGTTGGCAAACCAGGTTTAGGTCGGCGGGAGTGAGTTCTTCAATGTAGACTTTGGTGAACCGATTGACAAAGGACTTGGGTAATCCTTTGCGACCGCCTCCTTGGTTGAGTGGATTTTGGGCCGCAAAAATCCGGAATGATGGATGACAGGCGAATGACCTGCCCAACTCCGGAATATAGACGGTGCCTCTATGATCTAGGACGGCGTTGAGACCCTCAAGCACGGCTTGAGGTGCCAAATTCATCTCATCTAGAAGTACCCAATGCCCTTCTTGCAGTGCCTTGAGGAATTCTGCTTCCCGCCAAGCAAATTCGCCTGGCGAACCACCTTCAACGGGGAGGTCAGAACCAAAAAGATCGACAAGGTCGGTTTGGTCAGATAGGTTGATGCGGCAGAGACGGTGCCCCGAGAGGTTCGCAAGAGCCATGACAAGGCTTGTTTTTCCAACGCCAGGGCTTCCTTCGAGGAGGATTGGTTTTGGTAATTGGCAGGCGCGCAAAATGCGCATCGCATTGTTGCGTGTCGTAGGAGCAGTAAGATTGAAAACCTGGTGCTGTGGTTCAGATGGTCCCTTTTTGATCGCGAACGGACCAAGCTGAACGAATTGAGAGGGGTCGAAAACAGGCCCATGGAAATCGGATTCGATTGAAGGTATCATCTCGTGGAGTTTCCTAATGGCTTCCTCCTTGAGTCGAGCGAGGGCATCACGAGAGTATGCAGACAACTGGGGAAGGGAACCTAGTCCATCGAGGTACGTCATTTGTGCTGCGTGGTGCTACGAAAAATCATGAGACATTGACCGGACCTAAACGCATAGAACGCACAAAAATCTCCGAAGGCGGGATAGAATCTACGATCTCGGCATTGTAAACGGCATTAGAAAACATTACCCAGGCCTATGGAGGGACGTATCAGCAACGCGTTGGGGGGCTTTTTTCAGGATGACTCACTATGATATCGCGCAAACTCGTTATGGACTTGTCCCCGATCCGTGCACATAACCATTCGATATAATCGAGAACCTGCCGGGTGTACATCCTGAGACCAGCATGTTTCCAGAGATTGCCCACAATCAACTCCAGGTCGGCACGTTCATCCACACGTGGGACCCAAATCTCTGTGAAGCGATTGCGTAGTGCCGGTGAGAGCTCCTTCTTTCCATAATCGCCGCCCGGGTTCATTGTCGCAACAAGCTTGAAAGTGCTAGCGGCTTCGACCATGGGATGCACAAGATCACTTCCGCTCTTCTCTGCGAGGACGATAGTGCGACCAGGCTCAAGAACACTGTTCAACCGTTCTAGCACTGAGTCATCCGCTAGTGAGATCTCATCGAGAAGAAAGACGTCACCGTTTCGCATGGCTTCTACGAGAGGACCGTCGTGCCATTCGAAAATGGACTGGAGTCTCAATAACCGATCGTGGGCATTGGATAGTCGGCTGTGATCTTCTGTGGCGGAAGAGAGCTTCAAAGCTTTGCTTAATGAAGCAGCAAGACTCTCAAAGGACGGATCGATGGGCTGTACCCCAATAGCTTCCAACGCTGAAGATGCTTCTTGGAATACTTCAGCTTCCAAAACAGTTCTATTCCGCACAGGACGTAGTGCGCCGATAATGTCCGCTGTCTCCGTGTTCTGATGGCAATTTAGTCCATGGAGCTGCTGTCCAGTGACATCTGCAAAGACTTGGCAGACGGAGGTCTTCCCAGAGCCGGTTTCTCCGACCAACAAAACAGGTTCGTTGAACTTTAAGGCACGGCAAACCAGGATATACAAGCGTTGCATGGCTTTGGTCCAGACGATGTTTGATGATGATGGTAACGGTGCACCCAAAAATTCCGCCATGTCTACCTCTAGCTGGTGCAGGTTGTACAGAGCGCCCTCATTAATCTGCACACCCATAATTGTCTGGATCACCTCCTTCACCACGGCCTTGTCGTCCTCCCGGCGCGTACGTTCTGCCAACAGCATATATCCATTGTTAGCCAGCTCCTGATAACCGATAGCATCTCGATTGGCCCAACGGAACAAATCTCGGAGAGTGGCAAAACCTTGTTTGCTCTCAAAAACACGGCCAGCTTGCCTCCGTTTCTGCAATTCCCGAAAAACGGCTACAATGCGTTTGCCATAGGAAGGAGCAATCCTACAGCGTTGACACAAAATCGACTCTAGTTCAGCCTGGGGGACATCCTGGAAGTGGACTTCAAGGAAGCGGTTGCGGAATGCACGAGAAAGGACTTTGCGACCAGCATATAAACCAGGAGGATTTTGCGTCGCAAACAACATAAAGTGAGGATGAGGTCGTACGACCTCTTGAGTCTCTGGGATGACAAGTTCACGATTGTCGTCTAGAAGTCGATTCAGTGCTTCCAAGACATCTGTTGGAGCCAGGTTTAATTCATCCAGGACAATCCAATCTCCATTCCGCAAGGCGTGCACAAGGAGACCATCCTTGAAAACCAGCTTGCCAGTTAGCGGATCTGACACATAGGAGCCAAGATATTCTTGAATGTCTGTATGCTCATGATTGTTGATACGGACAAATCGATGTCCCGTACGTCGTGCCAAGTACTCGATGGAACTCGTCTTTCCACTCGAAGTAGGACCCTCAATGAGAACAGGGAACCTTCTAGTAGTGATGATGCGCGCAAGATCAACGAGCTTGGTTTCCACTGAAGGCGTCATGATATACTCCTCCATCAAATCCCCAGGATATGGTCCTCTCTCTAGATAGAATGGTCCAAATTTGATAAGTTCTTCCGCAGAATGGTCCGGGGGGAGTCGCGGCTCCATATGTAACATTGACTTTGGATTCCGCACTCCAACCAACAAGTGTTTGTGCATCAGTCCCATCATGGTCTCTGCACTGGGTGGGTCCAAAACCATCGTGAAAGCCATCAGACACCCTTCCCAGACCGATCGACGGAGGTTATACATGCTTGCCGTATCGGCGGCAAAAGTCAATGCACGAGCCAACGTCCGCATGCTGAAATGAGGTCTATGATTGGCACCATCGGCGAGCTGGCGCTTAGCTGCCAAATCCTTGACGGCGATGTAGAACTCCGCCACGTTCATGATGATCCCCTTGTCTCCCGCTGCACATCCTCCGATATATTGGTTGATTATGCTCAGAAGCGTATCCCTATCAGCATCAGGTGGTGGGACGTCGATCTCGGTAAACCTGGATCGGATGTTCGGAAGGAGATCTTTCTTGCCTACGTCAGTTGCCGGGTTCATACAGGCAAACACTCGGAAATCTGGGTGACGGGGTACTGGCTCGAGGGAACCTTGTTCGGTGAGGGTGATTGAAGCCGTAGGACTATGAAGCAATCCCGAGATGCATTCAAGAGTTTCAGAGCTCGCAAGGTTAATTTCGTCCAGTAAGATCCTTCAATCACAAGTCAAATTACGTGTGCACTGATCAGCATATACTCAACTCACCAGTCGCCCGTGCGCAATGCCTTGACCAAGGGCCCTTCCACAAATCCAAAGGCAAATTTGCCTTTACCTTGTACATGCTGGACTTCGAACTCGCCTACGTCCCTCAGGAAAGCATCCCAAACGGCGCTAGATCCTATGATATCAACCTTCCGCCGCTTACGGGGTGCTTCGGGTTCACCGCGATCATGACCTGGTTCACTATAGCAGGAATCGTGAGCTGAATTTGAGGAGGGAAACGAAATGAAAAATAAACCAAACTCACCTTGTCTGCCCGGCCTTTTTCACAGTCAGGCGTTCCTTAGCCAGTCTTCCACTCTCTTTCCATAGACCCACAGCCCTCTTCCACCTTCCTTCATTCATAGCCTTTCTGACCTCCGTCTCAAATTTTTCGTTCTTCTTTCTACTAAAAGTCGAGCCGAACAGCTCCAAAAACCTCTCCTGCAATACAGAGGCAGGCACCCTGGTGTCGATCGGCTTCAGCCCACCAATCAAATCAGAAGACTCAGTCTGATGAGAGAGGTTAAGAGAGATGAGCGATCGTCCAAGCAGCGACGCGAGATGTGTGATAACACTCGTCTTTCCCGTACCCGTCTCACCAGTAAGCAAGACAGGTTCGGAGAGCGCGACGCTCGTCATGATACGCGAAAATAGACACACAGCGGGACGATGCATGGCGAACGGTCTTGAAGGCGGAAGATCAGTGAGGTTTTTCCTCTGCTTCGCAACCAATCTTGTTCTCGCGACGGAAACGCTGATGACGTTCCCATTCGCATCCTTCTCGGTATCCAAGACGGGCGTTCTTCCGTTCAGCAACCACTCCTGCCTCCCCTCGTCCAATCCAAGCTTCGCACCAACGATCGCAGCAGCTGCATCCAAATGACTCCTTGCGGACGTAGTCGTGGCACCCGCACCAAAGAACACATCTCTCGCCTCCAAGTACATCTCCTCTCGCAAGGTCGGGTTGGCGAACACGTTCCAAAGCGGCACGGTACCTCCCTTCGGGACATCGAGATCCATTGGCTGATACGAAGCTGGTAACAACCTCTCTACTCTCGCACACAACTTCCCCAACTCCCTCAACCCAACCTCCCTCACGCCCGCAGCCATGCCTAAAGCCTTCACACCTTCCCAAAGGTCAATCAACCCTTCGGTAGCCTTTCCTTCCAACTTCCCAAACCGACTCTCCGTGATCATCTTTAAGTCTTTACCCTCCGGGGCTTTGATGATCGTCTCACAAAATTTGTGCGCACCAAAGAACGTTGGTTGGGTGAACTTGCCATTTCTCGAAGGATGTAGAGAACGCGTAGCAAACACCAAGAAGTTTTGATGTGCAATAACAGTTCCACGAGATGGAACATCCAACTTTGCTCGTGCGCCCACCCAGTTGCCCGACCGCAGCGACTCAACTAGGGGTTTGATCACTCCAAGAACCTCATTACTCCCTCGATCAATATCTTCAAAGACAACCCAACGACCTTCTCGCATCGCACGTACGAGAACGCCCTCTTTCCACTCAAAATTTCCTGGTTGGGTTGGAGAGGAAAGGTATGAACCGAGAAGAGAGCGGGGATCGAGGGACGTGTCGGCGAGGTGAATTGTAATGATTTGGTTCTTCGTTTCGGGGTAAAGAGCCCCAGCGAGGTGATTCAAGAGCAACGCTTTTCCAGCAGACGGCGAGGATGTAAGGAGGGTGGGCACACGCATGGATATATGAAGAGCAAGGGCCCGAAGAGACGTAATAGATGTAGGCGTGGTTATGAGTGCAGAGGGAGGTGTAGGTGTCATGGATTGCCGTAAGAGTAAGACGCCATGTATATACGCCACGCGGGGGCTACACAAACAATTCAACTCATGAGATGATCAACGAAGGATAAATGCATACCTCAATTCGAATTCTTCAACCCAGAGACTTTCCTCTCCCTCCTCGGGTCCATAAAACTCCTCCAAATCTATGTCACAAATACTCTCTCTCATTTCCCTCACCCTCTGCACCTCCAACATAGGTAACACCCACCCATCCAAAAGCTTTTCTCTCCTTTCCTCGACCTTCTTCCCATACCCACTAGCAGAAACCCAACAATCAACGCTACACATTTCATCATCTCTCATTCCCAACACTTTCCTCTCTAGCTTCTCCCTCTCGGCTTCTCCCATCCCACTCTGATACGCGTAACACCGAATAGCGAGTAGTTTAACCCCATTATCATTTTGAGTGTGGTCAGGAGACCAGATAAGTCTGCTGAGAGGTGATAGAGACCAGAAGAGCTGGGATGGAAGTTCACGGTTTGTTTGTTGAATGCGAAAGTATGTCAGGAGGAGACGATGTAACCGTTCAACTTCAGTGGAAAATAAGCTCGAGTCCGTGACAACGAAGTCAAGTGGACCGCGGGGATAGAACTTGGTTAAAAATTCGTGTAAAATCCTATACAAACTTAATTAGCACCTCATCCATATTCATCCATATTCAGAGATAGGAAATGACTCACGGAAAGATTTCCTCGTATACCTCAACAACATAAACCAAAGCAATCAACCTCTCCTCTCTAACCTCTTCCTCACTCTCCAACCACCGTGCAAACAAATCAACCAATAAAGGCCTAAAAAACCTCACAACACTCTCGACTAACTCGGGCACACTCAAGCATCTTGATACAGCATCCAACAATTTTGTCTTACCCACACCTCCGTCACATGTAAACGTTTTCAAGATTCCAAAAACTGTGGGTAAACGCGCTTCGACTTCTGGGTGCGTAACATTGATCAACGCCTTGACTTGATTCTTCAAATTGATTTTGAGCGGATCACGCAGTACACTCGCGTCAAATGTTGCGGTAGTGTTCGGAGACGTGAAGAGGGTGGCAGTGGCCGCCATGGATTCGGGTGAGAATGGATCAGGCTCAGCTACTGTTGTAGTGGTGGTGGTGGATGCGGTAGCAACATGAGGAATGGCGGCGGTGGTGGTGGCAGTAGTGGTGACCGAAGTCATTTTGATTTCGGACTAGACAACCGAATTTTCGAAGTAGCTTCTATAAGCCGTGCAATAATCGAGAAGAGGGATAAGATATATACGCCCAGGAAGGCCTGCAATCTAGATGACAACCATCATCAACGTCAAAAAAGTGGCCGAAGAATGCACATACTATTATTTTCACTTCTTGTCTACGCAGTATGTGTTCCTAGAATAACGTGTCCAGGAGAATGCGTGCGGAGTGCTGAAGTGGCAGCAATGCCCTAGACAGCAGAGGCAGAAAAGTTGGCGATCGCAAATTTCTGTGACTGTGACACTGTGATGTAAATGTGTATCTAATCTTATCTTATCTGTAGCACCTTTTGCACATCAATCCACCAACGAAATCAAACATCATTCCGAAAACGGGTATACATGTACATTTGAATGTACTTTATAGGTATACAAACATGACCATCCGAGAGCCAAAAAAACATTACTCAAACCCAAAAACAGAGCAAAGCCAAGCAGGAGTCAGAACTAAAACACAAAGCAAACAGAACAGAGCAAATAGCTAACAGAGGATAATAATATACATACCCATACAGATCGACAGCGAGAGGACACAAGGTGAATAATTCGTGCCTGCGAACGACACCCCAGGAACACGCATTCATTCCATCCCTCTATGATGGATATCATTCCTCATCGAGGACCGGATCGTCGTACTCGAACTGGAGCTTGAGGCCAAAGTTGGTGTGCTTGCCTGTCTCGCGTTTACTTTACTTGTTCCCGCTTCAGGGTATTGTTCCGCCATCAATCCCTGCTCTTCTTCCGTACCACTCCCCTCTTCCTCAGCGCCCTCATCACCCTTGTCTTGGATATCCTCACCTCCGGACCTATCCCCTTCCTGCTCGTTGTGCTCCTCCTCAACCTCGCCTCCTTCAACCTCTTCATCTCCCTCTTCGTCTCCTTCTTCCTCGTCATCTTCATCTTCCTCCTCCTCCACCACCCTCTGGACCTTGACCCATCGGCCCTGCCGGTATATCCCCTTCGTATCGTCTTGGTCAACCCAAACTCCTTTTTCAAAAATGACGGCTAGTTCTGGGTCGTCCCTCACAAATTTATCCTCTACCACAAACCACTCTACGCCTCCCCTGCAGCTCCCAAGGGCCGCTTCGCTCTCTCTCCCTGCGACAATCTTCCCTACGACCCATCCGGCCAGTCCAGCAATTTTACATCGCTTCAATCCCGGTAGCACGATTCTCTCCCTCCTCACAACCCGCGGTCCGGGTCGCTCGACTTCCATGGTGAATTCCCCCGTGACTCTGTCGATGAGCACCTTCCACTCCATGCCGCCACCACCACCGCCACCTTCGTGTTCGATCTCACTTCCAGTGACTTTCACCTTCCAAAAATTTACTTCCAAGGTCTCCAAAGCCACCAGGCTCCTAATCAGCGCTCTCCAACTCGAAACTTCACACTCCAGGGCCGTGATGATAAGCGTCTCCAGGGTCGTTGCCAGTCTCGGCAGAGGCAAACGCCTAAAGATAGCCGAACCATTATTGGACATTGAGTTAACTGAAATGGAAGTCGTCGCCGTCGAGGCCGCAGACGTGTTGATGGAAGGGGCGAGAGAGGAAGAAGCAGAAAGTAGCGACGCGGACGTCGGAGAATGCACGGGTGTCGACGATGCTGAACTTGACGACGTTTCTGGTGCTGTCTCCCAAGACCGAGGAGCGGAGGGGTCGTGGAGGGCAGAGTCGAGCGAGTGATGATGGGTGTGATGACTCGAAGGCGAATGGGAGACTGTCAAGTATGGATATTGATGATGGGGGATCGTCGGTGGTTGTGCGGGATCAGTTGAAAGGTTAGTGGGCGCGATTAGCTCGACGAAGGGGGTGAAATCCTGGTCCGGCAGATCGAGGCTAAGCTTGTCTACATTTGGCATCACGAGGCGGTCGAGGACGAGACAGAGATAATCTGGATCCAAGTCAGTCAAGCTTAGCTCCCAGAGGGATTCCAACAGAATACACTCGTCCTCCTTTCCCTTTCCCTTTCCGTCGTGTAGAGTTGTCCAGGCGAGGTCCTCGGTGCCATTTTCGCCCCTCGGGCCAGAATAGTGTAGCAATAGGCGTTGTAGATTGGGACTGTAGCGGAGCATCTTGTCCCAGTATTTGTAGGGAGGTCTAATGTTGTCGGAATGGAGGGCGAGTTCGAGGGTGTGCAGGTTGAGCAAGTAGGGGCTCTGGTGCCAAGGGAGGTTGACGCCAATCAAAGACACGTTCCTGAGATTTGGGAGAGAGTTGCTAAAGATTCGGACAGGGGGTCTATATGTGGCAATATAGAGGTCTTGGACCTCGCGAAAATCTTCAAAATGATATAGCTGGAGGGTCTCGAGGCTGGGGGCAGGGCCAGAGCCCCCGAGGTGTTGGCGAGCGATCTGCTTGCATGCGTTGTCGCGAATTTTGAGATGGAAGGCACGCCAATTGAGGACATGGGGCATAATGAGTGAAAATATGCAGACGAGCTCGTCCTGGCAAAGAGTGACGCCGGGAATATGGTCCTTTGGGGCTACAGTATCGACGAGAATGTCAAGGCGACGGCTGGGGCTGCGGGAGCATCTGGCAAGATATGCATGCGCGCGGGGTATATGGGAGACTTCCCTGAAGCACAACGTGGTCCACAGGGACGGGGTGTGGAGTGCGAGGTAGCGCCAATGCTGGCAGACGTGGGAGACGGCGAGCTGAAATTGGGTGGAGGGCACGGCATAGTAGTTCTGGTCAGGCTTGAGGAGAAAAGGAGAGTGGGAATAGGGATAGTCGTCCTGAGCCCCGAGGACGACGACACGGGTGAGGAGCTCTACGGGGAGGGCGTGTATGCCGGTGGGACGGTGGGGAAACATGTTGAGGGACGGTGGAATTGTTAGCAGAATATCTAATCTTGCACGCTGACATAATACAGAGTAAAAATAGCTAGAGCATTCCCAGGTCCTTGAAGGAGATGAAGTGGCCTCCCCCGCTGCACTTGTACCCATGCGGCTTTTTCTCCCACGCATACCCGTTCTTGCACTTCTGGCCCAGCCGTGCTGCTGCCTCTGCAATGTGTTCCTGCATCCTGTCGTCGGCAACATGCGGCGCCTCGGCCACCGAAGGCACCACCCGGGCCGCCTTTGCCCTGCGTTCGGCCTCGTCCTTGGCCCTGCGCTCGGCCTCTTCCTTGACCCTCTGCTCCCGGGCGACCCGCTCAGCCTCGCGCTCCTTCTCCTCCCTGGCCCTCAGCTCGGCCTGCTCCGTCGCCCATCTCTCGGCGTCTGCCTTGGCCTTGCGTTCAGCCTCCTCACGTGCCTTCCACTCGGCCTCCTCATGGGCATGTCGCTCTCTGTCCTCCCGGGCAACCCTCTCGGCGTCCTCTTTAAACTGCCGATGAGTCTCCTCCAGGATCCTCAGCCTGGCCTCCTCCTCCAGTGTCCTCTTCTCGTGCTCAGACTTCACCCGTGCCTCGGCTTCATCAATCTCCCTCAGCCTCTCCATCTCTTCCTTCACTCTTCTTTCGTACTCGGCCTTGGCTCTCAGCTCAGCGGCTCCGAGTGCCTTGAACCTCTCCTCCTCCTCCTCCATCCTCTGCTCATGTAGTTTCTTTGCCCTCAACTCGGCCTGTTCAAGTTCTCTCAACCGGTGTTCTTCCTCCCGCATCCTCTTTGCATGTTCCTCCCTTGCACCCTTCTCAATTGCCAAGAACTCTTCTTCACGCTTCTCGAGCTCTTTCTCCACCTCCATCTCGCCCTTGATCCTCCTTTCAGAC
Source organism: Chlorophyllum brunneum (assembly GCA_963576785.1). Taxonomy (NCBI): domain Eukaryota; kingdom Fungi; phylum Basidiomycota; class Agaricomycetes; order Agaricales; family Agaricaceae; genus Chlorophyllum; species Chlorophyllum brunneum. Next base: position 1,991,081 of record OY756144.1, on the reverse strand, counting down.
TCTTCGTTCGCCCGCTTCACACTTTCTTGCAACCTCTTGATCGTCTCCTCCACTTCATGCTTCATAATCACCAACCTCTCCCTCTCCAACTTGAATTCCTTCACCTCTCTCTCCTTCTCTTCCTTCAATCGCTTCAGCTCTGCACCATCATTCCACGTCGCGGAGACATCAACTGAAATGCTCCTCAACGCCTCCTCTCCGGGGTACTCGTACACATGGAAGAACAAATACGCGTGGACTCCATCGTGGTGCACACCGTGCGCATAGGTCTGGGCGTGGGCAGCATACGATGAATCCTCGCCAATTTGCACATTCGGGTAGACTTTTTGGTGATCCAGATAATGGCTCCAACTCCCAGACACACCACCATTCTTGAATGCCGGAACAGAGGCCAGGGACAACCCAAGCGCCTCATTCAACATCGGTGGTCCATACCCTTTGGCTCTCCCATCACCGTCATAGTGAGCGTACAGAGCCAATTTGCTGTAATCTTTGATAATCCCTTCAGGGATCTTTGCACCATTTGAAAGGACGATATCCGTCTGAACAGATGCACTTCCCGTGCTCAGAGAAGCGTAACGGATTGTGTAGACCAATGACTCGAGAGTCGCATTGGCAACGCCAAGGGGAATTGGGATAGGAAGACAAAGGGTCCAGCTGTTTATTCCTTTTTGTTCAGCTGGGGCTGGTGTTACGGGCGCCTTGGTGGGGTGCGCAACACCATTTCCGTGCGCATGGCCATTGTGAATGGCAACAGCACTATGGCTAACATCAGGATTGAGTTCGGGAAGACTGTCGCGACGGTAGGACGCGTGAGTATGCTTGACGTGCCCGCCTTTGAACGGGTATACACGAGGCTCGACAATTTCATGACCGTCGCCATAGTTAGCACCATTAGCGCCAACGATGGCAGGGGAAGTGGAGAAATTGTGATGCTCGGAAGCCGACATTGACGAAGAATGATTGGAAGGGAAAACTCCTCCAGTATGATGGTTGTGAGGAGGTACGCCGACAACAGGTAATCCGAAACCGATACCAGCACTATGACCATGTGTAGAGATACGCTCGTGGTGATGGACGTGGCCTGCACACTTGCAGGTGCAGACACAATAAGGTTGGACTAGTGATGCGGCCATCGTGGATAGATGAAACGAATTGAGGCTTTGGAATGAGGGTGTCTCGATACAACTGCTCGAGTGGTGGCTTGCGTCAACGAGGTAGGATGGTGAATATCAACAATGGTATAGTATTCGCTTCCACCTTTACTCCTCCTACTTATACCCGTGCCTAACTATGTATCAACGTTGTTCGGTAAAACACAGTGGACGTTCCCGGCTCCTATTCACTCATACCGGTACATGGTCCGGATGTTAATGAAGCCGCTGAGCGGAAGCGGGGCAACATTCCACCCTTCAAAGAATACATATATATATATATATATCAAACCCACGAAAGAAATGATGTATGATAGCTGTCCAGGTGATGTCAAGAACAGAAGAAAGAAGCACCGCACAAACGCAGAGCTAATACTATAAACAGTACAACCTATATCCCAGGTAGCTTGAACCTGAAGATCTGTGTCCATTTTGACACAGACCGGGTCTCTTGAGGGGCCAAGTACCGTTGATCGAACTCTGAACTACCTTGTGGAGGAATCTCCGCACCTTGACATTTGTGGGATTTGTCCCCCTTTTACCGGTCAACGTACCTTTGCTTCCCAATCCCAGAAGTTGCTACCTGTTCACCGTCCACGTCAGCAGAAATGAAAACCAAGCGAATGTGACAACAGTAACAATCGATTGCGCAAGACTTCACATAAATATTGGGTTCAGGAACTAATTCTCCATAAAATATTTTTGTACGTGGGGCACTCGAATCCATATGATTCCCTCATAACGACCTCCCATATCCTTCAAAATTCTCCTCTCCAGCTCCCAATCAATAGATCCATCGTACCGGATAATGGAACACCCCAGCTTTCGGGGTCGGGGGAATCGCGACATGGTCGTAACGAACAACCCTGGGGGAAGCCAGTGTTCTCGTGTCAAGACAAACACATCCCTAGATAAACCTCATCTTTCCGCGATCCTCAAGTACCGGGTCTCTTTAACGCCCCAGAAGTCGTAAATATATCATACTGTTAAATCAAGGTCCGCGAGTGACATTCCAACTCAAACCTCTCTCCCATCCGGAATTAGGCTGAATAGGATACCATGAATTGACCCCCAGTCGCAGGGTAACTTGTATTGAATATGCATGAGGTACTTATGCCGTGGTTAATATCGTTTAGCTTCAGCTAACGAATATAAATCGATGACACCCCTTAAACACACCTGAAGGACGAGTAGGATCGTAGTTTAGCCTTTATTCAGTACTGGACGACAAGGGTGTGTTCTCAAGGCGTACTAACATTGTCATCTGCATCTATTTTAGCCTTACAGGATGCAGGGAAGGCAGTACAGGAAACGTATGTCCGCACTGGCACCGTCTATACCAGATCTAAACATTGCAAATATAGCTTTAGCAGTGATACATCCCGAGTCCCGAATGACCGAGGTCGATGTCGAGGTCGATGACAATCTTATGGGGTTTTCATTTACCGGTGACTATTATTTCTCACGGAAGTATATTGCCAATTATAGTACAATGTTACACGCTCATGATCGATCCATATCAAAAGTTGCTGGTCATCGAATACCAAGATTACAAGTAAGTTAGGACGCCAAATCCGTCCCTACTCCTCAGTTTATGCTCGCTTTGCCAAATGAGTCTTCCAACAAAAATGTCGATATAGTGGTAGTGCCCCAACTGCTGGATCACTTTAGACGAGATATCCAGCTCGTTTAGCGTCATAGTGGGTTCGCTATCCACGGACACTTGGATGTACTTGAGCTTCTGGTGACTATGCTTATTTGCGGGTCCCACTCTGTGCCGGGTCCCCTTCGTCCGTGTGACAACGATGCCCGCGGCACGGTGCGTTGCTGGAGTGTACGTCAGGGTGAGCCGGCGGTCAGTCCTGGATCCAGTGCCTTTCATTGACATTTCTTTCACCTCCCGAATTTTGTGCCGAATCATATCCAGCGACATGAGAGACACTTGATAGTCTGCTCCACGCTTCATACCATCAGGGTCGCCTGCCGCAACAATAACGAGAGAGGATGGTGCTGGGGAAGGCAGGACATAAATATCGGTAAACTGGCGTGGAAGCGAGTCGGAAAAGACTGGTCGCAATTCGACAGGTACCATCCTGTTGCCCGACTCTGGGCTATTTGGTATCCATTGAGAGAGGTCCGGAAGATCAAAGACCTCAATCGCATTGGAGTCAAGGACATGAATAAAATGACACGAGGTGATCGCGAACTCGATTTTGTAATTCTCAGTTTGCCCACTCAAGGAACGTTTGCTCTGTACTCCCGTTTCAATAAACTGAAGTGTATAACTAAAGACACAAGCTACTCACTCGAAGGAGAGCGCGCAATCTCTTCTCAGTGGGTATATGGATGAGCTCGATCACCTGTTGTTCAGCTCGGGGGTATGTGCAGCAGTAAAGAAAATCGTTGACAATCCTGATGCCGTGAAAGCCACGATCTGTCCACTGCAGCGAAGTTTGAAAAGTCTGAGTTTTCTTTTGGAAACTTGGACCAGTTCCAATTCTGGTCAAGGAGCTGAATCTTAGTGAGCCAACTACGCAAGCAATGAAATCATAGACCATACTTACATCGTTCTACCAGTCAAAGCGACACTCGCGACATACAGAACTCCATCCTCGGGATCCATTCGGTACGCAAACCCAACATTGGCCCCGGAAAAACTTGGAAAGCCGGTGTTCCGAGGTGCCAAAAAATCATATCGGAATGAGGTATCTTGAGCCACGATACCATTCACATCGTCAAATTTATACCAGCAGAAGCTGGCAGTGGTAGGTGTTTCGCGGCGGTAAAATGGGAGATGAAGTATTGTCGTGTATGGACCGTGCACTCCGACGCAAGTGTCAGTGGTATCTGAACCCACTCCCAGGAGCTCACTGGGTTGTGAATTGATCGTATCGTGGGACGGGGTGCCATCCATATTTTGTGCAGTGTTTCAGCACGTATGACGACTTTCTCGATTTCTGCTGCTGAGGATGCAGCCAAGTATAATGTCGGAAGAGGACAGGTGCATCGTCGATATATCGTGGCCCAAATAAAGTGTTCCCTCGTTACTCTGCCCATGCACTGACAGACCTGATTGCAGAACAGGGAGATCAGGCAAGGGGATTTTGGTTCGATGAGTGAACTCTGGATACCCTTCTACACTGGAGAATGTCCAGACCGGAAAGATAACCAAATATCTCCGGGAGAATATCGTCATTCAACTTGAATCGAAGTCGCATGGAGGAAAACAGAAGTACAGTCAGGGTCAGTTTGCGGGCCACGAACAGTAACCACAATTTGACAGATGAGTCAAAGTCATCATCAGTTGAGGATTTACCCACCCCAGAGCTATGCTATGCTACTTTGTGAGTTCTTATCTCCATCTTTCACGGGAGTCACAGAAATCGACCGGGGGATTTCGTCGGTCATTGGTACTTTAGCCGTGGATCATTTAGCGTACCTTGATAAGAGCAGGTCGACATTACAAGAATTTTACATGCATTAATACACTGTAGTTTTTACAAGAAATCATATATCTTCGTGTATCAATTCACTCAAAGGCATTGGTAGTACTGTGCATGAGGCGACGGAAATCAGTTAGGTTCACTGGAGGTTTCAAGAAATGAACGCACGTAATCATTGATCACGTGGCAGGTATAGGGAGACACGCAGGCAGTGGCGCCGGTCCAGCCAATACCTCCACATTGACCATACTGAGCCACAGTACCAGAGGACGTGCTGGTAGTGGTGGTGGTAGGTTTAGAAGTGGTTGTGCTTGTGGTGGGCTTAGCGGTAGTAGTCGTTGGGGGAGGGTTGGAGCCGCCACTGCATGAGAAGACTGAAGGTCCGGGGATGGTGTAGCCAGTGAGGCCGGTGTAGATGTTGATAGTGATACCAGGGTCAGATCCTATCGAGTCGTTTAGTACTCCTATCCACTTGGGTGTTGAAGGGGAACCACTGACCCTTATAGGCACCAGGGAAGCTCACAGTGGTAGGCGAAACAGAGCCGGAGCCACCGGTGATGTTGATCTGAGCGCACTCCATCTGTATTCCGCGTCAATTAACTGAGTCGACAGTCGTAGGATGCCGAAAACCCACATAGAATTGAGCACCAGGATAAGAGGAAGCAGCGTGGAGAGCAATAAGTTCGACACGGAGAAGGTACTGGCCAGATTCAATGCAGCTGGGGATGCTGAAGCTGACCTTGCCGTTGTTGGAGATCAGCTTGTCGACAGCCCATGTGCCGCTCGTGAGGCCATCGTGGTAGATCTTGAACCAGTTGAGTCCCGTGACGTCAGTCTGGGTGGCGTCAGGAATCTTGGCGCTAAAGTACAAATTCATTAACACAGGAGTTGTAGCGTTGATATCACATAGATTAGAAGAAACGCTCACAGATAAGCTAAAATGGGTCCTTTGTGCGATGGATCAACGGGATCAGCGGGATCGCTCGGGTCGGCACCGTTGAGAGTGTGATGCCACTCAGCGGTGACTTGAGCACCAGCGGGAACGTCCATAACGGCCTGGGATACGGGCTGGTGGTAAGGATTGATACCACCGTTACAAATGAGATCGTTAGAAGTAACGTCCATGATGGGCTGCAAGGATTTAGGTTGTCAGCAAGAAAAAGGCAAAAACTAAGTTCGGCGCATACACCATCGTAGTCGGGCACACGAATACCGGTCATGTGTCCCTGAGAGACACCATTGACGTAGAGCTCCTGGAAGATAGTGTGGGCAGACGCTACGCTGAGAAGAGAGCCAAGAAAGGCGGTAAAAATGGAGGACTTCATGTCGAAAGCTGTGGAGATGCTCCACTCCCGTCCACAGATTAACTAGTATTTATACTCAACCAGGTTAACGCGCCGTCGTTGTACAAACCCCATGTCCGCCGTCGCGAGAATGTCGGCGAACTCCTGCGTGTCAGAAGAAAATAGCCAAGTAGGAGACAAATGTAATCAACAAGATCTTGAGTATTAGGGATGCGCATGATTTTCGGAAGGTGTGTTATGTTCACGCGGTTGTTCGGATGGCATGGACAATCAGTTTGCTGAGCAACGTGACACCTGGGGTACCGCAATCTCTCCGAGGATTCTTAACCGTCCATTGACGATACACTCATGATGCAACGCGAGGAAGGAGGAGCTTCGGAGCCGTAGATGTTGTAGTCGCCTGGGGTATCACCACTATTCAACGTAAATGAAGCTTGTTGAGGGTTACAACTAGAGTAGGAAAGGTAAACAGGGCCAGGACCCCGTCTCCTCAGACCTACAACCAAGAGGTGTGTCGGGATATTTCCAACCTAAGTGTAGACAGTACGAGTTGGACCAGGAACCGCTATGTCGAAGCGAGCGGAATAACAAGCCCTGCGGCAGATTACCTCCTTGAGTCGGGTCGGACAATTCTTCACACAAACCCATCAACCTATTGATTTGGCCTGTTGCTGAAGAGACTCGTAACATGTGGACCCCAGGAACGTTCACGCCTGTGTTCTGTGCCATGGGGAATCAGTCTTCTCTCCACATTACATCCCCCTTGCCCCACTTCTCCGCCCACAAGACGCGTTTATGGTAGACCTTCCTCAACTCCTTGAATTCTTTGACGAAGTCATCTATTTCGTTATTCGCCGCAGGGACTCCGGTACCGGAAGTAGAGTTTCCAGAATTTGCCTGTTGGACAAAGGCCGAGGCCAAAGCTTCTGATGCATCATCTTGTGCAGTGATACTGTGTCTCAGTCTCATGAGGAGAAATTGCGGAGTGTAACGCTGATGACATCGATGTCAAAAGAGAATGAAAAGATGGCCCAGGGAGGGGTCGTACCTGATATAGGTCTCGTTGTTCCTTTTCCAACTCTTTCCATCTTGATTCCAGCCTCTTCGCGTCATCGAATGCATCCTTAGTCTCGGAACGCAAACTATATAAATGTTGTTGGAGGGCGAGGTTGTTATCTTACAGATAACGGATCATCAATCTTATTCTCGGTAGACACGAAGAACTCACTGGCGATTGTTTCATTTGCAAAGCCGAGGTCTGCCTGCGACTGGTAGAGGTTCTTGACTCTGTCGAGTGAGTGGAAGATTGCCTGAAAGTAGACCGGATCAGCGAGTAGATCCTCGATATCTTCGCGCCTGTAGCGTTGTATAAGATAACAAAGCTCGAGGTCTTATACCGTAGACTTACGAGAGATTCGCGAGTTCCGGAAAGTCGGCCAGGAGGGGAGTGGCCATGCTGATGGCAGAAAAGAGGAGAGGACAGCTGCGCGTCACGCACGATAACGGGTCTGGACTGATTTAGAACAGCCATGGCCACCATCGTACCTGGCGAAAAAGTCGACGCTCAGCATGTCAATCTCAAACTCGGACCAGGGTTACTGCAAGTAACGTCCAGTGCACCACAACCGACAATAATATCAACTCGGGCTGGAGCTTTGAATCATTCCGCAAACGGGAGCAGATGGTGGATAGAGAGCAATTCAAGGCGCGTTCGTGAGATTTTTATTTGACCTTCTGGGGTTTTGCTGAAGGTCAGCCAGTATGTTCCTGCTCCCCAGGAATCAGTGATTGGTGTCGTTGTTCAGAGACAGGGAGAGGGTTATCGAGTGGATGTTGGATCGGCGCATTCTGCAACACTGGATGGACTAGCCTTTGAAGGGGCAACGAGACGGAGTAAACCCAATCTTAAGGTCGCTTTGGTCCAGTTATCAGTGTGTCGTTCTGACAGGAGACTAGGTCGGGTGTTTAGTGTATGCCCGTGTGTCGTTGGCGCACAAAGATATGGACCCCGAGCTCGAGTGCTTCGATGCACAAACTCACAAAGCAGAGGGATTCGGTGAACTCAAGGGTGGCTTTGTGGTGAAATGTAGTTTGAGAATGTGTCGAGAGTGAGTCCATGTTGGTTCTCCATTTCGAGCCTCAGTCAATACCTCAACGTTCCAGTCTGTTGGACTCAGAGCACTTTCTTCTTCCACTACTTGGGGGCAAGTTCCCGCTCGAGGCTGCTGTTGGCATGAATGGTCGGGTCTGGGTCAACGCGAAAGAACCAAAGCAAATTATTGCGGTTGCACGGTGCATAGAGGCTGTGGACCCCGATGGAGGAGGTATGAACCTGAAGGAGCTAAAAGTACTTCTCAGTAAATTGGATGCCTAACATCGCTCAACATATTCTGTTCCCTAGCCATCATCCGGCAGGTCGAGTTGTCAGTGTCTTCAGAAACTCGAACTTTTGCAAGTTCCTCTATCGGATTTCTCTACTCTACGAGCGTGGTGTCCTAACGAGCAATGTAGATGAGCTTGGAAAGCGGCTGATTTCGCGCTGTCCCTTCCGGTAGAAGGCCGGATTGTCTTGAATAGATTAAATATATGGTATAGCAGCAGTGATACATCATACTTTACACAGCAAAAATTCCTTGAGCAATGTCCTCGAAGCCAGTAGTCGAAAAATCAAAACCTACACGTCCCTCAGTCGTCCTCAGTCATCCTCGCTCTCTTGTTCGGTCTTCGTCCCGTGCTCGTTGTGCTAACAATCTCCTCCTCGCTCTCCCCCGTACTTCGCATGCTCGCACTCGCGCGTTTCTTGCGCTGATATTCCTTATCTCGTAGGCGCTTCTGCTGAGCCACGGATAGTTCTTGGTTCCTAGTTGCGGGTGGGACAATGACTGTTGTGAGTCCCGGAGTTGGCTGTTTAACATACTCGTCGTTGGGACCTCCTTCGTCGTTGTCTCCTACTAGTTCTAAAGACTGTTGCGGGTCAGCTTAGCACGCGTAGGGGAGGTCGCATTTGGGCGTACTTTGGCGACAGTTAGGCTGCTGTTAGAGAATATTCTGTCTTGGTCGTTGACTTCATATTTCCGCCTGCCGGTCGTTTGGTTTTTGAGATATCCTTCAAAGCCATGAATAATATTTCCGCCACTATGCTGCGCCGTTTCATTCAGATACGTAGTCTCTAGGTTGTGTATCTGGGCTTCTATTTGCGCCTAGAACTAGCTCAGTGTTGCACGGGTGCGGTAAGTGAATTTGCGCACCAACTGCTTGTCTATGGCGCGCTTCTTTGGCAATGCACTGAGAAGATCTTTCTTGATAGTCTCAAAGCGCGAACGGTCTTCGGCTGATGGTGCAGACTCGGTCATGAGGAGAGTTATATGAGCTGGGAGGAAGAATGTGTCCTTTGGTCTTGTTTGGCAAGAGCTTCTGGGGACGCGTATGCGGATTGGTGAACGCGTCATTGCCAGTCCACACTCATCATGTCCTCCGCCCCGCCCCCAAACCCTCCTTTGGACAACAACGAGAAGAAGCCAGAGGCGAACACCCCTGCCCCTGCCTCTGCCACGGCTGATAATGTGGCCATGGACACAACTCCTGATGCTACTCCGCCCCAGGAGACCTGGGATGATATTCCAGAGGAGATCCTGTCATTGAGTACCGATGAAGTCCTCACACGGATACGACTAATAGAAAATGATATAAAGGCAAGTTCTGTGCTCTCAAAAACTTCCATGTATTTATTTTTTTAGGTGATGAGGTCGGAGACCCTACGTCTACAACACGAGCAGAGTGTAATGAAGGAGAAGATTCGCGACAACGGAGAAAAAATTAAACAGAACAAGGTTTTGCCCTATCTTGTCGGAAATATTGTAGAGGTAAGTCAATGCCTCCTCGCTCCATAGCCTGGTACTTACAAGCTCTTAGGTCCTAGATATGGACCCTGAGGTGGAAGAGGACGGCGCAAACCGCGATCTCGACTCTATGCGCAAAGGCAAATGTGCCGTTGTCAAGACATCAACGCGACAAACCGTCTTCCTTCCCATGATCGGTCTCGTATCTCCTGACGAGCTAAAGCCCGGCGATCTCGTTGGTGTCAACAAAGATTCCTACCTTGTCCTTGACACCCTTCCTGCAGAATTCGACTCGCGAGTAAAAGCCATGGAGGTTGATGAGCGACCGACGGAACAGTATACGGATATCGGCGGTTTGGAGAAGCAGATTGAAGAGTTGGTTGAGGCTATCGTTTTACCCATGGAGCAGGCAGACCGATTCAAAACGCTGGGTATCACGCCACCAAAAGGTTGCTTGATGTACGGACCACCAGGTACTCTAGACTACTTTTGCACGGTAATTGGGTCTGACTTACTTCTAGGTACGGGTAAGACATTACTTGCTCGTGCATGTGCTGCTTCCACACAAGCTTGCTACCTAAAGCTGGCTGGACCATCTCTCGTCCAAATGTTTATCGGTGATGGTGCCAAGCTCGTCCGAGACGCCTTCGCCCTTGCCAAGGAGAAGGCACCTGCGATCATTTTCATTGATGAGCTGGATGCTATTGGTACCAAGCGTTTTGACTCCGAAAAGAGTGGTGACCGTGAAGTACAACGCACCATGCTTGAACTCCTGAATCAACTCGATGGTTTCGGTAGCGATGAACGAATCAAGGTGAAGCCGACAGTTTCATTGAACCACCCATATATTTACCATCCTCGCTAGGTCATCGCTGCTACCAACCGAATAGATATTTTGGATCCTGCCCTCCTCCGTTCTGGCCGTCTTGACCGTAAAATTGAATTTCCTCTCCCCAATGAGACAGCTCGTGCCCGCATCCTCGAAATTCACTCCCGCAAGATGACATGTTCACCTGATGTAAATTACGAGGAATTAGCTCGGAGTACGGATGAATTCAACGGTGCCCAGCTAAAGGCCGTTTGTGTGGAAGCGGGAATGATCGCACTTCGTGAAGGTGCCACTAAGCTATCGCACGAACACTTCCTAAGTGGTATTGCAGAAGGTATGTGAACTTTGTTTGGGCTGCTATGTGTGATCTGATTATTTTGTCAGTGCAAAGCAAAAAGAAGAACGACCTCATGTATTTCGCATAATCATTGTACTATCTTTCTGGGTATATCATATACTTCTTCCTTAGTGAATCCCATCTTGGCCATGATGCATGTGCAGCAGTGGTGAAGCAATAAGAAACGGACCGAATGCATGCAACTGGTGTCAATACGTCCGACCTACAACCATTTCGGGCCAACCTATTGTTTTTGCCAACGTATGTAGCCTATTGATAGCCCCTCTCTAACTTCCGAAGCTGACTCCCACCAAGCCAGTATAATTGAGACCGTAGAATTGACACACAACCTCTCGCTATGCATCAGGAGGTCCATACTGAAGTTACAGGCCACCCGCGCGTCGTGGTTCACCTGTATCTACACCTGGGGCATTCTCTGCCAGGGGTAATGGATGGACACAAAAGCCATTCTTATTTACCCGGCATTGCATCTGCGTACGTGGCAACGCTCGTAGGCCCTGCTGTGAACTCCAGCACCATTCAGGGCTTTTCTGGGCTTTTCTAAAGTACCTAGGCCAGACCGGCCATCACGACAGCCAGCTGGCAACCCTTATCCATGTGCCACCTACCTTCGCTGAAACCTCGCATCCTTAGGTCCAACATCAAGCATCCAACCATCGCTCTTCTTGAGTGCTATTTTGAGCTATGGAATGTCGCTGCAAGTTATTTTTATCCCCTGCGCCAGGGCTACGTACTGAGATTTCTGGATCATGGTGTGGTGAAATGTGTCTTCTGGTATCTATTTCTTATCGTCCGCAAGGATGATGTGTAAAAGCACATCGCTGTTGAAGCTCTAGTCATCCGACCTACCCCCACTCATTCTATTTCCTTAGTGTGCTTGAACTCCGACTCGGATATGAAGTTCGTTACTTTAGTATCGACTGTGTTTGCTCTCGGCAGTGGCACTGCTGCTCGAACTGTATTCTCTGTACGTGCCCTTCATATCTAATCCATATGCTTGTGACTCAACGATGGACAGGCGCTTTCGGTTAATGGTGTCTTCCAAGGACAGAGCGTAGGAATTCGGGTGCCCAGTACAAATACAGCAAGTTGTCCGAGCACAGGAGATTGACAAGTGCGAACTAACGACGAGTCGACCAGCCTATCACAGACGTTGATTCTGCAAACATTATCTGCAACACCGATTTCATTCAACCCATTTCGCAAGTTGTAATTGAGACCTCGACTGGGTCTCAAATTACGGCACAGTTTCATAAGCCACCGACTGGGTACGCAGGACCTGACCCTGCTGATCCATTGGATCCCACTAATAAGGGACCTATCTGTAAGTCTTTTTACTGCTGCTTGCCAACTCGAAGTCCCGACGCGTTTGAAGTGCTCAGATTCCCTCCGCGACACAATCTGATGTCACTGGTAAATGATCAGTAACCTGTATAATCATCCTGACTGTGTGATCTAATTGATCTTGGCAAATATTTACAGGATTGAACTGGTTCAAGATTTGGCAAGATGGATATGATACAACGACTCATCAGTGGAGGTCTGACCATTTGTTCATCAACAAGGGTAATGCGACGCTCACGATCCCGAGCTGTATTGCATCTGGAGATTATTTACTTCGCGTTGAGTCAATCAGTCGGTACTCCCATTTCAAAGATTCCGGCAGCGTTGCTCAATCCTTTAAAGCATTACAGTCTGCAACGTCCTACCCTGGAGCCCAATTCTACGTAAGTCATTTTCTTGACCTGCGTTCATGACTGCGATCCTCACCTTCCTCCCACAGATGAGCTGTGCGCAACTCTCCGTAAAACAGACCACGAATGGGTCTGTCAAAAAGCCAGGGACCGTCAGCTTCCCCGGTGCCTATGAATGTGCGTTTTTACCTCATTGTAACGTTGACATGAGAGCTGACGTTTCCGTAGCCACTGACCCCGGTATTGTCACTTCTATCTTTGGTATCACGACCTATACTCCCCCAGGTATGCTACCTGTTTGTCGCATCGAGCGTTGCTGATGCATGGGGCTCCTGCATAGGTCCAGCTGTTTTCACCTGTTAGATGACGTGTATCGCTTGCTTAGGTTTCGATGTATAGCTCTTTAGGTGATGTGGATAGACCTAAGTTGTCGAATCATCCTTTCATTAGTGTGAGTTAAAGGTGGCTCGCTCGTTGATGTCGGCGGGTTGATGCTCACAATCGAAACCTGGCCACGGATCACAACTTATAAATCTTATAAGACATTTAGGCCGTTGGACTAAGAGTTAAGGTTAATTAACACTCACCCGAAGTCGAAACGTTTTTAAGCTGGTGACAAATGAAACACTATGTCCGGGTGGCAAGCTACTCGCCAGTGGCTCTCTCATTTATCCAGCCCATTTGTGTCTGTTGCCTCTGTAATCTGTTGCGTCAAGGGCTTCAACACAACAGAGAGGCTCAGATCACGGGTATTCGCGGAGAGGTTTGAGACCTTAGACCCATACTCCAGTCAAATTAGGTAGCCAACGAGTCCTGTTGAATGGGGGATCACTGTGGCAGTGCACTGATCGTAAAACTCAATCATGCCACAAATACTTCAACTTCTCGCGGACGAGCTTCTCGTCGAAATCCTTGGAAACCTTCCTCCTTCTGACATCATAAACTCATGTAGAACGGTGAGTGAAGCTTTTTCTGCGGCTTATATCCGATGTTCATAGATATCTCGTTGTGGCAGGTCTGCCAACGCCTTCACCACTGTTCTCAGGCGCGCGGTACCTGGTTGAAGGTTCTTGCTCAATGTGACTATGCTCTCTCACATATCAACGCCCCTTCTATGTCTACACACGATCTAGAGAGAGTTCTCTTTCGTGCTGAACTCGTCAAAGGCGTTTGGACTGGCCAACGACCGGCGCGGGCAGGGGAACTTCGACCATATCTTGGAGTCAAATATGACTTCTGTTCTGATGCATATGCTGGTATGATGGAACAATCCGCGGTGTTCAATAGTCCTAGAGACCAAGCAAGATGGTCATGGTATGCATTGGATCGACTGGGAAGGGTAGAGCCTGAGGCTGTTTTTGTGTTTACGCCGGAGTTAGGGGCTTTCCAGAAGATACACACCTGGACGGGTGCTATTATGGCCGATACCCAGGTGTTCTACGCCATCTATACCCAGACAGATACTTTAACTGAAGAAGATTGTCATTACTTGTGAGTAAGTCCTTTGTAAGACCAGTCCGTTGGGTGGCTCATGGTGGGATGGACAGAAAAGTGGTCAGCGTCAGCGTTCTGCCAACAGGGCGTTTTGAAGTCAAACAGGAAATATCTCATCCTCTCAAGTCACAGTCGCTTTTTGGCGCACTTACCTCACAAGATCCACATTATTCTTTGGGGCGCCAGGCGTGTGTCGGGTATGGCTATGTTGGCGTATTCCCAACTCTGGCAGCTCCACATGAGCCTATTCGCCTGTTCCACATCAAAACAGGCCAGGCAATTATCTGCCCTTGGCATGAACAGGCCGGTGATCGACGGTCTTGGGTGAACCATATGCATTTTGAACTCACACCGTGGCATTTTATCCAATTGCGACGAGATTGTGGTGTGTTGGAGATTTTTGCTTTGCCCAAGTCTGCAGAATCTAGGGTGGCAGACGGTCCAGACCTCCTTGCATCTAGAATGCGCAGGGTCGCGCTTCCCTACTTCCCTGCAACTCCGTTCCTATTCCCTCGTACACCAACCTCGTATGTGATTTGTCTTCATGGACTTTTCCGGCCCGAAGAGGAGTACGTTCATCTCCTTGCATTGGACCTGTCGTCCGCAGTCACGATCGTCAAAACCTTCAAACACAAACCTTTTTCGAAACTCTATGTCAACTCAATGCACTTTGCGTATACACCGCCATCAAGTACATCTGCCCTAGCAGCTGCAGTCGCTTTAAGAAACAGCGAACATGTGGTGCTCGGAGTATGGCTCGATCTAGATGGCACTAGCACGAACGAGAGCTCGAACACGAATATTAATACACAGGACCTGGAAGTTGTGGACATTTATGACACCGGAAAAGTGCTGGATATTGGCGTTCTTGATGTAGATCCTTCTACTGGCCGGATTATCGTGGTGACCAACGATGACCCAGAGTATACGACCAGTGGTTATGCCCTTTTGCGAGATTACACTCGCTTGTAGTATTTACGAAGTTGGGGAGTGCGAGGGCCCCGCTGCGGGTCCTTGGACCCACAGTATGGTTGCTTTTTATTTTTTAACTTCAACTAATAGAGATTTCCATGCAAGCTTAAAACGAATTTTATAAATACATTCCGGTATTGATTTATGAGGGTTTCGCCAAACAAAGGAAAGCCATCTGCTCAACTCATTTTGGGCAACCCAAAGCTAATGTCGTCGCCACTCGCCCAAGCACAGAACGAAGGGCTATGTTTGCGCTATCCAGAAAGTGCGGGCATGCACCGTGAAATCTCTATGGAGGCTGCTGTAAACATGCTCCTACGCGCCGCTCATGTCGCCCAGACGGTCCCCTTTACCTGGGGGTACATCGACAAACCAGCTGGTAAGTCCTTAAAATGTTCGAGGAAGGAACAAAACGTGCTTATAACTTAGAGGGGCAGACATACGTGGTATTTTTGCCTCCAGAAAAACCATTTCCAAATGACGGCATAAGGTATCAAGATGCAGAAGCCAAATTTGTCGTTTCAGCTGGTAACGGACGTGTGAGTCGGTGTTCGATTTACAGCGAGTCCAGGGAACTGATATGACTATCAATTTCGGCGGCGTAGGAAATGGAAATATGCGAAGTGAAGTTTGGCTTTGTCCCAAACTCGCAAGACCAACAAGCGTGGAGGTTTCGAAGACGCTACCGTCTAATAAAAGGCAGTCACCCCCAACTTGTTCTTGTACACTACATACGAGGACATCCTGCACGTGCGTAAACCCATGTCATCTTCCCAGCGCTCGCTCTGCAAGCGACGGACCTTGAAGCGGAGAAATTGACATTTCTGCTCACCAGCAATCAATCCAGCGCTATTCAACCAACCAGTCCGCGTGTATCCTCTCCGTGGAATCACAGAATCCGGAGTCTTCGTTGCTGGGGAACGGGCGGGGCAGAAAGCGCAACCTCCACAAGGGAACATGATGCATGGCCAAATGCCCCAAGGCCCACCAGGTATGCCACCAATGGGAATTCATCAACAACAAGCGATGGTCGCCCACCAGAACAGCAACATGGAGATGATGGAAAGGCGACAGAGAGAGCGTCAAGCTGCTGAGAGGGCGGCGAACCCACAAGGGGTGAGCTCCTCTCCCACCCCCTTCCTCCAATCCTATCCTAGACCCACTCGTTTATTGATTTTTTTAATTTTACTCAGCGACCACCCCGTCCCGAAGACGATGATTCGGGTGGTGAGTTCTTATTGGTCTATATTCATAGGATATTACGAGCCAAGGCCTTCTCACTTCGGGTTCTCCCTTTTCCCCCTTATGATAGATGAGGTCGACCAGGTTTCGGCGAGAACTCTCGCAATGGCCCGTTACAAGCGCAACCATGAATTGATGAACGAAGTGTTCCAAACTGCTGCTTTTGGTAGGTTTTTCTCGCTATTCATATATCATACCCGCCATTCCGCTCATGACACTATAAATACGGAAGTTGACCATGATTCCATAGGTAATAAACCAAACTCTCCCAAACCGGGGCCCATTTCTATTTTCTCACAAGTAGACCTCGAAGCGAAGGTGGTATGTCACATGGGCTCCTCGTCCATCTCCATCCGTGTTGTTCTTAGTGCCTAATCATAGAGTTATTGTAGACAAAGCTCCAGGGTGAGATCGAACAGCTGAAGCAGAAGTCGGATGAGCGTCGGGCTCGGGCTGAACAGAATAAACCCAATACTACGGCTATGGATTCGATAGGCGATAGTATTACTATCTAGGCTCGCTCGTTTACGTCCCTGCGTTTGAGTTAGTGATTGGATTTGTGCCTGTGCTGTCGTTACAGTGGTACTCAAAGTCCTTCTGTATTTATTTATCGAAGCTATCAATGATTGCGTTTATTATGCTTGTCTAGCCGACATTAGATTCATTCCAAAAGATATAAGGACCACAAACTCGTCAAATTCAACTAGTGCTACAATAACATAGTGTTTGGGTATACAAGCAGCTATTTTGTGCATACAAATGTGAGGGATAAACGCCTACAGAAGAGACTGGCAAGACAAAGTTAAATGAATGAGTTGTGCGAGAGGGGAGTAGAGAAAAAAGAGGTGAATCGTGAGGAGTTGTGGACAAGACAAAACACTGCTTGGAACGAGAGAGACATAGAGGAGAAAGGTAAGAGTGATGAGATGAAAAAGAGACAAATCACAATTTCAGGACGATTTATCATCCTGGACTTATTTAAGAAGAAAGGAACGAAATCTTGCGACTTGAAACCGAGAAACCTCGAAAGCCAAAGTAAAAAACAGGGGAAACTTTGTGCCCGACTTGATATGAATTTCATTTCCGAATTGCCGGTGGATCAAATGTTGTTCCACTGGCTTGCTCAGGCTAAATGCCTTGTCGAGGGAATAGTCAAAAGAGCTCCTCATTTCAAGACCAGCCAATGCCACGATCGACACTTCTGCCCCTCTTTGTTATCGCGGGTATTTCGACATGGTCGCCGCGGTCAGTAGGTGGGGACACTGGCATCGACGCATTCATCCTCAGGAGCTCGTTGATAATGGTAGCAGATAAGGGTGATTTAGCCGTTTGTGGGTTGCCGGTAGGTGATCGAATAGAAGTAGCGGACCACGGATTACTAGGTGTCGGGGGTGAGCTGCCCGTCCTCTTGTTCCTCCTCCTCATCAAAAATTCGTGGTCGTACTCGTATGGATCGTAATGTTGATAGTGCGAGTGACGGCGCGAATCATACAATGGCCTCGTGACTGGAGTTCCCTCCAGAGACGAGACATTTAAGCTATGCCCACAACTTCGACTCCGCTCCTTCTCCGAACTCGCTCCCAGACCCACGACGCGATGACAATCTGAATTGCCTGCACCTTGGTCTACGACAGCTTCTCTTGTTATCTCGTCTCCACCCCAGTGTCCGTGTTCATCCCGACTGACGCTAGCAGTAATATTTACGTTATCGTTATCAGAGAAGCTGTCGCTAGCGGAAAACGATAAAGGCGAAGCTCCAATCTCGCGAGTGGACTTAGAGCGTCCTCTTTTCTCTTCTTCCTCTACACCATTCAAGCTCAACTCGTCGGGCTGATCGTCAACGACCGATAGAGAGGAACTAAATGGACCGCTGAATGCTGCGCCAAAATCAATAGGAGTGCGCGGGATGGTGCCTGGACTCGGAGAGCGCGAGGGAAGAAGTGGGCTGCGGCGGTAAAGCCGACGACCACGATCCATAGGGGAGGTCGGGGACGGTAGGAACGGGGAGTCGGATATAATGCTGGCACTCAGGCCCGAGCTCGACGGTGAGGGTGCTCGTGAGTTGTGGCGGGAAACGACACCGCGGCTGAGGCTGCGGCCAGAGTATGGTACAGGCGCACGGGACTGTGAGCGCTTAGCACGGGAAGCTGATCTGCGTGAAGCAGCTTCTCGGACGTGTCTGGATCGCCCATCATCGTGGGGGGAATCTCCGTTTGGATGTGGTACGACGAGAGGGGGAGGGCGGGAGTGGGAGTGGGAGCGGGAGGTAGGGCGTGTAGAGGGCCGGCAGTGAGTGTCAAACTCGTCATCTGATTCCGATGGAGTCACATCATCGCCCTCACTTCCCCAGCCGATGCCCCACGCAACCTCGTCAACCATGGAGATTGACCAACGCTGCTGCATCGGCTTCTCGAGACAGCCCTGGAGGACGCGTTCGGCGCCTTTGCCGACACCAGGCGGAAGCTCAAACGTGCCTACAATGAAATCAGGCCTCGTGTTTTGATGGCAATAGTAGCAACTTACCCTGCAGTATTTTCATTTGAAGACGGGGTTCAAACGAGTCCCAGAACGGGAACCGACCTGTCAACAGAGCATAGAGCATAACACCCAGCGCCCAGATGTCCTGGGCGGGGTGTGGTCGCAGGGGACCGTGAGTTTGGGGCAGAAGAAGTTCGGGAGAGGCATACGGCAGAGACCCTGGCTGGCAAGCATGGGTGGTTGGACGGGTAGATGAGGTCGAGTTGCGATGTCTCGACCCGCCATGGGGAGGCTGGAAACCTAACCTTGCATGGCGGCGAGCAGGGGACTCTGAGATGGTGGCTGCTCTGTGGGCAGCGACATGATTACCTGGAAAGCGGAAGGCGTCTTCTGCGTCTGACTCCAGGTCATCCCCGTCGAGATCATCTATCTTTCTGGACATGCCAAAGTCTCCGATTCTGCACACACCCATCTCATCCACGAGCACATTCTCTAGTTTGATGTCCCTATGGACATACATCGCAACTTCATGAAGATACCGCAACCCCCTCACCACCTGCCTAAACATCATCCCTGCATCATCCTGCGGCAGCGCAGGAGTCCCATCACGCTTGAGTATATCATACAAAGAGCCTGCAGGACAATACAGGGTTACAAAGAAGTCTGCATAAGAGGTATGGTCCGCAGCAAAGAGCGGGATGATATGCTCATGGCTGAGCGAACCCCATACCTCCGCTTCGTGCTGCAGTTTCTTGAGGGTGAGAGACGGATTTGGTTGTTTCTGGATCTCAGACCTTTTGACAATCTTGATGGCAACCATTCCACCTGAGGCAGAGAACGCCCGTCGGATGATTGAGGAACCGCCATAGCCGATGATGCTGCCTAGGGTATAGCCCGCAACGGTCTGGCCCTCGTCATCAGGGAAGGGTGTTGGTTTCATGGAGGGACTGAAGGCAGCGAGGAACATGGCAGCCGGCGAGACACAGACGTTCTGTGGGGTCTGATTGGAGGGAGGCATGGGAATGGGTATGGCAGAGGGAATGGTATGGGGGGAATGGAGTGAGGTGGTCTGGCTACCCTCGGCACGGAGGAGGGCAGCTGAGAGGTGCTGTTCATCGTCGAGATCGGCATCTGAAGGGGCTTCAAGGTTCCATTCGGCTCCTGAACGAAAGGTCGAGAGCCTACCGGGTCTGGAAGGGGAAGAATAAGGTGGTTCCTGATGGAGGTTGTTTGGGGAGCAGAGGGGAAGAGAACGGAAATCTTGTGGGGATAGGAGTTGACCAGAGTGCATTAAACAGCGAGAGAGAACGGGGGTGAGGAAGAGATGGTGGTGGTAAGAGGGAGAAGGAAAGCGCACAGCTGACAACCCGTCTGCTGACTGCGCCAAGCCTGTTTAAAAATAATTATTTTCTGCATCAACGGAACGCCATGGCGCACTACCCCTAGACTAGGGCTTAGATCCAGATCGAGGCTCCACGTCACCGATCCACGTCCAATATATCTCCGGCCTGCCATCCCACCCGCTCTCCTGGTCACCATGTCCTTTGCCAGGTGTGTGCAGAGCCCAACCACCGCTCGCCAGACAGTCGGCTAACAGTGATGGCCCAGGCTTCTAGGATGCGTGCTCGGGGTCTACTCGATGTTTCTGGTGAGCAGCCCGAGCTCGATCAATCCGTCTCCAAATAGCTGACTGCCTGCCTAGTTGTGGGCCATAGCCCAGGAACGTCGTAAGTAACACAGACTCCATGGCACAAATCCAAACGTCTGATCTTGTCCTCCGACAGTCTCCGTGCCCTTCCAGCGTATCGATGGCACTGGCGCTGACAAGTTCAAGTCCCCTCTCTTCATGGGCACATGCCAGAGCTTCCTAAGCTCAATATCAGCCCTTGTCTATATCCTCTTCCGCCGCAAATCTACAGATACCCTTGCTCAGAGCCTCGGTCTCGTGCATAAGGATGAAATCAATTCTTCGACTTCCAATGGAGCTGCAATTAATGGAAACGGACGCCAAGCGAACGGCCAACATCACAACGACCATCACCATCCAGAGAAGCCCAACGCTCGATACTCAACCAAAGCTCTTCTACTCCGATACCTCCAATGCTCTGCGTTCATCACCTCGGCCGCACCCTTCGGCTTCGCCGCTCTTTCGTACATATCCTACCCCGCCATGGTCCTCGGCAAATCCTGTAAACTCGTCCCAGTGATGATCATGAACGTCCTCCTCTATCGACGTCGCTTCGCCCCCTATAAATACCTTGTTGTCTTCATGGTGACCACGGGTATCACCATCTTCATGTACTTTGGTAGTGATGGCAAAAAGGCCAAGCATAACTCGACCCAGGTCCAGCAATCCCCTTACGCGAATCTTATCGGAATCACATACCTCCTTATTAACCTCGCTCTCGACGGAGCCATCAACTCTACTCAGGATGAAATCTTTACTCGCCACAAGGTTTCAGGCCAGCAGATGATGTTCTGGATTAACCTTTTCTGCACCACAATCACTTCCATTCTATCTATCCTTCCACTGCCGTATATCCCTGTCATTCACCCTTCGAATGACGGCAAGACTGAACTCGTCGGCGCTCTTACATTCATTCGCACTCATCCTTCAATCATTTCACCTCTCGCCCAATTCGCTTTCACTGGCGCCCTTGGACAACTTTTCATCTTTGAAACTCTACAGCACTTCGGATCCCTCACTTTGGTGTAAGTGTATTTCATTCCACTGCCACCGGCTCCAAATCAACCCTTTCTGACCTTTCCATTTCCAGGACTATTACACTCACTCGTAAATTATTTACGATGCTGTTATCCGTAGTTGTCTATAACCATAAATTGACTACGGGTCAATGGCTGGGTGCTACTGTCGTCTTTGCCGGCATTTCTGTGGAAGCGTGGGTGAAACGCCGAGGTGCGTCATTGTTTTCGTTCCGTATTCCGATGTCACGTCTGCAGGGCTGATAAGTCTTTTACAGACGTCCATGCGAAACGTGTTATTCAGGAAAAGGAAAAAGCAAAGATAAAATCTCTGTAGTATTAAGTATTATGGTGAACGGCTTACATAGTTTAGGGTATGCAGTGAACAGAGATATAGAGATCATCATCAACGCCTCAGTAACCGAAAGAAACGTCAAGCAACCATCCACGAATCCACCCTCAACACCTCAATGGCGGGGCTCCCTGATTCGGGTTATGTCGGGAGAGCTACCAGGAGTGGCATAACGCGACGTTCAACCCACCCACACGGTCCGAAGGCCATCACGTCTCCATCGCATTGGGATCAAGATCTTCCGAGTCATTCTTGACCAAAGGCCGTTTTCTGTCCTCTTCCCTGTAACAATTACACCGAAATCAGAAACACGTTGGCTCAAGCGTTGCCGAGAATTAACCACTTACCTCATCTCCATATCCTCATCCTCATCATGTTCACGCTTCCGCCTCGAAACCGACCTCTGCATGCTAGGGAACGACTGGATAGCAATATTCGCCCTGTAAATAGCCTCATACTCCTACGTACCAACAGGAGCCGAACCGGGGGAAAGTTAATGATACAGAAGACTTCAGTCAAACGTGGAATGGTACCTTGATCTGTGTAAGGAATCCGCCATTCGGGGATATGCAATACCGACGATTTTGAACCATATGAAGGGCGTCCTCCCAAGAAAGTTGATAATGTTGCATGACGAACATGACGACGAACGCGGGAGACAGGCTTATACCACCTTTAAGTCAAGTTAGGAACATCAGCTCATCCTCCACTAATCAAACGATGTGTCGTAAGAGTGGCGTACCGTTACAGTGCACCAAGACGCGTCCGCCTGATCTAATTGCATCGTCGATAAATTGTTTTGCTCTGGTGATCCACTACTAGTTAATCCGACTGCGGAACGGGAAGGGTGGTGGAGGCGTACGCTGGGAAAAGCCGAATGAGATTTTGCTCTTCGTTGTCTTCGACATCCAAAACCATGTATTTGAACTGTTCTGGATACCGTGGACGGACCGAGAAAGCCTCTTTGGCGTCTCGTATACACACTCTGCAACACCCAGCACGAAAAGAACAATGTTAATGTCGATTGAACACAAGTCAGGCAGGGCGCACATGTGTGATACGTTATGTGCTTTGAGCGTCTCGAGGGATTTTGATGCGGCAAAGGGACCAAGTAACAGGCCAGGCAAGATCTCCTGGCACTCACGACGCATTTCATATCTGTGAGGAATGTTGAATGCCAGCAAAACTGAAAGAGGCTACTGTCAAGGATTTACTTCCACTCGACGTCTCCAGGACCCTGTACGACTGATCTACGCTCCTCTTCAGTGAGTGGTATGCCTTTGGAAGCCATTCAGAATTGGGTTTATGTGGCGGTGGAGGTGGAGGGGAGGGGAAGAAGAGCGGGAGGAGAGAAGTTGAAGCGGTGGTGGATGGGCCTCAGAGTGCCATTTCGTAAATGAGATCCCCACGGCACGCCTGTCACAACACTCATCACTATCGACCATGGCTGACTCGGACGACGATGTTCCGTATGTATATCACCTCATCTACCACATCACACTCACCTCCATAAATCGTATAGGACTCTCATTCAGTATAATGAGCCTGAGCCCACTCCGCATCCACGAATTCCGCTCACCATTATCTGCGGATTCCTCGGGGCAGGGAAATCTACTCTTCTCAAGTGCGCAGCAATCCCACTACCCGCCACTCGATGGACTCAGCTATGATAGGTACATTCTCACTAAACAACATGGCTACCGGATAGCCGTGATCATGAACGAATTCGGTGATACAGCAGTGAGCGCAATGAAGCTATCAACTTTGAAATCGCCAGGCTGATTCAATGAGCCAGGATATCGAAGGTATGCTGCGTCGCAAGCTCCGTTTATGGTCATCATCCTAAGCACCTGCGGGATACAACAGCCAAAGCTATTAATATTTCCTCGCCAGACGATCCAACCGCAGAGTCAGAAGAATTCTTGGAACTTCCAAACGGGTGCTTGTGCTGCAGTATCAAGGATACCGGTGTTGCTGCTATCGAGATGCTCATGCAGCGTAAAGGTGCTTTCGATTACATCCTGTTGGAGACAACCGGATTGGCAGATCCTGGTATGATATTTTTTTCTTCCGGAAGGGTCATAATGTTATGATGGTACTCTGCAGGTCCTATTGCTGCGATATTTTGGCATAATGAAGAATTTGCTTTGGGACTAGGACGTGATATTGCCTTGGATGGTGTTGTCTGTGTCGTTGACGCCCTCTTCGGTGAACAGGTACTCCAACACAGTTATCCTGTTTGTTCTCACCTCAGACGGCAAACAGCAAATGACAGAAGACCATGCAACCGACCCGATGAATGTAGGTGAAAGTCTCCGGTACGCAACCATTTTATTTTTACCCCCCAACACAACCAGCTAACAGCACATTAGACAAATCGCGGGTTCAGATGTAGTCATCCTCAACAAAACAGACCTCGCAACGTCTGAAGCACTCTCTCACACTGAAACTCTCATTCGACAAGTCAATCCCGCCGCGCCGATCTACCGTACTCTCAGAGGTGAAATAGACCTAAAGCATATAATCGGAATCTCTGCATATTCCAAGCCTCTCCAAGAAGACGCCACAAATTCTTCACCGATACCCCACGTACATACAAAGGACTGTGATCACACTCACGAGCGCGAGCACGATGCGAAGACACATACCAACCATTACGAATTCCGTGGCATCTCGAGTTTAAGAGTCAAATGTTCCTCACTTTCGCATGAAGCATTCGATAAATTCGATCAATGGATACGCACAGTCCTTTGGGAGAACCGTTTACCAGAGGACCATTCATCGGATGCTCGTGACCTGCTGGTGCTCCGGTGTAAAGGCGCGATGCCACTCGTGTCCGGCAAACGATATATCCTGCAAGGAGTCAGGAATTTATACGAGATTGGTGAAGTGGAGGAGACGGATGATAACCTTGGGATGCCTGATGATGGAAAGATTGTTCTCATAGGTAAAGGCCTGGACGGTACTGTACGAAGTAGTCTCGAAGCTGTGTTGACTTTGTGAAATCAACAAATTAGATGGTATCCGAAATCCCGGATGCAAAGCAGTAATACAACATGGTGATGGCCTCTCAGATCTCAAACTTGATACCCCTATTTAATCAAACGCGTTACCTCGCAACTCAGTCGCTGCTTGACGCTCAACCCACCACTACCTTCCCCGACTTTCAGCAGCGCATATGTTCCCCTATTGAGGAAAGAGGGGTTGATGACAGTCGTAGCGTGCACCATCTATTCCGCACACGCTTAGTAAATCGTAACTGCAGTGCAAGCGATCACTCTATACCTTCACGAAATGCTTCAACTTGCTCGGGAGGATCAATACGTCAGGTGGATTCGGATCGTCCTTATCCCCAAGCCTCAAACCATCCCAATGACTAACATCCATATTCACGTCATACACGAATTCTTGAGGTGTAGGGAAAATCGGATAAAAACTGCGCAGGACGGGCTCTGTCACCTACTAGCCAACAGAAGGAAGGAATCACTCAATGTACTCACCTCCGTTGTTGCAACAAGTGCCGACACAGATTAGCCATCGCATCCGTCCCAACGTCATCCTCATGCACCGGGAGCACAGGATCTTCCTCCCTCCCGGATTTCATAAACTCCTCTTTACGGAGGTGGAATAACACATCAACACTACAGGCACCAAACGAGATATCATTGACTTTGAATATGGCTGGATTGGGTACAAGGTAGATTCTCTGATTTCCCAGTCAGCAATGCCTCCGAAAAGGAGAACGGAGCTAGGGCTCACTGGGTCATTATTAACCAGGTCGGCGGGTAGCTCGCTCTGTGGGTATACGGCATGGTTGCTAACGAGATCGCGTACACCAGGAAGGAGGATGACGATACTTCCTGGTGATGCGTCGAGGAATGATTTTAGAGGAGGGTGGACCTTTTTGCGGAAGAGATCCGTGGGTGTGTGGTCAAGATCGCCTACTTTAATGGAAGGGTGGGCGGCGTCCACGAATGGACCAACCTGGTGGAAGGACATGACCATAAATGCGGAAGAAATGAGAGGGCTACTTACGAGAAGTAATGCACTGGGCTTATCCCTCTGTAGACTCTTTACTACACTCGCCAAGGGTGCAAAATTCAGATCTGAGTCTCCAGTAAAAGGTCCACATGCAATGGCTAATGAAAACGCGCTTGAATCAACTGGATCAACTATCATGACGTTTCCGCTGGGCGATGATGACGCTCGACTCGGGACTGGAAGCTTCAAGCAAATCATTCGAAGTTCACCAAGCACAGATAAACAGGAAATTACTCACTGTTAAGATTTCTTTGACCAAGAAATATCCACCTCCACCATTCCTCCCTTTCAGTGCAGTGATAGCGCCAGGAAATAAGCCCAAGCCCCTCGCTCCTCTGATATTGTTCCGAATCACAAGAGCTGAGTCAAATTTGAGTGGTATTCGAGCACCTCCAGAGAGCATGCGCGAGGATTCGAGATATACGGAGCCTTCTGTGAGTTTCCCTGTTTCAACGTCGACATCCTGGAATATTCTGCCCACGACAAGCGTGTCTTCCTATTTGTAGAATGGTGAAGGAGGCGAAGAAACGGAGCTGGGGAACATACGTCTGTCGTAGCTGCTGGGTCTCCGATATCATCCAGCTTGTAATGTTCCCGCACAAGCTCAGCGGCATCGTCAATCATCCGATCAAGACCTAGGGGCACCCAGTGCTGAGCAATTCGTCTGTTGAAAGCATTGCATGGGACGCACTTTCGCTCCGTTCCATTTGCTTCTCAAACATATATCTGTCTACATAAAAGAAATAATAAGATGACCAGTACACCACGGTCGAAATGGCCAGGCACCTACAAGCTCTCTGTGTCTTTGCTTCTTCATCCCGCTTTGGTCCAGAAAACACCACTCGACTAGGCCCAGTCACCCGGATCTCTTCCTGCTTAACCTGCGCAATGACATTCAGTCCAGTCATGCCAGTTCCAGGTAGACTGATATTTCTATTCGCCACTACAGGCATTCGCAGCTTATGGACGTTTGGGGCGACGGTGGTACTGCGAGCTTGAACCTTCTGCTCTCTCGTGAGATCGCGCTGCAGTTGGGATTTAAGTGCAAGTATAGAGTCGAGAGTAACTGTTGTCATTTCGGAGCGGGTAACGAATGTTTTGAAGTTGATTGCTTCGATTTTCCATCGAAGGTTTTCTGGAGAGATGTTGAAGTTGCGGCATATGGAAAGGCCTGTGAAGCAGCCATGAGGGACGATAGACGGCCGCAGTAGCTAGACACCGACATTCGTTGACAACTTTTTCGTCCTCCCCAATTAATGCGCCGAGGTGGCCTACCACGTCCTGGAGAGTATACGCCGCCATTGATCAGCGCAGACGCGAAGGAGATCGCGATGCACGTGACCCGCCCGGGTTTGTGACACCAGCCAAAGACCAACAAGCAAACTGCGTCAGACTCGGAGCATCGCCCGTGCACTCAAGGAGGAATACTCGTACATATTTTATTCACTTCCGTGAACAGTACTATGCATGCAAATCCAAAGATATCAAAAACTAGGATAACGTTTGAAACAATGAAATCAACCACAATGCCTCTTCATGACCATTACCCTGCGTGGCAAGAAGATCACGACTGATCCCTGGCCGAGAGAAACGAAAAGAAGCCAGATCATGAACGGCAGGGCGCAATCAATAAGATAAGAGCGACAATCCGTATCACCACTAAGGGATTTTGCATAGGAGAGGAAGGAGGACGAGCAATGTAGAAACCAGATCAAGAGACAGCTAGACGGTCATATCCGATTCTTTGACCTCCTGGCTTTCGACCGTCGTCCCTTGGGAAACGCCTGTTGGTGTGTCTACCGTTGTGTTGGTTACCACCGCCGATGATGGGTCCTCGACCGACTCGGAATCTTTCGCCTTTTCCGTCTCCGCGTTCTCGTCCTCATCCTCGGCCTCAGTAGATCTTGTGTTGATTTGGGAAAGACTGCTTTCACGGTTGACGGGGCTCGTTGAGGTGGTTGGAGAGACTGATGGCGCCTGGTGACCATTGGAGATGCTTGGTGATGATGCATGAGGGATGCTATAGAGCCACTTAGCCACTCATCATGATGATAATATGCCCCAGTATCACTTACTTCTCTGGGTTGGGAATTGCTGTACCAACTGTACTTTGTGGCGTCACACCGGCCTTCGAGAGTGCATAGTCGCCCGAATCGAAATATTTGCGTTCCTAAATATAATCACAAGTTAAGCGAATGCCCCCGCCAGTGCATCTCGACAAACACACCTTCTGCATCTTCATAAGGATGTTCTTGTGCGTAGGGAGTTTTCCATACTTGGCGAACAATTGTTGCTCCTGGGGGGTCAATTTCTAAACAACACCAAGAACAGATTTCAATCCTATGCGAGCTGGAACGCGGAGGATCAACACGCACACTGAGATCAACTTTCTTTCGCTGAGCAGGGAGCATGTTGGGCGAACGGGTAATAGAGATGGAGGAAAACTGATGCTTGAAGACGGTGCGAGGAGAAGTCTAAGGAGAGGGGGGATGACCTGCACGTAATAACGGATTTGATCACAAGTTCGGAGGTCTTGGCGCTCCCCATTAAGCGGAGTTTGATCTGACCCCAAATTGCCTGCCTTATTAATCATGCCACAATCGCCGAACTACAATTGAATTGAATTGTTGAAACAGTCCAGCCACTTGCTTCCTAGACGTCTTCCAGCCTGTGGAAATGGGCGCGGTAAACTACACATGATTTTACTACATGATTAGCTCCATAAACGCTGTTTGGCTTTTTTCCTGTATTGTATCTCTGTCTCCCCAAAATAATTCTGTCATATCCGCCATATAGAGAGGCTGATTATTACCGGATTTCCCGTCCCCCAACTCTAGAATTTCGTCTTCTAGATGCAATTTGTTGCCAGCCTGGTCCCTTGTACTCATCCGGTGAGTGATGAAACCCGTTATCATGTCTTCGTCATCAGAGGAGAGTTCTTCGGATAGAAAGTCAAGAAAATCTTCATGATGGAGCGCGTGATTCGGTGAATCTGAACTTGCGATTAGGGTGTGCGGGATCAAGCCCCTAGGATCGTCTGGTTCCGGTATCTGCATCTGTAACAACCCAGTACTACTTTCTTCTACAGCTGTCTCCATATCGAATGGGAGCTCGTCACCCATGTCCAAGAGCTCTGCGGGAAATTCCATGTCGAGAGGTACAGAAGCTCCAGAAGCCGGAACGATCACGACCGGTGCATGATTATGTGCGACTTGCGACCGCCAGTCTTCGAGGTAGCTCATGTGGTACCCCCCACCCTTCGCCTGGGAAGTTCCTGTGTCGCCTGACCCAGCTTGTTGAGTAGTGTGACTTGCCAAAGCACGATTCGGTGTATTTCCACGATAAGACTCTGGGGTGCATCTATTAGCAGGTAATGTCATTGAGGGTGGTGTGCTGTCCGCATAGATTCCGGTCCTGGCTCGCGTTTGGGATGAGCTGACAATCTCAAGCAGTTCCTTCAAATTCCGCTGTAGTGCCAGAGGAGCAAGCTCTCCCTGTCCAGAGGGCATCCCGGCGTAATCCATGGGAGACTGTACTGGACCCGTTGCGCACACCTCTTCCTCGTCGGGCTCATCCAGGTCGATCCTGGAATCATCGACGCTAATCCCCGGGAACAGAAGCCAGTCATCTACTTGAATTAACCCATTATCATCCTCGCTGTCTGTATCCAGAGGCAACTCGCCAGTATTCGGGGAGCCTGTATGAGTCAAAGCGCCACCAAGTTGAGGAAAGTCAACCATATCGGAGACTGACGATTCTCTGTGGCCTAGTCCGGGTTCATCCTCGTCCTGATCTAATAATAGATCCTCTAGGGGCAGAGGAGGTACCCAATCAGGAGCGATACCAGTTTGTGGATGCTCCGTTTCCAAGAGTTCGTGATCTTCGACGCCCATGATGTACCCATGAGTACAACCCTAGAACATATTTAGCTCAAGATACCCAATCCGACCATCCGGGCGGGGGTCACCTTGAAAGCGGTACATTTCATACCGGCTTTGAATACAAGCTGCATTGCGAGATAAAAGAGCCCTTCTGTGGTGATTCTTTGTCGTAATATTTGGCGGCCATGGGTTTCCGTCGTGTGGCCAGAGTCGGAAAACAAACTAGAACGATGTTTGAGAAGCTGGAGAACTCCGATAAGACCGACACAGAAATGTGTAATCGCGTCATCTGGAAATACCTTGAAAAGTCGTCTGCACTGTGAACGGAATGCTGGGTCCGGAGAGCGGCTGAGAATTCGTTTGATTGACATGATCATCGGTTGAAAATAGGCTGTTTCATTGTTAAATTGCTGCTGGGTTGCTGTTGGGGACCACGAAACGCAAATACGGCAAAGGAGGCAACGTACTCGAGCCAGGTTACCAAAAATGAAGGGATATCGCCTGTTCACATGAGCTTGGGGTAAGGTCCAGTGAGGGACGGTTGAATGTACCTGACCAAGCTGTTTTTTACAAAGCGCATGATGACTTCGTCCAAAAGAGTCTGCAACGGCAGAGCGAGATCCCTCGAGAATGGGTGGTCACAAAGGCCCAACGATGGCGCATCGCTTCTTTTCGCCGGGATCTGTCGGGTTTTCCACGCGTATTCGAGGTGGAAGGATTCCAACACAGGCCGCATCAAAATGTGATCCATGGTTTCGGCATACGCGAACGTTACCGTGACTGCGAGTCCACCTAGTTAGTGAAGGATGGTAGAGCGGAAGAGTCAACTCGCAGCTGACGCTCTCGTTGGCTTCAGGGGAAGTAATTATATTGGAGACATAGTCCAGGCCGAGCTCGAGCGCGTTCTATTCGACGTGTGGAATGAATGTCAAACAGTATATTGGATTGATGTTCGTTGCCGGCAGTGGAAGTACCTTGCGCAGATACTCGACCAAGTGATTTGTTGCTTTTGAGGTGACAAGTTCATCATGTGTAGCTAGGATACCGTCCTTGGAGCCAGAGAGCGTGAAAAGAAGCGGATTCCGTGCAAGAACGTCCGAGGATAAGTTGCTGGGTGTGTTTTCATCCTGCAGGGCTGAAGAATGGAGAACATGGTGCACAGCAAGTAACAATGTGAGATTTTCCGATGTGGCCTTGAATGTGGCCTTGTGGGCGATGCGAGGCATGGGGAGAGCAGTGCAGGTGAATGTGGACAGGACATCTGAATATGGACATCTCGGGAAAATAATTGATAACAAACCGTCACAGCCCCGAAACCAGCCTCCTCTTCACTCCCATATAAATCCACTCCTCCCGCCCGTCTTCTTCCAGGACCCCCACGAACGCAGGCTCTTCCCACAGCCATGGTATGCCCCCACCCCAGCCCACGATCCTGCTCCAGATCTCGCTGATATCTCCCAGTTCCAGGGTCATGAGCTTGACCAGAAGATCCAGGAGGTCTACAAGCACATCCAGACCGAACGCAAGATCTTGGAGGCTTCTCAACAGTTAGGGAGAGCCACTGCTAATCAAGATGTTTTGGGGCGGAACGCGGCCAAGATCAGAGAGACCGAGAAGAATCTCGCGTATTACGAGCAGACCCTCCGTGAGCTTCAGGTTCGGAAGTTGCAACAACAACAACAGCCGCCACAACGCGATGATCCCGCTCGATCAGGAGGATTATCTTCCCCTCAGGTAGGCTCGTTTGTATTTCTTGCGTCGATGAATCATCGTTTCCCTGATATCATTATCATGTAGGTACCGCCAAAGGACCACGATCAGGGTATGCGCTCACCCGACACGGCATTTGGCTCACAATCTGTGGGCTTGCCACGAGGAAAAGCATACAGTAACTTGGACCTGATTAAGGCAGATACCCCAATCACGCCGCGCAAAATCACAAAGATGCTACACCAGCTCGAGTTTAAACTTCAAGTAGAGAAGCAATACAAACAGGGTATCGACAAGATGGCCAAACTCTATTCCGCAGACGGAGACAAGAAGTCAAAAGCCGACGCCGAGGCCAAGAAGGTGGAGAGCGAAAAGAAGATCCAATTACTGAACGCTGCCCTCAAGCGATACAAAAACCTGCATATATTGGATGACGTCGTAGAGAACGACAATGACGAACCTGGTGAGGAATATACACTCGTTCATCTAAGTATCCCCTTTACCCGTAATTAGATACCGGAAACGAGGGCGAACGCGGAGCGAATCTCCGGTCCAAACCAATCTCAGGAACTCTCTGTGCCACTCTACGGGGCGCACGAGAGCTCGACCACGCGCCTATCACGACCCGATTCCGTTCATCGTCCCGCGCTGTGGCGGAGACATATGTTTCTATTAAGGTTGAAGGCACTCAACTTGCGCGAAGCCATCCGTCCCGCACGGACCGATGGAACGAAGAATTCGAGATGACTGTAGACAAAGCTAACGAAGTCGAGATTGTAGTATACGACAAACAAGGCAACGATCCCCACCCTATCCCGATAGGCATTCTCTGGATCAGGATCAGCGATCTCGTTGAAGCTCTTCGAAGGCAAAAAGTCGGAATGGAAACTAGCCAGGGTGGATGGTTTACTGCTGGTGCCATGCCTGGAGACAGCCCAACGGGACGTACGCAAGGATATCCGGGACAAGGAGGAATGGACGCTCCATTGAATTATCCTGGGGCTCCAGGCGGTTTTGGAGGTGCACCCGCCGGTCCTCCTGGAAGCGAAGGTATTGAAGCCTGGTTTGCAGTCGAGCCCGCTGGTGCCATTGCTCTGCATTTGAACTTCAGTAGGTCTCATTTTCTTCTTTGATCAACGGATGTTCAGCCGGCTCCAGTTAAGGAAAATGTTCGCAAGAGGCCTTTCGACGCACCCATGGGTGGCTTGGGCCGTCAAGGTGCCGTTCGTAAACGCAAAGGCGAGGTCCATGAAATGAACGGACACAAATTCGTACAACGACAGTTCTACCAGTTAATGCTTTGTGCTTTCTGCAACGATTTCCTTCTCAATGCGCTCGGATATCAATGCGAGGATTGCCGATATACGTGTCACAAGAAATGCTATGAGAAAGTCGTCACGAAATGTATTTCCAAGTCAAATACTGGAGTGGGTGCCTTTCGCTTTTTCATCGCTCTGGCTCATCGACATTTGTCTAGGATGGAGACGAAGAGAAAATCAACCATCGCATTCCTCATCGATTCGAACCATTGACAAACATTGGAGCGAATTGGTGCTGCCACTGCGGTTATATGCTTCCCCTCGGTCGTAAGAACGCGCGCAAATGCACAGAATGCGATATCACCTGCCACGCGAACTGTGCTCACCTTGTGCCCGACTTCTGTGGTATGTCTATGGAGACAGCCAACGAACTCCTCCGTAGTTGGCGCGATATCAACAGGGCGAGAATCGATAAACAATCCAGAGTTGTTGCCGCTTCCATGCAGAAACCAGCTCAGACTCCACCGTTGCCCATGCCTCCGCCTGACCAAAGTGTCAATCAACTTGGCCCTGCCGTGGATAGGATGAAAATCTCCGGACCAGAACAAGGTCCTACCTTTGATGGACATGGGCGACCCATACCTCCCCCGGACCGATATCCTCAAGATCCCCGTTATCAACAACAACATCCGGGTTCACCACAACACCCCTTGCAACAACTTGGGGCACCATATCCTCCTGGGCAATCTCCCCAGATGTCCGCGAGACCGCCCCCCGGGGGGCGGGGTACCGCTCCTCTTGGGTTCCCCCCGCCACAGGTGGCTCCCCCGGTCAGGCCGCCATCACGACCCTACGACCAGCAATTACCGCCTGATCCTTATGCACAACAACCGGGTTACCCCGTAAGTATAACCGTATTGACCGATGCCTATTCAGTCTCACATGTAGCACGCAGCCTCAGATGGTACGTCCCGGTCAACCACCCATGGGGTCTCCTCAGCAACAATCAAATATACCACTACCTGGATCTCGCCCTACACAAGACTCTTATCAAAACGTACCGCAACCTCCCCGACTACAGCAACAACCGGCCCGTCAGGCAACAACAAAACGTAAAGTCGGACTGGACGACTTCAATTTCCTGGCCGTGCTGGGAAAGGGGAACTTCGGTAAGGTCATGTTGGCAGAAGAAAAGTCAACAGCTACCTTGTATGCGATCAAAGTACTTAAGAAAGAGTTCATTATCGATAACGATGAGGTCGAGAGGTACGAGAGCCGCAGTCGCTCTCGACTGATTGTTTTATTGACTGATCTCGTGTAGCACTCGTTCTGAGAAGCGAGTATTCTTGACTGCAGCGAGGGAGCGTCATCCATTTTTGCTTGGACTGCACTCGTGTTTTCAGACAGAGACACGGATCTACTTTGTTATGGAGTACATCAGTGGAGGTGATTTGATGCTGCATATCCAAAGGAAACAATTCTCGCTTAGGCAAGCCAAGTTTTATGCGTCTGAGGTCCTCCTCGCGCTTGAATACTTCCATGCTAACGGGATCATCTACCGGTGTGTACACTATTTGGAAATTCGGAGCCTGATATCTGAATGTCGACATTCAGCGATTTGAAATTGGATAATATTCTTCTCACTCTTGATGGACATGTGAAAGTTGCTGATTATGGTCTTTGCAAAGAAGAGATGTGGTTGGGTCAGACGACATCCACATTCTGTGGAACGCCAGAGTTTATGGCACCCGAGGTACATTCTTGGTCGCCAGACAACGCATACGTTGACTTAATCTGCTCCTGCAGATTCTTCTAGAACAGCGTTATGGACGCGCCGTCGATTGGTGGGCTTTCGGCGTATTGACCTACGAAATGTTACTAGGACAATCTCCTTTCCGAGGAGAAGATGAAGATGAAATCTTTGATGCAATTTTGGAAGACGAACCTCTATACCCTATTACTATGCCCCGAGACGCCGTTTCTATCCTACAAAAAGTGAAAGATTCATTAATCACTGATAGGGCTGGCACTGATCATAGCCCCGGTCACAGCTCCTCCAACGCGATCCTAATCGTCGACTGGGCTCTGGTAAAGAAGATGCCGAGGAGATCAAACGACAACCCTTCTTCAAAGATGTTAGCTTCGATGATGTTTTTAACAAACGGATAGCACCTCCTTATTTCCCCAAGATTGTGAGTAGCCCTTGAATATTCTTGTTCATGATTGGCACGAATTTCTCCATAGACCGGTCTGGCCGATACGAGTAACTTTGACGAAGAGTTCACTCGCGAAAAGCCTACACTAACACCCGTTCATGGCCAATTAACCACTCGGGATCAGGCGGAGTTCAATGGTTTCTCTTGGGTGTGTATCGTGTATATCACCGTTGAGCATAACTTGATCAGCTGTCTTTCACAGGTTGCAACTTGGGCGGACCATCCCTGAACCCTTTCTACTCGCTTGTTTTAATAGGATCACTTTCGCTGTCTGTGTTATATTACATTATTATCGTGTTACCTTCATGTGCACTGGATCCTCTTGTTCCATAGTGTTCATTGTCGACTGAGAATGACATTACTACTGCAATTTCACGTTCATAATCCGGATGCGTCCAACGTTTACTACAGCTAAGAATTGTCTTTGGTCGTGCCCTGCTTGATCCCTGCAACGATATGTCCACCTGTCCCAGGCAAGCCTACGTCCTCAGATGATGCATCCTCCCTCCCCGACTCCCTCATCAGCTGATGGAAGCTATGCCAGAGGGATGCGATCGTTTCATATTCTTTCGTCATGCCCAAAACTTCTTCGAGTTTGCGGTTCAGAGCGTTGCTGGACGATAGTAGTTCTTCAAACCCCTGTTTCGTCTCTTGTGTTAATAGATTCCGGGAGAAGTTTGAGGCTGTTGATCCGTACCGCGGTTATTTCGCGTGCAAGTCTATCACGCTCGCGTTGAAAGAAATTTGTTTCTTCTTCCATTGACATAGAATGCCAGGGGTAGTAGTGTGCACGGCGGTGGCACGAACCAGCGCGCGGCGTAGGGACCAATCCTGCTTACATCATCAACAGTATATCTGGGCGAGCTCATTGTAACATGGATAACTTCCTCTTACCCCTCGGGTACTATCTCGAGTCCTGTGTATCTGCCTGTTCTATTTAGTGGGGTCGCCTGTCGACGGGTTCTTCCAGTTGCTTCACGTGGATT
The DNA here is from genome assembly GCA_963576785.1 of Chlorophyllum brunneum. NCBI lineage: Eukaryota > Fungi > Basidiomycota > Agaricomycetes > Agaricales > Agaricaceae > Chlorophyllum > Chlorophyllum brunneum. The sequence goes on along the minus strand of OY756144.1, from coordinate 1,955,126 downwards.
GCGCAGTACGTAATAATCTGTAGGTTTGTCCGGGTCGGAAGCGTACTTGATTTTGGGTAAAAGACAGTAGGATTGGATTCCGAAACGTCAATATAAACAAAGTGCTGGTGGGGATGGAAAGGTGGCGCAGAAGAGGGAATACTACACAGATGATTCAGGGGACAGCCAGAAAGCAGGAAAGAGGTCGGGCCCCGACAATATGTACACAATAACATAAGCAACTCCAGTACTTCTGAAGACCGTACCAAGATGAAAAAACGTAATGCGAGAATCCGGGAGATAAAGGAGGGGCGGTGATAACAAAAATGGTGGCGGCAGGGACAGGCCGCCTAGTTACAGGAAACCGCTTTCCTGCAACAGCCGAGCCATCTTCTCGTCTTCCCTCTCTCGTGGTTCACGCTCCAGACTGAGTTGCCAGAAAATGTCTCCAGAAGCTCGGGTATCCATATTGCTGAACTGGCTGAGGGAATCTTCCAAGAACGTAAGGATTGAGTGGACGGGGGTAAGATTGTAAGGTGTTGCCTGCCAGCGCTTGATATCATCCATAACCTCAGATGCCTTCTGACGTTTAAAGAAGTTGATAAGGTTGCCCGGTTGTAGGTAGTCGGGGTTCCCGTCCACTATGAACTGTAGGGTTGACAGGAAGACACCTAATTTGATTTTAAGAAACTGTATTTATTCATCTGACTCGGATGATACTCACCAATAAAAGGTACGCAGGGAGGAGTAACAGAGGACATGAGCTGCCTGTTCTTAGCGAACGTCTTGCTGTTGTCAATGGTGACTTCGCATGCCGCAAATTGAGCAATGACTCTCTGGTTGACCTGCTCCCATGTACGTTTCAGCCGGCGAATAGGGGGCGTGTTTAGCCCCGAAGTAATGGCAATCATGGTTGAGAAGTTATTGAGGACGCGGCAGCGCTAGAATAGGGGCAACGGTGTCAACGAGCAGCACTGGTGAATCGTGGTCATAACGTACATCAGCGACGTTGATGAGATACTTCACTACTTGTGCTCGTCTGCGCGAGTCTTCCTTACTCAGAATTGAGTGAGCTACCCAGTCTGCAATCTAAATACAGTGCATCAACGTGTGTCCGACACCTTGAGCAAGGTCATACGAACCCGATTACTCGTCTGAATAACGATGCCAATGTTGTCCACGATGTCCATCTTCTGTTCTCTCGCGCGCTTCAACGCTTCTATAGGTTTGATGCGTTGATACATCCGACTCTCCATGATTGTCAGCTGTCTGGCCAACTCGAGGGGGTCAATATCTAGTAACTTTAGCTTCTTTCCGCCTCTTGGGATGATCGGTGTAGGGGCTGGAATCTGATTGGTGCTGACGAATGATTTAACATTCATCTCGCCAGTATTTTGCTAGAAATCATTTCAGGAGGGTTTGACGATCAAAGAGTTGAACAAGAACATACAGCACGTTCAATGAGACTCTTGAGGGCTTTAGCCGCAGGCATTTCCGCCACGTCTTCTCGCGAGATGAAGTCCATCATCTTGTCAAGAATGTACATGTCTTCTCTGTCTAACACATACTGTTCAATGATCATCGTTTTGAAAGTATTGAGGACACTAGAATTATCCGTTAGTCAGCTAGGCGCTACATTGATAGAAGATGACCCACCGAGTCCGAACAACATGCTGCTTGAGTTTAGTCCAATCTTCTAGTTCTTTGGAGCTCAATTTACCCGGAGGTTGGATCCTGAACCTTTGTATGAGAAGGTCGAAGAGGTCATCAAGCGTTGTGAAGTCTTTGTATGTCATCAAGAAAGCCCTTGTGTAAGGGAGATCTGCGAGCAATACTTAGATAGCTTGTGAATAGGTTTGCGATGACTGTACTCACCAACTTGGTCGTGTGCGGTCAACTTCTCAACCAGCGCAGGCCCTGTTCCACCTTTAACTGAATTGTCTGCTTCGTCGATCACAATCTCCGAAGGATTGAAATTCGCGCGCAAGAACCAGGGTTGTGACTCTGCTGCAACCTTGTCCGCGTACTCGTTACCAAGAATACTGATTAGCTTGCCAGAGCCAGGGGGACGTGAAGGCTTTTTCGGTTGAGGGGGTTCAACTGGGTATTCATCAGTATCAAGTCAGATTTAACCTAGAGGTAAACGTACGTTCTTCATCAATTGTATCGACCTCGGCAGGGTCGTTCTCCCCAGTGGCGTCCGAGGCTGAAACCAGGGTGCTGGCCTCGGTGTTATAGCTACCCTCGATAGAATCATTAACATGGTCTGTACTTTCGTCGAGAGTATATGTAGACTCGATTGATGGATCAATTGATGGTCTCGAGACCTTGGGCGGAGGCACAGGCCTGTTAAACACATGGTCAAAATCCACCACATCCTCTTGCTCAAAATCGATTCCATTTGAGAAATCGCGCGACATTCTCGCAGTACCGCTGAAGTGACTGTGGACCATGCTCAATCTCGACATCCTCCATTCGATAGATCCATTGTAATCTCCTTGTGCGAGATCGGCTTGCTCATGGCCGACATATAAGAGGGCCTCTATTGTCTCGCGAACCAGAAACAGGTTCAATCGGAGTGATGAAGCAATAGACTCGAGGAGGCCGTATGATGAAACGCGATCTTCGGGAAGGTAGCCGGGGTCTGAAGATGGAATGACTTGAGCGGTCAGGAGGAGCGAGGAACTATCGTCGTAGACTGCTTGAAGGGCTGCTTCGAGGGTTCGCACGAGTGTCCTTGCCCTCGAAAGAGTTTGTGCGTACATATCGTCCACAGCCTCGCCAGCTTGACGAATGCCATCAATATCCACATGTCGCGCCATATGAATGTCGGCTATGAAGTTCAGGAAGTGAGAAGTGTGGGCGATCAACTCCTGAATCCCTTGTCGAAGTTGGTCTACTATATTTGCTATGAGAAACTTTGCTCAACAGGGGTCATGGAAAAACTTGCCTGAGTTATCATTCGAAGACGCAAGGGCCTGTGTCAGAGGGGTAAACAGGTTTTCAATTCTCCCTAACATCGTGGCCACTTCGGCCACGGCATCTTGACTAAGGGGCTTCCTCGGCGCTTGTTCCTCCGCTTCCTGGGAAACCCAGCCAAAACCTTTCCATGTGCCAGCGCTTCCTGCACCGACCAAGCCGGCTCCAATACTCGCCGTAGTGAATATCCCGTACAACCTCTTTAGGGGCTTTCCCTCCCTCTGACCGTCGCTCTGGCAACGCTGCACCTCTACGATAAATGAACCAACAGCCCTTTCCAATTCTACAGCGTCAGCTTCAATCCGACTGAGGGTTTCGGAAATATGAGAACCGGAATCGTAGTGCATTGCCCGAGCTGACAGCACGAGTCGGGACAGGGTAGCAGTAACCCGTCGCTGAGCTGGTTTGAGGGGAGAAGATGAAGATGATTTGTCGCGTGTCTCTTTCGCAAGTAAATCGTTTGGCATGTGACTCGCGTTCGCGGCGGAAACATAGAGAAGGTTACGAACTGCGCGAACGGCCACCTGTATCAAATCATCCATCCGTTGATCATCACCAGCACGGTTAATTGAACCTTGAACATTATCCATGATGGCTTGAATAGCATCGCGTGCTTTAGAGGCGAGGTCGGTGACAAGCTCAGGGGGTGGCGGTGCGAGCACTTGCTGAAGTTGCTTGGCAATCATTTCTTCAGAAGTCAACTGTACACCATCCTGCATAGAGTCGGTTGGTGCAGTCTGCGTCTGGAGCCGGCGAATACGGTCGGACGGAACCGGCCGAGGAGGACGGGGGTGGTCAAGAGGGTGGGCATCTGAGCCGTCCATATAGATGCTACTTCTTGAGCCTGTGTGCGGCATTCGTGCAGTCAAAGGTGTAGACGGTTCCAGATCCAAGTGCGAAACATTGACGGTAGGTCGCGTCCACATGGTTTCACCGGTATGCTGGTTAACATAATAGTATGCCCTCCCGTCGTCTGTCAGACGTTTGATCCAGGGCTCAGGCGTACCGGTCGAACGGGGAACCCCAAACCCTGCGGGCTCACTCGCATGCGTACCGTTGATGCCGTTAGCGGTAGCGGCAGCACCGAAGGCCATTCCTGCACCAGTGGCTGCTCGGACGGCGCTCTGTGCAGAAAGACCCGCAAGTTCGCTTTCAGAAATTTCGTCTGCCGTTTCCTGAGGCAAATCCCAGGAGTGTTCACCTGTACGTGAGTTGACGTAAAATATCTGAAGAGATGTCAGCATGACCTCTGGAACTTAAATACAAGGATACACATACTCGTCCGTCATCCATTATGTTGGGCTCCCAAAAGTCGTTGGTCTGGGACCCTTGGGAGCCAGCGCCGGTAGTGCTATCAATGTATTTACTCGCATACGACATCTCGGTTTTCAGCCATTCCTCATTCTGTGCCTGCCCTCGCATCATCGCGTTCGACATGTCAAGTGTATCACTATCGGACTGCACCATCCCGTCTCCGTTTGAGTAGTCGGAGCCAGAAAATGCCAGTTCCGCCTCCTCCAGGGAGATTAGGGTGACATAGTTGGACGGAAACCATCCCCGCTCATCTCCAAGCAGCCCATCCCACCAGCCCGACGGTTGCTGATTGAGCACCTCGATGATGTCGCCGCGATGGAACGAAAGGGCGGAGCCGTCCTGTGCGGTATAGTCATACATGGCCTTGCAGAAGAGCGCCTGGTAGGTCTCTTCGTTGACATCCTGTTCTGGTGGTTGCTGCTGCTGGTGAAGTTGTGACTGGGATATCGGGAGTTCTTGGGCTTTGCGAGCCGCGGGGGAATTTTTTGAAGGATTGAGGAATATTGGAGTTATAACGGAAGCCATTTTGGCTGCAGGGGGACCGAGGGAGGGAAGAGGAAGTGCTGGGAGAAGAGCTGGCTTAGGAGTCGGACAGGAGGAGACACGGAATTCTGATGGTCTGCGCTGACTAAGCAGCCAAACAAGATCCATTCCAGTACTGGCAACTACCTTGTATACTACTCCACATACTGCACTGTCTACCGCTTCAGCGTCCTCTGTTTCTCTGCAAACTCCACTATCTTGCGGTCCACGAACAGCCCTTTCCTGTCGCGCACCCCATCCATGTACGTCTTTGCCACATTCGCACGGTCAGACTTTTCCCCCAAGTCTTCCAATTCTTCTTCCGTGGTGGGAACCCAAAACGGATCCTGATCGAGTAGTTCGTACCTGAGGCAGTGTCACATCCTCAGGAATTTACTAGTTTTTACAATACGGCTTACCCACTAAAAATTAGCTGTGGACTCGCTGCACCCGATGTACGTTTCCGCATATCTGGTAGCAACCATCAGAAGGCAACACCAAGAATACACGATGGCCTATACATACCATCGGCAAAGCCGAAACTCTCAACGACTGGTAAAAGTGCAGAAACTGTGAAAAATGACGTCCCTTCCTTCATCTCCTCTGCGACAATTCGACCACGGCGCTTTGCGACAACACCATATACTTTGCCCAACACATCAGCTACGAGAAGGTGATACATTTAGCCATTTTGATCAATGTCACCCCAGCAACAGATAGCGGGCGCACACACTTACTTGATGCTTGGATGTCGCAAGAATACATCGCCAGCATGAGCCTTGGTGACCAATCAAGAAGACCGTTACGGCACGCATCCCTAACAGCGGTGATGGCCGAGCCCGTGATTTGCGCCATGCGGTTATGTTCTATGAAAAATAAAGTTAAGGTCAATAGTGAGAAGAGATCAAAAGCACAATTTCAAGTGTCAAGGACCTACCCATTTCCTTCTCCAAGCTTTCTTGATCTATCTCTACACTCTCCACAAAATATGCCAATCCTTCCACTGGTTCTGCACATAACGGACCTTGGAACGTCGCGAGCTGAAACCCAGTCTCGACGTGGTTATCGAAGTCACGAATAACCTTCTCCCTCCCGCTATCACCGTCATCCGATTTAACCCGCTCCAATCGACGCTTCAATCTACCATTCCATCCCGAATTAGTGACACCAAATGGTGGCTCGTTAATAAACACTCGAATTCGTATATATCCAAAAGAAGAATCACTCACGATGTAAATGCTTTAGGCTCCCGAGCATCAATCAACAAACAGCCGCCAGCCCCCTGCGGTCCAAACGCCCACACTTTTTCTACTACCCCTTCCCACTCTCCTCCGACTTCTTTACACTTGTCTCCGAACGCATCCCAAAACTGTTCTGGCTTGACTCTTGGTTTTCGTATGATGTCACCATACTTGTCCGCCACACTCTCCTCCTCTTCTACTCCCTCAGTTTTGCCTTCTTGCCAAACTCGCCGATCATGCTGTAGTTTCCTTAACGTTGCCACGTTATCCAAGATGAACTCCAACAATGACGGGGGTATCGGGCTCGCACGGATGACGAATGACACAATGTTCTGTGTACTCGCTCCTTTGATCGTCCCGCGTGGCGCGCCTTGCGTCTTAGTCGGAGCCATATCTACCGGTAGGAGGTCAACCCATGGGCTATCCTCAGACCACAAAGGATGTACGTGCCTGGTGCTCTAACTGCAGTCTCCCTGAAAGGGACAATGGGCTTTGATGCATGGATTTCGACCTTGGCAAACCGTTCTCGAAGGTCTTTCAAACACCTCTATCGGGAAATCAACAATGTGCATTGCAGATTAAAGTATACGAAGGGTATTCTCACCTCTAGATGTAGTTCTCCTGCCGTCAAAATCACATGCTCCCCTGTTTGCTGTTGGAAAGTCTCGACGCAAGGATCTGACTGACTAAGTAACTTCAGCCCGGTCAACAGCTTGGGCATATCAGCTGGATGCGCCGGTTCGAGTGCCACGCGGACTATAGGTGGAATCTACCCAGTGAACCAACTTAGTGCCCCAATATAGCGCACTTAATAAAGATATTCACTCACTGACCGATCCACTCCACCCAAATTCACCAACCATGACTCCTGACCTTGCAATCCTGCAATGATTCCCTCCACGCCCTTCTCCCTCGGTGCACAAACTGTCGCACTCCGATAAACTTTTCCCTCCAATCCCTTGATCGCAAAGATATTCCCAGCACGAACGAAGTCAACGGCTACGAGCTCGCGTCCCATCATGATATACAATCCTTCTATTGTGGCAGAAACCATATGCTTCTGATTGGCTGGGTGTCTCGATTCAAGCGCCGTGCTGTATTTGGGCAAGAGCGCCAGAACCGTGCTACCAGTCCTGATAACACCAGAATACAGTCGCGCAAAACCAAGGATAATCTCCGAGTCTTCAGACTTCTCTTCTAGCTCCTCTGGTGCGAGTGACTCGTCTTCCCGTGCTGAGCCTATCTCCGCGCCAGCAAGCCTCGCGGCCGCACCGTTCACCAGCCCCTCAGCCCCAGCACCTTCTTTCGCTCTCACAGCAGGTCTAGCCTCTTTCCCTTTAGCCCTCATTTCCTCTGCACTCAACGTTCTCTTCCTCGACTCCGGAAAATCCTTCCTGCACACAGCAAACATCTTACTGACGTACGCAGTCACACACGACCCTTCTTCCGCCTTTGCCTTATATAAATCCTCTTCTAGTTTGTTTTTTGGGGTAGTAGTCGGTTCGTGGAGGTCAGGGTAAAGCATTTTTGGTATCCGCGTGGATTGGGCAAAGGTTGGTGGAGGAATGACGTCGACCACCGTTTGGATTACACAAGTTGAAAGAGAAAGCCATTGAGTGAAGAGGAGTGAAAGAAGTTGGCGAGTATCTTTTGATTTGAGGTCGCGTGGAGGTATTTTGAGAGAGAGGGCGGTGACGATTTTAGTCACCTTGTCCGGGTTTCTAGAGAGATATTAGCACGGCACGTCTAGCCATAGTTGAGATGTACCCACGGCTTGAGAATTACAGCGTCATACACCGCCCATATGTTCTCCAAGACGAACTGCACAAAGAGTGGTTTCAATGCCCTCCCTCGTAGATGTTTATAACTGATCACCCGCTTTGTCTTTGGATCCAAGAAATAATCGCCCCAAAGCACCCTCCTCAGATTTGCCTCCTTCATACCCAGCTTCTGTGCATACAGCTGCGCAAACTTGCCCACACGGAATCCCCACCCATCCAATGCCGAAGCGAAAATCACATTTCCCTTCTCCGGCGCAAAGTAAATATCCTCGTCATCCTTTTCTTGAAACTCTTCTTCATCTTCGTTCACCGTCGCGTCAGCCTCGTCAGCTTGCTGTTCTTTCTTTGCTGCGAGACGTCTCTCGCGTTCTTCACGCCAGCGGAGATCATCTTCCATACGTTCTCCAGCGAACAACCCGCCCATGACGGCGTTGACTTGCTCGATCAGACGTGTGAGGTGATGGTACGCCTCAATAGGGGCGAGCTGGAGTTCTGTGATTAGACGATCGAATTTGTTGATTACCAGGATTGGGCGAAGACGGTCTTGCCATGCCTGTCTCAATACGGCGGTTGTCTAGAGGAGGTTTGTTAGAGAAGGACACACAAGGTGGGTATGGAGGTGACGTGCTTGTGTACAAACACCTTCTATGACATCGACCAGTACCAATGCCCCATCTACAAGTCTTGAAGCTGTCGATACTTCACTCGAAAAATCAACGTGTCCAGGCGTATCAATCATGTTCACGGTATATGTCTTTGGTATATTCCCTGCAACCCGTTCAGCATATGTTTCCTCAAGTGACATACCCGGACGAACCTCCAGCGTCATCCCGTTCCATAACATGGAACCTCAGCGACACTGCACTACTTTCCATCGTGATTCCCCTCTCTTGTTCGTCTTCTCTACTGTCCATGTACCTCATCTTCCCAGCCATACGCGAAGAGATGATGTTATTAGCCGCCAGTAGTGCGTCCATTAACGTTGTTTTTCCATGATCTACGTGACCGAGAGTCGTGATTATGCGGATGTTATTTGGATCCTGGCTCTCTATTATCTTTTTGTCCATGATGCAGCTTAAGGAGTGTCTAGGTTGTAGGGGGGAGTGAGTAGAAGTACAAGTCAACTTTGCGCTGATTAGATTGTTTTCGCGGAACCGACGAGATCAGTTATGACATCGCCATCACGTGCCTCTGACCAACTCGTCCTCGACCACGCTCACCACATACCCCTGGTCACAATGAGCACCACTGAACGAGAAGAGAAATTCAGGGCCAAGGACAAGGAGAGACACAAACACAGGTCTCACGGTAAAGAAAGGGACAGGGACAGGGACAGGGACTTGGACCACAAACACAAGAAACGGCGAAAGCACGATGACGAGTATGAAGGCAGCGGCCGGAAACATAAACACAGGAAAAGGGATAGAGGAGACAAAGAAGGGCGCCTCGCGATTGTGGACGACGACGCGGAAGGCGATGATATGTGGGTGGAGAAGAATATTGACATGGACTGCGAACGAGTGTGTACTCTCATTCCATTCACGCATATCCAACCCGAACTTGGTGTGAACAATAGGTGCTTGCGGCAGACATACCGACAGCAGAGAGTCTTAGGCTCATCTCAACTGCTGAAGGAAAGCCATCAGATCCAAATGTACCTCCAACGACTAAGAGCGGAACGAAACTCGAGCGTGATGAATGGATGTTACTTCCACCAAGCATACCTTCAGTTCCACCTTCAACATCTGCACCGAATCGACCTTTCATCGACAATGACGAATCTTTAACCGAGGATTATGGTGAAATCACCTCAAATGCACGTACAATGGCCGGAGGCGTCGACTTCTTCTCGAGTCTTGGCACCGAACGTCGGAGAAAGCAGCCAGATAAACCCGACCCAGAAAAGGTGCGCCCCCTCCCCTTTCAATTCTTGAACGACCAACTAATCCATTCGTCAACGTCAGCCAAAAGTAAGCTCGCGCGAACTCAATCCAGATCTCAGACTCGGCAAGCCCGCCAGTGTCGACGGACCATCTCCACTTCCCAAGGCTAACACTCCCGGCGGCCCAGGATCCTCCTGGCGCATGATGCGCCTTCGGAAGGTCTACGAAGCTGCGGAAGAAGAAATGCGACCTCCCGAGGAAGTTGCCATTGAACGATTTGGTTCTCTCGCTCTATTCGAAGAAGCTAAAGAAGAACGTCGAATCTTAGACGAGAGAGGGGACACAAGAGCAAATCGTGACCGTGAGAGGGGTAGGAAAGGTGAACCAAGGACGGAGATTGGGTCTGGTGGGGAGAAGAGGTTGATGTTTGCAGATACTGGTGGGAGTGGTGGTTCAAGTCGCAGTTCGTCGTTCCGTCGCCCAGGTGCTCTGACGGGTGACAGTGCACCTTCAACGCCCTCACCGCCAGCAGAGAAACTACCTGTGAATCGTCGTTTGGATGCATTACGGTTATCGTCACAGGCAAATTCACCCCTTGTACAATCACACACCCCCATTCCATCTGTTATGACTCCACCACCGCATGTTGCTTCTGGCTCTGGTTCGAAAGGGCGAGCCTTATCACCTTCGTCGTTGAATAGGCTTCAAGCAAAGGTATTGCGTGCGAAGCTTATGGGAGCGCCTGAAGCGGAGAAGTTGGAGAAAGAGTATGAGGAAGAAGTCAGGAAGGCGCATGGAGGTGATGATGGTAGTGGTGGTGATGTGAGAACGAGGGTTGAAGTTCTACCGACTCTGGACGCGAGGGGACGGTTGTATGACGTTGGTCATGGCACAACTGATGACAAGCCGCAACGGGGCAATAAGAGGAAGAAGGAGGAAAGGGTGTGTAATATTCACATTAGTTCTCATACCCATCGCTGAGACATGATTAGTTTGAAACTCATGACCGCAAGACTGGTGACATTATTCGGTATAATGCTGATGATGACAGGATGACACTGGGCGAGATGCTGCGGCAGGAGAAGTTTGGTGCCGGTATGGCTGACCAGAAGGACTTGGATGATCAACTTGCCAAGGCGATAATGGGTGACGGCAAGTTCGAGGTGAGTTTAATGGCAATTTTAGCTTGCACCTCACTGAAGTACTTTTCAGAATGATCTCGAATATATGGATGACAACGCGGCCAGGTTGGGTCGGCAAAAAATGCGCTCAGACGCGATGAAGCGGCAATTTGCTATTCATGGTTCGCCACATCACTTTATCTCTAGCAGTATCATGCTCACACCACTTGATGCCAGATTATAAACGCACGCAACGGGTGCTTGCTACATGCTCACTTTGCTACGGAGAGGACGACTCGCTACCAAAAGCACCCATCGTCGCGATGGGTACTCGCGCGTATCTTTCATGCACTACATATGAGGAACTCGTGAAGGGACACTGCCTGATAGTACCGATTCAACACCACCTTAGCATGCTGGAAGCTGACGACGATACCTGGGACGAGGTCAGGGTGGGTACAACTCAACTTGATAGTTGATGCATGTGCTGACGAGTCTTTAGAACTTCATGAAGTGTCTCATGCGCATGTTTGCCGAGGATGACAAAGGTGTTATCTTCTACGAAACAGTCATCTCTTTGAAGGGGCAGAAACATACGTTCATCGAATGCGTGCCCTTGTCATGGGACGAATTCGAGCTGATACCGGGCTACTTCAAAGTACATTGTTTATCAGATACTACACTCTTGGCGCTTATGTATTTCCTAGGAATCTATCTTGACTTCGGAAGCCGAGTGGTCGCAACATAAAAAGCTGATCGACTTTTCCTCCCGCCCTGGCGGATTCCGACGTGCCATGGTCCCCAACCTACCGTACTTCATGGTCCAGTTTGACCATAAGGGTGAAAAGGGGTACGGACACGTTATTGAGGGGACGGGCAAGGACATGGACGAAGATATCGAGGAAGGTGAGAAGGGAGGTGGCGAATTCCCAAGGTATGTTGGACCCTTTCCGACGTCTACAATCAAAAGTGGCAGGTCCGAGCCGACGTTGTAAATTCGATTCACACAGGTACTTTGCTGGCGAAATTATCGGAAATGTGTTGGAGATCGAGCCGCGGCGGTGGAGGCGTCCAAGAAAGGTAGATTTCAGGAGCAACAAGGAGAGGGTGAGGGAATTCAGGAAGGAGTATGATAGGTTTGACTGGACGGGCATGATTCAGTCTGCTGTGTAGAGTAGCGGGTCAAATATGAATGATGAGGTGTCCCGAAAAGGCAGGTGTGATCGAGCAGCACCGTCGACTTGCCCTCATCCCAAAATCTGAACGGACTGTCCCAGCAATGGCCCAGCCGTTCCCCACCCGCCGCGAGTCTGTCCTCGTCTCCCTTCTCTTCCTCCTCCTCCTCTTCCTCAGCCGTGGCCGCAACAGCAGTCATTCCCTCCCAGATTCTCTACGGGAATCACCACATTCCCTGCAGGCTAACCAGCCAACCCTACTGCAGACACGACTCTCATGGAACAACGACCCAGTCCCACAGACGAAGCTTGTGGCTCACGTACCAGGTCTGCGGTCTCCTATCGCCGTTTACGCCGCACTTCATGAAATATTTTCCTCGCAGGCTGGACAGTGTTTGACAGACTCTACATCCTCAATGGCGTCGTGTATATCGTGTCAGATGACCGGGCATCGCTACCAGATGTCCAATTCGTTCTCTCAAGAGGCGTGCCTATAGAACCAGGACAGCAGGCCGAGCATGATCGACTACCGTCGGACCAGGACATCCGTATTATCACTACAGAAGAGGCCAGCCAGTTGTTTGGAACGGGCGCATCCATTATGGACGGCGTCACTGTGCGTTCTCTCAACTCTCCGACACGCACACATCCTCATTGACATTATCCCCCGTTAGCTTTTCGTCAACGACCCATACCAATTGTAAGCTTCCTCCTTATGGCTACGTGCACTATACCCTCTCATATCCACAGTGTTACCCACTATTATCACTGGTCTGCTGAACTCTGGTTCGGCTTCTGGCGTACGTATTCTACCCTCGACCCCAAAATTTCCGCAGAGGGAAACACCACCCTCCCATTTGCACGACGCATCATGTTCAGTCACTTGGACGCACATCACTGGCGCGACTACGCTCACATGAACGAATGGGTCGTCCGTTCTTCCTTCCCATCTGTTACGATGGAATTCATCGACGACTGGCGCGACAGAGCCGAACTAGGCAAACCATTCGTTTTTGACCGTGTCGTTGTCGCCGACCGTTCAGCCGCTATGAGAGCATACAACTTTCAACGTTACCAAAGGACGGCCTCTGTCCCTTTCGCGTTACCTGGAAGCACTAACTGGTGGATGCCGATTCGGAACAATGTCGTCAAGTTTGCGGGCCTGGATCCGGATGTAGGAGGAGGAACGACGGGTAAACCTGTCATCACCTATATCTCCAGACAAGAATGGGGGAGACGCATGCTAATCCCGGAACACCACGAGAAACTCGTAAATGAACTCTATAAACTCCAAGACAATTACGGTTATGAAGTCAATGTCGTCGCCGCTGAGGACCTGTCTCGCGTTGAGCAAATCCGACTTGCCGCTCGAACGACCGTACGTGTACCTAGTCGTTTCACTTCTCTCGAGAGGCTAACGACTTTTTTTTATTACCAACTTGGCGCCACTTCATTTCATTAATTAGATTCTAATGGGCGTCCATGGAAATGGTCTGACTTCTCTCGTTTGGATGAAACCCAACCCTCGTTCCACTGTCATGGAATTCTTTTACCCTGAAGGTTTTGCACACGATTATGAATATACCACCCGTGCACTTGGAATGACACATTACGGCTTCTGGAATAGCGAGTTAGTATTTCGCAGTCTTTTTGGTGGATTGAAACCCCCTGACACATAAGCGTCCGTTTAGATACTTTACAAGTCCGGCCCTTCCAACGCCACAATACGTTGAGGGGTTCCAAGGAAACTCGATCCCGATAGATGCAGAAGCAGTTGCCCGTTTATGCGTTGAACGCCTATCACTTGCATTCGAAGTCGACGACTAGCCTGCAAATGCACCCACTATTCGCTTACTCCCTCACCCACCTACACTCCTTTCTCGCTTTCAGTTTGGACCTTGGCTTTGTTATCTTCCTCACGTTCTTTTGGTCCTACACATTAGAGGCAACCGTAGCACCCATGCACACACGCACAGCACACACAGCACACACGTATTTATTAATTCGCGTTAGATACGTATATAATTTCCATTGTACCGTTGGGACCTTACGTAAATACATGGCTTCGACCTAGACACACTAATAAAACAGTATAGAGAGCTGATAGGAGCCGTTCTTGTATGGCTACGAGTGGCGCTTTTTACTCATCCGAAAACGCTTTTGGATCATCTTTTCCGATATTAAACCAACCACCGACCTCCCAGTTCCCGCCTAAGTTCCTGTTTTCGCCATTTCAGCATCGTTGATCAGCCGTGGTTCGCATGGTTGGATGCTCAGACTGATTGACTTCAAACGCCTGAATCTCTTTCTTAGGCGGATGGCAAACAAGGAAAACGCAATGTCCATCATCCGAACACCTAGTTTGTGAGACGGCCTATGTGTAAATCAGGGATGTGATATCTTGCTCTAGGGTGCGGATCCGTAGTGTAGCATCAAAACTGCCGAGGTTGACAGTCTGAACACTGTCAAATTAGTGGTTGTATACGAAGGTAATGCGCACAATGTACTAGATATCCATGAGAATAGTGTGGAAGCGAGTGATGTTATCCATTACCTTCTTGTCTATCTGTGGCGTTCACGACGGTGTGGCCTATCGCGGTAAGTCGCTTAGCCAGGAGAGCCCGATTGACGGTCGTTGACCTTTAAAACCGATAATTAAGAGAAGAACTGCAGAGTCTAGGGTGGAGCGATGTCAAACCGGAGCTACTACGCTCCAGGGTGGTCTCGATTGTACCGATACGTAGATGACCTGAGGATTTTACCGATGGTTAGTTGGTCCTAGCAAGCTCTTGATCATGGCAGTCGACCCTGACTGGGCGAAGGGATACCCAGGAATCCGTGACTTCCAAAGTACCGCGGCCTCGTACGCAAAAGAGTGGGGCGTTCGCCCCGGTTGTGGGCGGGGTGATTCTTATTGAGGCAAGACGGGAGAGGACATGTGACTGGACGATAAGGCTTCAATGGGTCCTTCAATCCCGACAGTACCTAGCGGAGAATAGACATGCAGGGCGGAGACATGTCTTTGAGCCTACTGACGAGCTTGCAGAAACTTGGACGAAGTCCGACGCTAACGCCAGTGGTAGAAGGAAGGAAAACCTGACTCAATGCCCGCTTTGGATTCAAGACGCAGCTGCGCACCAAGTTGCTCGGCTACCCTTGCTACAACCGCCGACCCAATGCCTGGTTATCGTCATCTATCATGACTCGATCTGACATGCATGTCCACCTACCAGCATCAGCGTCAGCGTTTGACCGAGGCTCTGAAGATCCGACTTCCCCAAATTTCCCGAATACCTCCTCCAGTTTTCCTTCCTCAATACCGCATCCTGTATCCGCAACGACAATCTCAACTGCGGCGTACTTGGGGTTTGGCAACCCTTCAGGTTCGCCCAACCTTTTGCAAGAGACTGATATCGAACCCGCCCCAGTGTATTTAATGCAGAGCAATTAGCCTCGCCTAGGTAGCGTAGAATCGTCTCATAAATGACGTACACGCATTGGCAGTAAAATCTGGACGACCTTTCTCGAATCGGCCACGGCACAGGGCTTTCTGAGACATCCAAAACAAAATCAATACTCCGCCGAGATGTTTCTGGCTGGTAGATGTGCACAGCATCCCCAATCGTCACATGGAGGTCAAACGGTTCGTTAAACAAGGTCTTATTCCCACTTTCCAAGCGAGTTAGATCCTGGAAGTAGATAAAGATTGGAATGAAATGAGATGTACCCGAAAGCCCTGAATGACGATACCCGAGGCGTACCAGCAGATCATTGATTGTAAAAAGAAGACTGTATGATAAATTAAATGTTCCTTGGCTTCTCCGCGTTTCAATCAGCTCAACTCAGGGACGTAACCTTGAAGCAGCGTGGGACAGAACCAAATTGTTCTTCGTTTCACTGTCGAGCGGACCGTTCATGGACCTTTCAAGATAGCTGATTGAGATGTCAATCAATGGTTACGGCATGGAGGAACGACGTCGGCGCACTTGATAATATGATTGAGCGGTGTCCGAACTAAAGTCGGAGTCCATGAGTAGGTCAGGGCTCTGATGCAGAAAGGTCGCAGTTCAATAAGGGAACACTAGCTCATGAGTAGCATTCGATAACATATGGCTAGTCGACTTGGTCGTCTCAAGTGGATTTTGTTTGTCTCCACGCCTCGATGAACTATAAGTATTTTACATCAGCCTGGCCAGCAACGATCTTTCTCATCAGTTACCAAATCCCTACCTTTCCATACACCAGCGCCAGCACACCTGTTGTCCGTCCATGTACGGCATCTGTTAGCCACGGTCTCGGACCAGATTTGAAAGATTCCCGAGGCCCTAAGCTCGCTTGGGCGTCATGTATTCTTGTAAGGTTTCCCAGCCCGATGGACCTCGCGTAACTGCTCACGTCTCAGGAAGATTATAAAGTCTTTCCTCCGCTAGACAATGGAACACATAACAACCCTGCAACGACTTCAAAACCCACACACGGGTGAGTAGTTATCTCAGTAGTCGGTAACTTGTTCCTAACCTGTCGTCAAATGCAGATCCGGAAAGTCATTGATGACAGCTTGGGAGGCTTGAACGGTCCTGAAATAGATTACTAAAAAAGGTACTTCCACTTAGCCAGTCATTCGCAACGAATATCGATGTAACTTACTCAAATTGCTTAAGCCACAAATATTCCGGCATGATAAAACTTTATATGTTGATTCGGTCCCAAAATCTTGGTCCCGCCTCCTCTCCGGTCACAAGAATACCAAAATATGCATCAAATAACCCAAGTAAGTCGTCAGCGCTACTGACAATATATCCGGTCTATTATCAAGTCAACAATGGGTATCAGCAGGAAGGAGTCAGTCATCAATGATGCGCACCGAATGGCGATCGGAAGTCAGTGTATTGATCTGTGATAAGGGATGTAGTAGACATGAGAGAATTGTCACACAGAAGAATGGGCGGGACACAAACCAGTTCCCTCGTGTGTAATCGTTGTGCATCGCCCAATCTCTAAATGTTCGGAGAGATTGACTGGCTCAAAAGGCGCGGAGCATCTTGTCGCACCAGGAACGAAACACGCAATCCTGCACTGCCGTAAAAATGACAAGTAACGAGGCCCCAGAGCTTACCAAACGCCTTGACCGGCTGTATGCAGACAATGTGCGCGGGGAGCAACCAGAACGACCGATCAATAAAAGTGATCAGAGGTGGTCATGGGAAAAACATATAGGACACATATAACTGACATTGAATATTGGAGCACGAACTCCCATATTTTCGAGATCTAGATCGTGACATCTCCGACAAAAGAGGGAGACTTATGTAGAGCGCTATATTTGATGTGAATGAGACTCATGGCGTGAAGGTAACGACGTCTCGTGTTCTTAGTCGTTCATGAGCGTGGAGCCCAGTCACGGAGGTGAAAACGTACGAGGGGTTCTTCAAGTTCAGCCTTGTCCCTCAAAACGATGCGTGCGGTAGGCTCCGAACGGTTGTAGGGAACCGAATCTTAACTACTATAAAATATTATGGATATGAACAAAGAGACAACACCTATACTCACTGGTCATATACAGGTCCTTTATGACTCTCCGTGAACATGACCACCAACAGCGGCAGCTCCGGGACCACACACCCGTCTGGGAATATCAGCCACGGGGAAAGTAAACTTTGTACAAATCCCCCGTCACAGTTCTCTGGCTTCGCCATCACCTGTCCACTCCAGGCCTCATCGAACTAGTACACTAACACACGGTGGGACTGCTGCGCCAGGTATTTAATCACACCAGCGGTCACTTTCAACAACATACCAAATCCGAAGCAGCCCCAGGCCGCTCATTCATTTGGGCCATAACGGCGAGTGCGTCCGTCATTCCAACCGCGCCAGGCGATGCTGTTTTACGTCGACGTGGGTTACGGTTAGTTTTAGGTGGGTTGATGTGCTCCAGGGGTGAAAAATATATTTCAGAGGATCCTAATGAAGAGTTCGAAGATGACGAAACGAGGCCGCTGTGTCCGTATGGCAACGGACCCCGTTGAGTCAATCTCCGTAGGCGGTCAGGGGTTTGCAAAGTTGGTCGTGTCAAGGATATCATCCGCACTAGGCGCCCAATCCGTCTTGACCTTCGAGGCCAGCCACAGAATGACGTATATATTGAGATCAAGTCAACGGAGGAGCCCTTGGCTGTGCACGCCCGGCGCGAGTGGGTGTATCACTAAAACCAGGACTAACCGACGACGGCGCTGCTATGGTGGGAGGATCCTTGTCGGGAACCGGGCTGGGTCTTGGAAACGAGAGTACCAGCGCCTGGAGATGATACAAGTGTGTTATTCGGGCTGCCTTGTGGGGTGTCGTTTGGAGGGACAAGACTAAAGGACGAAGTGGGCGGATACAACCGGTTGAAATGGCCAGATTCTAGCTCAAACTCCATAACAATCAGGCCCTGCTTGAATTATTACCGGTTTGAGCACAGTGGACGGTGTACCAGCAGGTCCAGTAGTGCCTCATCTCGGGATGGCATAGACCCAGACTCTCCCCAACCGCTGAGCACAAAAGCATGAGCGGAATTGTCCTCGTTATCGGAGATAGTATAGATCGGATCAGTGAGAAATTGAATATTGTCCCAGAGGAGTCCAGTAGAAATTTCGGTTAGTGTATCAGTAAAAATTCCAACGAAAAGAGAAAGCGAGGATAAGGGGCTCAGTCGAATTCTGTGATTTCTTGTCATCGCCATTGAAGACGAATGTCCTGACCTCTGACACCTGATGGATTACCAGTGTATCTTCTGCACCCTCCACAGCTATCAATACCCAAAACTTTGAACCGCGCTACGTGTCCTGATAGGCTAGAAAAAGATGTCATGGTTACCCACTCTTATAGCGGGGGAGCGCTTACTTCGTCCTCACACCGTTGCAGTCCACCTTCCCATCCAAACACCACGTGGTTCCGATGCTCATCCATTGCATATTTAATACTAAACGTGACACACTCTTCACTGTCACTACTTATGGAAAGCCGGAGCACCTTGCTGCCAAGACTTATGACAGGACCCCGCAAATAACTACCAAAAAAAAGGAAACATGAAGGCACAATGTGACTACACCTCCAAATACGGTACACATGACAACAATGATCATATTTATGTCATGTGTGACACACAGAAAACTAGCTGTGTGTCACCTTATCACACACAAGAGAATATTCCCAGTTGTCCTGTAGTATTTGATTTTGCTGCATGCTCCACTATATCTACCAACCCAAGTTTGCATACATATACTCTCATGCATATACTTTCATCTAGACTATGAAATATATTATATTTTTGAATGAGGGTATACATGTGATTATAGTATACTGAACTACAAGTTTTGAAGAGCAAACCATTCACAGTATTTGTTGTATTTGTGATTACAAAGAAAGAGCTCTACCATATGCCTAATATTCCTATTTCCAAAAAAGTGCTCTTCCAGATCTCTGGGCATTCATTTACTTGTTATTTTTATTATATATGATAGAATACTTATGAATGAGTCATAATCTATGGGTCTGTTAGCAAAAGTTTGCCTTTACCTGACCCCATATTAGTAACATCAACCTGAGCATAGAGGGAAAATACCTATCCTGATAATTGGAAACAAACACCATTCCTTCTATAACCCTGGCCTCAATTATAACAAGTTTTTCTTTCCAGTTGTCTGTATTATCATTTGCACTTACTATAGCTGTATTCTATATGACTAGCTCCACAGTATATTATTTATCTAATATTTGTCATCGAGGCTGTACCCTCTAACTCACATTATGTACCTTTCCCTCATATATTTCATGAGCTGACTAATTACTATCGCTCCAATTATACTACTGGACACTGCTGATAATATTACAGTGTTTCAAGGGACTTTAGTGTCATTGCTGACACAATTATGCCTATTATTACTCATAGGTCTTAGGGTTTGCTACCTAGACATTTAGTATATAAAGCAGCATGTATTTTCTTTATTTAAATAAGACAATCTACTTGATTATCTACTTTGCTCTACTTGACTCTCTTAGCAACACTTAGTTTAATTTACCATTTACTAACCTACACTATCAGAAAGTCAGATCATCCATCTGCTACTGCATATTACTATACTGTTCAACAGTCCACTACAAAACTTCTTGTCTCCTGTTCTCCTTAGCAGTAGTCGGAAATTGGGAGATCAAAAGTGTTGATATAAAAACTACCTATTTATATGACAATCTGGATGAAGAAATCTTTATGGAGCAACTGGAAGGATTCATACTTGGATATAATAAAGTGTGAAGATTATAAAAAGCATTGTATGGCCTTAAGCAAGCTAGCTTGGCTTGGTGGCATGTGATGACAAAATCACTGCTTACCATAGGTTTCAAGCAATATCTATCCAATGCTAAAGTATACTACAATTGCTGTCCAAAGACTGGCTTAATCATGATTGCCCTCATCTATGTTGACAATATTGTCTTTATGGGCAAGAAGTACCTCTTCTATTACCAAATAAAGAAAAACTTCATGGAACAATGGGAATATCATGACCTTGGAGAAATTACCAAGTTTCTCAGCATGACTATCTCACAGGACTAGAAGAACAAGTAGATGTTGAAGTTTCGGACATATTCTAGAAATAGACTATGAAGTCATTATGACAATAATAGACTGATCTGTTACTTTCCAGTAACTTCAATCTATAAGTAACTTCCTATGAGTTGCTCTGTATATGATGAGAGTCATAAGTACTTGATAGATTATTCTACATAGTACCAATGACTAGATACTATGTTCCGCAGTATTCCACAGGCACTACGCCGCAGTTAAAGGGAGTCATAAGGAACATTCCATGTATTCCTAGTATTTTATGTAGTATAACTCACCTATATGTATATAAACCCCATATAGCAGACCTAGTTCTGTATCTTGTTCAATCGAACAACTTCTCTCATCATTTCTTACATTCTTCCAACCCAAATACCAACTTACTTGACTTCAATCTTGTCGATACTGATATTGACCATTTCATCAATAATATCTGTCTATCCGAATTACCTTTTTACAGGTATCAGATAGAAGCTTATTATCTCAGTGAGTAGACCTTACGTTCTCTCCTACTGCGTTTACTGCTACCCCCAGCAAACAACTCATTATGGTTGTTTTCTCAATAGGTTATGGGCCTCGGTAGCCTTACCAATGGTTAAACCATTATCATCCCTTCTAACTGAGATAGGATGATAGGGCTTTACCTGACAGAGTTATCCTTGTATTTTGATCATTGCTGATATAAGAATTTTCTTCTAGAAAGAAATACACTCGATGAAGATATTATGTCTACCAATAATATTGTTGTTGGTTTGCCTAAGCTCAATAGGCCTAAGAACTATGCATTCTAGTCTAAAAGGTTTCAGGATGCCCTAACCCTCATTTCTGTCACTGGCTCTAACCAGTCCAGATGGACTGTGACAGACCAGGATCTCTCCCCCAAAAATCCTGCCGCCTTAATAGAGGAGAATAGAAGGAGAGAACAATTGAGAGGTCAGGTATTGGCTATTATAAATGGCACTTTACCTGATTCCCTATTACTCCATAGACATGACGCTCCTGGATTTCTTTGGAATAACTTGAAAACCCGCTTTGGGACACCTTCTCCTGCTGCAGTATATTCAATTCTCCAAAGGATGCTGTGAAAGTGCATCTCTGGGAATCAAGATCCAGCAATGGAAATAGCTGAATTGAGAATAATGGCTTCTCAATTAGAAATAGCTAAGGTAAAATTGCCAGAAATTCTTGGTACGATAATCGCTTTGAACGCATTACCACCTGATTAGAATGCTGTGGCGCAAACAATATTAGCCAATAATAATGATGTTGTAGATATGACCTGGGAGGTAGTTCAGCAGGCTATAAATACTAAATGGTCAAGACATGAAGGATCCAGACCCTCCATGTCTAACCAACAAGCTTCATATGCTACTACCGCTAACTACCAAGCTCACCCTCAGGGCAACTTCCCCAGGACTCGCCCTGGACCACCCTGGAACTGCTTCCACCCTAGAGGCAATACCAGGGCCCAGCTGGTGAGAGGACCTTGCCACCCTGCCAATCCGAGTGGGCAGCCCCCTCAGCCTTCTCCTCCCACTCCTACCTGGATTAATGTCCAGAAAAAGAAGAAGAAGCCCAAGAAGTGCCAGGGTAAACCTCAGGCCTACATGGCGGGCTTTGCCGCTACTACGGAACCAGTAGTCTGTTGCTTCACTGGTCTGGGAATGACCCCCTTCAACCTGATGAGGCACATGGATGCACCTAGACCCACTCCCACTCCCGCTCCTCCAACCACTTGTATTTTAGTGAGTGAGAGACCTAAGCCTGTTACTTGGGTTAATCCCAAGAAGGTTCAGCAGGCATGAGAAAATGCTCATGCTGAGCTCAAAAAAAAGGTACGTGCTGAAGCACGAAACTTATGTTTCACTGCACTGCTTGAGAACTCACTGCGGATCCAACAGGTGATCACTTGACGCAACTGTGTCATTGGTCCTTCGCCCATACAAATAGTGAAGAAATGTGCTCTCAATTGCTATGATCGAAGAATGCACGAGGTCTTTCATTCCTGCACCCAACAAGGACGATCAGTGACACCTCCCAGTACACCTTCTGTTCCTTCAGGCCACCTCCCAGGTTGTACCTGTGAGGGATACACAAGGGTGAGTAAATGGTTCCTAAAGTATAGTAACTCCGATATTAATGCGACTTGCATCTGCTTTTCTTTCCTCTTACCCCTTGGTTTGCCATATACCTTATTGGTTTCTCCCAAATTCGGGACGAAAATTAATTTGGCTATACACCATGTGGTAAAAATTCCAAGCATGGACTCTGTTGCCCGGGGTGATTTGCTTGAACCTGGAGAGGTTCAGCCATTCTACCTTCCTCCTCCAGAGGAAATAGTAGCTCTGGCCATTAGGACCTATGAAGAGGAGTTCCTTCCCTCTGATGGAGTATTTTCAGAGTAAGAGATATTCTCTTACTCAGAAAAACAAGACCACTTATAGGCAACCTACCATACTTACAGTGTTGGTAGACGAGACCTTCAAGCGGGTTGAAGGAGAGCAGGAGGTCGAAGACCTCATAGCGCCAGCTCAGGATGTTGCTTACAACATTCGCAATCCCAGAAACCCTGTGAACATTACTGGACCCTCTTCTGGACCCTTTACGAAGTCTCCTAAGTCTGAACCTTTTGCTTCGGCACCTCAATCTGAGGTGTCTCTTGGACTTTCATCGACCAACTACAGAAGTGACTTCAAGAAGAAGAGAGGAGCTAGGTACGTGATCAATTCAATCTCAGATACTCTTACTAACCCTGATACACAGTCCTATCACCAATATGCTGACTGGCTGACTTCACAAGAAGAAGGGCAAGGGCAAGGGAAAGGGACATTGGGGGCCGGGCATATAGATATGCAATCGGGACCTTTAGGATCCCATAATTATGTTGTTACATATAAATCAATGAGTAAGAAGTGTTTTAACACTTCTCAATTTTCTTGTTTCTCTATGCGTATGCCCGATCAGTATTTAAGAGTACCGGATCAAATTAGATCTCAATTGATGAGCAATGATCAAATCATAATGCCACTAGAAGAATATAGTGACATATGGTTATTAGACTCAGGGGCATCATATCATTATACCCCTTATGTAGAAGACTTTATCAACTTTGAAGAACTCAAAGTTTCAATCCCAATTAAGACTGTAGGAGCACAAGGCCCCTACCTTAATGTGGTTGGTCTTGGCGCAGTTATGCTTAAACATAGAGTCTATAACGGGAAGACTGACAGCATTCAACCAATGCAGATATTAATATATCCAGTCTTCCTTCTAAAAGGAACCTCTGAATGACTAATGTCAGTGGGACAGTTATGCCAAGATAGCAAAACTGTTAGAACAGATGCCAATGAATCAATAGTAGTTGATAGCAAAGGAAATGCTATTCTTCAAGTATATCCTTCAGCAAGTTGCAATACTACTTTACATTTTGTTAATACAAAAATTGTACATTCAGAACAAGCAGCTATGACTGCAGATCCGATTGTTGGCTACAAAGTTGTACATGCGAGATTAGGACATCCCTCTAATCATATCCTCAATTATTTTGAGAAAAATACAATTGGGTTTACTCCAGTGCAGATTCCCGAGCAAAAACTAGTCTGTGATGGTTGTGCTAAGAGAAAGATGCACCAAAAACCCTTTAGAGAAAACCCTACACACACAAAACGTCCATTTGAAAGAATTCACTTGGATTTGGTTGAACTTCTGAT
Source organism: Chlorophyllum brunneum (assembly GCA_963576785.1). Lineage (NCBI taxonomy): Eukaryota > Fungi > Basidiomycota > Agaricomycetes > Agaricales > Agaricaceae > Chlorophyllum > Chlorophyllum brunneum. The sequence goes on along the minus strand of OY756144.1, from coordinate 1,930,819 downwards.
TCTTTCCTACCATAAATTTAAATAGGTCATGACCATAATAGATAACTTTTCCTCTCATGGATGGATTTGCTTCCTCCATAAGAAATCAGAAGCAGCAGAAGAAATGAAAAATTTCATTGCCTTAATTCAGACTCAATACGAGACTAAATTAAAATATCTCTATACTGATAGAGGAGGAGAGTATACAACTGATGAGTTACAATCTCATTTGCACTCATTAGGGATTATACATGAGACTAGTGCACTGCATATACACTAACAAAATAGTCGAGCGGAAAACTTGAACCGAACTTTAATGGATAAAGCAGAAGCCATGAGGCATCATGCTTGTATTCCTGACAGTTGGTGGGAGTTTTCTATAGATCATGCGATACATATCTATAATAAAACACCGGTATCATGGCTCATGTGGAAAATACCTTATAAAGTGTTGAATCAGAAGATTCCAGACATTTCCAAAGAGAGAGTCTTTGGCTGTAGTACTTATGTCTTTCTCTCAAAAGAGATAAGAGACAATAAACTGATAGCGAAGTCAGAACTCATGATTTTCCTTGGTTGGACATCAGATAGGAAAAACTATCGTTTCATGAGGTACCTAAACGGAAATGTAATCTATATATCTCCAACAGTCGTATTCAGCAAAGAACACTTTCCTAAATGTATTGGGAAAAAGCGAGAAGAACAGATGAACCAACCATCATCTTCTACTTCTCGAAGTACACCTTCAGAAGTTATTATCTTCTATGCCCCAGATCCATCTACTGGTTTACCTTTTGATAGACCACTGAGTCCTATATCCCAAACTTCTCCTGGAAGTTCTCCAGAAGATAGGACTTATAGATCTGTTCATGGGCACATTCCAACTCCTTTCCCTGAACCTAAAAAGAATAAAAGAAAGGGAAAAGCACCGAATATTGATACCGATATTCAGGAGGAGTGGGATGGTATTGTGCAAAACATTCTCTTTCCACCAAGAGAAGCACAAATACCAGAAGATGATGACAGTGATGAGTTATCATATGCTAATCTACCCAATTATCCTGAGGGTTCAAACCATCCACCTTCTCAAAGAGATGATCTGGATGTACAACCATTCATTCTCTATACCCCTGTTGAAGATGATCGGAATGCTGGTCCTTCTGTACTACGAGGTCACTTGGATCAAATACCGGTTCCTGAAATATCTCAGAGATCGCAAAGAACCAGAAAAGTACCTGAATGTCCAGGAAACTTCTATGGTTCTACAAAGCATCCAACCAAAATTCTCCAAGACTATGAGATGTTCTAACCTCCTAAGGCAAAGTTGACAAGTTCTACAAGTAGACTTATTAGACAAATTTGATTAGAGACTTCCAAACCTGGAATAATCGATAGACATTCTCAGTATGAAGCTTCTACATTAGAAAACTTATGCAGAGAAGGAGGAGTAGAGATAATTGATTATCTGTGCACTCAAAAAGTTGAATCACCATTAGTTCCTATTTTTTTCAAGGATCTAGATTGACTACCATCAGAAGAGAAATCAAAATGGTAGAAAGCATACTTAGAAGAGTTAAACTCACTCAGAGAAAGACATATTTATGACTTAGCAAAACTTCTGCCAGAAAGAAGAGCTGTCAAAAATAGATGGGTCTTCACACCCAAATCAGATGGTCAATACCATGCTCGACTAGTAGCAAAAGGATTCTCTCAGATAGAGGGAATCAATTACAATGAACTATTTTCACCAGTAGTCCATTATGAGACAGTGCAACTCATATTTGCAGTTGTTGCCCTCAACAATTGGGAGATACTCAGTTTAGATGTTAAAACTGCTTATCTCTATGGAAAACTGGATGAAGAACTCTATATGGAACTTCCAGAAGGTTTCAATACAGGTCGTGGTAATCTGGTTTGGAAATTAAACCGAGCCATTTATGGATTAAAGCAATCTGGACGACAATGGTAGAAGGAATTGACTAAGTCAACGACCGACCTAGGATTTGTCCAATCCAAACTAGATGCTGGAGTCTATTATTACTACAACCCTGAAACCAAAGAGCTTATTATAGCTCTGGTCTATGTAGATGACTCAATGTTCGTCGGAATTAGAGGCTCTAGACTTCTACATGAGAAGCAAGCACTCTTTATGAAGAAATGGGAATGCCAAGACCTTGGTCCAACCAAAGAGTTTCTTGGCATGAAAATTTCGCAAAATCCTATAAACCGATCAATCACCCTAGACCAAATGGATTATCTAGGAAAAGTACTTGATCAATTTAAAGTAATTGGAAAAGAAGAAATCCCATTACCAAATGGATTTATCTTCGAATCCAATACAGGAAAAGCGACACCTGACTTCATAAAGAGGTATCAACAGTTAGTAGGATCAGTTATGTATCTGATGATAGGCAGTCGGCCCGACATAGCTTTCGCCACTGTCAAATTATCACAACATATGACCAATCCAACTAAAGCGCATTACAATGCAGGCTTACATTTGCTAAAGTATCTTAATGCTACTCGCAAATATAGAATTACCTATAATGAAAGTTCTATGCAAGGCCTGAATGCCTTTTCCGACTCTGATTGGGCTGGTGATCCAATTAGTCGTAAATTTGTAACTGGATATTTCTGTTTATTAGCCAGCGGAGCAATTGCTTGGTTAAGTAGGAAACAGAAAACTGTTGCATTATCTTCCACTGAAGCCAAATATATGGCTTTGTCAGATTGCAGTCGACAACTTGTTTGGACTGTCAATTTGTTGGAAGAAATTGGTATCCGATTATTAGCCTCTTATCTCTTTGGTGATAATGAGGGCTCAATATTTTGGGCCAAAAATCCAGTAACAGAAAAATGATCAAAACATGTTGATGTCAAATACCATTACATCCATGATTTGGTAGAAGATGGAAAGATTGAAATATTCTCTGTGAAAGGTATAGAAAACCCTGCCGATATTCTCACAAAGAATTTAGATAAAATTAAATTCAATCTATTCCGACCTCGCCTTGGCTTGACATTTGAGTGATTAAAACTCTATATCAATACAGAGCAAGGAGGAGTGTTGAAGTTTTGGACATATTCTAGAAATAAACTATGAAGTCATTATAACAATAATAGACTGATCCATTACTTTTCAGTAACTTCAATCCATAAGTAACTTCCTATGAGTTGCTCTGTATATGATGAGAGTCATAAGTACTTGATAGATTATTCTACATAGTACCAATGACTAGATACTACGTTCCGCAGTACTCCGCAGGCACTACGCTATAGTTAAAGGGAGTTATAAGGAATATTCCATGTATTTCTAGTATTTTATGTAGTATGACTTGCCTATACTTCAATATGTATATAAACCCCATGTAGCAGACCTAGTTCTGTATCTTGTTCAATCAAACAACTTCTCTCATCATTTCTTACATTCTTCAGTATAACCCAAACACTAACTTACTTGACTTCAATCTTGTCGATACTGATATTAACCATTTCATCAATAATATCTGTCTATCCGAATTACTTTTTTACAGATATCAGATAGAAGCTTATTATCTCAGTGAGTGGACCTTATGTTCTCTCCCACTGCGTTTACTACTGCCCCCAGCAAACAACTTGTTACAGTTGTTTCCTCAACAGTAGATCTATGTTAATCAGATTTCATATTTTGATAAGGTTCTTGCTAAATTTGGTATTACTGTAAGGCCAACTCAAATACCTTTTCTGGTAGGATGTGCCTTCCTACCTTATAAGAGTACTGTTGACCCTGAGTTCTGCCAGAAGTACCAATAACTTATTGGATCCCTGATATATCTCATGATTGGCTCACGATTTGATATTACTTATGCTGTTGTGAAACTTAGTCAGCAAATGACTAGTCTATCAGAGGAGCATTACAAGTACAGTTTATACTTGTGCCGCTACCTTCTAAGTATGAAACACTATCACCTAGTCTTTAATGGGCAATCTAAGAAGTCTATTCAGGACTTCTCTGATTCTAATTTCATAGGATATCTTACTACATACAAATCTACTTCCAGTAACTTAGTCTTGTTTGCCAACAGACCAGTCTCTCAGTTAAGTCACCAACAAGCTACCACAGCACTGTCTACTACAGAAGCTGAGTATGTCACCATGTGCAAGACATTTTGTCAACTGATTTAGATCCATCAGCTACTAAGTGGGATTGGTTTTGAACAACCTACTCTATATCTTATGTATGATAATTTGGGTTCAACTTTTTGGGCTTCTAACCTAGTCATTGAACATGGATCCAAACATGTCACAATTCACTGGTATTTTATCCATAAACTCATTGAGATAGGTAGTATTGAATTATTTTATGTTAAGTCTGAAAAGAACTCTGCCAACATCTGTATAAAAAGTCTGGATACTGTTAAATTCTAATAATGTCACAATTATTTACCTATTCAGTTTGGTGCTTAATTCATATTGTACTTTGAACTAAAAGGAGTGTTGTCATTTGTACTTTCTAAGTTGTATTATATATGACTAGCTCTTCAGTATATTATTCATCAAATATTTGTCATTGAGGCTGCACTCTCTGACTCACATTATGCATCTCTTACTTATGTATTTCATGAGCTGACTGATTGCTATTGCTCCAATTATGCTACTGGACACCACTAATGATATTACAGTATTTTAAGGGACTCCATAGTCATTACTAACTCATTATGCATAGTTATTACTCATAGGTCTTAGGGTTTGCTATCTAGACACTTAGTATATAAAGCAGCATATATTCCCTTATGTTTTCTTAGACAATCTACTCAATTATTCTACCTTACTCTACTCAACTCATAGCAACTCTTTTAGTAACTTTACTGTCTACTAACCAAACTATTAGTAAGTCAGATTATCCATCTGTCACTGTGTGTTACTGTGCTGGAAAACATGTATAATGTAAGTCAGTGTTATGTCCAAACCTTGAACCTACATCAGAGATTATAACAAGTTCCCAGAAGCAATACCACTTGTTCTACCACTACAATCCAACAACACTATCATTGACTCTTTACTTTGACTAGCTTGGAAATATGTACCATACTTATATGTATGTGACACTAATGGACTCTACTTATGTACCATCAAGAACAACCTCTATGGCACCTGGAATAACAGTTGGAAAGCATGACCTACTACCAAAGAAACAATGCAGTACATCTACCCTTACATGTATACTTGTAGTCTAGTGCTCAAAGTACTCATTTACCAATAAGTTGCTAATGGAATCTATTATATAGAGATGCAACCAAGGAACTTATCACCAGATAATGAACTTGCTGTACCTAGTAGTGACAGTAATGACTCTTCCCATCCAGTATTGCAATCCACTCAAGCCTTTGTTGAGTCATCTGAGTCTTACCTCTCTAAAAAGCCAACTACACTGATATTGTCCCTATCATCCAATTCAATCAGCCAATGAATGCAATTCTTTTATCACTACCATCATCATCATTACCATCTACCACTTTGTCCTACATGTCTTGTAACTACAGCTGTTCCAATGAATCTCTATCATTATCATCTGAGATTTCCGAGGATAAGTAAGCACTTATCCATTTTATCTTTTTTAGTTTCACTTTGTTCTATATTTAGTTGTTTCACCTTTATCAGTTTTATGTCTATCTTTAGTAGTATTTCATCATGTGTTTCATATCTATCAGTTTCACATTGTGAAATGTATTTCAGTCTTATTATCTATACTCTGTAGTATTTATAGAAAAGAAGTAGTTAGTACAAATAGCCAACTGTATTAGAAATTCAAGGCTTAATCTTTGATCTTCTACAAGGATAGCCTTCTTGATTGCCTAAGAAAAGTTTCCATTAATAGTTGCTGTCAATCAATAGAAGATTACTTAACTACTTATTCTCTACTCACTCTTATCACTCAGAGCTACAAGATAAACAGGATTTCCATTTCTTGGTTAAGTAATAACAGTTTGATAACACTTGTTTATCCAGTTACTTGGTTGAGATAGGTATTAAGGCCATACCCTAAAGGTCACATCCTCTTCGATTGCCCTTAGTAGCCAAACCTATAATAGTCAGAGGGTGTAGCCTTGATGATGAATATTATATAAATAATAGACTAAAGAGCTAGCCACATGGAATACAACTAGTAAGTATAAATGACAACAATGATTCATTTTTTTGACTGCTTCAATAATGCATTTGCAAGTGCTCACATTCTGCTGAAGGCTAGTGAAGAAGTGGGGCTCATGCAAGTATTCCAAACCCATTGGAATAGCCTTTCATTTGCAAACACTTGTTGTAATAAGATTATAGTCTATGTAGGCCCCAGCAGGAAGATAAATGTCAATATTAGGGTTATAAAGGTATATGGTGCAATATCTTATAATAACTGTCTTATGTATTTGCATAGAAGTAGCATGGGATGTAAATTTTCTTGGTCTATATATTCTAGTACATGTTGGTACATAGTGCTATATAGTGTTACGAGGTGCTACGTCACATTTGCACAATAATCAGTTGTGGACTCATAAATATATTGAAAAAAGTTTAATATGTCTGACATGTCATGTGACAAAGTTCCTGGGGTCTCTGCCGAAAGCGGTAAGTCTTGGCAGCAAGGTGCTCCGGCTTTCCATACTACTATGTCCTGCGTCCAATTTCCCTAACTCTGGAATCCCTGCTAGACCTCCAGAGCCCTCATCCCTAATGCTGTCGACCTCTGTCGACTCGGCGCTGAGGATAAGGGGGATACACTGGTAGCAGGATAGGTGTATTCTTCGCTAAGGCATACCGACTTCGTTGTTAAAAAACATATGCACGGTGGAGAATGGTGTTGGAACACTGTGATGGCCTTCTTCTGCTGGAAAGTGTCGAAAATTTGGGAAGGCACTCGCCCTTTGTCGCGTTCCAAAGATGCGGGGAGATCAGCTAGGTTGTGTTTACGATGTGATGATGATGCCGAGGCACCGGGTTGAAATGGAAAACGAGAGGTACTGAGCGTTCCTGGCCCGAGAGGTCAGAGGATCGCTGGGATTCTCTCCAATTTGGACCAGGTTGCCTGAACTATCAGTGCTAGTGGTGGGAGCTGGGTCTTGCTCGAGCGAGAATAAGCGATGTCATTTTTACATGCGGGTTGGGAGGATACATGGTTGGTGGATCTGCTTCTAGGGAAGGAAACGGCGGGCTGGCTGGATGGCAATGAGGAGAGAGCGGACGGGATGAATGATGAGGCGGAGAGAATGTTTGTTTGTTTGGAGATGGGGATGAGAGCGACGGATTGTTCTTGCATGAGTACGCTGGTTGGACGGCGATGATGGCGCAGTTTCTCTCGCATGTGTACGATACATGAGGTACTCAACTCATTCCAAACATCCGTCCAATCGCATCCTGTACGCCCTCTTGTACCCCTAGATAATCATGTCCTCCATACAATGTCTTCACCAGCGTCACGTTTCGTTCTTTTGTTTTGTCACAGAAGCTTTCCATGTATCCAAATCCTGGCATGTCACTCCGTATAACCACCTGCTCCCTCGCAACCTGCCGCTTCTCAAGAGAGGATGACATCATATTGTACTCTTCCTTTGTGGCCCTGATTGCATTAGCTGGCAACTTGAGTTCGGGTAGTACGGCATCAACAAAGGCGTTGAATAGTACGTTCGAATGAGAATCTGGGATATCCCAATCGTTCTCTGCGTGCGCAATCAGTACCGGTCCGTCTATGTGCTATCAAGGAGTGAGTAGGCAGCTAAAGGGAGTGGCGTTGTAGCTTACTGGAACAGCTTTGAGGGTGTCAAATTTGTGAACCAAGGCCCGTGTTATGAGACCTATAGCATTCAGTTAGCCCCGCCAAGGTCAAATGCTTGATGACTTACTTGGGACCCCTGGAATCGTGGCAAGTGGTTTCATCAAAGGAACCAACCCCAGAATGTGGTATGTCTCTAACACCCCACGTATGCTTGAGAAAGGCTAAAATACCTCATTAATTGCTTCCCAATATAATGAGCATAACTTACACTCAGTAACACGAGTCCCTTGGGAGCAATGCCGTCTCGCGCGAGCTCCTTTGCTAGCCCAGCACTGACACCCGTGCCCAGACTGTGCCCTACAATCAAGACCTCATCGGCGTCGACACCCTTCCGGATAAGCCAGTCCCAAGCCGCTCGGGCATCGCGTATGAGGCCCAGTTCGCTTGGTGTCCCGGTACTATCAGCAAATCCCCGATAGTCAATCGCTAAAATGTTTGCGCCAAGTCGAGAAGAAAAGGCAGTATAGTGTTGTACGCGAGCATGGAAAGCACGGGTCGCAGCATTTCCATGGAAGAACAAAATGGTGGGATATTTCTGGACAGCTACGGGAATGTGCTTCGCAGGCAGTGATTCCCTGGTTGGATATGCCGGGAGTTGATGATAATAATGGTCCGACAAAATGAACCATGCCCCGAGGGACTCCCCATCTTGGGTAGGTATACGTATGTTCAAAGTTTTATTAGCTACATGTGGCGTGAGCTTATGGGCCATAGTGCGGTTGTGGAGGCGAAACATACGGGCAAGACCATACTTTTCTGGTAGATCGAAGTTTGCAAAGAGGGGAATCTTGATCGCATTGAGGTAAATCGCACTTGTCGGGCGGTGAGCTGTTAACTCCAACTGACGCGAGTTGAGCTTACTGTCTTTGGAAGAAAGGCACACACAGGAGGATGACTGCCGCAACATATAATACTCCTATAACGAGCAACACTTGGTGAATCTTGATCCAGAGCGCAGTTTTGCTTGGCTGTTGGGACTGTGCGACACCGTTATTTTGTGTCGTGGCAGTGTTTAAGACGTCAGCGTTGTCCGCCATGGTCGTAGGACAAGCGAAGGCTATTGGGTCGAGCAATGCCCAAGCTGCTGTGTGATTGGCTGGAGCGGAAACGCCGCACTTTCAGGACGCAAGCACGTGCAAATTGCCGATCGGCCAACAAACGGCTGCCAAATTTTGTGGAATGAGCTAATATATGTGGGTCAATTTCTCCACACGATCTGCACATGAATCCTATACCCCGCCATGTCAGCTAACCCCCCCTCTACTGTCCCAGACATAACGACCGAAAAACAAGATGACTCCGAACAGCCCATCCCGCAGAATATTGGTTCCAAGGCTACTTCTATGACTCTACAGCCTCCAAAACGCAAACGCCAAGCCTGGTACCGCCGCCTGGGTGCCGGAATTATCATGGACATCCGCGCTCGGGGCCCTTGGTATTTTAGTGACTGGACCGATGCTTGGAATTACCGTGTTGTGCCCGCCACCGCTCTCATATTCTTCGCCAAGTATGTACCCCACTCCCGTATAAGGTGCAGTAACGCCTAACGTAGAAATTCTATTCAGTGTACTCCCTGGAATTGCCTTCTCTCTCGACTTGATCGAAACGACCCGTGAATATGGCGTGGCGGAGGTTCTTATGTCGTCTTTTATGGCGGCATTCATTTTCTCGGTCTTTGGTGCACAGCCATTGACCATCGCTGGTGTTACTGGTACGCCTCTATTAGATAATTTGGACGACAAACGAAACATTGACCGACTCTCATTAGGCCCTATTACGGTGTTCAACAAAACTATCTTCGACATCATTCATCGTGAAGCCAACCCACCAGACTACCACCAATTCATCGGTTGGGTCTACCTCTGGGGAGCAATTATTCATTGGGTCACTGCCATCTTTAACTGTGGGTTAATCGTCAATCACCAGCTCCAAATGATGCTTCATCCCTCAACTGAATTCTCCGACAGGGTGCAACTTTCTTAAATACGTCACCTTATTCTCTTGTGACACTTTTGGATTCTACGTCTCCTGGGTCTACCTCCAATATGGAATCCAGGTTCTCACCCGCCAGTTTCCTAACCCAGGACCCAGCTATCTCACTTCAATCATCCTCGCCTTGCTCATGCTCGTCACCTCTTTTGTCTTCCAGTCGCTCGCACGGTCATCATACTTCCATCGTCACGTTCGCAGATTCTTCGCCGATTATGGAATGCCCATCAGTCTAGTCGCTGCGTCTGGAATGGCCTATTGGGGAAGGTTCAATGCCGCCAACCCGGAAACCCTTCCTGTCGGGCCGGCTTTCAAGGCCGCGAATGGACGCGAGTGGCTTGTAAGGTTTTGGCAGCTAGAGGGCAAATGGGTCGGAATTGCATTACCTTTTGGCATCGTACTGTGGATTCTATTCTTTTTCGACCACAACGTTTCAGTAAGTCCCTTCATGCATGCCGTGGGTGAAGGCTACAGCGAGTTGATTCCCTTTAATCAGTCCTTGATGGCTCAAGGATCGGAATTCCCATTGCGCAAACCTCCGGGGTTCCACTGGGACTTCTTCCTTCTCGGCGTTACAACTTTCATCGCAGGTCTCATCGGCGTGCCGGCACCAAACGGTCTCATTCCTCAAGCACCTATCCATACCACCTCCCTCGTTGTCCTGGGCCGCAATCCCAGGGCCGAGAAGGACGAGGAAGACCACGAATCCCGTGCTCCACCACGTCGTTCTTCGCGTTCCTCATCGCAGAGGTCACGAAGCTCAAGCTCACAAAGCTCGATGACCCATGACTCGGAACCGTCGCCTGATCCGAACAGCAACACTCAGGACTATATTGAGGTACCTGTTAGTGTAGTCGAGCAGCGAGTATCAAATCTAGCCCAAGGAAGTTTATGTCTCGTGTTACTCACCGGCCCTTTCCTCCATCTATTAAACCTCATTCCAAAAGGAGTCCTCGCAGGATTGTTGTACGTTCCTCCCCGATGTTAAATCTTTTATATTTGTGAACTTGGCTAAAATTTTACCTTAGCTGGTACATGGGGCTTGATGCTCTCCAGGGTAATGGGATCACAGGAAAAATTTTGTACCTGATTCAAGACAAGCGACTTACACCCCTCAATGAACCGCTGCGAAGAGTTCGCAAAACACGCATCTTGATGTTCGTTTCAGTCGAGCTTGTTGGCTTCGGCGCTACTTTTGCCATTACGCAAACAATCGGTTCGTCCTCGTCGCACGTCCACCTCTATGGGCAGGGCGACTCTTTAAATTCCCGCAGTGGCTAACTGACGTTATTCGTTTCCGACAACAGCTGCAATCGGATTTCCTGTCATCATCCTGTTGTTGATACCCCTTCGTATATTCCTTATTCCACGTCTGCCGTTTACTGCTGAAGAACTATCGATCCTCGATGGCCCAACAGCTTCCCCATTTGTAAGTCCTTCTACCTTGCTATCCCCAGCATTGCAGGTCATTGGTCTATTTTTATCTTCTGCTTGTTCCTAATCTTCAATCCCGATCATACTGCTCTACATTACTCTCAGTGCTTGATGGCGGCCTCCATCTTCGCACTTGGCATCCAAATGGATGAGAATTTCCGATCTAAATCATATTTTTATTCCAATCCTGTCATGGGCGCAGATCTACTCAGTCCCGCGCCCTTCCTATCTTTATTTTTCATCGTCTTTCCGAAGATGTTCCCCCCTCCACCACTCGACCACGTTTTGTATTTTGAATGGATCGTTTCCTTTTTCACCTGCACAACCAGCCACCGCCTTAGTTGGTCCATGTTATCCCTGCTGTTCCGTCGCCCGGCGCGAGTTCTACTTCTTTACTCCCTTGCCGGTCGATCCACCGCGTTCATGATACTCTCCATCCCAATACAGCTACCCACCCCTTATATTTTACACCCCATGATAAACCAGGACCTGCTCTTGAATTCTTTATCTTTGGCTTCGGATAATTTATTGCGTCACCACGCGTATCTTAACTTGTGTTTTACGCTGACATCCGACTTTGACCCTTGTGGCTGGTTTGGAATAATTGTTACTGACGCCCCCTTTCTGTAGACGATGGAATCGGTGGGGGGAACGCTCTAGGCTCCCACTTCTGGGCCTTACGACACCTGGCCAGGTTGTAGATGTGATCCCCGGATATATCACCCGTAATACAAATGTCCTTTTCCTGCTCCACAGTTTCGTGGTTCTGTACCGTACTTAGATTTGCAATTTGCTCCTTGTCTACTTACGAATAGTGGCAAGACTCGCATGGGGATAATTCTTTAATTTCATTCTAGACCATTTCTACCAGGAATGTGGCTTATGAAGATGCTCCCGAAGCGTGACTAGGCAAGAGCAGACCCAGGTTGACTGTTCGTATCTTTCGGCCATTACTTATCGGAAGTTCCTAGCAGAGGAACACCCACACAGTGTTATTTTAATTGGAGGCCGTTCCACGGTCCATGGAACGCGTGAATTCAAAACCCGATGGGAGTATCCCTTTCCCCCTGAAGCACCGCGAACTACCACAAGTTGGCTGAACCCGTAGAGTCCATGTGGAGTTTCTGATTCATCAACATCTCCCTGAGAACGTACCCTAACCAAAAACAGAGGGTATAAAATATCGCAGGCTGTCTTATCGATGGAGGAATAACCACTTCCGCTACCTTCTGCTGAACCTTACCCAGTGTGTCCGCTGAATAATGTCGAACCCAAGCGACGGCCAACTCCTTGGTGTTGTACTACTGATTAGGCATGGAGATCGCCAGGGTGTGATCATATCTGATAAGCTTGATAACCACTCAGGCTCAGTACTGACGGCTATGCTTAGGCTTTTACCAAGATCCCAACTCGTACACTCCCTTCGGCACTGTGGTTACGCCACTTGGAACTGTGAATGATGTTCACAAGCCCTTTTGTCCGTAGCTGATGTTCTGGCCTCCTTACTAGGTAGAGGAACAGCAAGTGGGAAGTTTCATACGACAGCGGTATCTCAAAACGACGTCCCCAAATTTCATTCAGGGGATCAACACCACTATTGTCAACAATGACCAGATCCACGCACGGGCGGATGCTGGAGGAGAGGGTGGCGTTATTTATAACTCTGCCGTCGCCTTCTTGCAGGGGCTCTTCCCACCTACCTTGACCGACAAAGATGTGCTTGCAAATGGAACGACGATCAATGCGCCCCTCGGCGGCTACCAAGTCAGTATTTGGCACCTTTGGCTTCTTCAAGGTCACGAACTAACTCACACTAATTTCTGAATTATAGTACATTCCTGGTGGGTTATTACCCAACAACCTCGCCTTAGGACGCTAAATTTGATCAACTTGAATTACAGTCGAGTCCGTTGAACCCACAAACGATATCTCCTTGGAAGGTTGGACTTCTTGTGGTGTAAGTTTAACAGGATATATCGCTTGTACCGACCAATAACAATCCGGCCCTCCAGGCCTTTGATACTGCGACCAAGGCTTTCTATGCCTCGCCCGAATTCCAGCAGAAAGCCACCCAGAACGCCGACTTTTTGAATTCACTTAAGCAATATCTTGATCAGCGACCAGTCTCTCTGGAGAACATGGCAAGTGTCTTACTATAATTGCATCGCGAGCCCCGTTGACCATTATAAAATAAAACCAGTGGAATGTACGTGCCCTCACCCATGATAGCACATTAAGCCTGAAAACTGCATATCAAGATTTACGACTTCCTGAACGTTCGATCCATTCATGACCCCGACTTTGCTAAACGCCTTCCTCCCTCTGTACTTGCACAAGCCCGAGATCTCGCAAACTTCCACGAATATGGTGTCTTCAGCTCCCCGGATCCGGACGGTATCGGAAACAGTAAGTTGGAGTCAACGATGCTGGGATTTGACACTGACCGGAGTGCGTGATCAGTTGCTGGTAGAACCATTCTACCCTCCATCTTGGACGGTTTTGCACAGATTGCTGATTCCTCTAATCCCCTCAAAATACTGTACCAGGGGATTTCTTACAAGCCCTTCCTCTCTTTATTCAACATGACCGGTGTTGCGCAAGAGAAGCCTGAGCTTGCTACAATAGGTAAAATTCCACCAACCCTGCTAACGGGCATAAATCTTGACAATAGACTCACAGTTGACTATGCGGCCGCCGTCGCTCTGGAAGTCCGTTCCTCGAATGACGGCCCGGTTATCCGCTTCACCTTTAAGAACGGGACGCAGGACAGCGACTTCAGGGTGTTCAACTTGTTGGGAGCCTCCAGCGATGTACCGCTCACAACGTTTGTGGATCGCCTTTCTGTAAGTTTGAGTCTGTTGATCGTCATCCAATTTGATGTAATTGTACGGTAGGGTGCCGCCATCAATGGCACTGCAACCTGGTGCACGACATGCCAGAACAGCAATGACAGAGGTTGCGGTGATATCACACTTGGTGCTCATCAAGCAATTGATGCTGAGGTACTTCATCCCGTCGGTGCAGGCTTACTGGGCGCAGGAATGGCATTCATGTTGATCGTCCTTCTCCTCTTGTGTTCCGTCGGCTGCATCAGGTTCGGAAGGAGGGGTCGGAAGAAGCAACAAAAATCTTCGGATGTGAGAGCCATGGGGATTCTCCGTTGCTATGGCCGAGTTGTTGACATTGTTTTACAGGATGGATCTGATGTCAAGGTATAAACACGTTCACAGTTAAATATCACGTTCCTGTATTGGAGGAATTATTACAAGAAAATAAGTGACTTGTATTGTGTAGTGAATACCATACATCCACGTCTAGGGGTGTAACATTATCAAATCAAGAGTTCTCGTCGTTGGGGCCGTTCATCATCTCGTCATAATCGGATCTTTCGTGAAACTCGTCTAGGGCACGGATGAACGGTATGAATTCGGATAGAGAAATTTATCGCACCACTATCCCCAGGTTCTGAATCTGTCTCCTCATCCGGGTAATCATTCTTGTAATATTCCTCCGCTGAAGGATTTAGGGAACATGAAATGAAACCATGACTCCACTCACCATTTGAGTCTTCATCAGCCTCGTCCTCTGCTTCAGAACCAGAATCTGACTCATCAGAGCCGAGTACAGAGATAGGTAGACCGGTACTTGGAAGAGGAATCAACAGATCGTTTGGAACACAGCATGGGCTGTAACGCACAGGGTTCCGGTTCTTGAGGCAACTGAGTTCCATTCACTCAAAGTTGCGGGTCTGTGATAGAAAACGTCCCACACGTAATCACCGGACTCATCATCGGAAACGGATGCGCTACCCTTGGTGTTTGACGCTATCGTCATGGAATCAGTCGTTGAGCTGGGCACGATGTCGTGGACTTCATACTAACCGGTCAGACGACACTAGCGTTTGATTAAAGAGACTCACTCTTCAGATAATCGTTTAATAACGGTAGGAATTTTTCCATCTCGAGGTCCGGGACACTGGTTTGCATGGGTTTCCGTTTGGATAAGATAGCGTCATACATTCGGAAGTCAAGAGAGTTATTTTGCAAGTCTTTCGACGAATACACTTTCGGTCTGAGGGCGAGTTATATCCAGGGCGACTCAGAGGAACAATCAGACGTACGGGTTGGTAGCTTGTCGTTCTCTTGGAGGCTCCCGCTCGGCAGGTGAAATGATGGTATACCGCGGGGTTTGGTCACTCTTGGAGCGTGTCGGGGAAGCAGGGATTTCATGTCCTACAGGTGGGACCGTCGACTTTGTCTGGAGTTTTGTGGCATCCTCCTTGGCCAGTCGGGATATTTTATTCTAGGTTCTTGGGCTTATAGTCTCGAGCAAAAGATGTGATGAAGGCTCACCTGAATATCCTTCTGACTCTTTTCGTCTTTCCAAGCACCACCCTCCACTGTATGAGCATACTGAAATACGCCAACACCACCGCGAGACTTTTTTCGGCGAACACGAGACTCGACCACTGGAGGCACATAATGAGTATTCAGAGAATTGTTGGTATTGTGGATCACCTAGCGCGTCCAGGGGCTCTTCGTTCCTTTTCCGCTTGATACGTAGGATTGTGTATGACTGTGAAGTCGCCGAGGGGTCGACGTCCATGGTGGTTTGAGTAGGGGCCTGCTAAGGAATAAGTTGGACAAGAGCGTCACCAGCCGTCATCCACGTGGGCCCGTATTCATCCAAACGTCATCTCTTCGGCCAGCCACACTCAGGGTCGTCCGGAGCAGCGCATTCCATCATCCACAAACCATGTCAGCGGATCATTGCACTACACTCGAAACTACTATGTGACTCATGTACACCAGAGCAGTTGGGCGCAGAATGCTGGCCGTCAGATGCAGTCATGACCATTTCTCCCTCCCGAGTATGAACCAACTGCGGTGAAACCAACCCTCCGTGCTCGAGGAACATGGCCTCCGTTGCAAGTGAAGCAATAAGCCTAGTTGTAGAGCTGGCATTACCGGGCGCTCCAAGTTTCATGTATCGACTATCGTTTTACGCCGCGATGGATTCCCGTACAGCTTCACAGAGCACGAACACTGGTGATGGATACCCAGACGCTCATATAAGCTGGCAGGTCTTCTGTCAGACAAGCATCGACCATATTTCCTGCTCTTAGACATGCTCGCCGCGGCCCTGATCTTCTTTATCATAATCTTCCTATGGTTTCAAACACAGCCTGCAAGGACGGCTTGCAGAAAATTCTTGCTTCGCTCTCGCATCCAATGTTGGTACGGGCGAACATTGAGTGCTCTCCCCGAAACTTACTGAATCTTTGCGAATCCAGGACGAATTATGACTGCGATACGATGCGATAATTAGTGGAGGTTGGAACATTGGTGCCGTCCCATCCTGCGAGGGTGAAACGTTGAACATACTCGGATAACGTGAAACATTCGATGTCCTGATGTGTACACAGAAGGACTATATCAACCCACATAGTGGTCCGGGATGATCAACTAGTCATTTTCGTGTAACGTAAATGAATTTAAAGATCATCCTCAACTGGCCCAGTTTTTCCTGGACTCCCTGCAGCTTTCCAAGCAGCCAGAATCAAATCAACCACGTCGTCAACCCCAAGACCTTTGCGGACGCTGGTGAAAACAGTTGGGCCATCGCCTCGCATCAGCTTCGCATCTCGGTCCATGACTTCCAGAGAAGCGCCAACGTGAGGTGCAAGGTCAGTCTAGGGGGTGTATCACGGAAGAACGTGGAGCTTTAACTAGATTGTTCCCTTACCTTGTTAATGACGAGAAGGTCAGACTGAGATATTCCAGGCCCACCCTTGCGCGGAATTTTGTCTCCCCCCTGTGTAAGGCGACAATCACTAAGATGCACATTGTTGATGAAAAAAAGTTAAATACTCACTGAAACGTCGATCACATAGATGATATAATCCGCCAATTCTCGAGAATAATTTGCAGCTAAATTATCACCGCCACTCTCCACGAATAGCAATTGGCAGCCAAATTTTGTCTGGAGCGTTTCTAGGGCACCCATGTTGGCGCTGATGTCTTCACGGATCGCAGCGTGTGGGCAGCCACCAGTTTCAATAGCAAGAATACGCGTGGGAGGCAGGGCACGGTTCTTGATAAGGAACTCCTGGTCTTCGCGAGTGAAGATGTCGTTCGTA
The DNA here is from genome assembly GCA_963576785.1 of Chlorophyllum brunneum. NCBI lineage: Eukaryota > Fungi > Basidiomycota > Agaricomycetes > Agaricales > Agaricaceae > Chlorophyllum > Chlorophyllum brunneum. The sequence continues at coordinate 1,913,474 of OY756144.1, read as the reverse complement.
ACGGTCGCTGGGGTCCAAACTTTTCAGTGGACCTGCAATATTTTAATAGCTCGATGAAAGCCTCGAACCGATGTTATACTCTCTCCTCAACTTCTGACACAAGGCCAAAGTCAAGGCGGTCTTTCCCGACCCAACCGGACTGTCGATATAAGACTGGTGCTTCTGACATTAGATCAAGAACCGCAATGGCTCACCCCCCAATACCTATGGTAAAACCACGCTCCTCGAAACTTCGTGCGCTATAGTCCGGTAGGTCGCGCTCGGAGAACTTGCCTTCAACCCTGTGAGCGATCGAACCCGAGGAAGATGGGGCAGTAACTCACCTGGATTATCTAGTTGCTCATGGGTGTGCCCGTGGTCTCCCCCGTGTTCATGGGAATGTGAGTAAGATGCAGCTTCTGTTGTAGAGCTTCCGAGGTTGTTGATAAACTGAACACTCATCGCGAACTGGACTGGGACCCGTAATCACAATTGCATGTTAGATGTGGGGTACTCGGCCCGGAGTCGGATCAGAAACTCCTAGACCATGGTTAAGGTTGGCGCACCTTGTTCACGAGATGAAAAGATGTGCCGGCGCCATTGTAGACTATGGCTCGTCAAGCGACGGTGAGGTCTCAGCCGAACCTCCACCTCCCAAGAAACGGTGAGACCATTTTCTTTCTCATCTTCCAACTAGCTGTATCTGCTCCCCTGTGTCTACAGGACACTCCCCGCCCTATCCGCCAATCTCGTTGTATCCACCCCTCTAGACAACCCCGCACTTCACCAAGGTCGCACGAGGACAACACCTCATGTAGACGGCAATTGGGCAGCCCATGTCTACGTGTCAATCAGTATCCCTAGATCACAGACATTATTCTCCCTTCTGGACGCGGTTGTCACTGAAGCACAACGAACAGTTCCGTCGCTTCACAGTTTCATCTCCAGCCAAAATGGCAGAAAACATCGTCTGGAGCTCCATATATCCCTGTCGCGCCCAATCTTCATCCGAGCCCATCAGAAAGAAGAATTGAGGCGAGCGGTCAAGAAATTGGCACAGCGTTCGTCGTGAGTATAACTCCTCTCGCTGTGGCTGAATCAAGCCAAATGACCCACAACCAATTTCAGATTTACTCTGTCCTTCACGTCGTTCGCGGAGCTACAGAATGATGAGCGCACACGAACCTTTCTGGCGATGGAAATTGGCGCTGGTCACCATGAGGTCTGCTCTCCTCCGGTTACACTATCACTGGCGTTGACACTCGGGTCGTTACGTCTTCCAGCTGAAACGGCTTTGTACTGAGTTGGAGCCACAGCTCCAAATCTTCCGCCAATGTGGTTATCACTCCAGCCCTCGCTTTCATGCATCCATCGGATGGGCTCTCCTCGATCACCACACGGAAATAGAGTCTGGTCCTGCTGTTAGCGAGACGACGTCCAATCCCATTGACTCGCCCGGTTTCGGTGGGGTAAATGGGACCTCTTCGGAACCTCAGGTCCCAGTTAAATTCACAACGATTCCTGGCCTTCCAGAGGGGCTGATCGCCAGGATAAACCACCAATTCGGGGGCCGTCTTTCTTCCCAAGCGGTCGGGTCATTTGACGTCGAAAACATTGCTGTGAGAATAGGGAATGAAACTACGTCTTGGGCCTTTAGCGGTATGTGAGGCACCCCGTGTATTCAGCAGACTACTACCCTCAAGATTCGTTCCGGCCTCCACAAATGCTATACTTGTTTCTCCGCGGATATCATTGTTCTGATCACTGTGCCCGATCCGACGTGCGCATTCCTTACATAGGGTGCGTTTCCACTGCATTGAGTATGTCTCTCTACCCTTCCATGCAGTAATATCTTACTATATCAGCTCCGCTCAACCACCGCGACTACAACGAACTCGGCTATGCCAGAGAGCGCTTGTTCCTACCCAGAGCCAGCTTATTTTCCGACCTATATCCTTGCAGGCCCTACCAGATCCAGTAGTTGCCCTTCAGATGAGTAAAGTGGGCCCAGTAGGCCTCATCCTGGTTTCCCACTTTCATTTGGCTAGTACATTCTGAACCTAGTACTAATCTATTCACGCGGGCATAGCTCTCGCTCATATGGGGTTTAGCAAATGTGCCCCTTCCCCCGTTCCCCACTCTCTAGGCTCTCGATGTTACCATCAGATCCTGAGAAAGGACGAATGGGAGCTTAAGCGACAGGGGTGCTTTATATGATGTCGTCGGGGATAACAGGATGTTGTATTTGCTCTCGGATAGAGCCCCGAGCACAATTCTGGCACTTTCGGCTGATGATATTTCAGTGGCATTGGGCACACTTGTGCTTCCTAGATGTACCCTTACTATTGATAGTTCGGATTGGCTATCAGTTCGGACGAACATTCATACCTTCCGCAAATTTTCAATGCGAGGCATAAAAATACATGCAAAGTGAACGACATGTGCTACAGTACTTACTGTGAAATGCTGATGCGGTCACGTTGAAAATTGCTGGGGATACAAAATGTCCATCCGAACTGATAACCAATCCGAACTACCAGCAGTCAATAATATATCTTCGACTTTTTCCCTCTTACCCCAACAGAGATTACGGCGTCCCATCATTCCAAACAAGTGGATTTCGTTCCCACTGTCGGGTCAACGTCTTGTATCCCAGGCGAAATTGAGGGCTGATCTCATGTTCACACCTTTTAGGAAGAGTTACCAAGGGTCGCATTCGACCTTCCATGGTACTACTCTCCGTTTTGTGCTGTACCGGTAAATGCAGGTAGAGTGTTTATATAACTTTATGGTACAGGGCGGTCCACTTACCGTGGAAAAAAGCCGGAAGGAAGAAACCATACTGGTATGATTAGGAGGTTTAGGCAATCCAACACGAAAACACCCCTGGGGAACAACCTTTTTCCTTCTGTCCTCATCCTTCACGTATGCTGGCAGTAGTGTTATCGATGAATAGCTCGCTACAGTTGAGCCCTCGGTATTTTCCCAGCGAAAGTGAAGGATGCCTGCGTCTCAACGGTACATCGTCTCCGACGAGATCGACATATACACGTGGCCCACGAGCCCCACTCACGGAAGGATAAAGTCAGACCGACCAGTGTTAGACATGGGACGTGGGACCATATGGGCAGCAATCATCGACCACCGAGGGGGCTAATGTTTAGAGATGGTAAATCTGGGGTATGTTGACCAACACTCGGAGTGGACGAGGGATTTTTTCTATCTTCGCCGAGGCACGACGTACATGTGTATCATAAATTCCATCTTTATTTCTCTCTGAGGATCACCAGCTCGAAATCTCTCCCTGATTGGGACAATCGAGATTTAGTTCCAGCCACTCATATGTTTATGCGATTCGATACTATTTTTCCAATCTTCACATGTGGGCTGTGTGTCATTGCTGATTGATTCTTGACCTATCGCGAGGTCCGAAACTAAAGAAGGAACATCACGCACAAGAGGCAAGACAGAAAATACACTTCCCTACTGACATCCCACATTCCGCCTCCGTTTAAGGTTGAACGAATTTCAGCTCCATCTTTCGACATAATATGTCAGTGCGCAGTGCCACGGAGGCAATTCGGAGCTGACCAGATGCGTACATTTTCCATTTCAGGAAAAAGCCGACGTTGATCGAAAGGTTGTTCGCCGTCGAATTGCCGATGCGAACTAGAGGGAGACCGGACGGGGGTGGGGCTGAGCGCAAGTAGGTCATGGATGTCAGTGACGATGCCCTCCTAATGAATGCTGGCAATTGGAATATCTAGGTCGTCACTCGGTCTTTCTTCAATATAGGAGTCACGTGACAGACATTACCATCCGGACCTCAGTAAGTCACAAAGTTCAAACCACACTCACTCTTCTGATTACGTACACTGCTCCTTCACATATCATACGTGAGGCTGGGGCCCGCATTATTTACCAAGCCAATGTTGACCCATCTCAACCCGACGAACTTCTGACGAAAGGTTCTGAATCTTACTCCCCTCTCACAGGTACTTGTGTACTTGAGTCCTGTACTGCAATTATTTTGGGCTCCATGCAATGCGTTCAGACGATGAGAGATCAGCTGAGCCACTTCGATCAGATTGCTTCTGACTCTGCATTGTGCCGGGTTCGAGGGAGATACCAGGGATGGGTTTTCCCTCCATCCCCGATGAACCATTATTAGACGCCGCACTAACGATTATCTCACTATAGACATGACTGTGTAGGTGCCTTATACTAACTAAATCTGCGCACTGCCCTTAGCCCTTAGCTGGAATCAAACCTCTCGTTGGCCAAGACCCATGCTTCCGTCTCCGCTGGTGTGGTGATTCTTCGCCTCATGACCAGAATCAGTGGAACCAGCGTGACGTCGAAACAGGCACTGAAAGGTGAGAGATTGGGCTCCACATAAATACATGCTCCATTGAAAGCAAACGAACAGAATACCTACAATGAATGGAATCCTGATTGCTTGGTCCGTTATCCCCCTAAGCATGCCCCAAAAACCCGGTACGGTATTCCATTCGGATTTATCAAGTTGACCCGATCTTCCACCATAATTCCTCGGTCTCGGCGGATGACTCTGTATTATCACCCAAACTCGCACATATTTCTCATCAGATACGATGATAACCAATCTGTCTGGTTTCTAGTTTCTATTAATTACTTTCCTGCGAGACAAGTCTTCACTTAGTCCCAGAAGTCATAGGTGCTCCAGACAACGTCTAGAACGGGGGATGGTGAAGCATTCTGTGTGCCGATCTCACTTGAACACAATCAATCGACGACGGTCTAGAAATCAATTCGGCAATACAGCGATGACCGCAGGGCCCTCCTTTATGGTAAGACGGCTATATTATGGTGCTCTGCTGGTGTTTCTGTTCCCACACGTCAGGATGCAATCTGTCTATCACATCACCATCTTCCGTCCTTATCGTAAGCGGTGGTAACTGGGCTAATAATACCTTGGCAGGCTATGCATCAAGAGCTTCTCATCCAAGTTTCATCAACGCATCAAATGTTGTCATAGTAGCTGGTATTCAAGGCCATCTGTGATTGTGCTTGGAATCCCTGCAGCACACCAAAGTTAGATGGTGGTACCACAATGAGAAGTTGAAATACCAGGGAATGACTGTTATAGTGCGGGTATCCTGCAAACGGATAAGCAAATCCCTCGACAGAAGCTTCTTTTAATTGTGGTCGAATCCGGCCTTGGATCGTGACCAAACCTCCAAATCACTTTCATTTATTATGCATCTGCTTCTCCCATTACTCAACCTTATATAGAGTTGTACTCCTGAATCACCCAATGGGGGAATAACCTTGAAGCGCCATAATCGCCCGTCAACTACCTGTTTGGGCGCTGCCGTCGGGTGCAAGACTATCCTTAAGCGACCTCGGCGCTTACTGCTGCGGTCCCAAGGTAGATACACCTACAGCGAACATTACCGCGAGTCCTAAATTCATGAACCCGTAGTTCTGGTTGAACACTGAATATTTCCAATTCGAGTGTTGGACGGCAAGAAGGCGGTCCAAGAATAAAGTGACCAACTAATGAAGAGCGAGGGAGCATGTCTCCCTCATGAACAACTTCCGACGCTGTTTTCTTATGCTCCAAGTCCGCATCATAATATATCCATTCTCGTGCAGTTCGGACGCGTTTCACACAGTCTTAAGTAGCCGTTGAGGGAGGGCGCGGAGCGGCCTAACTGCCAGATTCAGCTACGCTCTCACCGTTTTAAAAATATTGACATCATCAACGATGGTTCGATTGGTCCGCGCCGTCTAATTTGCTCAGTTCCACCTTGCTTTGGATCAAGCTACCGGTGTCCTATACAGCCCAAGCTGCGATCCACTTTGTGGCGGCTTGGGCTGAGTAGTGGTATAGCAGCACTCTATGGTCAACCCAATCAGAATGGCACCTGATATCACACCCAGCGAGAAGATCTTTGCCACTGGGCGGTTTTTAGAATTTTGGGGTATAGTGGTCGAAGTTCTTTACCTAAAATAAGGAAATGGGATATTGCGGAGAACCAACCGACTGCGGTAGATTGGGGGGCATCTGACCAGGTCACCGCTGCGTGCTTCGGATTGAGAACGGCTGAGGGTATCAATCTCAAGCCGCTTCGTAAGTAGATGCTATGCGTGGAGACTTGGGTCATAGGGGGAAATATCGATCTTCTCATTTACCACACAACGATTGCTATCGGTCTCCCACATCACGCCCCTGCCCAAGTCTCGACCTCTCCATTGTGCATGGTTGGTTCCACTAGCTAGCCAGTACGTACTGCGCCTCCAACCGTTGATACTCTCCGGGCGCCGCAGTACGCTCGGAGATTTCGTCACAAGTCCGTGGCGCACGATGGGACCATTGAAACGAGCAGCCACAGGCGCCGTCCAGAGCGGTATCTGATGGGCAACTGAATGGATAGTCATCGAATCTAAAAGTGTATCCTAACAGAAACCCGCGATGATGCACTGATGGTCGATGGAGAATTGTTCGGAGTCCGAGCTTTCCCGTTTTGCAGTGTTATTACTCACAGAAGTCTTGGAGGGGGAAGAATCTTCAAGAACGCGAAACTTTCGCGAGCCTCGAGTCAAGAACGCACTGTAAGCCATCGGCGAACGTACATCGGTCAGATAGTCAACAGCGGATCGCATCAATTTAACTCCTAGATGGCCATAAATTACAATTCTCGCGTTATGCGGCACTACCGTGTATTTTTACAAATGGGCAAAACAACAAAACCAGAAACCATCAACCAAGAAAATTCAACCTCATTATGGAAATTCAACCCTTCCTCGTCACCATGAGGCTAGGCCCAGGATCATCCGGTGATGTGAGAGCGCTTTAACCTTGGTAGTTTTGATAATCCAGAGGGCTCCTCCATCGCTGATTTCTTCCGATGCAATCGACTTTCGTGAGTGGCAAAAGATGTGTTTGATTTTCCACTTGGCCGTCACACCTTAGTTTGGTTTGAATTACCTCGCTCCTTCGTGTTTGGAAAAAAGGGGGAAGAAATGTGAGCGATCGACGATCTGTAACCGATGGGAAATCACGTCCAGTCCAACCTTTGAACCCAAACTAGTGCAGGGATCGTAACTTCCTTTACAAGGAAAAGGGCCGTCGACAATTTCTGTCAATTTTTGAGTCAGGAGTACTCTGTAATGTTACATGTACTTTGTGGAACAAATGTTTCCTCATCCCGCTCGCGACCGAAGCGTATCAGAGAAAACAAGCCGTTATTCCAGATCGGAAGGCTCCTCCCTGATTCCGCAAGTTTCTTTTTATCATCATGAGTCTTTTGCCTTTTGGATCACCTGTAACGTTAACATGCTCCCCGTCAGTGAGCGAACCGAGCAGAGGATGGGGCTGTGGTAACTTGGTCCGAGCGGGTGCCGTGAATTGCGGTAGTTTTCAATTGAAACTATCGATGTGCCTTCCTACACGCCGCACTGAGAGTGAGGAGAAACATGGAGAAGCCCGCATTATCATTATGTTGTCTCACGACCTTTACATACCCGTTGGTCCATTCAACGAAGCGCCTCGTGAGAAACGGTGAACCCAGTTAAAGACCCAAGCCCTTGGTTCACTTACTCAGACCTGCTCACTTAACCGGGAGCTGAGAGGAAATCAATACATATTAGTATAAGTGTTACTCTACTACATACATCAGGGGAAACTTTTTTTGTAACACACAAGATGAGATAAAGCCGAAATTAATCGAAATATCTATCGGTGACACCCATGAGGAACAGGGGTACACGGATAGTATGAGGGCGTTTAAAGCAGGATATAGTCTCCGACTCGGACGTACGAACTAAGGGGCACCCAGACGAGATTATGCAATGAATAATGAACAGGAGATTGGAAAAGAGTGGAAGGGAAGCTCAAGTCCGCCGAAGGAGAGGGGAAGAAAGAAAGTCATTGGATATCAACGGAACGGGAATAGTGAAGACAGTTAAACCGTTAACCAAGGCACTCGACGAAGGAGGAAAAAAAAAAGAATAGTTCTGCAAGTCCGATAGCGCAATGAAAGATTGGCCGTAAGATCATTAGGGAGTGAAGACATCATTGCGGAGTCGCGTAACCAGACCCAGGAGCTGAGCCAGGAGCTCCTGGTTGTCCATCAAAATACTGGCCTGGGCCTTGGTTCGAGTGTGGGAGACGGGGGGAAGGGTTCAAAGACGGATAAAGATTTTGTTGCGAGTTCGAGGAGAACGGGTTGTTCGAGACGGAGGGAGGAGCAGACAAGGGCACGTCCGAGGAGGAGAGGTAGTGAGAGGAAGGACCGGTTGGTCCCGCGGAATGAGGACCACCTTGGCTGGGTACGTATAGCCCCATGGAGCGATTTCCGTATTCAACACCACCGCCTAAAGGGCCCAGATGATGCGGAGATCGCGTTGGCCCCATCATATGCCGTGATGCCATATAATCTGGGGAGCCGTGGTGGTGATGTGCAGCGGGGGTGTTGGGCATCGACTGAAGAGTCATGGGGTGGTAGAGCTGCAAACTGTCGGCGTTTGGCATGGATGATCTCCGGCCGGCGGGGTCAAGCAAACCAGACAATGACGAGCTACGACCCACAGGTGGGAAAGGAGCAGTGGTCGTTGGCCCCGATGCAGCTCGATGGGCAGGTGCCAAGATACGGCGGCGAGCCTAAAATTTTCAAGCAAGGGCATTAGTCACTGAGCGCTGGCACTATGAAACGGTGAACCCACGTTTATCATCCAGTTGGACACCTGGCTCATGCTGAGGCCGGTTGCATGGCACAACTGCTTTTTTTCCTCTTCACTCGGATACGGATGATCGGAGTGACGGTGAAGCCAGGCCTTGAGGAAATCAGTGGTTTCCTTGGGGAGTTTGCCTCGCTTGCGCTGCTGGGGGCGGTCCACGAGAGTGGAGCTGGGGACAGCCTGGGGAGAGCGCGAGGGGGAGGGAGCAACAGCAATGGAGGGCGGGGCTGGGGGCATGGAGGTAGAGTAAGAGGGGTTGCCAGAGGGGAGGACAAAATCGTTGTTGGGGAAAGACCAGTCACCCTTTATCCCTGACAGCGACCTACGATCATGCTGACCCGAGATACGAGCCGAGCCTGCGAACATCTGTGCCTGGGACAAGGGGGCGCTAAAGGAAGCGTGTCGCATACTATCATCATACTTAACGGCCGGAGGCGACAGTTGGCCGGGAGTGGAATTGGGCCGGTTGATCGTTGTAGATACGTTCCAATTATCGTTCTCATTATAAGGGGAGAGCCCTGGGCGGTGGTAGCCTGGGGAGGTCAAGGGGGAAGTAAAAGTGGAGGAAGAAAACGAGGTAGAGGGTGTGGTTCCGTTGGAGAGACCCGACTGGGGATAAGGGGAGAAATCCGAATTGTGTTGAATGGAGAAATTATCGAGATCGGTAGATAACCTCGGGCGGTGCTTCTCCGAGTCGTCATTGGGGGGAGCGGGAGGGAAGGTGTAGTTGGAGAGATTAGACTGGGTATAATTACTGCCTCGAAGGTTTGGAGAAGGGTACGGCTGGTGTCGTCGGGAGTCGGAGTGCAAGGTAGGAAGCGAAGCACGACGAAGGTGACTGTCCTCAAAGCTTGTAAAGATGGACGGGAGTTGGACTTTTGATTGGTCGATGCCAGCATCAGATTGGGGTTTGTCCTGGACACCCGTGGCGGAATGGCACGAGTCGTTCTCCCAGCTGTTTTGATCGCCACGCGACTTGTGCGGTTGAGGAGAGTCGGCGGGGGTGATTGCGCGTTTCTCTCCCCTGGAAAGGCCGCTGCTGTCAGTGTCTGTGGTCGAGGTGGCCGAGCTGGACATGCGTCTGGGTTCCAACTCGGAATCGGTTCTAGAGAGTGACGGAAGTGAGCATACACGGAGTGCAGGAGCGAGAAAGAGCGCATACATTATGACAGGCGAGGCCGAGGGTGAGAGCTCGTGGAGGAAGGAAACAGAGTGCGAATCGCCCTTGGTCTCGCTGTGAAGGGACGAGGTGGTCAGTAAATTGTGGAGAAATAGGCAAAGTGCCGAGAGAAAGTAAAGCCGCGAAAAGAGCAGGCGTCGGAGTTGGATTTGGCGTAGGATCTTTATGGGAAGGGTGGCAGGCAGGGCTCGGATGACAGATGACAGCGGGATACGGGAGGGACTTACAGGGCGTACTGGAGCTGGGCGACGTTGTAGCTGTTGAGCTCGGGAGTGTGGGCGAGAAGCTCCGCAGGCATGGGTGTGGTGGGTGGACAAGAGAGGGCGGGGCAGTGGGTGAGGAGAGAGGGAGGGCAGTATTTAAACTTGGGGCAAGATCAGGCAGATAGCTGGGTGGGAAGGCATCACGCCCCGACCAGATTTCCAGATTGGCTGCACCTCTCCTCCATCTCCCCACCGGCAGCGAGCCCAACCCATATTTTTGTCAACATGTACAAACTCTCAATTAATCAACTCACGCCCGATTCTCGCCAGATCCCAGATCTCCCTCCCACACAATCTCAGAACCAGCCCATCACACACAGCCGCCGAACCAACTCGCCCCCGTCGGCGATGCCCGCCGTGCTTCCCTATATGGCTATATTGGCGTCCAGGCACTCTGGCTCGCCTCGCCTCCCGCCACCCATGGATCACCCCCGGTCTCTGTTTCTCCCGACCCGTCTCTCCCGCCTCTCCCGCCCAATGGCTGTGTCACTCTACCCGGCACAAGGCTGTGGGTTCTCCAACCGTTGGCACGCAAATCCTTGATGTAACATGTCCAACGTTCATACCGCCAATCTGACACTCAGCACCCATCTATCGTACCCTGCCCTCTCTAATCTCCACCTCTTATCTCATACACCCACACCCCCATCATGATCTCACCCCTCCCGTTTCTTCTTGTTCTTACTCAAAATCCCCATCAGCAATTTCTGCGCCTTTGTGCGCTCCTTCTCCGACACTCCCACACCATCCAACATCCGCATTCGACCACATGCACGCATGATCAATCCTCGGTATGCCAGTCGCCCGATATACAGCTCATCCGGCAGGTCCCGTCGGAACTTGGCATCCAGTTCTTGCCAGCTGCTGCTCGTTTTCTCCTGAGCATGGCCTCTTGGCTGTTCCCCGCTGCTGATTCTATTTTTGCTCTCTGAAGGCTGCAATGCCCCAGGAACATCCTTGACAAGAAGGGGCAGGTACCAACCTAGTGTACATGGGTTCATCCTATAAATGAGTACATCACCCATCAGTAAATTGAGTAAGTTTCGAGCACACAACCGACGAAAGTCGTCAGGCGAATGGTTGCATCGGAAAATGAACCAAACTCCCCACTAAACCCCACCCATCGTAGACCCGGCCACATGTCCCAGTACCATTAAAAATAGTGGTCTGCCGAGCCATTATGAAGAGGGTGGGTGCAATAGTTCAAGAACGACATAATAGAAAGGAACAGATCCACAAAAGACAGCAGCAGTAATGGAGGACAATACACCTAGAAGTCGGACGAACAACAACACAAGAGCCCCAAACGGGGACAGCCATCTGTTCCCCATCCCATTTCTGCAACAAGACGGCAGAGGGGACAAAAAAAACAAAAAGAAAAAGAAAACGTACCGAAAGTCGAGCATCTCAATGTCATGCATCCGCTGTACAAGACGGATCAGTGGCTTGGTCTTCTTCAACCGAGATCCAATAATTGTGAGTTTCTCCAGCCTCGTGAGTCCCTCCAGCGGCCGAGCATCTTCCAAGAAGTTGTAATTGAGATTCAACACTCGCAGATTTGGCGTTAACTTCCCCATATCCTCGGGCAGCGCGGTTAATCGACACGCGGCTACTTCCAAGTAGATCATGTTGTAACATGCTTCCGAGATGAATGTAGGTTGGAGTGGATTTCCTGTGGGGATTAGGTATGGGGTGCGGATGGTCAGGAACAAGAACTTTGATCATGAATGGAACGATGAGCTCACCAGAGAGGTACAATCGTTTCACATCGCGAACATCGCGGGTCAAAACACTGCTGTAATTCAGCGGCGCACGAAACAAAAAATCGTGAATCAGGCCACGCAAAACGGCATCATACCATGAGCCACATCAGCGAAAATCATTTTCTCCATCACGTACAAAAATCTACTCACAGGCCTCGGCCACTCTGATTCCGCAGGGAAAGGTTCTCGAGCTTCGCCAGTCGGTTCAGCTTCACCAGATGCGTGAGGGAATTGTTATCCGCGTATAGCGTGCGAAGGTTCGCAAATGCCCCAACATCCACCTGACGAAGTCGGTTTCCACTCAATCTCAGAATCCTCAATCGAGGCATGCTTCCATCAACCTCCAGAGTTCTCAAACAATTATTGTCTAAAACGGAACAGTTGTTAGTCGCTGAATACCCCTCAGCCGAACTCTTTGCCCAGCCCACAAAGTGATGCTGAGGGATAGCGGTGCGCGTAATAAAGGGTCGCGCGCCAATCCTGGTAGCCGGATCGTCATCAGGCATCATGTGGCCCTTAGACCTTGATGGATATCATCCCCCTCCAATAGATAGCTGAGCTGTATCGATTGTAATCACATCCTCACCTAAATTCAGTGCCACGAGCGATTGCAGTGTCTCGACCCCAGTTACACACTCCAAGCAATTCTGGCTAACGTTAATCATCTCCAAGCGTTTCCTATACCAGAGAAGCCCCGAGTAAGTCCACTGGTTAGCGTATCAGGCTGAGGAGTCTGTCCTACGAACCACTTGAATTTCCCCAGTTCGACAGATTGCATCAAGTTGCCTTGCAGACTCAATTTGACTAGCCCGTCCATGTTCTGCAGCCCGTCCAGGCTTGTGATCTTGTTATGGTCCGCTTTCAATTCTCGTAGATGCCGTAGGCACTCTAACTCTGTTAGCCAAACATAGGGTCAGGTCATGAGACAGAACAGTAAGATCGATGACCCACGTCGTAAAGAGTCAAGGTCGTTCCGACTAATGTCAAGGTTCTCGATATTGAATAAGTGACTGAAGGAAGTGAGCCCTGTCAAGCTGCACGTTCAGGGCAGTCCGAGGGAAAAACGTTGCAATGTGAAAACCATGACATTAAACGAACAGTTTCCTGAAAGAGAAAAAATACCGACGTTTACCTGTTTGACGCGACAGATAATGTCCTCACTGATCCAGGCACCCCGCTAAGCCAAGCAAGTTGATTCGAATTACTGTTACACATCAGCCTCGCTGCCTGTTAATAAAGAGGCCAAGGACCTACAGGCTTAATGCATCCAGGCGAGGCAGAAATTCTTTCAGTCTCGCAACACTCTCCAGGTTCTTCCTTGATAAGTCAACAGAGGTAAGTTTTTCCCAGTAGGGCTCGAAGGGTTGAACATCCGTAATAACAGCGACAAGCCGATCATGAGCAACACCAAAGGAGCATTCGGTAAGGAAAGTCCCATTAACCCTGCTCAAGTCTTGTTTGGAAACCACAGGGCGGTGGCTTTGAGAACGAGAAAAGACCCGGCGCGAGGTATCGGGATATTCGTTCGACTGTTGAGCACTCGGCGGCTGAAGCCCCTCTCCCCTTATCGAACCTCCTTTCGACGGCGACGAGTCACCCTCGCACAGGTCTATGAAAGTTTAAATGACACCAGTGGTGACAAGGTATAGTACGACATACCTGAGTCCTCTAGTGCATTCATCATCCCCTCTATTCGCTTTGAACGAGCAGAGGGAACAATTCCACTAGCAATATTAACTCCTACATCAGTCTCCTCCAACGAGAACGGAGTGGCCGTCAAATCACTAGAATCGTGCAACCCCTGGATTGGCCCGTCGAGTTTTCCATCGGAAAAGCTGACCGATCGCCGGTGAATTCTTTCCCGGAGAGGAGTCTGGTATTTGGAACGATTTGGGTGCTTGAGTGCCGATGCAGGCGTTAGAGCATGACTTTTTAAGACCGATCGTACCACAGGAGCTGCCTGAGATGTACCACTAGAACGGTGAGGGGTAGCAAGGGAAGACAGGATCAGCGGAGGGACAAGGTTAGAGGGTGAAGCCAGATCCGTCTCCTGAACTACTACAAGGTTGGGGACATCAATGGAATGAAAATCCTCGTCCTCCGAATCGAATTCCAAAGGCCGGATTTCTGGCTGGACAAGCTCAATGTTGTCCTCCGAGTCTGTGGTCCCGGCGTCATCTTCTATCGCGTTGGGATTTATTCCTGTCATGACGCTCACAACATGGGAAGAAGCATCTGTCGAGAAGCTCATCAAATCCACCTCCTCGTCATCCACTTCGGATCGCTCCTCGATACGACTCATTTCATTGATGACGGAGTGAAGGCCCTGTCGGACCGTTCCATCCTCTGATCCATCAGTGCCATCCCTGTCTCTTCCAGCCCTAGAATCATCGCGAAGGCTGTCTATGTCGATAAAAGGATCCTCGCTTAGTTCTTCTGGAACATTTGATATATCCCCTGTCATATTCTTAACCCAACGTGAATTGACTCGGTCAAAAACCATGTCACCAAATCGGTCTGGCAGTGATGGAATATCTTGGGGAGCAATGGTTCTGATTTGCGTTAAACCAGGATGCTTCACGAATGATGGAACGCTCCCAGAAGTGACCGTTGTTCCACCAGCAGTACTTGATGAAACGAAACGGTTCATGTCTTCGGTAGCACGAGAAGCAGATGGATATGATGGAGGAGCAAGCGTGGACAATGGCGGGGGTTCCTCTTGGACAATGACATTGGCACGGTAATGTGATGGGGGTCGCTCTGAGAGTGATACCCCGGACAACTCGTCCGCCAAGTCATGCTGGCCTGGACGTGAGGCGCCTCGCCTATTGTTTGGTATCTGAGAGCTAATGCACCGGTGGGATGACCTAGACGAGGATGATCTTCGAGACACGGAGGACGATAACTTCTGAGCCCCCTTGTTGAAGCCCAGAGAAAGATGACTCTGAATTATCTCATTAGAAGTGGACTGAGGAGATGGCGGTGCGATCCAGCTGCCACTGTGAGCATCCACATGAGATGTCTCTGTTTCTCCGGAAAAGATACGTTTCTGGCCTTTCATGTCCTGTTTGATCTGGGCCATCAAGGCTTCTGCTTGTTTCCGATAAGACGATGAGGAATATTGGCTTTGCTTAGATCCGATGCTCCTAGATGATGTCGACAGATTGGAGTCTACATTGCTGGGTATCTTGAGATGTACAGGCTGCCGAGAGGAATCTGGTTCACCAAAATGAACATGAATATGGTCCCAAAAAGGACAAAGAAACAAACGTTACCAGTTGTTGATGGAGCGCGAGACTTTGGTACTTCTTGGGCGTCCGCATGAGAAATGGGGGAAGAATTGTTAGGGGCGCTGACAGTTGTTGAGATAGTTGAGAAATCCCGTGCTGACTTGATTTGCTGCATCAGTTGTTTCGACTCTCCAACATAGTCTTTGCCAGTAAGTTTAGGTCGAGATATCACCGCTTGAGAACCAGCGCCCTCTCCATAATAATCGGTAAGTGGACTAAGTTTAACGCGCTTCGCACTCCGCAAGTGAGAGACATCCGCACAGGAGGCCGGACCTGTCAACTCCGACACACGCGATAGATGATGGGTAAAAGTTGCAGGAGAGTGTGTTGTGCCCGTTACGGAAGGAGTATTGATGGCTATGGAGTCGACCATCGCAGATAGATGCTCCCGCGTGTACGTATCATACTGAAATTGGAAGAGGCGGAGACGGGGATCTGTCGAGGGAGGTTTGGGTTGAAAAGTGATTGGAGGGTTAGGGGTACTTTGCGCTTGAGGGAAAGCAGCATGAGAAGTGGCGGTGAGGCCTTTGGGCACAGTGAACGTAAACTTGCAGGTAACGCCTGGTTTGCATCCATCGGAAGAGACCACTTTGGTGTTGTCCGTATCGATGACTTCGTCGCGTTCGGGAGGATGGGATGGTGATGGAGGATGGCCAGACGTCTGTAGTGGCCCTGTATGAGTGGAATATAACAGTCGAGGCTCGGGCGGGGACGGCGGTTCAAACATTCGTTCCAGCGGGAGCGGTGTAAAGATATCCTTCACTAAGCCCTTCTTCCGACCAGGTGTCTTGGGTATAAATGGAGCATCGGGTACATCTTCTCGTATTAGGAACGTTCCAGCAGCATGATTAGAAGTATTAGCTGACGTAGTCTGGGCTTCAATATCGTTGCTTGTGTGTATATGAGTTGCAAGAGGTGTCGTGAGTGAAAGCGAATGAGTGCCAAAGGACAGAGCGTTTTCCTCATCTTCGCCGTCTGTGGGTTCAAGATCGACCCACTCGTCCTGAAGCTCTTCTGTTTGCCATCCTGGAATCGACATAGCGAAGGCCTAGAGTATGGATCGCTGCGACGACGCGATGGTGGCTCAAGTTGGTTATTGAACGTGAACATCAGGAACGGTCACATGACCGTAGTTGACCCCTATCTCATGCTACTGTGGGTCCCAAACAGTGCAAGTGGTTTTTTCGAATTCTCAGCTACAACCACTGGGATGTATACGTCTCTGCCTCACGGCGTTCCAAGACAGAACTCCAGACTTCGTATACTTCTGTCAGGCGACCACTCAAACTGGGACTGCTACGACAACGTCGTAGAGAGGTGGTAAGGTGAAAAATGATGGAGAATTGTATCCCATAGCTGAAACAGTTCTTAGAATAACGCGCATAGATTAATGAAGTTGTTGGAAGATGTCAATGGACACACTTCAAAGCTTCACCGCGAGTAGTTGAAGATGAGATGAGATGTGCAACCTCCAAGAATCTTGAAAGCCAAATCCCGAAGGTGCCCCGAGAGGTTCCCCTGAATCAAACTAGTTTGCTTTCTGGTTGGATCTATCCTGAGACCCCGATTTGACTTCGTGCCCCGACGTGTGTCAGGGCTCGACAACAAAGGATCTTAGAGAAATATTGTGTCGATCAAACCCAGGAAATGTTGAGTCAAAAGCGGCAGCAGAGGCTTCTGTAGTGCCGCTGATGGTCATTTTGACGAAGTCGGAAATCACACTGCGCAGTCCGTGCGGGAAGTGACCACGCCCAACCATTGCGCTCACAGGGACTTGGGACAATTTATCCCGCAGTCAACGCCGGCCGCAATCAGAGCGCCAAACTATGACCTGGATTAAAAAGTGTGCTTACGGTGCACGCACCTGAATCAAGCGATGTCAAGCACGATTATTATAATCCCTGCTAGCATATGGCTGTCAGATTACCCCACCTGTTCACGATCTTTGTTGGGAAACGGGGGAACAAAGGGACGAAAATATAGTATATTCGGCCCGATTAACCTTCCATCATCCAATTGGGCGCTGTTCTACATAACCCCTACCCAAAGGTCAGAACTCACCGGTACTCCCCCCCCCACCCCCCCCAAGTTGGGCTCCTCCCGGCGCTCAAGGAGTCCAAGCTTGAGCACCTGAACACCAGTAATCTCGTCGCCACATAGCAACACCATCAACACCTCAAAGTTTTGGGTTTCATGAGTCCTGCGAGGCTATGAGGCTGTACTGCCGTTGACCCTGCGTCTGGAATTATCACGAACGTAGAACAAATTCTCTCGTTATTATTACCCAAGAAGCCGCACCCTTAGTCAAAGGCGAGCACCGACTACCTTAATAGGTTGTTTCATCAAAGACTTTAAATTTCAACACCGCTTCCTAGTGCTTCGAGCCCGTATGGTCTCAGCGACGGTGCACCACCCCCCAGAATCCATCAGGAGTCAATTCATCGAAGAAGATGGCAGATATTCTCTGTCACTGACAAATACTATCAATGGCTCTCATGTCTTGACATTGATGATCATCCGGTTTGTTGATGCTGGTCACCAGTGGCCAAGGAGGCTCATGACACTGAATGACTGGAGACCAAAAGCGGAAAGCTTCCCTGGATGAACCTTTGGCCCCAGGACCCGTCGGCCATCCAGATCAGAGCGGTTGGAAGTTTCATGGCGCAGACCTGGGATTGTGAAGTTGATCGAACCGCAAATTTTTTTCCCTTGCTTATTTCTGGGCCATGAGTAGAATACATGATTTCTGATGGCAGTGAGATCCACCGAGCGTCGCGTTGACCCACGCCGGGAGCATCTATAAATGGATGAGTTTCCGCTTCCATGATTGGACATCGACGAATGGACTTACGACCGCCAATCCTCAACGTCCCTGGATCAAGATCTTTGATGAGACCCCTTTCCCATTAATATTGATTACTACGAAAAGGTTGCATTATCCCATCGTCAAACTTCAATTATCCTACAAATCATACATTGTCGGGCGAGTCGACCGCTACGCGACACACGACTCTTATGCATGATGACGTGCGAACACTGGGTTCAATCCCGGCGCTCGTAGTCAAAGCCCGGGAGAGATAATTATAACCCCCTATTCGCATCGCCATTTTGCGAGGGAAAACAAAACAGATGCTGAGGCTCACTTGTGCGAGGAAGGCGGAGGAACGCTTCCAGGTTGGTGGCTGCTGAAATAGCGTGAATAATAACAAAGTGGGTACCCCCAGACAGGACGATGTGGAAACTCTTGCACACGCAGCCCCATTTAAAGAAACCATAAACAGTACTACTCCAACGTCCAGAGAATTTTGAAGGTCAGCAAACATACACCAGCTAGTATCGACAGCGCTCATGGCACTAAAAGTATCACCTCGGAGAGCAAAATGCTGGGATTCCTGCCGGACAGAGGTTTGTCCAATTGAGAATTATACACTAAGCTGGGTACCGAGAGAGGTGTTGATTGACATTGTCTGATTTCCTGATGGACAAGGCCAGTATTTGCGCTGCAGAACTCTAGATTCTCCGGACAGTACGGCGATATGATGATGGTTCCCTACCTAAACCCGGACCGCTGCGCGATATTCGATACGCAGCACGATTGACGTGGATACGATGTCCGAAGCAGGAATTGAGAATCAGAGCTCTGGTCAGAAGGGGAGATGGCACAATACCAACCTCGAATTTAGCGATTATCGCCCACCATAATCCGACGAGGATACAACCTGGAGTGTGGATATTTGAATAATCCTCGACTCCGACGACACTTAGAGGTCTATCAGTTGGAGCGAGGTGACGTCACTAGAGTTCATACCATATACGTGTACGAAGGAGCAACAGGCTGAGACAATTCATGCAATCCCTCCTCCCTTCTACATTCATAGGCATGACTAGCTATCCAGTACAGGTCTGTATCAAGGCCATACGAGATCTGCATCGTAATTCACCCTTTACCTCTGGGCATTAGGTCTCTGCCATTGCGCCTACTACGACCAATGCACAACTCCATGACTTCTTCTCGTATGTTCTTCGATATGTGGCCTCTGTCTGCATCTTATAATCAATCTAGGTTCTGTGGCAGGTAAGCAGCGCAAAACAAGGCTATTCGTCAAGCGATGACAATGATTCGCTTTTATGAAGAATTAATTCCATTGAGCGAGAAGAGAAATCAGCTACCGCTACAGTTAAATTTGACAAAGTATCTGCGGCCAAGACTGCACTTATGGTACGCTGAATTTACTATATCCATATCTCTTTGGAGCCTAAGGTGTCCAGTTGAACGGTGGCACCCTCGACAATGCCACGCTTTCGGTCACATCTGATGTCGTCAAAGAGGATGATCACCTCCAGCAGGCAACATCAACAGAGAGTTCTGGTGAAGGAATAGATCAGTCCGATAAGCCGCGTGCGGCCAGTGAGCAGATTGGAATTCTGTAATAAATAAACACTGAAACACCTATCTACAGTTGCTGCGGAGTATCTGGCAAAAGGCTATTCTCTCTCTGATAAGATTCTCGAAAGGGCGATTGAGATTGACCGTACGTGAACGCTGGTCTAATTTGAGATGCATACCCTCACCGCGGTTTCAGACAAACAAGGGATCTCAGCGAAGTTCCTGACGTACTTCCATCAACTCGATGGTAGCCTCGGCCAGCGTGCCTTCGGCCCAGATCAGAAAGTATCGAGCGCTGTCCAAGCCAAGGTGGACGAGCAAATCAAACAGGCCAAGGCAATTGACGAAGCGAAGGGCTTATCTAAGACCGCGCAGGGTGTAAGTCTTCATGAGATGTCTGAAGGTAACTCATTATTTACATTTACCTTTTCTTAGTACTATGAGAGGGCCATCGCTTCCCCTCTCGGCCAACGCGTGTTGGCCTTTTACACGGAAACCTCCAAACAGGTTCACGATATTCACGAGGAGGCCCGTCGTATTGCCCAGGAAGAGAAGAGAAAGTCAACAACGCAACCGACCACAGCCGAGGGGCCTGTACCGACGTCGAGCACGACCTCTGAGAAAGCACCTACAGCCGCGTAGGCGGTCATATGCGTACGCCGGTGGTAAGCAATTGTGGTGCATTGCTAGTCCTTTGTTGTGTGTAATGAATTCGAATCATGTGCGATCCAGTTTTTCAAGGGTGAAGTGCTATCGATTAGAGTGAGTGTTAATCTGACCTCCATGTCCTCGGCCCGCCATCGCCTCAAGTAGACCGGTATTTCAATTGTACTTAGTGGGACAGCAAATTATTATTGCACTCTTAAAAGTGGTGGGGCTTGGGGATTAGCTGACAGAAGGATTACTGAGGTGGCATGGTCTTGACGAGGAGCTTGCGTGAATTCTGTGTGAAGACATCGGGTAGGATTTAAATATGTTAGTGGCGACAAAAAAGGCAATGGTTGATGGCGATGATGAGACAAAAATAGGGCGTATGTTCCGACCAGGCAGAGCCTACAGAATGCCAGCCAATTCACGGTTTCGTGGTGGCTGCTGAGCCTTTGGACCATATTCTAGTTCCCTGGTTCGGAAGGGTGGTCTAGGCGTTTGCTGTAGTGGGATCGTACCGGGAAGATCAGCCAATTTCCCACTTTCAAAACCGGTCGGCCGTTCGATAGTGCGAATGCTACAAGTCGGCCGACCTCTAATTCCGAAGTGATCATTGGTTCTGATTCCATTTACCTCCAGACAGGGTCGGTTATTACTTAGGCTTCAAATCCACATAGTGTCTCAGCCCAAGTATACCCGTCCTGCATGATGACCGGCACACATGCTCGCAACGGAACGACACAAACTTCAGGACCAGAGTGGGACGCAAACCAATACAACAAGACCGGTTCGTTCGTCTATTCGTCGGCATTTGTGGCCCCGGTCCTCGAGCTGTTGAATCCTCGTCCCGGCGAGCGTATACTGGACCTAGGTTGCGGAAGTGGCGAGGTCACCATAGAAATATCTAAAATTGTTGAACAGAAGAATGGTGGAGTGGCCGTTGGAGTGGACTTCAGCGAGAGTATGGTGAGCATATGTTTGCATTCCCGCCCAAGCACTGACCTTACAGGGCCGGATAGGTCAGCAAAGCGCGCCTGAACGGGTTGAAACACGCCTTCGTATCAGACATCCAGGACCTTGACATACCAGATGACCTTCCGGAAGCTCAAGAACGCTTCGATGCGGTCTTTAGCAACGCGACCTTGCATTGGTGCAAGAAAGACCCTGAGGGTGTTATAAGGGGTGTGCGACGTATCCTGCGCCCAGGTGGCCGATTCGTCGCTGAGATGGGTGGTTTTATGAATTGCATAGGTGAGAGGAAATAGGGGCTTTCATAGTTCTGGAACACGCGACAACGGTTGACCTTTGTGGTTTAGGTGTCAGGGCGGCAATTCACCGTGTGATGAGAGTGAGAGGACATGACCCAGAGGCCCACGATCCCTGGTACTTCCCCTCCATGGAGGATTATGTCAAGGTAGGTGGGACTGCTGCGTGGGTTGGGCATGTCCTGACTGTAATACCCAGCTATTGGTATTGTCTGGCTTCCAGCCGACGCATATGTCCTTAACACCTCGGATAACACCGCTTGTCTCTGGCCTGTACGAATGGCTGGAGCTATTTGCCCGCCGTTCTTTCCTCAAAAACTTGCCAGATGCCGAGGCGAGAGAGATCATGGGGGAAATTGTTGAGCAGTGCCGTATTGACTGTCAGGATAAAAGCGGAAAGTGGGCCATGGTTTACATGCGGTTGAGGTTCTCTGCAATATTGACATAATTCGTTATATTTTCTCCGGATTTTTATCACCTGTATCCTATCAGACCAGCGTTAGCTCCAACGTACTTGTGCCAGTGCAGTCCAATACCCATTCCCAGCACGTGATACGAACACATTCTCTTCTCACTGTCATGATTGCATCGCAGTAACCGACCTTGAAAAGGCACTCCCGGCTCTTGCGGACTCTAACTTATCTGTTCCCCGCCTGAATTATGCTAAGGTATCGAGGAGCAACAAAGAATTCCACGTTCACCCCGGGGGAGACCCAGGAAGTTAACGGCACTGTGGATTCACCTACCATGGCGAAAATGTCAAGCCCCACTGTCGTGGCACCAGTTTTACTTGATCTCTCTCCAGTGAGTAGTACTTTTTTTCTTCTTTTTTTTCAAAAGATCATGTCTCATGTCGTCAATAGATTTTTGGGCTCGTATTCGGCGGTTGTTGCACGTACGTTTCGATCCGTTGCCCCGCGTCCGAAGAGTCTTATGAGTTACCTCACCAGAAATGTCTGGGCCTACGAAGAGTTGTTAATGATTAACCCTCGTATTGGTGGGGTTATCTCTTTTTGCTTGGGAGTGACTGCTGACCATATCTCCCAGGTTCCGCCCTCACGTTCTCTCAAATGCTGTTTATCACCTTGCACTCATTACCTTCATTCCTTTCTTTCTCGAAAGCCCACCGTTTACCTCGCTTGAAACCTCGACAAGTCCCAGTTAATCAGTGGGGTCTCCAAGTTCTCGTCTTAACAGCTGGTTCCTTATTGAATAACTGGGTCTTTGCCTACAAAGTACCTTTGACAGTGCAGATAGTTTTCCGTTCTGGCAGTAAGTCCCTTATTCAAACGACAACGAACTCTTAGAAACTCTCCTCCCAGGCCTAGTTGTATCTATGCTCTTCGGATATCTGTTTCTGAAGAAGAAATACACCTTAAGGCAAATGGTGGGTCATTGCAACCGACTTAAAGATTGAATCAACTTTTCATTGAGCCCTCTAGTTATCTATTGCCATCGTGACCACAGGAGTCATCCTAGCAACGCTTTCAAAACCATCCTCAAGCCTTCAAGGCACTGCAATCTCGTCTCCCCGGACTCCTGAAGAATTGCGAACATATGCTCTGGGCATCATGATGCTTGTTATCTCACTGTTTTGCACAGGACTCCTTGGTTTACTCCAGGAGAAGACCTATCAAAAGTACGGACCATGCTGGAAAGAAGGGGTATTTTATACCGTAAGTGCTCTTGTTCTAACTACCCCTTCGCTGAACCCGGTCAATCATTTCCTGGTGCAACCAGCATGCACTATCGCTACCAGTGTTCATGTTTCTGGGATCAGATATCACGCAAGGATTGGCAAGCCTCTCCCGTTCTGCTTCGCGACCCTCAGTACTCCCATACGCGATACTTGGTGGGAACCTAGTCTCCCAATTAATCTGTGTTTCAGGCGTGAATCGCCTATCTTCGGTCAGTTTTGGTCCCTCCGACGGGTTTTTGGTCAATTCTGACCATTCTCATCACAGCAAGTGTCATCAGTATCGACACATATAGTGCTAACTGCGCGAAAAGCTATTAGTTTATGCTTTAGCGTATGGTGGTTTGGCAACGGTTGGAACGCCAAGCTAGCCGTGGGTGCTGGTATGGTGTTTCTGGGCAGTATACTGTACACAACCGGCACCAAGAAGGAAAAACAGCAATAACAATAGCTGCAATACATCCACGATCCGCAAACCATCTCGATCAAACCCCCATCCGGGACTTGTGTTCGTGATAGCCCAAAGTCTGGGGGCCTCGGATTCACCAATTAGGTATAGAGGCGACTGGATTCGCCGCATCGTTCCCGTTCTTGGAACCCATGCTATGGATTCCTATGGACATCCAAGCCTAGTATCGTTATTTCACTACCTCCCGTGGGCTGTTTCGGACCAGTAGCACACCCATGAAAGTCTGACTGTCGTGTAACATATCAGAGTGAATTAATGAAGGGATCAAGGAAAATCGGCCTTAGAGATCCACTATCTCCTTGAACAGACACACCCAGGCATGACCAGGAGGTTAAATCACATTTAAGGGGTTTTTGAACCCATCTATGTCGTATAAATCCCCCTTTGGAGTAGGGGAACATGCCACGTCTTTCGTACATAGGAAGACGACTGTTGGCCCAACGAAATAGTGAATGTGCGACCGCAATCAGAGAGAACAGCCATCACACGAAACTCATTTGGAAACGATGAAGAAAGGGAGGTATCATCAAAATGGAAGGGGCTCCTAAAGGGACCTGCCTCTCCCTATCAAGCAGCTTGTCTTGATACGGGACTACAGGCTCGCACTTGGCTCGTTACCTGTATAACTTCATATGAGTGTAAAATTTATGTTTATGCAGCAGCAGCTCCAGCCTGCGAAATCCACCAGGGCTTATCAGGACAATAACACTTCCGCAAGTCTAGCAGTGGCTGAAGCAGCGAGATGGTGATCCTGCGCGGGAAATTTAAACCGGGATTGCTTGGTACCAGTGGGCAATTTGAAGGACGTCGTACCTCCCCTATTGGCCCTCTAAGTTTCCCTCATATGGTCGTCGTGCACAAAACAAATTGATACCGGATCGAATCCGACCAGTCAAACATATTCCCAGCGATCGAATTCTAGAGACACCCAGGGTAGAATGAAGGTTCGATTGAGATCTGGGGTTCTGAAGCATGGATGGGCTGGACCTAGCTCACGAAGGAACACTACTTGATTGAAGAGATGTCAAGCATTCTGGCTACGGAGATCGTACCTGCCGATGATTTATCACATTAATCCTGGTGAGGTGGCGTGTATATATGGTACTCGTCGTATATAATTCCAGATTATAATTTGCTGATGCTACACTTTTGAGAGCTCTAGTTCTCGTGTCCGAGGGATTCGGTCGGATTCGTCGTTGTCAGTGATTGTATGTACTTCCTTGTGAACATGCAGTTCAATCGCGGTTGACACCATACGGACTCTGCGACACCCACTTCGACTGACTGGCTATGGAGCGGGTAAGCGAGTTTACTTGCGGGGTGTGGGCTATCCACTTACATCGGTTGACTCGCTGAGGAGCATTTCACGCAGAGTCCTTCGAGCTAATAGTGTGTCCATGAAAGTCTGCACATCGACATTCCGACGTTAGTCTCAGTCCATCAGACACTGCGGATTCGATAAGCCCACATTGGTATAAACACGGCTGATCGGTATTCCGAACATAGCAAAGAAATTCGTGCCTGGGGTGGCGAAAAAAAATACCAAGCACAAGACGGCGAATACACCGGCGCATGCACCTTGAAATAGTTGTCTAATTTTCAGTTTATGACCTCTTGTTCAAAATTTCTAAGCTCTCACCCGTCTGCACGGATATGCGGATAAGCCTATTGATAACGTTGTCCGAGTTCTTGTATCCAGTCTTGGAACTTGACAGTTTATAGACCAGAATTCCCGCGATGATACTATCGACTATGACCTCCAGGACTAACCACGTCGCCAGCTGGAGTTCAAAGGGCAACAACTGGGTAAGGCTGTGACATTGAAGTTAGCAACCTGGCACAATGCTAGTTGATAGCGACTAACAAAAGTGTTTGCCATGCTCGGACTGAAGTTGCCAAACCTAAGCCAAAGGTGCCCACCGCCAGTATCAAAATCAGACTCGCGACGACACGATGAGAGGTAAGCTTCCAGATCCTACATGTGGTTGGGTTATTATTTCAAACAGTATTGGCAGTGGAAAGAACCTGTATGTAAAGAAAGACTGCACAATAAATGCGGTGCAGACCGTCACCAACGCCGTAAAGGGATACGGCCAGTATGTATCTGGTGGTAGAATGAACGACGGGAGACCACTTGCTAAGGGGTATTACGCACTTGATAGGGCCACCGGTTGGGCGAAATCTTCGACGCTGTCAAGGACATAAACTTCCAGGCAAGAGCTTCTCTTGACTTTGAAACGCACGCATATGCCCATGCCATGTAGATGACCCTTCGAATAGAAGACCTCGTCAGTAACAGGCCCAGGGATTAATAAGGAGGTACGTACGACGCGCTATGTGCCGTATCCATCGTGAACAAGAAAGAGACTATCACCCTGGAACCTTATGAGAACCGACGTCGCAGTCTGAGGTATTGGTTTGCTCACTTGATCCACAACGGGTCTTTGTCGGCTGCGGTATAGTCTTCGGTATAGGATTAAGGTTGTCATCGGGAGACACTCACTAGAGGTCGCATAGATTGCATACTGATACGACACGAAACCGAAGAGAAAGGTATTCACTAGATAAAGCTGACCACGAGGAACAAAGCGCGGTATTGTGTAACACGCACGGAAGACACCAATCAATAATGCTCCTGAAACAAGTAACACATCCATCTCAAATTTATTTCATTGTGGCCTTTCGGAGTCTCACCTAGACTCGTATCAAAAGCACCCATTGCGCGGACCTTGAAGGATTGGAGGAAGGAGAGGGAGAAGAAGAAAACGAGTGCCGAAATGACAGAACGAATCGGGGGGTATTTAACCAGGGATCGCGGTCATGGAGTCCTATGTCACGACGACAATACAAGTTTGACACTTGGAGTTGAGGACCCTCTGCGTGGGTCTGAAGTCCCATTAAATCACGATTTATTCGGGAGGGCCATGGCCCAAAACTCACTTATCAGGTACCGGCACCATCATCCTTGCCAAAGTGACACTAGCTGCCGACCGGATAGTTACCGTTCGGGTCAGACACGGAGTACCAATGAACGCCCCAATAAGAGGGAACAGCCTGAATGCGAGTATCGTAGATATGTTTGCAGGGCTGGTGAGCATCGTGTCCAAGGATTGAGAGACTCTGATGAGGGCAATGACGCCAACGGGTCGCTGTGCTCGATATGGTTCCGGACAAATTACGAGAGCTCCCAGCCAGAGATACTTATGTAGAAACATGACTGCAGCGCGTATGCCAAGATTCACTGTGAGGTTATGGTGATCTATGTTGTTTTCCACCATCAGGGACGGAGAGCCACTGTGGTATAGGTTATACAAACTTGATGGTCATGCGCTTCAAAGGGGATGGTATCTTGCGATTGTCGGGATCCGTGGATCCCTGTGGCCAGAAGTAGCTAGTAAGGGCTGAAGCCGGTGCCACAAGTGGTTGCCAGCTTGTCTGTGAACCAACGCGCCTGAAGCTCAGGAGCGAACAAAAACAAATTGAATGATGGTCGCATACCAGGACAACCTTGAATGGACACGTGGTACGGTGGGGGATTACTTGTACGAACTTGGACGAAGAGACTGAGCAAAATTAACGCGGCCGAAAAGGTGGAGGTGTTTTATATTTAGATTACTCGCTAGCCAACAACCTTCCCGACATGCTTGACAGGGGCGTTGTGAGCGCTCTCTTCCCGGCTCTCGACGCAGTGGTCCCCTCAAGCCTCAGGACTTGAGGGACATGCTTGTTGTGGTGTATCCGGAACGGACCTGGTTGGGTGATTTGTCAGAACAAACGGAGAGTGACGCAGATGGAGCGCTTATGATCATGCCTCCATTGATCACGTCCATCAGGCTGCTCAGCGAGCAGACCAAAAGCAGTAAGTTCGGACATCGTCAATTACAGACCTATACTATTACCTCTCACTACTAGTTCGGACTCCAGCCACCCCCCCAACCACATTGACCATGACAACACATACTCATAATTCTCGACGCGATACTGACGCTGCATCTCCTGCTCTGAGCAGTGAAAGCACGTCCCTGCTGCCGAACAACTCGGGGTCCCTATCTTACGACACCAACAACATTGCTGGAACGGGGACGAGGTCCCATACACGACCAAGGGCGAGGACGGGCACATGGCCGGAGGAAGAGGAACCATTGTTGTCGAAGTCAGTGACACAGGAGGCATCTTGCAGGATAAATCCGAAGCCTGCGCCGAGCTTGTCCGCGAAGTCGTCTGTGGATTGGGTCTTCCGCAAGCTGACTGGGCGGTCGTATGACGAGGTGTCGTTGAGTTTACAAAATTCTGGAAGTGTGGCAAGAGACCATCTTGCACTTGAGAGGACATTCTTGGCGTATATGCGGACGAGTCTTGCTATCGCTTCTGCGGGGGTTGGTGAGTAAGAGAGTGTGCTGGAATCTGTTATGTTGTTGAATATTCGATCAGCTCTCGTCCAACTCTTCAATACTTCGAACAAGACCGAATCAGAGAGGGTTGAGAGGTATGCTCGCCCCCTCGGGGCGTCTGTAATTGCGATGGGTCTCATCGTACTTGGAGTGGGTGAGTAGGTTTTAGCACCGAGAGATGAACTGTTATTGATCGTGGCTCAAAGGTCTTGCACGTTATTTTACGGTGCAATCAGCTCTAGTGAAGGGGTCATTCCCGGTTGCAAGGTTAAGCACTACGTTCATTGCAGTTGCATTGACTGCTCTCGTAACCGTGGTCTTCTCTCTGCTTGTGAATGACAAGTTCAAGTTGAGTGAATAGATGGTTCCCTTATGACAATCCTTACCTATCCCTTCTTTATAATGTTCATACACCCATGTACAGTACATCACGATACCCATTTACAGTGATCTTCGAGAACACGATCATGCCACCTCCACCTTCGATGATCCGTCATCATGAGTCCACACCCTGAGAGTTGTGGCTATGTCGGCACCCTGTGGACCGGACCCATCACCAGCCGGGTATGTTATTAGCAACGCGATAGAAGAAGGCACAACATTGAAAAATGCCCGAGGCAAGGCGAAGAAAGACCAAGACAAATACCAACCCTGCAAACAAGAGCACGAAGTCCAGTAACACACCTCCTACTTCACAGTCTGTACGCACTATGCTTCCCTCGGGTGGATGCCCAGGGTCCTCACGGATGCCTATAGTTCCTGAGGAAGTTTGCCCTGTTTGTTTCTGCTGTCTTCGCTGGTTCAGTGCTCTGGATCCTATTTACTCGGATTGGCCATGACGGAGCCTGGAGCCTGACTAGGAGTCAAAGAGCGTGGGCGAAGGATGACGATTATGCATCACCCTTTTTCGTAGCGGATTTGCCGGGAAGGGGCAAGGGACTGCTAGCCTCACGCGAGATCAAAGTATGTTTAGCTCATGCACGAGTCAACCGCCGAATGAATGAGTTTTCTGATTCATCTCAGCAAGGCGAGCTACTGTTACGCGAAAAGCCGCTGTTTGTAGTGCCTCATCGAAGTGAGTAGTGCCACTTTGTCTGATTTTTATCATGGGACATGTATGGATGTTTATGATGGTTACACTGGAGTTTCCTCATCTCCGGCGGAGCTCATTGGGGGGTTGGTAGCGCAACTCAGCCAAGATGAGCAGGAGACATTCTTTAACCTGTCCTATGTTAATTTTCCAAAAAACCTGGATCCGGATAAGCATCGGAATGAAGTTGCACTGGCTATCTTTCAGACGAATGCTGTGGCGGCAGGGGATGGTGTCGGCATTTTCCCTAGGATGGCTCGACTCAATCACGGTTGCTCGAGCGCTTTCAATGTTGTTTATACGTGGCGGGAGAAGGAGAGGGCACTCTACGTTCACGCACTTAAGAGTATCAACAAAGGACGGGTTGGTCTTTCTCGGCGATTTATTTTCAGGCGGGAAAGATGGCTGAAGACTGAATATCTCAGGAACTGCTCACTAGCTATACAAATACTAAACGAGGACGACATCAGCGCCGGTAGGGAATATTTTGCGTCGTTTATGGAAAGGTGGGAAGTAACAGTTTGGTGGATTATGCAGAGCCTATCTCGCGGAGCATTACGGGTTTGAGTGTCAGTGCAGCGTATGCTCGCTGCCAGAAGGCGAGTCGCAGGCTTCAGACAAGAGGCTAGAAGGGATATCAGAGGCGTATGAGGGATTTGCTTCCTGGGGGGCTGGGCACATCGATGGGGGCGAGGCCGTCGCCCACGCACGGAAGATATGGGAACTGGGGGAGGAAGAAGGATATTGGAGTGAACGGGGAAGGCTGGCATCGGATGCAGCCTGGGTGGCGGCTTCCCATTCCGAGTGAGTGTTCTCCATGGGGCAGAGCACGTGAATCAGACAGTGTGGTTTGCAGTGCCTTGGCCACGCGGGAGTGGGCAGCGCTTGGGGCAGAGTGGTATGGATACGAAGTGGGTGCTGATAGCGAGCAGGCGGAGGAACTGCGGGGGATTGCGGGGGACGCTGGACGGCACTCTGGATGGGGCACACGCCGGGGGCTGGCGGTGGGAGGGCCGGGTAGGTAGTGTAGATCACGGGATGGGTGGATCGCCGTGTATGGGCTATGCAGCTGAGCAAGTGCGTGAGAGTGATCCGACAGCGCGAGCCGAATGAGCAAAACACGTCTGCCAACTCCGACTCCCACCTCTCCCCTCTTCTCCCATCATCTCAGGCCTCTTTTTTTACTTTTCCGCCCACTCAAAAACCCAAGTCCCCA
The DNA here is from genome assembly GCA_963576785.1 of Chlorophyllum brunneum. Taxonomy (NCBI): domain Eukaryota; kingdom Fungi; phylum Basidiomycota; class Agaricomycetes; order Agaricales; family Agaricaceae; genus Chlorophyllum; species Chlorophyllum brunneum. Next base: position 1,883,113 of record OY756144.1, on the reverse strand, counting down.
GCTCCCTCCTCTCCATAGAACCCCCCCACCCCTGGTATTTCCTCTTCTTCTCTCCCCTCTCAGCCATGTCAGTTGCCAACCGTACCACTTTTCAAGCTATACCCCTTGCCTTCCACTGGTCGGCAATGTCATCTACTTCTACCTCCGACGTGGTTATCCTCGCCCTCGGTGTCACCCTTGCCGCCGCTTACCTGTTCCGCGATCAACTCTTTGCCGCCTCCAAACCAAAGACCTCCCCCATATCTTCGAATGGCAGCAACAAGACCGCAAATGGCGGTGGGAACCCACGAGACTTTGTCGCCAAGATGAAGGAGGGGGTACGCACCATGTCCTATTTTCTCACTCAACGATTCCCCTCCTGACCGCTTTCCAGAAAAAGCGCCTGGTGATATTCTACGGCTCGCAGACTGGTACTGCGGAAGAGTATGCAATCCGTCTTGCTAAAGAAGCTAAATCAAAGTTTGGTCTTGCCTCGCTTGTCTGCGACCCAGAGGAGTACGACTTTGAGAACCTCGACCTGCTCCCCGAGGACTGTGTCGCTTTCTTCGTCGTGGCCACTTATGGAGAGGGCGAACCCACAGATAACGCTGTTCAGCTTATGCAGAACCTCCAGGACGACTCATTTGAATTCTCCAACGGTGCCCATCGACTCGATAATCTCAAATACGTTGTCTTCGGTCTCGGCAACAAGACTTACGAACACTACAACTTCATCGGTCGTACCGTTGACACTGTACTCTCTCAGATGGGCGCCAAACGCATTGGAGAACGCGGTGAAGGTGATGATGACAGGAGCATGGAGGAAGACTACCTGGAATGGAAGGACGGCATGTGGGAGGCATTTGCCGCTGAATTGGGTGTTGAGGAAGGCCAGGGTGCTGATAGCGCCGATTTCGCGGTTTCTGAGCTCGATACCCACCCTCCAGAGAAGGTCTATCTTGGTACGTACTTGATGGCTCGGATGTCAGCTCATCTGACTAACGAGTAATCAGGTGAATATTCGGCCCGTGCTTTGACGAAAACCAAGGGTATCCACGACGCCAAGAACCCATATCCAGCCCCCCTTGGTGAGGCGAGGGAACTCTTCCAATCCACCCGCTCACGTTACTGTGTCCACGCTGAGCTCACCATTGAGGGATCTGGTATCACCTACCAACACGGCGATCACCTTGGCGTTTGGCCTACTAACGCGGAACTTGAAGTCGACCGGCTCCTATGCGCTCTTGGCTTGTACAGCAAGCGTGATACCGTCATCGGCATCGAATCTCTCGATCCTGCCCTCGCTAAAGTTCCATTCCCTGTTCCCACCACTTATGGCACTGTCATCCGCCACTACATCGATATCAGTGCTGTTGCTGGTCGTCAGGTCCTCGGTCCCTTGTCCAAGTATGCTCCCAACGCTGGCGCTGAGGCTTTCTTGAAATCCCTCAATACCAACAAGGAGCAGTACCTCAACGTCATCGGTGATGGTTGCTTGAAACTCGGTGAAGTTCTCCAACTTGCCGCTGGCAACGATACCTCTATCCTCCCTACCCCCGAAAATACCACAGCCTGGAACATTCCTTTCGACCTCATTGTTTCTGCCATCCCCCGTCTCCAACCTCGGTACTACTCCATCTCTTCCAGTCCTAAGCTCTACCCCAACTCGGTCCACATCACCTGCGTTGTTCTCAAGTACCAGAACATTCCCAGCGACAACGTTAGGCAGAAATGGTGCTATGGTGTCAGCTCCAATTTCATTTTCAACCTCAAACAAGCCGTCAAAAATGAGCCCGCTCCTCTCGTCAATGATGGGGGTGCCAGTGTGCCCAAGTACCAGATTGAGGGTCCCCGTGGCGCATACAAGGTTGGCAACGTTTACAAGGCCCCTGTCCACGTTAGGCGCTCCACCTTCCGTCTACCCACAAACCCGAAGAGCCCAGTCATCATGGTTGGTCCAGGGACTGTGAGTAGTCGGATATACAATTTTGCATTATCCTTCTCATGTTATTATTAGGGTGTTGCTCCTTTCCGTGGTTTCGTTCAAGAACGTGTTGCCCTTGCCCGTCGCTCTATTGAGAAGAATGGTCCCGATGCTCTTGAGGACTGGGGTCGCATTTCTCTCTTCTACGGCTGCCGTCGTGATGACGAAGACTTTCTGTACAAGGATGAATGGCCACAGTACATGGAGGAGTTGAAGGGTAAATTCCAGATGCACTGTGCCTTCTCTCGCCAAAACTACAAGCCCGACGGAAGCAAGATCTACGTGCAGGATCTCATCTTGGACCAACGGGAACACATCGCCGATGCCATCCTCAACGGAAAAGGCTACGTGTACATTTGCGGTGAGGCGAAGAACATGGCTAAGCAGGTTGAGGATGTTCTTGCGATAATTTTGGGTGAAGCAAAGGGTGGATCTGCAGCCGTTGAGGGTGCGGCAGAGGTCAAGCTTCTTAAGGAGCGCTCAAGACTCATGCTTGATGTTTGGAGTTAAATGCATATTGTGGGTGGTCTGCCAGGATTCTATTATGTCTTCCTTTCTCTCTTCCAATGTAGACTTTACCAATTAATGGGCAACCTGAACTGGGCGTTTTTGGGTTACCTCAAGCAGTCTCGTACTTATATTACCATTATTTTTCTTAAACTCCCTCACTCTTTAACACTCGACATGGTACACAATACATGGAATGGATTACCCATCATAGATGCACATGAAATAGTATCTGGTTTCTGACAGAGTAATGACGGTTGAAGAGCGAGGTCGGAACACTCCGATCCCACCAAAAAGGCACCTCTTCTCATGTTGCCAGTGAGGGCGATCCTTTCTCGACGTATCCCCGCTCGCTCATGTTCAGCCACATGGGCAAGACATAATTCTGCTCGTCCAGCTAGTGCCCAAGAGGAGAAGCCTCCAAACGCAGAGCAGACCCCTCCGCCGACTGTCCCTCCTACTGTGCCCTCCTCTGCTCCTCCTGCTCCCGAGCCTCCGAAATCCCCCACGTCAAACTCCCCATCGACAGACGCTCCATGTCCGTCCGCATCCTTTTCCTCAACACGCGAATCCACTTCCGATGCACCCGATTCATGGAAGAATCTTTCCCCGTATGACTTGGAGGTCGTCAAACAGCGTATTCGGGAATGGACGGACCAAGCTGCAGCTACTCTCCGAGACCGCACGGATGGGTTTACGAGTCAGACAAAAACCAAGTTTTCGCAGCTTGGTGCGGAAGTGAGTAGGGTGACGGGATATGAAGAGATTGAGGCTCTGAAGAGGGAAGTTGTTCACCAAGGTCTGTAATTCCCTTGACGGATTATGGGTCCAAGACTGAATTCGCTACGGCTTTACAGAGGAGACAATTAAATTAACGCGACAGGCTGCTAAACAAGCCAAACTCGCATACGAACAAGCCGTCATTCGACGTTCGAATTCTCAGCGCGAAGTCAACGAACTCTTGCAACGCAAATCGTTTTGGAATGACACGGATGTGGCTAGATTCACGGACATAGTTCGTCAAGATCACTTATATGAGCAGGAAGAGACTAGAGGGAGAGCTGCGGTAGACGAAACGGAAGCTGCTGTCGAACGTGAATTTACGCAGCTCATGAAAAGCATCTTGGCTCGGTATCACGAAGAACAAGTGTGGTCGGATAAAATCCGGAGTATGTCTACCTATGGATCCCTTGCCGCACTCGGATTGAACCTTTTGGTCTTCATCCTGGCGATTGTGATCGTGGAACCGTGGAAGAGGAAACGATTGGCTCAGGCTTTTGAGGGGAAGATTGAACAGTTGAGCGTGGAGAATGCGGCAATGTTGGAAGGGAGTATGCGCGAAATCGGAGAGAAGTTTGTCGAACAGGGGAATTTGTTATCGAAAGTTCTGGAAGAGGTTAGTCTGCTGAGGGGCTTGAAGGCTGACGCTATTGTTGGTGTGCACAGGGCGGAGGAAAAAGAGGCGCTTGCACTTCCTGTTCAGGTTGATGAGGTCCCTGTGCCTCTGGAGAAACCGGCGCGTATATCAATTTCAGGTGTTCCAGTGACACTTCCCCAGCGGACGTTTGAACTGGCAGCTGTCGGTGTTGGGGCGTTTGTGTTGGGTATTATTACTTCTCTGTTGACGGATTGATCAATCTACATTTCGCATACGAGTTTACGGTTACATTGTCCTCGTACTTAGACTAGAGTAAGATCCACATCAAAAGCTGACGCTGCGATAGACTCTACAATGCACTCTGGACGTCATATTGAATGAGTCTACGACCAAAACGTGCGAATCGGCTTACCGGTCAAAGAGAATTTCGCCGTCGTGGCTTGACATGGAGGTTGCTTTCCATTCCTCGGTGTTCCATTTCTCCCATCCCCACCCGTCTTTAATCTTCAAGATACCATGTTAGTTCACCTGGGTGACCGAGGCCACGAACATACCTCTGGCTTTTTGTGCGGTGCTAAAACGATTAGCCACCGCGCCTTGTAGCTGAGTGTGCACAACAACGTGAAGAGGGCGGAGGGATCCGGGATTAAGTGCAGGGCAAAGGAGCAGATGACCATTTCAACGGCGGTGTATGATACCTCTTGAGGTATGACTGAATTTCCGTGGTACGTACTCACATCCCGTTCTTGGCGTTGTATTGCATCCGGGGGCTGGACTCGAACATTGGAAAGGTCGGAAACGAAAGGAGGCAGTTCGCCTTGGGCTATGTCGTGAAAGGAGAGAGCGGCGCAGGGAAAAGATGTACGATCTTTGTACGCCACTGAGGTAAACTGGTACGTGAACGCATCGGAGGACGGAAGCACTCAGATCTAACCCTGCAGATAATTCAAACATGGGGAGCACCTACAGGATCTGCGGCCACCACGAGGGGTACGGGGAACCCTGAACCTAGAGGGACAACGTAGGTTCGGTGATCCCGAGATAATGGGTCTCCTGAGGAAGGATGGTTTGAGTTGGAGTGTTTGCATAACGTGAGCCAGTCATGAAACGCAACTGTTGCTTCGCCGCTTTGAAGTTACGAGTGATGGTTTGGATTAAGTTAGTGGTGGGGTTGAGGGGGAGAGGATCGCGAGCGGGATACGGGAGGCTCACCTACCTGGTGTTGGGTGTTAGGGGTTTAATTTAAATGAGTGGGAAAAAGGACGTACCGCAGGCCATGTCGAATAGCAAGACGCTAGGAACGTCTTCGGCCGTAACAGATGAGGACACATTGGACCACCATCTGTGAGCGTGTAAGTGATCATCCATTGAAGTCAGCCTACGAGAGAAGCTCACTTGCTCAGCCACGCAAAGATACATAGTCGGACGCCTGGGTAGTGCGGATTTCGGTAGGTCGATCCGACCTTTTTGTAGTACTGATATGTGGTCAGTGTGGATGAGCAAGGTTTTCCGTACGGGGCGGACCTCCACCACGCCATGCTCGTCATAGTTGTCACGCATAGACGACGAGAGATTTCCGATGACAGCTGCTCGGTCGCCTCGAGACATACCGGTGATCTCGTTGATAAATCCGGATCGCTGTGGCCTGACGCTTGGCAAAGAGGTAGGTTCGTGATTTCGACTGGACTCTAGGGAAAAAGAAAGATCAAGTTCGGGATGGTCAACTTCACCGCAAATCACGGAAAAATCGGATGGCAGTTTTTCCGAGAGTGCCTTTTCTCGGCCAGGGTGTACAGGTTAATCCAGAAAGAGTCCCACGGATTTCCCTCGGCACACTGTCAACTGCCTTTAAGTCCGCCTGCAATTTACCCTCCCTCCACCACCTCTAAGTTCCTGGCGGTGTTTTTGTATACCCCGATATGACGTCTTTCATCATTCAGTCCCATGTAGACCGGGATCCGGCACCGTCGTGGGCTCAGGACGATACTTGTGCGTTTTGTAGAATTGTGCAGGGTGCCGCACCTGCAACAAAGCTGTATGAGGATAATGAAGTCATTGCTATTCTTGGTGTGTTGTGCTTCCTGGAACTATGCTGGGGTGTTGATGCGGGTGCGCGCAGATATTCTACCGCTGAGACCGGGACATACACTTGTGATACCCAGGGCCCACATATCGAAATTGTCAGAGCTGCCACCAGAACTAGCTGCTGCTGTCGGAAAGGCTGTGTCTAGGGTTGCACGGGCGTTGACTGAAGGTGGGTGGTATGGATGAGTGCGAGAGCGAGGAATTGACAAAAATGCAGCAACCGGGAACACAGGTTTGAATGTTGTATGTAATCAAGAGTATGCCCAAGCAGTCCCACACGTATGTGTATGATTACTGGAATAATCGACTCGGAATGCTTATTTGTGGCTAGGTACACTACCATATCATACCCGCACCTATCTTTGATTCTACGGAGGACAGTATTGCTGCGAAATTGAAGCATGGATCGTTGCGGAGCGTTGAACCACCAACGAGGAAGGAGATGCATCAGAAGGAGTTTGAGTTGCGAGAAGAGCTGGATCTGGACGAGGCACAGGCGTTGGCGGACAAGGTGCGAGCACGGTTATAAGCTGAGAGGATAAATAGATCTCCTTTGTATTTAATCCATCACAACACGTCGTGTGACAGAACATCCACACGTCCTGTCACAGACGCTTTATTACACACTTTACACCCAGAGATGATGGAAACAGACCAAGTCGTACAGGAGATTGAGGAGAGCGAGGGTGAGGATGACGAGATCAAGGATGAACCGCGGGTAGAGGGAGCAGAGGCAGAAGGGGAAGATGAGGAAGAGGTGGAAGAGGAAGACGAGAATGAAGCGGGGAATCCCCCAGGCGAGAATCGGCAAGATGCTGCACCGATAAAGAAGAAACGCGAGCGGAAAGAGCCCGTACTACTGGAACGAGAGCTAGGGAAGTCGTTGCTCCCGTTCTCGAGAGTGCAAAAAATCATCAAAGCAGACAAAGTTCGTTGATTGTCGACAGGAGTCCTCTGGAGACTCATGTTTTCACAGGAAATACCGGTGATAGCAAAGGATGCGGTGTTCCTGATATCCCTTGCTACTGAGGCTTTCATTGAGGAGTTGGCACAGGCTGCCCAACGAGTGGCGGAGAAGGAGAGACGGACAATGGTGCAACACAAGGATATTGGTACGTGTTCTGTGATGGTAATTGCCTGTAAATTCAGCGAGATATAGCCACTGTTGTGCGAAAAGCAGACGAGTTCATGTTCCTTGAAGGTATGCATCGTTGCTCGCCAGTCCCCTAAGCTCATGTACCTCCAGATCTCATTCCATGGACAAGTTCAGAACCTGAAAAGAAACGCGGTAAGCCGGTACCCGGCGCTCAGCCCATCGAAAGAACGATGTTGGACCAATTCGTGGTCCCCAACAAGGAAAGGCAAGACAGAGACGGGGAGATGGAGGTAGTGATGAACGAGGACGGGACGATGTACGCAACAGATGATTAAATTGTGACCGGTCCGGGCATCCGGAGATAATGTATCATTGGCCAAAACGGTTTCAAGCTCTTCCACCCATGAAGATCATCACAACATTCCACCAACCGTCCTCCGTACTTACATCGCTCAAGTGTAGGCTCTCTTCACGCGATGTTGAGCATCTCGTCGTGGCAAAACTGAACCGCATTGAGGTGTACTCCCTACAGCCAACGGGTCTCAAGCAGGAATGTGCTCTTGAGATTCATGGAAAAGTGACAGCCGTCAGGGCCATCTCAATACCTGTATGTTTGTGATATCCATGCATATAAACTCATTAGGTACTGATGATACCACCTGAAGAAAGCAACACGGTCTAATCTAGTCGTGATGCTTGGGCACCCAGATCCTGAACTCATCTTTCTCTCATATGCTGAATCTGAAAATGGGTCCGCCGAGCTACAACCAACCAAACAATTATCTTTGTACGAGCGCACCCCCCGTCCCGCAGAATTCTTCAACGATGTCCTCGTACACACCTCCGGAAAGCTGGCTGTCGTGAGCTGTTATACTGGCAAACTCAAGATCATCAACCTCAAAGCTGGGAGATATCAAGACGATTTCGATGTTATGTGAATTTCTCACCGAGTTCCTTGCTTGCATTATCACTGAAGGCTACTTATGTGTGTTGTTGTAGGTTGCCCGAGCTTAACGTATTCTCGCTTTCGTTCCTTCCACTTCCAGACGACGAATATGTGCTCGCTATCATCCACTTCGACTATCAACAACGCATACGATTACTAGCACGCGAAATTGAACTAGAGGATCTCCAGCTCTCATCTCTTCCTTCCCGACAGCTGCACTCAACCATGATCTCAGACAAGCTATTTCCTTACCCTACTGACAGCCCACCAATGCTTGCTCCTATCTATGCTCCCAAACAGAAAAAGGAAGAGGACATAGAGGACGAGACTATGGTGGACTCACAGGACGAGTTCCTAGGAGGTGTTCTCGTTGTGGGAGGCAAGAAGCTCCTCTTGTACGAGTTAGTGAATAAGGAAGGACAAGAGAAGCAGAAGGGAAAGAGGAGGAGGCTAGAGGATAAGAAGAAGAGCGGAGATCTGGTGGAAATAGCAAAAGCGCGTGAGAAGGAAGCGGAGAGGGAGAGTCGAAGGAGGAAGCCTAGGAACGCCGTCGTGTGGCCCTGGAGTGAAGTTTCTGCGTGAGTCTTTAGCCCTACGATGTTAGGAATACGAAATGTTGAAAACTAAATGTCAGATGGTGCTCTATCGATGATTCCTCAAAAATTATCCTTGGAGACGTGTACGGGAGGATAGCTCTCCTTTCATTGGACAATCTACAGGACTTAGGTCTCGTACTCATTCCTCTGGGAGAAGTGAGCAACCTCTTGACACTCATTCAGCCCCCCCACACACTGATCACTAACCCCAGTCATCCTCTCCAACATCTCTCACGTACCTCACAAGTCAGATCCTCTACGTGGGATCGCATATGGGAGATTCCCAGCTCGTTCAGCTAACACCAACACCTAGTGCCTCAACCGATAAGCCCACACTACCCATCCCATCAGATGTTCATACCGTCCCATCCGCTTCCTTCGATGTGTCTGCTTTCAAGAAAGGCAAGGCAAGGGCTACAAGTCCAGATTTTGATTCCATGGAAGTGGAAGACGACGAACTGTGTTCACCGCAAGAATCAGGTAATATCATTGCGACAAAAGGGACGTTCTTGAATGTGTTAGAAGGGTTCAAGAATGTTGCCCCGATCGTGGACGCGTGCTTGGTTGATCTTGATGGTGGACAGGTTAGTGCTTGAGTTGCAGTGTAGCAAGTTGGGCTGATGGTTTGCAGCGGCAAATTGTAACATGCTCTGGAGGAAAGAATACCGGATCTATCAATATCGTGAGGAGTGGTGCTGACTTTCAAGAGATTGTCAATATTCCTGGTATCCATCATGTGGCGAGGATTTGGGCTGTCAAGTCGGGACTGGAGGATGCGTTAGTTGACCTCCTTACGCTTTCCTTATCTGAGCCTTCACTCATTGTTTCTTCTACCCACAGAACAGACTCTTTCCTACTCATCTCATTCTATGACTCGAGTTGTCTCATCCGGATTAACGATAACGGAGGGAACCTCGGGTTTTCACCGTTGGAAAACGCCTCCATGAGGGGGTTCCTGACCAATGAGCCAACAATCGCTTTCGCTAACGTCGCACAACGAGTTAGGGGACAGGATGGGAAAGCCAGGTACATGAACTCGACATTGGTCGTTCAGGTTACTGGTACCGGTGCTAGCTTGTTGGAATTGGATGAGGGACTTCAGGTCTACGCCCAGATTGACCGATGGGACGTCAAGACGAATGATCCCTCCGCCGAGGTGGTTGCCGCGAGTCTCAACTCGAGTCAGGTCGCACTCGCGGTCAGCGGTGGCAAGTGTGTATTGTTGAGTATCGCCGAAGATAAGAAACTTCGCGTCGTCGTGTAGGTGTCATTATTGTCGTACATTCTATGTTTTTAAAGCTGATGATGCTGTTATGCAGTTCAACATTGAACTCTCACCACCAACCCGAAATCTCGGCCATCTCATGCACACCACTCAATCCCACCCGCGCATTTTCACAATACGTTGTGGTCTCCTACTGGGAAACAAACACAATCGAGGTCTTCACACCCTCCGACACAGGGTTTAAGTCTGTCTGCAAAAGTTCACCTCTACCTTCCCTCGTCTCCTCTTTACGGTTCTACAACTTCGGGTCGGATCAGAATTCCAAGGGAGTAGATTACCATCCGTATCTGCTCGCAGGCTTGAGCGATGGGTCTGTTGCGACCTTTGCATGGCAGGAACAGCAATTGAAGGACCGGAAGATTGTGTCATTGGGACACGCGCCTGTTAATTTGGTTGTTTGTGCCGTGCAGGAGGGTGGTGCGAGGACTGTGCTTGCGACAGGGAACAGAGCGATTGTCTTTGCACATGAAAGGGGTAGGCTAGTACATTCGCCCATTCTACTCAAGGTACGTCGCGCTCACGACCTGTCAGGCGATCCGCTAAATTTACTGGGAATAGAATATTGTCGCTGCGAGCCCTGTTAATAGTCCATCATTATCAACGTCTTTGGTGATTGCAACCGCAGAGGGTCTGCATATTGGGAGGATAAAGGACCTGAACAAGTTGCATATCCGCTCGGTGGGTTCAGCTGACCACCTTACCAGGGTCTTCATTGAGACTCAGTGTTATTCTGGCGTAGATCCCATTCGGTTTAAGCAATCCACGTAGGATTGCTTACCAGTCTCTACTGAAGACATTCGGCGTCGCTTTCGTGCACACAGAACCAACCCGAGTTGGTGGTGTTGAGTCCATGAGCAGCTTCTTCAAACTCATTGACGATTCAACATTTGAAGGTATATCATTCCTATCCCCCCCCTCTCTCTGAATCTTATTACTTGTAGTGCTCGCGCAGTTTAACTGTGATGCGGATGAAGAGATCACATCTGTTATCCCCTTCTCAGCCGTCGTCAACGATGTCCTTACGCCCTTCTTTATTATCGGCACATTCATTTACCACCCGGGAGAATCCGAACCTGAAAAAGGTCGTCTACTCCTCATCTCCATCTCAACAACTAGCAACCCTCGCAACTTAAAGCAAGACTACCACCTCTCCCTCGCGACTTCTACTGAAGTTAAAGGGTGTGTCTATGCTCTCACACTTGTCACCAATTTCAAGGGCGAAACTCGGGTCGTTGCTGCAGTCAATTCATCTGTAATGCTTTTCAGCTTGGATATTGACACTAACGTCTTCCCCGCGAGTCTGGGACTAAGGAAAGAGACGGAATGGAACCACAATTACCTTGTGACCAGTCTGGGTGCCGTTGGTGATCATGTCTTTGCCGGTGATCAGATTAGTTCGGTGTCATTGCTCAAGTGTGGTGAGGATAAGTTTCAGACGGTTGCAAGGGATTATGGTCCACGTTGGCCAGTCTCTGTGGAAGCTATCGACGAAAGGAACGTCATTGGAGCCAACGTAAGTTTCAGTCCAAAACAACCAAATTTTACCCTCATGGCTGCTCTACAGGATGAACTGAACATTTTCAAATTTACACTATCCCACAACCTTGGGCGACATGTTCTTGAGTGTACCGGAAATTATCATATTGCAGACCTAGTTACGAAGTTCATCCGAGGTATGTCGCTTACGGGTCCACTTTCGGGGGGCTGCTAATGAACAGCTTGCAGGGTCTCTGTCGACGATAGACCAGTCTGAAGAATCTAGCCTGGAGCCCGAGGAGCTCTTTTTCACCTCTTCGGGACGCATTGGTGTCGTTGTCGACGTGAAGAAGAATGAGGTTTCGCTGCACCTAACAGAGTTGCAACGAAACATGGCTGCCATTATACCTAGTATTGGTGGCGCGGGCCATGGACGGTATGTCCCAATCCTTCCCACATACGTTAACGATCTCAATGGCCATTTCTCTATTAGGTTCAGAGCTCCAAAAAGCACAAGAGGCCGCAGCGACGCAGATCAGACTTCCTTCGGTTTTCTCGATGGTGATTTCATTGAGCAGATGCTCTCCCATTTGCATTCACAGGACACGCTGGCAAAAATTTGGCAAGGCCAAAGTGAGCCAGAGAGGTTATCAACTTCAGTCGACGAAACACGGCGGTTGTTGGAAGATCTGCAGGGTTACCATTGAGGCGTTGTACAGTCACGGGGAAAGAGCTAGTGGAGTGCCGATCATCGCGAACCGAACGGATTCGTTGATACGACATCGGGGTAATATCATTAACGCGCACACGGTGTAGTAATACAAAGGGATGAGAGCAGGCAATGTCCAAGACTTGGGAGGGAAGGCAGTGCTGAAGCAGCTAAGACTAAATACGATGCTGGAAGGTATACGGCGCAGGGAGGTTCAGGACATGAACGGGAGCAGATAAAAGCAAGTGGAACAATCTGAGTGAAGGAACGATCTGGAGTAATGGATAGCTTGTTAGACATTTATTACCGGCCGAAGGTCAAAAAGCGGTAGCGGATTGACTGCCACAAAGACAGGGTAAATTCTTGCGAAGGTCCAAGAGTTGAAGTAAAATGTCCTTGATCAATATCAACATCGGTGGCCGGAGCAAAGTAGAACCCCGAAATGAGGACGAGATAGCTGGAGTATTCGTGTGAGAATCAGCCTCAGGCAACAAGAGCACGAAGAATTACCTGAGGATCAGGATACTACCACGGTGATAATTACTCTTCGCTTCGATGTAAGTGTATGTCATCAAGAACATGGAAAGGATGATAGTGCAGACGTCCCAACGAGGGAAAATGAGTCTAGGTTGGATCGATAAACATCCATGAAGAGCCCGCAGAAACGGGGTGAAGAAATAAAGACGTACGTGAAAGTCCGCGCAACCTCTCCCATATTTTCAGGGTCGTACCAAGCCGAGAACGCAACCATGGCGGGGATTTGCAACAGACAGACTTGCAGAGCATATGCAGAGCCAATTTCCATGCTACATGGTATGTGATTAGTTCCTAGAGGAGCCGGCGGTTGAATGAGATAACTGTACCTTAGTGCGATGTTGCCATTCAAAGCAAACGATATTGCGTTCATAAATTCCGTCGTGTTGGGGACAAGGGCAAATAGTGTGACTCCCAGGAATTTTTCATCAATCCCCGAATCTCTGAGGACAACATCCACAACATCAACCAGTAATTCTGTATACGGCATGGTCAGTCCATAGCACCGAGTAAAAGATATTCGACGAACCAGCAATAATTGCATACAATGCTGTACATCCGAGTAGGACACTAGCGCTTGTCACCCGACTCCATGAAGGTGCATCATGTCCACCTTGTCCACCACCAGCACTATGTGCCCCTCCATGAATTCCAGCACTCACACCTCCCTCACTCTCAACACCTGATTGTCGCAACATCCTCGCCGAACTCTGTGCGGCAGTCTGTTGTTGATGCCTCAACGCACTCACAGTGGCCACTGCCACTGCCCTCGTGAAATCGTCCGTAGTCATGGGTCCGGGAAGTCGAACATCATCCAAGTTCGTGGATTTGACTGCGTGATCAACGCTCTCGTAGACAGGCCCGAAGGAAGCTTGTTGGGATGCTGTCGCGTACGAGACACGTTTGGGGAATGTCGGAGATGGTGGATTGAAGCGAAGTTGGCCTTGGGGAGCTTGGCTCTGCTGAACTGTTCCTGTCGTTGGTCCCATCGTACTAGATTGGGAGCCCTCACGAGGAGGTAATGAAGTGTCAGTACGAGGTGAGGTGACACCACTGATATTCAAGGCAGCGCTTGGCTTTCGGTTTAGGGTACCCTGAACACCATTCGCCGGTCTGTTGTACAACGAAAACCTGGTATGTGTCGGAAGCTCCGAGGAATGCAAGAGTTGCTGAGGGTTTTGCCAAATTTGGCTCGCATGCGTTCGCAAAGAGAACCACAAACCAACCAGGTATGACTAAAGGCAAGCGTTGGAACAATACAGAAGATAGAAAAAGGAGGAGTACACACAAAGAGGAGGATAGCAGCACAGAAGTACATCAAACTCTTCACCGTAGATTGGTAGAATGGGTCATCGACGGGATCAGGGTGTTTGTAGTAACAGTGATCACATATCCATGGAGCGTTCTTTGGGGTTTGAGGTGTGGATGGGCAACCAGTACAAACAAGTTGGAACTGAGTAAAAACCGTTAAATAAAACCGTTGGACTCATGAAGAAGTAGCTCACATTGCCATAGGTCTGGTAGAATAATGTAGGGGCCAGGGCACCAATGATAGCCATGATCAGCATCATACTCGTAACACCCGCACTCTTTGCATTGAACTTTTGCTCCTTGCGCCGCAAAGCACCACTACACATACTCATGCCAGGCATAAGTAAAACACCCGCAAGTAAACTTCCAATAATTGAGCCCTCCACAAGGTGGCCCTTCCTTTGAGTTAGGGCAATAGCATAAAGAATAATTTCAATGATAGAACCGAAAGACGCGTTGATCACAGCACCCATTCCGATAGAGGACTGAGCAGAGATGGAAGCGACAGCCATGCCAATGAAATAAGAGAGTGGAATAACGCTGAGCAAGCTCAGTAAGAAGACGAGGCCTTGCGAGGCCAAAAACGCAAGGAGAACAGGAACGTGTTGACCCCCATGCTCAAGCCTCTCGGCCCAGGGCAGAAGCACAAAACCGTCGAATATGACAAAGAACACAACTGGCAAAAGATTCACAAAGAGGATGTTGACACCTCCGACAGTGTACTTGTAGTACTTCAGACCAACTGCACGGTATGTACACAAGAGGACGGTGGATGTACCCGAAGGAGCGGCTTCGCCAGGTGCGAGCCGAGGATGCTTGATTTTGAATTTAGGCTGTGGGAGAGGCGAGCCTGATTCTGTGGCGTTTTCTGACGCTCTTTCAGGATGACTGGCGACGACCACCACAGGTGGAGCTGCACAGAACCTAATAGAGTCAGGACGCTGGAACATATGTTTGATGAGTGCCCAAGTTAGCTTGGCCATTGGAATGGTGATGACCAACGCCCAACAGATAAGGCATACAATCAACATAAGGGGAGTAATGATGGTGATGAGAGCAAGCCAGAAGCATGCTTTTCCAAGAAAGGCACTCGACGGCATCTTATACGCAGTCAGAGAACCCGACGACGAAGGTGAGGATGGGATAGCACCGTATGACTTGATTGGAGCCGGAATTGGCGAGTGTTTGTAGAAATGAAGTAACGAGGTTCCTTCTTCAGCATGTCCAGCATCCCAAGAATTGGCGTGCAGTGGCGAAAGTGGCGGTGGTGACGTTGCGCGAATAGTTGCATTGCCATCCGAATCGCTGAAGTGTCTTTCTTCGCCATTCTCTTCACCATCATTCTCGTTCTCATTATCATCGTGACTCAGGTCGCCTTCGACGTACTTTCCAAAGGGCCAGGCGATGTACCAGCCTAGTCCAAACACGAGGTTTGCGTACTGCTGCCCTCCCCGGGGGACCAAGTACAAAAGCATGGAAACGATGAAGCATGCTAGGGCCAGCCACCAGCCGAACGCAAACACCCAAAAGATGTTTCCAGGAATGAGATGTCGCTCCGCCTGGTACGAGGGGATAGAGTGTAGTGCTTCGTCAGCATGTCGAGTAACGGAACGGGACTTCTTATACAAGGCAGGCTTCCAGATCGGAAGACCGAAGGGATGCTGAACATTGATCATGCTTTGGCGATCCCTCAGAGTGATGGGATCATCCTCACTGAGTCCCGCCCCTCCGTCGTCCTCTCCCTCGGCCGATGACCCGGAATCTTCATTCGTTGCAGCGGCCTTGCCACGTCGCGGACGACGAGGGGGTGTTTCCAGTTCAGTAATACCATCATTTTCCCTATCCGTCTCTTCATCCTCCTCGCTGAGAACGCCTTCGTCCCGAGGGGCGCGATGTGGAGCCTGAGAACTACTAACGCTGGTACTGCGTCCAGTAGGTCGTGCTGAATGGGAAGAAGAGCTACGGACCAGGATGGGCGGAGGAGGACGGGTGGTGATGGAAGATGGCTGCGAAAAGTAGGAGGTGCCCTGGAGATGGTGCTGGGGGGTGTCTGCAGCATCCCAATGGGACTGGGACGAAGGAACTGTGCCGCGCTGGGGACGGTCGTCGTCGTCTGGGGGAAGAGACATGGGCTGGCGAAGAGCTGTGCAGAGCTGCCCTGTTGTGGAAACCAGACAGAGCTTCCCAGCGAGCCATCAACAAACGTCATGCAGACACGGCAACAGCCGGCATATGCGAATAGGATAGTACCATAAAATAAACATGTCCCAAAGAAAATAAACCATAGTACATATGCTCACTTGCGCAGAAGCTTCTCATGCAGCTCTGCACTCTTCAGCTTTGCACGCAGGTAGTCCAGTCGTGCATCGTACCGCATCTGCACCTCTTCCCTCCGCCGGCGTATATCCTCCATCTCATCTCCATCCTCTGTCCCATCGTCCAGCCGCACCGTAGTCGCCACCGTGCCAGCCGCGGACCGCGCATCATCCTCGGGCACAGATGTCATCATATGTGCACTCTTGGCCAAACTCACACTCGACCCATTACTCGCCCCATTCACCTGCCCAAATCCCGCGTGACTAGGTAGTGCAGGAATAGGGGCTATTGGCCCTACCTTTCCAACTCCATGTGACTGGACGCTTGACGAAGAGTTCTTTCGCCGCAGGGAACCTGGCCGTGATGACGCCACACTCAGCGCTAACGAGGTCGTCACACTGGTCTTGGCGCGGAGGCCTATCCGACTCGAGTGCACAGATTTAGCAAGACCCGTTCCCGCAGACGTTGCCGACCGTACAGATCCGGCGTCCGAGTCTCCAATATTGAAGCGTTTAGCCGATTTACCTTCCGTTGACCATTTAGACTCCACCACGCTTCCAACGTTACTAGGCCGTCCGGCATCAGATCGGGTCAACGAGTATCCACGCGATCGTTGCGCCTTGGATAGCGTCGTTATCTCCAACCCCGTAAATGCGTCCATCAACCTTTTAACCTCTGTCTCAACCGCAAGAATCTCCTCCCGGATCTCTGCAGCGGATGAAAGATGTTCCTCATCAAATACGTTGTATACACTGCTGTTTGGGTGTCGATTCTCCTGTTGTTTCATCACACCAGGGAACGATGACGGTGGTGCTGCAGGCCTTCGCCGTGGTGTATGCGGCGTCTCTGGACGACTGGAACTCCCGCCTCGCTCTCGCCTTGACAAAATCGACACCGTTTCAGCCGTGTCTCTCGTCGACGCCATTGTCCGCATCGACGAATTGCTCGACTTTCTCGACAACATCCTCCCAAGCTTCCACCGGCTAGAACTACTCGATTGTTGCGACCAAACGCTGGCTGCATCTCCTGCATCCTTTGGTAATATTGTAGTCGATGTCCGCCGAAATAGACTCGCAACTCCAGATGTGATTGAGTATCTCGATTGCGAAGACGGTGGTCGTGGCAATTCCACTTGGAAATTTGACAAGGGCCGTGAAGAAGCTGAGCCGAATACCACGAATTTCAGTCAAGCGTGCTCCGCATGTGAACAAACATGAAAAATTTTGACATACTTCTCTCAGGTGTACTAGGTCCGGTCCCAGTGGGTTTTGGTCGTGGGCGCGCTGCTGGCACAACAGGGCTTTCGCAGGGTATCTCGGACGCGGAGGCAAACCGCTCGAATAGATTTTGTCTTAGTAGTCGGTACTCATCCTCACTGAACACAAACAATAAGTTCCAGCCAATGAAAGACAAGGACATCTCGAAACTTACTTCAGTAAACCATCCGCGTTTGCAACTGCCAGTTCATTTAGCCGCTGCGCCAACGTAGCTCTATAACGCACAAAACGATGAGTAACCTAGACTCCCACAAGAAAGATCACACAAACATACGTCACAACGTCGGCTCCTGCCCTTGAGGGCGTAGACAAAGTGCTCGAACTCGAGCTCGCAATCTTCACTCTACCATCTCCGGTGCGGTCCCTCACAGGAGTCATAGGCGGTGGCATAGCCATAGTGTCCTGCCTACCACCGCTCCCACTGCTAGGCGCACGTCTCTTCGGTGACGGTGTCGGAGGAAGTGGTCGTTCATTCTGAACGGGGGAAGAGAGGGAAGATGTTTTGATTGAAAGTATCCCAGGTGGCCTTTGCTTCGAGTTTGGAGCATGGCCACTGCCTCCCTTCGAACTGCCTACCAGTGGACTTGAGGTAACAGGAGCATGTACAGTCGCAGCCGATCCAATCGCCAACGTCTGTGCGACCGATGCACTTTGAGGTATGTAAGTTATCGGCTCCTCTCTCTCTTTCCCCTTCTTCCCATACTACATCCGCGGGGCGTGGCCGAGTTGTGTTCCGAAGCGTAAAGTTAGTTGAGCAATAGTGGCACGACGCGTGTATGTTAACGAAAGAAGCAACCGAAATGAAAAGCAAGAAATAAAAGTTTTGAAAAGACGTACAAACCGAGATCGTATAACCTTCACCACAGATTTCTCTGCCGTATTTGCAGCACCACCAACACCATTCGCCGCTCCAATCACAGCTGTGACACGGTAATTATTGTCGCTCACGTCCGTCTTCTTTGGCGAAAAGAAACCCATCACTGCATAACGGTGTGACGTTGAACGGGGCCCCCAAATGAACGAAAAGCGCTACTCAAAGGACCGCTAGTAGAAGGTTTGGGGGTAGCGAATGTGAGGTCGGAGGTATGCTGGAAAACGAATGAGGGAATTGTTGTTTGGTCAGTAGTAAGGGACACGAGGCTTGGAAATCCTCTAATTTAGATCCTGTCCCATGTTCGGACCTGCCAAATCCGCCACACAGTGTTCCTTCCCACCATTCGTTCATGCCGGTCCAACAGCAAGGCAACGCGAACGGACAGCAATTGATAAGCTTGAAACTGTTTATGAAGATGGCGACAAAGCATTTGGACTTGATGGCCAATCCAGCGGATAGGTTATGTAACAAACGCCGAACCCAACCGTCATCGAAGTGTCAAAAATCAACACACTGTACATTATACACGCATACATGTCATCGTATGGTATCTGATGTCTGTAAATAACCATCGAGCGGTCTGCTACAATACCGTGGTGCTGATAGAGATAACAGACCAAAATACATTCAACCCCTTTTCTCGTTGTAAAACTGGGCCAGCTGCCTTACCACCTGTCCAAAACTATCAGGAACGAAGAGTCGATTTCCAATCCATTTCGGTAACTTCTTGCGAATCGCCGATGACCCATATCTTCGATCTAGCAAAATGAGAGACGCCCAATCCTCCTTATGTCGTATCGCACGACCTGCGAACCCAATCAGCTCCCCGCTTTTAACCAAGCCAATAAGGGCAGTCACGCACCAATGCTCTGATTAACCGCGTTCATGCACATATTTTCATATAGCTCGGCAGCAGCATCCTTCTGCCCCTTCTCTTTTTTGATCCCCTTTTTCTCCTCAAGGTGTTTCACGTATTTTAATCGCTCCTTTAGCTCCGGAGATCCTAGATTAGCAAAAGGAAGTCCAATAATTATCACCGCCCGTGCCAAATCATCATTGAAGTTCAGTCCCTCGGAGAGCTTTGCTCCTATCACGGCGAAGAGAATTGCACCCTTCTTGTTGGCTGGCGGAGATGTCTGCCGGATAGATGTAAGATAAGCGAACGATACAACCAACCACTGATGAAAACCCTGACAGCCGCAGTCGCATAATCATTCAGAACCCGCTCCACATCGGTGGATTCGTCGGGCTCAAAGAAGACCTGGAGGTGGTGTCAACATCGAGTGGGACGACTTTTTAGGCAAACAGACTGGCCTCACCTCCCGCTTCGCGAAGAATCTCTCCAACATTCCACTTGTCTTCCAAGTGTTCCTCGCAGACTTGAGGAAGCTATACGAGGGAAAGAACACCACCGCACCAGCTGGTATGATATTGGCGAAATTGAGCAAGATCTGTCCCAGCTCCGCAAGCTACTCCGAATAACAACGACGATCAGAAAACGACATAACAATTGGATTCACTACTTACCACGTTGGGATCTCCCTGTTTGTCCGCCTTATATTCGAGGTCATTCCCCCGCGGACTTTTCGTGACGATAAGAGCCTGCAGATTCTTTTCGGGGATTATGTGACCACAGGAGAAGGATGTGATACGTTCAGGGGGCAGATGGGAAAACACCTGGTTGATTACGTCGGACATCTAAATAAGAAGGTTAGTTTGGTCAAGATGATATTCTATAATATTCACCGGTGACATGGTTCCCCCAGCAAGAATGACGGACCGTGCTTCGTCTACTACATCGAGAAAGTTGGGTGCCGGGTTCAAGAGCTGGTACTTGATCTCCACATCTTCTTGGCCTCGTGGACCGGATAGAGCGAAACTCACTCGACCGTCTAGAAATCATCTGTACAGTAAATGTGAAATCAACGGGAAGCCATAAGCGCTTACCGTCATTAGTATTTGTCAAGGAAACCATAAAATCCTCTACAATATGCAGAGGAGGTATCTGGCCCTTTCTCGTTTGCGGAGCAGTAGCGTCTGTCAGATACGTGATGGCCTGCTTATAACGAAAAGAAACCGACGAACCAGCCCCCTTCTCAACTTGTTTTTCGGCGTAACTAGCTATTTTGCGTGCAATCTGAAGCGGACGAGATTCCGATTATCACTGACAAAAGATGTGCTCCGATTTTTCCTACCTTGCTCTCCTTCAGGTATCGTTCAACCTCTAGTAGATTGATACAGGCCGCTTTCCTCCCCATCCGATCGAGAAGCTCGGAGACCGTCAGGACCTCCAGTTTTTCAACCTTTCCATTCGTTTTAAACATTTCTTCAATTTTACCCTCTTTCCATTGAATGATGAACTTCTTGAAGGTATCTAAAAACACCACGAGCCGCTTCAAGTGAACCGTATTTCCCGCTGAAAGCCTCATCCGAAACTTTGATATGTAAGTGCATACTTGTTGCAGAGAAGTATCAAGGACGTGGTAGGGAAATAGAATGGTAGATAGAGATAAGAGCGTGGGTACCAGATCTAAAACCACAGAGACAAGTAAGATATTTGCATTCAAGAGTCGGGGACCTACTATGAGCTTCATCGATCACAACTATCTGATCCTTAAGGTCGATCCCTAAGGCATCTCGCGCAGACTTCTGTAGCAGCAGGTTGTATGGAAGTGTAACCAGCTAATTCGAACTTGAGAGAGGAGGGAGAGCCAACAGAAGTATGCTACATACTTCTGCTTGTGGGATTGCACGGCGAGAACCGAAATACGGACAGGTTTTGGCTATTCGTCCCACTTCCGCTAGATCTTCGATGTCCTTCGGGGCGGCTAATATCTGATCCCTGAAGTCAATCATCTTGATATCTTCTTCCAGAGACGGTAGATATGGACAACGTTTGTCACCCTTTTCTGATACAATCGTCAACTTTTGTCTTTGGGAACTAGCTGATGTCGATCAAGGCTCACCACTCAACAGCTCTCTACAGGCTTCATCTAGATCCCCCGCTTTGCTTCGCAGTTTATCGTTGATACATAATTGCTTCCGGGAACCTAATGCTACTGAACGGGTCATGGTGACGTCTTCACTATCTTTTAGGTCATCCGTTCCCCTTTTCTGGGGGACGAGAAACGGTCGTAGTTCAGAGAGGGGGTGGAGATTCCTAATAGGAGCTGTGTATAAGAGCTTAAGCCTGCGTAGCTCTGGAAGAACCTGAGATAGCTGGGAATGGGTCCGTGAAGCATAGTAGATTTTCGTACACATCGTTCCCTCCTCATCACTGCTAGGTTGTGACAGTCTGTCCACCCTAAAGGTTTGGGGCATCAGGTGGCCGAGCTGGGTATTTGCTAGAGGAACACACCTATTCATCAATGCTCGGAGTGCAGGGGAAATATAAATTTCATCTTCATCCCTGTCTTCACGGTCATCATCGGGTAGAAACCGATCTTCATCTTCATCTTCAACACCGTTGTTTTTCTGACCCCCATCACCTTGTCTCAAATTTCCATCACCCCATTTCTAACGTTATCTCAGTGCATATATAATTTAGGATGGCGGGAGCTCATACCGGCTTTTTTAGGGCTCGTGCTTGAGCTTTTCGTCGCATAGATTCCTCCCTCTTCCTAGCAGCCAGGAGTCTCTCCTGGTTAGCCTGGTCGTCGGCTTCCGATTGTCTTCTGATTCTCTCCCGTGTCTGTTCAACCACCCAGCCCTTGACTTTGTGGACAATCAGCAACTGTAGCGATATACCAGGGAAAACCTTCTGTGACTACCATTGTTCGTTGCGTCGACACCGAGCATTTCCTTGACCTTCCCTTTCCTTGCACGACTATTCTCATCCCCCAACCAAGTCAATGCGGCAGTCAGCAGGCTCAAAGTTTTCCCCTGCCTTAATCTTCAGCGATGCGACGCACACATGACACGTCCGCTTACGGTTCCTGTAGGACTTTCTACGATGGTAACGGACCTGCTTTCGATAGCTTCGTAGAGGTGGCGCATAAGCTCCACCTGGATAGGGTACGGAGGATCATATGGAAATGCAGGAAATACATCCGGTGTTTGAAGATGAAGAGCCATAATGGATTACTCAACACGCCCCTCTGGTTGGACCTGCCAGTCACGTGTAGTGTGAAGCTTGAGTCTGAATTGACGTCATGATATGGACCATGCTGCAAGGACGGGGTATCTGGGCCTGGAGATAAAATCTCGAGGTGCCCCAAGAGGCAACCGCAGAAGAGGGTGGGGGCGTGTACGTGCAATCAAAAAGGGTTCAGAGTCATATCGGCAGGGAAAGGGATGGTTTGTACTTAACAGGCGTCCTTACGACACACGTAAGCAAGACAATAGATGTTGGTTGAATTGCACAAAGGAACCACAATGGTGGATAAAAGTCGTAGTCAGACTGAGAAAAAAGGAAACGTGGTGGGGAGAGGCGACACGATGTGTAGAAACCCGATTAATACTAGGGCGCATGGTAGTGGCGATGATCATTAAACCCTTGCTTCCGAGAATCAACGTTAATCAACCTTGATAGAGGTCCATAGACTGAGCAGCTAACACCTCTGATCACCCATCGGGATTCACCCCGTCGCCCACGGATCTTTTCCTGGTCAACGATGTTGTTACACAAAGCAATACAAATCGAAACACCTCCTGGAATTTGCGTAAGGAAATCCTGTCCGGTCGTCCAGCCGTTATACAATTTCGCTGGGGTGGTCATGAAAAATCGATGCAACGAGGCGCGTCTCTATGCATAATGATCCCTCCGCCGTAATCCAGAGCCTTCATCGTTACCCGGTCGTTCGTCCACTCAATGCGACTGAGGCGGATAGAACTCCTTCAAGCGCTTCTCTGCTGCTTTGTACTCTTTCTTCACCCGAACTAAACGCCGTTCAATGCGCGACAGAGCCTCCGTGGGGGAAATGGCGTTTTCACCCTTTTCATCGTGTAAAGTGCCATAATGCTGGATCTTCTCGCATGACGCTTGCACTTTGCTAACTCCCAGAGCAGCAGAAGATCCCTTGAGAAAGTGCCCTAGGGACGAGAGCGTTGGAAGGTCTTTCTTTGCCCTGTGGAGGACACCTAGATGAGACTGCATGTTGTAGATAAAACGGAGCCAATACGCACAGGGCCTTATCCATTTCACCGAAAGTATGTTCTGCTTGCTTGAAAAATTCGTCCACCATTCCCCGTGAGAAATCACGAACATCTTCATCATCGTCGAGGTCGAGGACCTGACAGAAAACCTCCATGTCGATGATATCCCCGGATGAGTCCTGAATGAGTGGAGAGATGGCTAGTCAGACAACTTCCATGATGGCTGTCCAGCTAGTGTCACTCACTTTCTCGTCTTCTTCCGTGTCTGCCCTCTGTTCAGACTTCGGGTCGGCTCTGAGGTCAGACTTAAAGTCTGGTTTCTCCTCGGGTGGGACCTCGGGTTTGGGATCAGGTTTCTCAAGCTGCTTGAGCTCTGGTTCAAGAGGTGAGGTCAGGGGAGCCTGCTTGTCTGGTCTTGGAGATACCATAGGCTTTGGTGTGGAGGGCAGGGACGGCGGTGGCGAGGAGATGGGTTTGGTATCGGGGAGTTTGGTGTAGGGAGGGGGACTGCGTTTCCGGGGGGGGACAGAGTCATCGAGGAGGGAAGAAATTGGGACAGGACGAGCACGCTCGGCGGTAGCAGGCATGGGTGGTGGCAGGAGGAGAGTGACCTTGGAAGGAAATAAGAGAATGAGGACTGATTATCAACAGTAACAGCGGTCCGCCTCTATACGGTCCTACTTCGGTTCCTGCCGTCCATCCGTCACACCCTCCGTTTCTATGTCACACAGACGTCATCCACATGCCTCATGTGATCAGCGCCTCTCCAATATGGCATCCTGTGACGCTTCTGTCACCTCGCAATCCAACAACGTGACTACTATACATGGCTATCGAGCTCACACACCCCGTCCCGCTCCGCTCCCATCACCGGCTCCGCCGTCCTATACTATCCCTTTCGCACGCAGTGCTGCAATGCGTTCCGTCGAATACCCTAGATCCTCCAAAACCTGGGTCGCAGATGAGTCAATATTTCCCGTCTCCACGGTGGTGTCATTCCACCCACCTCGTTTGTATGCTCCGAGAGCCACGGTGGTGGCCGGTGAACAGGCATTCTCTGGCCGTTGTATGAAACCGCCGGCGCAACAAGCTTGATCTTGCCTGCCCGGGGATGCTGTCGTCCGACAAATGTCCCCCGGTTAGTATATCCCAACAGGACGTTTCGGCTACTTACCTCAACTTCAATTGTCACTTGGCGTGCAGCGGCCTAAATTAATTCCACCCCAATCAATATAATCACTTCAGCCCCACGTTGCTGATAGGTGCACTCACCTGTGGGTGTTCAAATGTTTGCTGAATGTTGTTAATAGGTGCAAAAGGTATCCTGGCAATCCTAGGATCAGCAAACCCCACAGCAAGAAGGGTCCATAACAGTGTCCAGGACCCTCCCTGTACAAGATAGCAATAGAACCTACCCAACCCCTGTAAATTTCTTAAGCCAGTGGTCACGACCATGTTGCATCAGCCTGTCTGTGATGATTTGTATAAGCTCAACCCGGTTCTTGACCCGCACATCGTTGCTCGTAAATTTAGGATCCGTGGCAAGCGATGAGTCTTCTAGCACTTTTTCAGCCAGGAGTTTGAACTAATCGAGTCGGTCAGCCGATGCCAATAAACGTATAATTGGTCCGAGAAATGAAATTAACAGTGTCACAGGGTGAAAAACATTCGCAAGTCAATTAGATGTCCCTTGATACTGATGAACCGACAAACCTGCTTGTTATTCGCTGCACCGATCATGAGGAAACCCTCCTTGCATGGGAATACCTGGTAGGGAACGACTGATGTATGTGCGGTCCCATAACGCGACGCTTCCTGCCCCGCAATAAGATAATTGGATGCAATGTTCGCAAGCCCCGCTATCTGGTCCCGCAAGTCAGTACGTAAACAGGTCAAATAGAACGGAAGAGGCTGCGTGACCTACCTGAGTTTCGAACAAGTTGCAATCAATCCAGACGCCTTTTCCTGTTTGTTGGCGTGACAGAAGGCCCGCCATGATAGCTCCGTGAGCATAAAGGCCAGTCGCAATATCGGTTGCCGCTACGCCAACTTTACAAGGAGGACGGTCCGACTCTCCTGTGCTTAACCATACCAACACCCGAATCAACTCAGATAATAAGTAGAAGCACTCATCAAACTCACATGTGCATGAGCCCTGCCTCTGCCTCAATGACCACATCGTAACCAGCGGCTTCTCCATATGGTCCCGTCTGACCATAACCTAGAAATAGGAATTTTTCATGACCATTCCAAAGTAGGTCATGGAAAGGGTGAATACCTGTGATAGATGCATAAATCAGCCGTTCATTGATCTGCCTGCATTCTTCCCAGCCCAGACCCAGACTAGCCAGCTTCCCGGAAACAAAATTTTCGACCAATACATCAGAACGTCTTACTAGCTCTCGGATTATTTCAAGACCTTCGGGTGCCTTGAAGTTGACTGTGATAGAACGCTTGTTGCGGTTGGCGGAAAGGAAGTAGGCCGACTCGGGGGGAAGGTGTTTCGATGCGCTCGGAATATCATCCGCAAGAGGTGCGGAAGGTGGGTGAAATGAACCTAGAAGTCATTGAGCAGTAGGTAACAGACGAGCAGGAATGCAGCCCTACGCGTATCATCGCCCCGAGTGACTTCCTCGACCTTGATGACGTCGGCTCCCAAGTCGGCCAGAAGCATAGTTGCAGTAGGTCCAGCCAGTACACGTGTTAAATCCAGAATCTTGACGCCTTTGAGAGGTGGGGGGATTCCAGGCCCATAAGGATGTGGATGGTGGGATGGTGGTTGAGAACTAGAAGCGGTTTGATACTGTTTCAAGAGGTACGACTTTGGCCGCGTGCAAATGGCTCTGCGAGAAATGACTCCCAGAGAACTGGACTTTGCTGCACAGACAACCAGAGACGACATGGCTCCTTGCATTCAAGAACCGTGGAACTCCCTCTCTGAGAGTACTATGGGACTCCGGAACCGGTCCGGGTCCCTCAGCAGCCGGTGATGGGCGATGTGTACACGTTCCGACAGGGTACCTCAGGAGCACTTCAGAGTGCATGTCCACAGAACTCGCCGAAGCTTTGAGTCTCTGAAGAAATCACGACCACACCCACGACTAATATGGACCGCACCCCACCAAAGGAAACAGAGTAGCAACTCCTCGAGTTCTTCCCATTGTATCGCCAATCCTTCCCTTATCCCGGTGCACCTCACCAAGTCTCCATCTGGCGATCACAAATCTCCGCTCTCTTGTACGCCGGAATGATCAGGTCCACTTGAGAACCAGCGTGTCCGAGCAATTCTGGATCCGGAGAACGTCCAACGAAGAGTAACGTGAACGGTCTTGGGGTCTGGATACTTATCATATGCAGCTCGCTCTCCATGCTGGATACATGTTCGACACGGGTTGGGGTGGCTGTGATTTTGCTGAAAGACACCACAAATGGGCCTGTTCCAAAACCTCATCAATATTCGGCAAAAAGGAAGTACTATTATATGTGATTATTGATACTCCTTCAGTAGACCCTCTGCCACCCCGTTGATCGGTTCCAGAACGAGCTTACCAGGATCTTGGACTAATATATTGGACTGAACACCGGATTCCAAGGCCCAAGTCCACCAGGACTCTTCACCAGACACAGCCTGGGGTCAGTGGCAGACTAGCACTGGAAAATGGCACCGGGAAAAATTGCGCCCGGGCTTATTGAAGGCACTCTCAGTGGCTTACAGATTTGAGTGCAACGACATCGCCTGAAATCCACCGACCCCGGATATTTCATGACCTTATGGACCCACACGCCGATCCTCGACAATGATCTTTTAGGCTGATGATGACTTCAGGCATACTCGGTGTGTAGATCTCCATTTTCTAAATACACTCGTGTTTTCCTATCACCCCCCTGTCGGAAAAGCCTAGCAAAACCATC
The DNA here is from genome assembly GCA_963576785.1 of Chlorophyllum brunneum. Lineage (NCBI taxonomy): Eukaryota > Fungi > Basidiomycota > Agaricomycetes > Agaricales > Agaricaceae > Chlorophyllum > Chlorophyllum brunneum. The sequence continues at coordinate 1,855,754 of OY756144.1, read as the reverse complement.
CCCAGCTGATCCGAGGATGTCGTTCCCACCTCACCCCGATAAATTTGACCTGCCAACGATACAAATGGGGTTGGAACGGGTCAAATAGACATGTAAAAGGGATTGTCGTCAGGATTATTGAGGCCAAACAACTGATACGCAGTCACTGGATATGTGAACGACTATAACAATAAGTGGCTTGCTTCTCAGCGCGAAGTACTCATGACATTTCGACGCAACCCAGCCTGATGATTTACGACATTCCATGCGTATAGGCAAACGTAGTACGCCCGCCCACCGCCCCCCCTTACACCCGCAATCTCACTCCCTAGGCCCCGCCCACACGCAAGGAGGGGATAGAAAATCTCCAGCTATTCCCAGCTCGAGGTGGATGCACAATCGGGGAAAGATCCGGCGGCTGGCTTGATTGTCTCATTCCAATTCTTCTCTTCCGAAGAGACCCTCATCAGGCCAATTTTTCCCCCTGGCATCTCATATTAAACCCTGTCCCATAGTTGAAAATAACACTCCGCCGACTATCCCTTCAAGGCACACCCACGATACTGTATGAAGGAGACTCTTATCGGCCCCAAAACGTATAACTCAGCAAGCTGTGCAATCTAGGTAGCTTGGCACCATCGTAGTCGAAGGACGGTATACACGCGCCTTGTCTGGATTAAACGAATTGCTGGATTTCGGGCGTCTGTACAAGCCTGTGACAATAGATGGGACCACTTACACACGTCCAGATAGCCTTGCATATACAACTAGAGCCCGCAGCACGATGGAGTATCGGACGGTCAATCAGCCGCTGCGGAATCCCACTCAGAGATCATTCGACTCGTTTGCTTCCGCTCCTCCCACCCTAGATGATTTTCCTGGACTGCTCCACGGATCTTTCGCACGCTCTGGGTCATCTCTCCCTGGATATCAGTCATTCGCTCATGCTTAATACAAAGGCCGGTTTGAACTCGGTACCACCGGTCTACGCATTGAACCAGTCCTCTGGTAGACTGAAATATATTGAAATCGGAACGGAGCTTGGGAAATGGAGAGCAATTCCTAGGCTTATGCGTATACCCCTGATCGGCACTGACAAAAGACTGAAGTCCGCTGTTGATTTGTCCAGATTTATTTCCGTGGAGAATGACAATCCTTGCCAAGTGGGGCTAAGATCCTGTACCAAAACTTCTACTAAAATACACATGCGGAGAAAAAGTGCGATACAACAAAACACTAAATGGTTACAATAGGATACACACGGAAGGACCGAGTGTGACAGTAGCTATCGGCCATGTATACTGTCAATCGAATCTCGGGGGCTCTTCAGTAAGGAACGTATTAGCTGAATGCCCAATTCAAAGGAATACACCAATTGTAATTAACACTCACATGTCCAGGCGACTCACGATGAGATTGCTCTTCCATAGGTTGAAGTCTCGATCCCGAAGGCAATGTTTTCAGAGGCACCGCAACTGGTACCCTCTTTGTTTCATCTTCTACCAGTGGGCTGTAGAGGAGAAGGCCCAGAGCCTCGACCAGAATGTCGAAGTACGAGATTGGCATGTTCGGCCCTACGATGATGCTTGAGGCTGCACTTAACAGGAGGGACTAGGTTTTCGAGCCGAACGGTTATATGCCGGCTTCTATGGCTAGTTACCTGCTCCGCAGCGATGGTAGTGGATGGAAGTGTCTGCTGGTCGGTTCTCCACCCTCGGGCTATTTCATGGTTTATAGCGTCACCTGACAATGACCTAAACGATCGATCTCATCCATCCGATCTAATCTCTCATCTCCTTTGCTCCGCGTATGGCAAGCACTGCTCCGACTGGGACTGCAATTATTACCGGTGCATCTTCAGGTATACAACTTCGGCTGCTCCCTTCACACTCTACCAGAAATCATGGTGACGCCTGCAAAATGTTCTAGGCATTGGAAGAGCAACAGCAATTGCGTTATCCAAAACAGACTGGAATGTCGTGCTGATCGCTCGCGGTGTCGATCAGTTGCAAGAAACAGCGAAACAGTGTCCAGGCCGAGGAAAACTTGTGCTACCCGGGGATGTGACAGATGAAGAATTTATATCCAAGTCCTTTCAACAGGCGTTTTCTACTTTTGGTGAGTTGTACCGGCCCGTGCGACCTATGACTTGAGGCCTTGAGGGCTCATGCGCTTCAGGACGAGTTGACCTTGTATTCAACGTGAGTGTCTATTTAACGTTCGAAACCGCATGTTTCGGGACGCTCCCATTACCAATAGAATGCTGGTATTGCTCCTCCGACAACCCCTATCGAGGATGTGTCGTTAGATTCTTTCCGCCAAGTCCTCGGTGTGAATCTGGTTGGCCCCTTCCTCTGCACTCGAGAGGCTTTCAAAATATTCAAGACTCAACAGCCGATCGGGGGTAAGCTTTCCACGCATCACCACCGGCGACGGGAATCTCAGTTAACAAGGAGCTAACAAGGTCGTATTATCAACAATGGCTCACTTTCTGCTCATGTTCCGAGACCCCACACTGTCCCCTATACTACCACGAAGCATGCGATATCAGGTCTTACCAAATGCACGGCTCTAGATGGCCGCAAATATAACATTACGTGCACCCAGATCGACATTGGTCAGCCTCCTTACTGGTATAGGTTTCACTCCCGCCTCACCTCCTTGGGTTTAGGGAATGCAAGCAGCGCGCTGACCAACAAGTTTAATGCTGGAACTCTTCAACCAAATGGTCAGCTCATGCCCGAGCCATGCATGGACGTGCAACATGTGGCCAATACCATTGTCCACATTGCCGGTCTCCCCAACGATGTGACAATGTTGGAGGTCAATATCATGTAAGAGGCTTTCTTGTATTATGGATGAGTCCTGATGTATGCTTCCAGGGCGGCTGGAATGCCGTTTGTGGGGAGGGGATGAGAGGGAGAGATCAATCCTTAAATGATCAATTACACGACAATACAAGGCGGCATGCGAAAGAATCAAACAGTGTGAACGGGCAAGTTTTCAACTGAACATGAACAAGTCAGGAATTTGAACTGCTGGCTCCAATAGCCTTTGGCATCTTTTTATCTCCTGTCGCCAGCTGCTCTAGATCCGCAGGTTTGAAATAGTGGGGCGCCACTAACGGAGTGGGTTAGGTCATTGTTCAGCTTCATTTGGGATTGGTACGTGCCTTCAAGAAGCCATGCTGGTTTGATTTCCATAGCTTGTCTGCAAGGGATATGAGGGATCAGAACAGCCAGGAAGAAATGTACCGTCAGACGAACCTCATGTATGACTTTGTTGTCATCACCAATTCGTAATAGAGAAGGGTCTTGACTGGCGGTTGAGACTGGAACAAGCTCGACGATGGGTGGATATAAACTGTATGGCTAGTCTTCAGCGTTCTGTAGGAGTCACCACTCTTCTGCAATTGTGCCTGTTAGAAAGAGTAATGTTAGCTACCTCGTATGTCTTATTAGTAAGTATAGATCGCCTACCGTGTTGTAGAAATAACCAGCCGTAATGGCCTTCTGTACTGGGGTAATATCATTTGAGTTTGCATTTGACTCTATCACGATCTCCACGCGTTCGCATAGGCCGGCAAGCTGGTCACGGATATCACGCGCACGGCTGAGACTCTTGAACTGGAGGAACTGTTCATAACAGAATTGCTGTGAGTAGTTCGTTTCCGCCCATTGCTCCCACACATTGAGAAGGGTAAAGTGATCGCCCCCAGGCCGCACGAAGTTTTGCCTTGCTTGATCCGCGTGCAGTTTCTTGTCTTTTGGCCTGTAAAATAGAGAACCAGACTCTGAGAGCATGGCGATAATCGTAAGAACCTACCGAGCATGTCAGCGGATGCGGGTGGACGGTCCAAGGTTTGCTCACCTCATCAGTGCAATGATACTGTTCGCTTGAGATAATGGCCTTGGATAACATAGGGTCAACAGGGAATTCTGCCATTCGTCGACCAAGCTTCGTTAATTCTCCTCGGTCATTCAGGGCTCCCAAGGCATACAGCATCTCCAGTGCCCTCATCAACGTTTCTCCTGGTGGAGGATCCAGAAATTCAAATCCGATGAGATCGTTGATACCCAGTGATTTAAGGAGGAGAACCACCATTCCCAAGTTAGTCCTCTGAATCTCAGGGACTGTATGTTCTTCCAATTCGTTTGCAAAAGCCCATTTTGTGTAGAGTCGGAATGCTTTTCCGGGACCAACTCGTCCTGCACGTCCTGCGCGTTGATTCGCGGACGCACGTGAACACTAGGAGTAGTATGGTCAGCACGGGATGGGATCCTGAAACTAAGGTTAGGCTTACTGGAACTACAGTAAGCGAAGACATTCCCGTCCGTGGGTTGTACGAGTTTTGCTTCACAAATCCAGGGTCGATCACGAAAACGACACCATCGATGGTGATCGACGTTTCAGCTATGTTAGTAGCAAGAACGATCTTCCTGGCACCTTCTGGCGTCGGCTCGAAAATTTTGGCTTGCATCTCACTAGGGAGATTGGCATAAATAGGACAGATAATGAGTTCTGCGATCTTGTTACCCAGGGCTCGCGCTGTCTCTTGCAGGTTTTCATGACAGGCCTCAATTTCTTCTTGACCCTGGGGGGAATTTAGACGGATCAAGTGAGTGTAGCAATAACCTGGCTCACCGTAAGGAAAACAAGCACGTCGCCTTTTGGCTGTGACATGTGTATTTGGAATACGGTGGTAATGGCAGCATGGAGATAATTGGCTTCGGGCTGAGGAGTGTAATGGATGTCGACCGGGAATTGACGACCAGGGACTGTTGTGCCTTGTGAGAAATAGATTTTGAACATCCGCAAAACGTGAGGCTTACCGTAGAATGCTGGGGCATCATCAAAGTATTCGCTGAATTTCTCAGCATCGACGGTGGCGGAAGAAATGAGGAGGCGTAGTTCCGGTCGAAAGCGGGCAATATCCTGAAGAAAATCATCAGAAACCTGACGGTACGGGGACGAAATTCAACGACAAACCTTGACAAGAGCGAAGAGAATATCCGTACTGAGAGTCCGTTCATGTGCCTCATCAATGATCAACACCGAATAGCTTGCTAGATCAGGTTCTGTCAAGAACTCTCGTAGCAACATTCCATCCGTCATGTATTTGAGAACCGTCTTGTCACTTGTGCAATCCTCGAAACGAATAGAATAACCGACTTCGTAGCCGACCTTTGTCCCCATTTCCTCTGCAACGCGAGCCGCCACGGACATGGCTGCTACACGACGTGGTTGTGTACAACCGATCTTCTGGCCATTGGCTGTGAAACCTGCTTCGTGTAGGTATTGGGGGAGTTGTGTCGTTTTACCAGAACCGGTTTCGGCGACAACGATAAGAACTTGGTTCTCGCGGACGGCATTGATGATATCTTGCTTGTAATGATATATAGGCAGGTTTTTGCGAGTCTCTTCAATGGTTTTGGCTGGGGGGACGGTTCGTCAGTCCGGAGAAAGATTATCCGGCAAGAGCGGGTGACGTACCTCTTTTTTCAGCATCTTCAATTTGCTTCTGCAGTAGTTTATTTGCGGCACTCATACCAACACCAGGAAGGGCAGACTCCATGACAAACTTGATGGTCTGACTTTCGTCGAAGACATACTCATAGTCATCGACAAGTTCTTTCTTGTCCATAGCACCGGTCTTGAATGTGCTCATTTGTGTCTGATGAGCTTCCCACTGGTCAACGTCTGTCGTGAACTGGTCGTCCTTGGGTTTGGCATCCTCGTATCGCTTGTATAGGGCATTTTCTTTCTTCTTTTTGTCAATCTTGCCCTGTTCCGTGATATAGTCCTCCGGTAGCTGGTACCCATCCCACTTGTCATTAATCCTCAGTCTCTCTTCCACAAGCCGTAGCAGCTCCTTCTTCCTCTCCAACTCCTTTTTCTCCTTCTTCGAAATCTTCATCCCAGCAAACAATGCTTCGTCATCTGCAATCTCCTTCCGCAACAATTCAATTTGCTGAATCTCACGCTTCGTCAAATATTCTTGACGTGAGTGTAATCGTAGTGAGGGTAGTGCAGCATTGCGTGCGCCGACATCTTCGGCGAGTTGTCGTCGTTGTGCAGCCTCTGCTGCAGCGCCGCCAGCTTTAGATGACCGATCCTCGACTACCTTTTTCGCCCGTTCCTTGTCGCGTTCGCGCATCCGTTCAGCAAACGCATCACGGTCGCGTATATCCTCCAAACGTTCTCTCTCTTTCTTCGCTTCCTCACCTTCGACCTCCATATCTTCATCCTCTTGTTCCTCTCTCTCATGTTCAGCATCTTCGTCCCCTTTCCATCTCTTCCTCGCCTTTTCCTCTTCGTCACTCTCCCATTCCTTCTCATCATAATCTCGTTTCCTCATGTGCCTATCCTTCCTTCCGCTACTCTCTCGTTCACGATCTTTTTCCTTTAGTTTACTCTGTTTGCGTACTTCGACGACAGCATCCTTGGCTTCGTCCTCGAGTAAGAAGCCAAACTTTTGTGAACGGAGTGCTTTGGCTTCTTTTTCTGCCTGTCTGCGCGCCGCATCCTCAGCTGAATGCTTGTGTTTACGTTTGCGGGGTGCGCGGCTGAAGACCTCGTTTACGAATTCGTGAGCTGCAGGTGTGCCTGGGAGACCAAAGGAGGACAAGGTTGTAAAAAGGCCATCGGCGGATTTGGAAGAAGACGCTGTACATAGTAAACATTGAGTGTTGGTGTGCCAATCGAGTGGAAGAAGAGGGACACACCAGAAGCTATGACGAAGTCAATGGTTGTCCGATCGGAAAGGCCAAAATACTGAGCCACAGCGGTTTGTTAGCGCATATAGAATGATTACGAGGAGATTATGGAGACCCACTGTAAGAACATTGTCGCTTACATACCGTTCGAGGTCAGAGGCCATGAAAACTTGGTTGACGGTTGGTGGTAGAGTCAATGATCGTCTATGGCGTCAGTGGCTGTGCTACTCTCAGTCCGTTTGGGGGTCCTTGTTTGAGCCAATCCAAGTAATATACACGAGCATCATAAAGTCTAATATTACAAGGTGTCTGTCGAATGGTTTTACGAAGATACATCAGGTATGGTCAGTCCGGCTGCCTTCGCGATCGCTATCGTCTTTTCCGCCTAACGTTGTCGTCCATGAGCGCGCGTCTGGTAGGGCCACAGTGAAGCAACATACCTGCTTGAGCATCGGAGCATCGATCATTTCACCCTCTAACCCAACAGCTCCGCGCTCAGCTTCATGCGCAAGTTTCATCTGGTGTAATATCTTCGCTGCACGAAGGATTTCTGCGTGGGAGAGACAAAAAGGAAGTGTCGAGAATTTGGGGGAGCGAGAATGAAGAACCTTTAGAGGTGGGAACATATGTCGATTGGATAGTTGCAACTTGTGTAGGATGGATAGCTTGCTGTGTCCGGTTATGCCATGCTCAAAAGACAGTAAGATGTACAACGAACCTTTCCAGTGAATCCAAGCTGTCGCCCGTCTTCGCACTCATCTTCGAGGACCTTCAGATCCTTATATTGCACACAAACCTGCAAACACTATCAGTGTTATAGTCATACGGAACGAAGGTTAGGGTATACCATGTCGATAGCCTCCAAGCCAAATGCCTTGGCAGTAATAACGATATGCGATCGTGTGTAGAGGAGCTCGCGCCTCGAGGGTGTCCTCACAATCGCGGTGTCTGCGCAATCTATTATAGTTTGAGTATGAGGGCTGCATGATGCTAATCAAGGGTACTCACAATCCTCGGCAGCGAACTACCAGCACATCAGCCTTTAAGTAGAGGTGCAGAGAAGCTTAGCGTACCAATAACGCACTCAAAATCCCACCCATCTGAATTCCAGCCTCCGAGCCCCAACCGGCAATCTTCCCGAGGTTGAACATGCCCTTTGCACTCTCAATGCTCGGTATAATATTCAACGGGGCCTCTCGTTCTGTGTCCCTGTATATTTGGTACACAATGCTCGAGACATAGTCTAGGTCCTGAGCACTGTGAATCTTCGGGAGGATCAGGTTTGTTACGTTTGGAAGGGATACCTGTGATTTCCCAATATGACGTGGCGGAGAGCAGGGGATGAGTTCTGAATATGTGGGGGTGAGGTGTGGAACGTACGATGGCTTTCATATCCTCCTCGAAATATGGCGTGCTAATGTCATTGACACGCACACCGACTCGTTCATGATTCGCAATAGGATCTTTCTACACAATCCGACCAAGCCATCAGGACCATAGGCGAAGCAAGACCAAGAAACCAACCAACACGCAAAAACTCTCTCAGTCTTTCCCTAGCATTAACTTTATCGGAAGATACAGGAGATATACTATCCTCCAAGTCATATATGAAGACATCAGATGGCGAAGACTTTGTTTTATCCAGCATTCGGTCCGAGGACGAGGGGACATAGAGAAACGACCGCCGAAGTGTGACTGGTGCTGGTTCGGATGCTGCACTTGCTATGAAATTCCTAGGGTTTCTGCATTGTGTGATACGGCCGAAAGCGGGGGCCCATCTGAAATGAGGTCGGAGGCCTGATTGCATGGTATCGGTGAAGGAGAAAGATAGGGGTGAAGGTCAACGCGTTGACGTCAGGTTGGGCACCATGAGAGTGAACACCTTAACTTCGGCTAAATGTATAATCCAGGCCAAACGAAACTTGCATCCAATCCTTTGTTCCATCATATGTACATGCATGTGTGTTGACAAAAAAGAAAAGAGTAATGACGCGGTGTAGATACCAAGAAGATCAATCAGACTCCTTTAGATTCATGAATTTAAAACTTATCCCGAAACCACTCAAACTGAGTTTTAACCTGGATAACCAAGCCCAATGGCCAACAGCTCCTCATCCGTCGGCTCTTGCGAAGTCTTCGGCAACAACATATCCTCTATCTCTTGTATATCCAGAGCCGAGTCCGGTTCAGGGACCAGATTGCCGTTCGTCTGAGCATCTGAAATCGTATCAATTGGAGGTATGAGATCGATGTCACCAGACGAGCAAGCTCTCGGTTCTTCTGCAGCGGATTGTATGGGTAGGGTTGGGGTATACCCTCTTTCGTGAAGGTGGAGTGGGTTCGGTGGTGGTGGTTGATGAGAGGGTATGGCAGAGGAAGAGGGAGGGGTGTTCTCAACTGGAGATGATTGTGGTACGTCTAATTTGATGACAACCTGAGTAAGTAAAGGTTCTGTGGGCAGAACAGCCTGGACGGTCTCCTGTACGAACATCGAATTAGGTTCGGATGGATTTAGAGATGGTGTGAGTCGTGGGCCGATGTGGGCTTCAGATAACTGAGCTTTAGACGGGCTCTCCCCAGAGGTCGGCGCGACGAACATTGTGGGAGGGGACATATTATTGACTTGCGCTGGTGCTGTTTCGTGTCGAGGCGAAGAGAGAGTTTGCTGCACTCTCCTGAAGAACGACGACGTGAGCAGGGGCGGATAGGACGTATCCGAGGCAAAAGCACCAGCATCGTGAGTTTTGGCCTTAGAATACGGTTTTAGCCGAGTCCTTGATGAAAATGCACAAAGAGGAAGGTCCGTTTCGTCACACTCGGGGGCATTTTGAAAGGCCTCGTTGTAGATTTCCTGGAGAGGTCTGGATGGTTCCTCGTCCTCAATTACTCTTGTCTCTCCGATGGCTGGTGGTGGCAGTGATGGGCCCTGGTCGACAAGAGGGACTGGGGACACTGAGGATGAGCTCCTTCGCGAGATCCGTTTTGGGGACGTTAAGTCTAACGGTTCCTCGGAAACACCATCCCCATCCGTTCTCGTGTCTTCTGGGTCTGTTTGCAGCACTTCAATAGGAGGCACAGAGGCTGCTGTTACCGGTGTTCTGGTTGGTGGGGTATGGCAATTTGCATTGCTGTTCGGAGACCTTGGAGCAGGAGCAGTCTGGGGTTGAAGGGGGGGCAGTGGAAGGTTAGTTGCCTCGTCATTATCGCTGGAGAGAAGTACGATGATCTCTTCTTGTGGAAGATGCGGAGCGGCATCGTGGTCTGAACAGAGGTCAATTACGTCTGCTGGCGATGGCCTGCGGCTGGTCCTCGAGGCATTTAGTTTATGCTTGACAGACCGAGGTTTTGGCTCGTCCTCAGATGTGAGCTCGATTGGGGTTGACGCTGGTCATATGGTCAAGTATAGACTGGCAGGAGTGCAGGTACGGATGTACCTTTGGCCTTGCCGTTTGCTGTACATGGATGAGAAGCGGATCGCTGCGGCGAGAGTGAGTGGTACCTTTTGGACCTTGGAATCTTGGTTTTTTGCGAGGTCGGGAGGACTGTGGGGGGGCTGATGGCGGGGGTCGTTTGGGCTTTGTCGCGTGCTTGTGCAGCTTCTTGAGGTTGAGGACTGGGATGGCTTCTGGGCGGGGGTGAGTGGGGGTGGTGGGAGGGAGAGAGACGCACGTGAGGCAGCCAGGGCCTGGGCGAGGTCAGGTAGAGAGTCAGAGTCTGAGGGAGAGAGCATTGCCATCAGCTGTCGTCTGCTCTCCCATGTCCGCCACCCTGCCACTCTGTCTGTCCCTTACCTCATCTCTGCCACTCCGTCTGTCCCTTACCTCATCCCTGCCCCTCTCTTCTGACCATGAAACCAGCCTCCCTCAGCCGCGACCTCCGCTCCTCCTCTGCTCCCCCTCTCCTCCACTCACTCCACGAGAGCGACAGCTCCGTCCTCAGCCTAGCCGCCTCCGAGCACTACATATTCTCCGGCAGTCAGAACCGTGATATCCTTGTCCGTCGTCCGAGCGTGCTCCACCTCGACGTTTCGCTGACACCTCCATAGGTTTGGGACAAGAACACCTTCACTCTCAAGCACACTCTGCGTGGCCATACAGGCAGTGTTCTGGCTTTGGAATATGCCCAGGACAAGAACTGGCTCTTCAGTTCGGGAGGTGCGTTCGACGTGATTCGTCGCTGCTCCCGGGCTAATCCTCAATCCAGGCGACAGCACAATACGGGTATGTTCCTTGCCACCCGACCGGGCGCATATATCTTCATCCCTCATAGGTCTGGTGCACAAAAACACTGACGCCACTCTATGTCATCGATCCCTACCTCGAGACCTGCTCGGGTGACTTGTTCTCCCTCGCTTGGTCTCCAACACTTCAGACTGTCTTTGTGGGCTGTCAGAACACATCCCTACAATGGTTCAGCTTTCGCCAGTCACCGTCTCCAACAGGCTCGTCTTCTTCGCTTCAAGAAACTATCCCCAGTGGATGCACCACTCCCAATCTCGCCGCTTTGCGCAAAGCACACAAGTTCTTTGATAGTTATCCACAGTATGAACGCAAACCTGCAGATATCAACGCTCGCAACGGGTCAATCCGCTTTCAAGGTCGTGAAAGTCCAGATTCAGAATGTGTAGAAATCCCAGTGCCCCAGGCATACTTCAGCATCCCTGCTTTCAATGTTATCGATTCTGCGCACTGGGGTTACATTTATTGTATGACCATCTTGGATGATGGCGATGGCGTGCGACTCGCGACAGGTAGCGGGGATGAATACGTCAAAGTGTGTCTGTTTAACTCTGACAGACCTAATATCGCGACTTAAAGCCGCTCAAACAGCTCTGGAATTGTTCAGGAGAGGCTCCGACCCTCATCCACGACTTTTATTGTGAACATGGTGCTGTTCTGGCTCTCGTGTCAACAGGAGAGACGATCGCTGCAGGTTGCCAGGATGGATATGTTAAAGTGCTGGACCTTGAGACCAAGACACCCGTTCGTACGATCATCGTTCAAGAGGTTCGTAGGTTTAACTTGAATTTGTTTTAACCGACAGCTCAAATTTTCCAGGGTGTGGATATCCTATCCCTGTCAATTTTCGACGGCGATCTATACACTTTCTCCGCGGCTGGTTGTGTCAAGGTCAGCGACCCACGTTCCAAACTACTTAATGTCTTGTATTCACAATAACGCTTTCTGTTCAGCGCTGGTCTTCAACCTTTGATTGCTTAGCTGCATGGAAAGCACATGACGGAATCGTACTTTCATCTATCATGACCAAACGTACCGGCGGTGCAATCTACCTTGTCACCGGTGGGAGCGACTCCAACATCAAGGTCAGTCCAGAATGGTCTCAGTCCTGGTATACATTGATCTTCTTTTCTAGGTTTGGGAAGTGACTGCCGCCGAGGTCAAACAACAAACCCTTCGAAACAATGTCAGCTTTGATTCTAATCCACCCTTAACTAGCTCCATGCCAGGTATCTGCCACACTACCCGATTCCCCGGTGAAACTGATCATATATCACAGAAATATTACTCTATGAGCTTTGCAAGTTCGTCGCCATCCCAAGTGTGAGCTCACAACCAGAACACCGAGAAGATTGTCGACAGGCCGCTATCTGGCTGAAAAAGTGTCTGGCGCAGCTCGGCGCACAGGCTACCCTTGTGAGTGACCTCGCTCCGCGACTTAAGTTATATGCTGGAGGACACGAAGCTTCCGACCGGCGAAGGCAGTAATCCAATTGTTCTCGGGACATTCGAGGGCCGTAAGTGTGACAGGCCACGGCGTCGCATTCTCTTCTATGGGTTTGTTCATTCCGCCCAACTCCTAGAATCATCTGAGTAGCTTTTTTTTTTTTCTAGGCACTACGATGTCATCCCAGCGCCCCCAGAAGGCTGGAATTCCGATCCGTTCACACTGACGGGAAAGAACGGATATCTATACGGGCGTGGCGTGACGGATGATAAAGGGCCCATAATTGCTATCGCGTGTGCTGCGGCCGATCTCATCGCTCGGAGAGCCCTGGGAGTCGACTTGGTGTTCTTGATTGAGGGCGAGGAAGAGGTCGGCAGTGCTAGATTTGGTGAGACTGTGAGGAGGCATAAGGGTACGATTGGGCACATTGATGAAATCCTTGTCAGGTGAGTGCATGTTACGGGATCTCAGCATGTTTTTAATCTGTTATGTAGTAATTCTACGTGGATCGCAGAAGACAGGGCTTGTTTAACCTACGGTTTAAGGGGCGTCGTGCATTGTAATCTGGCTGTATGCACCACCTCCTGTTTGGCATAGTCTGTTGGCTGAGTCAACCTTTCAGATATCTAACGAAATGCCAGATTTACATTCTGGCATCGAAGGTGGTGCTATTGTGGAACCTATGGTTGATATGTTCGTCCCTTGCCATAACTCATGTCGATGCACAAGCATTGACCGACATCTACAGGGTGAAACTCCTCGCCACCCTCAATGATCGTAATGGTAGCATTCGGATACCTGGTTTCTGTTGGTTCCTGATTTATTTGCTAGAATGCACCTATGTTCGCTGACATACAGGATTCAGATGACCAAGTTCGAGCACCTACGGAGGAAGAAGAGGAGCTATACAAGTTGCTGTCGCATGTAACCCAGAAACCTGCATCGCTCTTGCGTTCGAGATGGCGCGAACCATCCTTGACAATACACAACATCGAGATCAGCGGACCTAAGAGTATGTTTCCTATCACCGAGTTCCAGATTAAATTTGACCCTCTCTCTTCCGTGAAGATTCGACGGTTATTCCTAGCACGGTCAAAGCACAGATATCTCTGCGTATCGTGCCTGACCAAGACCTTGATACTATTGTTTTCTCCCTGACCGATTTCCTCAAGACGACCTTTGGCGGTTTTGGGAGTCCCAACAAACTCCAGGTTTGTCTCTTTCTTCCATGAAAAATGGATAATTCCCACAACATCTTCCGCCTTAGGTGGACGTGGAGCACACAGCTGACTGGTGGTTGGGCGAACTGGATGACCCGTACTTCAAGGCTTTAGAGAGTGCAGTCAAGAAAGAATGGGGTATGGAACCCCTCCGAATACGAGAGGGCGGTGTAAGCATTAACATGTCCTTTAGAAGGTATGATGCTGATAGGCAATCTTCCGTAGTCGATTCCTTCCGTCCCGTGGTTGGAGAAAGAGTTCAAGTGCCACGCGCTGCATCTACCTATGGGACAGAGCTCTGTGAGTCTCAGCCCTCGCACCTTTGGATTTTTGTGATTACTGATTTGAGTCTGTGCTAGGACCAAGCACATTTACCTAATGAACGTATATCCCTAGTTAACTTGCAGAATGGGAAGGCAGTCGTAGAGAAGTTCCTGCTGACAGTTGCAGGTAGTGATTTTGCGTCAACATCATCCGAGTCAGATGGGCAACATAAGTGATACCCCTTACATATATTCCCCTGTGCCTCACCATTTTTATCGTCTAGACCTTCCTTTTGACACGTTTTCCGTATCCACAGGTTTCCATGTATTTTACTCGCTTCACGCCGTCACCGGTTGATTTAATTCACTAACATTGTTTCGGAATAGGACACACGCATTCTCTGTTATTACACGCCACGTATCTCAGACAACAACAGGCCAACCGCTGGAGAAATCGAGCCTGTTGATCCCGAGCTATTTGGAAATCATCAGCTATAAGGCACAATGAGAAGATAGACGAAAAACACTGACGAAGCTACCAGAGGGGGTGTAATAATCTGACAATTGTGAGGCTGGTTGTTCAAAGTGGATGGGTGAAGTGGTGACTCACGATAGACGAGAATCGGGCCATCACCATCGAGCATGACGTCCTCACCGCCAGGCCCGATAATCTGTTCCGGGGCATCAGTATAATATTTTCATGTTCACAGCGGATGACAGTACGTTGTCATGTGTTCCCAGAACGAGCGTGCCGCCTCCGTTCGTGAGAGCGACACCGGATTTGTCAACGAAGCCACCTGTAGGCCTAATGACATATTCGACCGTTAGTGTTTGTTCAACAACTCTAGCCCAGAAAGAAAAAAAGACGTGAACTGACGAGCTAGAACGTCCGACTCGAATGTTGTAAGTACTTGAAGTGCCACGGCAGCAGTTATCCCAACTCGTAAAGAGGTAGTAAAAGTTGTTAAACTTGAAGACGGTACTGGCTTCGATAGCACCACCATTCGCTGTACGCTGAGCGAGGGAAGTAACGCTGCTACTGAGAGGGAAGCCCGTGGATGGATTGATACTGTGTGTGAAGGCGAGGGTGTGAGATTAGACGTTTTGGGGAATACGGAGAAAACACTGACTTCATGGACTTTATGCCTGTCCAGAAACTACCCAGGGAGAGGTACCATTTACTACCATCTGTAGGGTTGCTGTCGGTTAATCAGTTGCTCCTTTTGATGGGTGAGGCTCACCAATCAACAGACTATGTAAAAGTTGAGTATTTAATGTCTTGTTCGTGACAGAGAAGCTCATACGTACTTGGGGTCAATCGCCTTCATTTATCCAGTCAGAAACACGACGTTTGCCAGCCATTATGGAAACACCCACATTATAGTTGTTCGACCCTGATGTAGATGTCACCATGCCCTCGTGGGTGAAGCTGCCTAAAGGGAAAATAAGCCTTTCATTGGACCACAGGCTCGATTACGCCTACCAGGGGCACCACTAGAAGACTTGGCGAGGAAGATAGCTGACTGTAAAACACGTGAGTTAGCTCGTTCAACTCAAAGGGGGAAAGATTACTTACGTTCTGGGATCCGAAGCTGGATGCCGCATAATAGAGCTGGGTGGTATTTGAGTTAGAGTTCTACAGCCCTCAAGATACCCCGGCCACTCACCCAGAACTCTCCATTGATGTAAGTGCAGTCAGGCGCCCAGAGGTTACTAGCAAACGGTGAAGGTCAACCATGAGATCATTCTCCCTGGCTATCAATCACCCACCCATTCGAACTGAGCGTATACTGGTTGGTCCAAGGTGCGCCGTTGGGCCATACTTTTCCAGTGAGTGTCCAAGCCGTACGATCAGGAGAGGTCCTGATTTCTATGCCAACCGCGGTAGCTTAAACTTGAATGTAAGTCTTATGTCGTCGAAGTAGAACTGTTTTCAAAGACGTACAGAAAACAAACCATTTGCCAGAGTTGTCCTTGCACATGGTGGGATCATGGACGGCCGTATTCCCTGTAACAACACCCGGCCCTACGACGGCATGGCCGAACGTGGCGAAAGAGAGTAAAGCCAGAGCAGAAAGCCAACGCATATTATGATGGGGATTTCAAATGGTGCTGTGTGTCGAGCCCTTTATAGGACGGAATTCTATCCTGATGGCTAGAGAGCACATGAGGTTCACATTGTTTTCCTACGGAAGCGAAGCACCGATGTTGAGGGAACACCAGGTCCAAAAAAGAAAGACGGCGAAATTCGAACTTGATCAGAGTTGACGACGATGCTCGGAGCATGACCATGTTGAAATGGGATTTAAATCACCTGGTCGATCAAGGAGAAGGGCAGAAGCGACCGGTCCGATTTCGGTCCGTCACCAAGTTTAAATGCACCCGCCGATCGGAACCAGGGACGGCGCGGTGTTAACCCAGAGCTAGTGGTGACCAAGTGTCCGACTTCCGAAGCGACCTATGGTCGCCGTTTGCACCCTCAGGTACTTGACGGCGCCCAGTGAACTCTTCAGAGCTGACGTCCAATTGTACGGGAAAAGAGTTCCTGCATGACCACGACTGCAATCCGGATGGAACTAATCCTTGCCGGTTTGCCCTATAAACACGCCATCAACCCCACAATCAGGCATTCATGGCTTCCCCACAGTCCTTGCCAGACATTCAGAAAGCTATTCGTTGGTATCCACCTTCGTATGATATCCGGGTGGAAGACGTTCCTGTCCCAAGGTACACCTCTTCAATTAAGTTGAAGGCGCGAGTCTAATCCCAGTATACAGGATCCAACACCAAGATGATGCCATTGTAAAAGTAAAGGTGAGCACTGATGCGAGATGTCCCTGAAGTAAATCTGACAGGGTCTTGACTTAGCTTGGCGCTCTTTGCGGTTAGTTGGTACTCTCCAGGTCAAGCTCTGGTTGTTGATCACCGAACAGGTAGTGACCTGCATATCTATCGGGGCCATGGAGGTGTCAACAAAATGTAGGTGATTCAGCGAACCCTAACGGACATTGTTGGTGAAATAAATAGACATACTTGCGGGCATGAATTCATCGGTGAAGTCGTAGCCCTTGGAGAGGGCTTTGGACCTGATGTACAGGGTAGACCTGCTTTGTACTCCAGCTTAAGAGTCGGCGACAAGGTTGTTTCGCCTTTTACCGTCAACTGTGGAGAGTGCCAGTGAGCATCTTATCCTCTTGGTCAAACCTATCGGCACCCATCATATCTCAGCGTATGTCGTCTGGGATATACTAGTCGTTGTCCAGAGGGTTTCCTCTTTGGTTCACCTGCGCTTGAAGGAGGTCAGGCCCAATATGTGCGCGTTCCCAAAGCCGGAGGTACCCTCTTCAACCTCAGTAATCCTTCTACCTGGTCCAGTGCATTACCCGCCGACGTGAAGCAAAAGGCTCTCTCAAACATCACCGACAGCTCCCTCCTTATGCTCGCGGATATCCTTCCGACTGGTGTCTTCGCCGCCTTGCAAGCCATTAACCACCCCAAGGTCACTCCGGTGATTACTGGGAAACCTTGGCCACTCTGTTTCTCCCAGAATAGCGGACCAGGGAATGAGGTCAACGTACTCGATCCCGACAGAACGTTGACTATTGCAATTATTGGCCTTGGACCTGTTGGTGTTTGTGCCACTATCAGCATGCTGGACGTTCTCACGAATCGCAACATCCCTTTCCGTATTGTGGCTATTGATCCCAACAAATCACGGCGAGAGAAGATGAAGGCTGTATATGATACAATTGGCCCTGATGGCAAAGGCACAGGAGAGTTTACCGTTTTGTCCATTGATGAGGCAAAACTCAAGGTCGAGGACTGGACCTACAGCATTGGTGCGACAGCAGTACTAGAGGTAGGTTTCAATCGACTCCTAGGTTTGTGTGGTGAGTTTCACTAGGCTTTAGGTCGTTGGAAATACTAGTGCCTTGAACCTGGGCTACGAACTGGTTCGAGCATTCGGTGTGATTGTCTCCGTTGGCGTTCACGGAGAGCCACTTTTGCCTGTGACGGGACGTCAACTATACAACAAGAACGTCTCCCTTGATTTCGGACGTTGTCCAGCCCGCGCGATGTTCCCTCTCGCATTTGATCTCCTTGGTAAAGTGGACCTTTCTGGCTGTGCGGGGCATCCACTCATCTTATACCTGGAACTAGTGAAACGACAAGATGTCTTTGGCAAGGTGGGAGAAGCCGCTAGCTTGATCGACAGGATCGTCGATTTCAGCCAAGCATCCGAGAGCTACCGCGCGTTCGATAAGGGTGAAGTCGGAAAGGTGATATTTGACCCATGGAAATAAGCAAGGTGCTCTGCAAATGGGGTTTCAAAGCTCCAATACTTGTAATTCGCGTGTATTATCACTTATGTTTACTTCTGAATCTGAATCTGACTCGAATTAGTAACTATTGGTAATAGTGGTTGATCATTGACATGGATAAAATGGTGCAAACATGTCACCTAAGTCACTTTTTATTTTTATTTTTATTTTTAAATCAACAATTTATATAGTAGTGCTCAAACACAGTCCATATATACATATATACAAAGGTACCAGTACTAATGTTCAGAGAAGGGAAAGAAAACACTATGAGACTTGATGTTATCTAGACTGTAGACTACAGTGTATTTTGGTATTTATTTGTTTCAATCAGAGAGAAAAGGAAATAGAGAGAGAGAGAGACTGAATCAAAATCAAAAGATAACAAAATATATATGAGTGTGTGGAGGGGCACTGCCAAGATACCATAGGAATGATGAAGTTAGAAGAAAATCTACTTAGAAAGGTAGGCAAGTGAAAATGAGAGAAAAGAGAAATTGAGCAAAAGTTCATAACCAAAAAACAAAAAGAGAGTAGAAAGGACTCACATTGGTACAGACCCAAACCTCTGATGAGTAGAAGGACAGAGCAGGTGGAGGGACTGAGCCTTGCACTGAGAATGAACCACTTCAGGTTCTGGAGAGAAGGTGAAGGCCATTGAAGTTGGTAAGATCCTTGATAGTAGAGATAGGAATATAATGATCAAAGTGGAGGCAATATGAGTATATGTCTGTACCATCTAACTTCCGCAGTGATGATAAAAGAGGTTGTTGAATGATGAATCTAGCCCATCATTGTTCATACAACGTTGCCTGGTAATACAGTTGCAGTAGTAGGGCTGCTATTTCCAATATCCTGATAATGAACACAGACTTTTGCCTTATTCTTGTATCTATTAGAACATATTTCACATCTTTTTTCACTCTTTACCAAGCTTTATCCTCTATACTTAACTGAACATGCTGTACATACACACCTCAGTCATCTACCATAACTTCAGTGATACTGAGGTGAGTTCATACCCTCTTCTACTCTTCATCCTCACTTATGTCCCCGTAGTTTTGCTTGCTAGGTGAATACATTAGTCATTGTTGTCATTTGTGCTTACTATAGCTGCATTCCATATGACTAGCTCTGTAGTATATTATTCATCTAATATTCATCATCAAGGCTATGTCCTCTGACTCACATTATGCACCTCTTCCTCATGTATTTCATGAGCTGACTGATCACTGTCACTCCAATTATGCTATTGGACACTACTGATGATATCACAGTGTTTCAAGGGACTTTAGTATCATTACTGATATGACTATGCCTATTATTACTCATAGGTCTTAGGGTTTGCTACTCAGACATTTAGTATATAAAGCAGCATGTATTCTCTTATTATTTACAAGACAATCTACTCAATTATCTACTCACTCTACTTGACTCTCTCAGCAACTCTCTTAGTTCACTAACCATTTACTAACCCACACTATCAGTAAGTCAGATCATCCGTCTGCTACTGTATGTTACTGTGCTGTTCAACAGGTTATGGGCCCTAGATTGCCTGCTCTCCATGTGCCATGACTGGCTGCAAATGGATTGTAGATAGGCTAATCTGACCAGTCCTGTAGAATATGGTCTTTCTAGCCCATCCCTCTAACACAACTCATTTGATTCATGCTCTATTAAGGCTTCCTAGTTTAGGGTTCATAGCTTGAACAGTGCAGTGGCACAGATCTGATTGCCTATGAATCTGATTGCTAATTATATCTTATTGTAGATTACCATGTTGTCTCCTATCTCTGTAGTTCTTGCCTCAATTCCTGTCCTCACTAGTACTGCCAATTATAATGAGTGGGCAGCCTGGATGCAGGATGCCCTCACCTTGGTCTCCACTAACAGAACCTCCATCATTGGTGATGAGTTTCTACTGACACCTTTGTCACAAATTTACACCCTAGTCCCTACCTATGTAGTTGTCCCTCCCCCTACAGGGTAGACAGCAATCAACCATGCTGCTCAGGTGTGCATGCACAGGGTAGTTTACTCAATCATCAAGAGTAAACTACCTACCAAGATAATCAAGGGGAATCTCCCCAACATCAATAGCATGTAGATATACCTTTGCACCTCATATGGCCTAGAGTCCGTTTCTGGACTATATTTGAAATATCTTGAGACAATTCACTTCCATTTCCATCTGAATAAGGACCTCTCTGGCCCAATCACTAAGCTCGCTGTCCTTTATGAACAGCTTGATGCTAATGGCAATTGCACCATTCCTGAGATCATCAAAGCAATGACTCTTCTTTTTGACATCCCAAATGCCTGGAACATAATAATCCCCTTCCTCACAGTAAATACCCACACCCCTGCTATGACCTTTGCTTCGGTCTGCAGGGCCATTATGAACCACTGGTCTATACTTTGAGCAAACCAGCAGGTGAATAAATTCTCAGGTATTAAACTACAAAACACTCCCCTACATTATCAGGGGCAGTAGCAGTAGCAGTGTAGAAAGGCACAGGGACAGCAGTCATGCCCCCAGCAGCAGTGTCTGCAGCCACTGCAGCAACAACAGCCTCAGCAGGAAGGGAATAAGAAGAAGAGGTAACGTGGTGTGAGGGGTAGTAGCAAAGGTCGAGCTAATGAGGTCGATACTGGGCAACCAGCTCCTTCTGGATACAACAATAGGCAACTGGCATACATGATGGATTTGGTCAACTTCAGCTTTGCCAAGTTGACCACAAACCTGAAGAAGAGTACTTGCAGCCTTGTTAACAAGGTGTTACAAACTATAAATAAACAGTACATTCTTATCATATACCTATCATATTCATCATTTGTATGTAGCCGTTTCACCTCCTTGTTTCATCCCTTAAGGCTGTTTGCTTCTTGACTCATTCTATTCGTCCATATGACTTCTTTACTCTGTTCCCTTATTATTAGCAATCACCACTAGTATATAAAGTGTAGTAATACTTGATGTATTCCTTACACTTTACCAATTGTATTATCCCTTACTCTTTCTCTACTTCCTTATCTTTATCCAAGAACTTGCTACCTGAGTTGTAGACTAAGGTCGTAACATTTGGTAAAGTGTCATTCGACTCACCTTGCAAGAGAGGTGCCACTATTCTTAGCTAGGCTTGGAATAATAGCCTCCGACCAGGATGATAGTATATGAGCAGCAGTACCTCATCGAGAATACCAAGAAGACCAAGAGCGCCGAGACCAACAGACATCCAGGGATCACCAGTAACCACCGGATCCAAATGACAAACAGAACCAGATATCCCTAAAGGTCTTAAATGGCAGAAATCTGACCACAGCATAAACAAAGACACAACTCTTTTTGAGACCCTATTCAACACAGACATTGCCAAGACCACATCCGACATAGAAGTTGCTGAGACCTACAAAAACAGAGAATCTGAAACATCTGACATAGAAGTTGCTGAAACCCACAAGAACAAACACAGCAAACTAGAGACAGAATCCAAAATAGCTGATGAAATCAATTTCCCAAAGAACCTAGCCCCAGAACCAGGGTACTTCAATGGAGATAGAACTAAGTTTGACAATTGGTAGAGAGCAATGTCCTTATGGACACTCTTTAACAAGATCAAAGATAACGAACAGAGGATAATTGAAGTACTAGCACAAATGAAAGGAGGATTAGCAGAACTCTATGCCAATGCCAAGTTACAAACAATTCAAGACAAGAAAACACCGGCATTCAATGATTTCGCAAAGAAGATGGTAGCCACCTTCTCCTTGGGGAATAGAAAAGCAATAGTAGAAGGGAAAATCGAGTTGTTCAAACAGAGAAAGAGGAATACTATGGACTTCTTAATAGAGTTCAAAACATTGAAAACCCAAGCAGGAACAGACAATGCACATGCCATATTCCTTCTCAAATAACATACCAGAGCAGACATCATTCGAACTATTGTAGGCTATCCGGCAGCCTTGATCCCAGACATATACAGTAAATGGAGAAATACAATCCTTGCAGTAGAACAAGGACACAAAATGACAGACATCACTCGAGGAGATGTCAGAACAAATACGGGAGTCATATATGGAGGTGGAGAACAACCAATGGAGGTTGGTAGACAAAGGGCCGACACCAATCAGAATGGTAAACCAAAGTGTTTCAACTACAACCTATATGGGCATATTGCCAAATATTGCCACAAGAAAACGAAGGTTACATACACCAAAATAACATGTTATAATTGTGGCAAACAAGGCCACATCTTGAAGAACTATAGAGCACTGAGGTAAGTTCATACCCTCTTCTACTCTTTATCTTTACTTATGTCCCTGTAGTTTTGCTCGCTAAGTGAATACATTAGTTATCTACCATAACTTTGGTGACACTGAGTTTTGCCTGCTAGAGATCTTCATTGGGAAAGAACCTCAGATGATACTTACCAATAAGAGTATGGTAGAAAATAGTATAATAGACCCTAGAAAATGGCTGAAGTAGGTTGCTACACTCACAGATCCACAGACCAGAGTTAAAATGTAATGGTAAGGTAGAAGTACTATTTGCTCTTACCTAAAGGGAAAAAAAGCTATTACCACAGTAGGTGGCAAAATTGAACATACTCTGCTATGTCTTAAGGGCTCATTCAGCTGACTTCATGTGGAGAAAGTTAAGAGAGTATAGTACTCATTGATCTTGGTATTAATTAGGCTAGGCAACTGTCTGCAACTAGTTATGTGTCTTGTATTAAATTTCAAATTTGAATTTGGAGGGAGTATGATAGAAGTGGAGATGGTGGTACTCTAATTTGAGAAACTACTCTTGGAGGGCCTTGGTAATGATGATGGATTGCTGTTGGCATAAATGTACTGAGCAGTCAAGGAGCTGTTCAGAGGCTCAAATAGAGTTGGTGAAGATGTGTATTCTTTCAACCAATGAATAGACATGTGAGTTGAGTACCTCCTTGATACCAAGATATTGCACCATGAGTTCTGTGTCAGGGGCTGTAGTGCCACCCAATCATTTCATAGCCAAGCTTTCTCTGTCTAAGTATCTAATAGTTGCTACTACCATGTATTGACTAGCAAGAGAATTAGGATTTGGGTGTACTAAGTAATCTATGCCCATGATAACCCACTTCTCATTATTTCTAGCTTCTAAAACTATATCACTCCATTGTTAAGTTCAATACTATAGACAAAGATACAGTCCTTATAGAGTGGTAGACCAGACAAGCAGGGAACCTTGGCTTCAGCTTGTGTGCTGCACTCTTCCAGGTATCATAGTAGTCTTTACTTAGATGACCTTTTGTTACTAGGATAGAGGTTGGTTGCAGGTAGTAAATAAACAGAAGGATTTACTCATATAGTAGGGATTGATAGAGGAAGATAGTCAGAGACTAAGTTGATAATCAGACTACTGAATACAAGTGTATGAAGGACTACTTATATACTAGTAGTAAAAAAGTATTGGAAGGTCAACTGACAAGATAATGGAGTAACTAGACAGGAAAAGATAAGAGAAAGATCATATAACATTGGTAACAGGAACATAACATGATAAGCAGAACAGATGATACTGAAGTATGGAGTAATAGAGGTAGAAAGGAATCAGAATGTAAAAGAAAACAAGATGGACAAAAATAGACAGAAGCAAATATAGGAAAGGTTGATTAATAGGTCCAGAACAAAGATAAGTACAATCAGTAAGTAATCCTTTGTGCAAGCTGAAAACCTGAACTAAGGTAAAATCACATCCTAAACAGGCATATGGTTTACTAGTTATAACATCCATACTTGTTTCAAAAGTTCCAGATTATCCTGATTGAATTATGTGAAAGATATTCTATCAGTAAAATTATCAAGTAACCTATGACCAGGCCAAGCAGTCTTGCTAACAGAACCAATATGTTCAATGCAAATAGTCTCAGGAGTGCAGGTAATGTCCATAACAGCTCCAAGAGTCTTTTTCTTCTGAGTCTCCATAAAATTGTAGACATAAAGTCAATGTAGGGATTGTGGAACTCCTTTGTCAACCTTGAGAGGGCATAGTTGGGTCCAAGATGTGGATACATGAGGACTGATGTTCCACTAGCTTGTGTAGATGAAGCTTGATAGGCATGAGTCTTGCAAGGAATTTAATACTGTCAGTGGGAAATGTGTGGAACATTCCATGATCTATAAGACTGCTTGATGCTGCATCTTGGTGAGTATATCACACATACCTTTCACCCTGACATGTTTATGAAACCATAGCCAGTAGCCATAAGTGGCCACAGGAACAATGCAAGACCTGTAGAGAATTCACTTGTTATACAGGGAGAGGCCCTGTGTCATCTAGGCCACAGAGCCAAGTTGGGAGTCTGTCCCACAAACCTAGTACTTGGTTGTGCATCCACGGTCCGTACCGAACAGTAGACATGGCATGAGAAGATACAATGTGGAGTGTAGTACTTATGACTGGGATTCGGCGGTCCGTGAATAAATGTCAGTTGTTGCTATTAGAATATATTGCTTCTTGCAATACGAGTCGTATTGCAAGAAGCAATATACGACGTGTGGCATGATGCAAGATCGCCAGCAAAGGGTGGCCAGCACCTGAATTGACTTATCTTCGTGTTATCACGCGACTTCCTCGTCATCAGAAAACCCCAGACATAGTCAGGACGAGTAGCTTCCGCATATTTTCCCCAACCGACCGCTATGGCCGTGATAACTCCGTACGAAGGAATCTGATTCCTGAAAAGCTAATGAGACGTTTGTCGAAGTCCTCAGACGGATCCGTGGGTGTGGTAATACGCTGCCTGTTGCCAGGTACAAGGTTCTCGAACGGTGGCCTGGTTGGATTTTCATTTTCAAGAGAAAGTAGGTTTGTTGTCCCCCATCCCGGTTGCCTAGACACGAATTGAGCCAGAACAGGGCATTCACCTCTGTCCTAATTGAAGAGATATTATTTGAGTTGTCCTTGGATAACTCCAGGTCTGAAACTTGAGCACACATTATTAGTGACAACTTGTTTAACATCTTGGGGTTACATATGTAAGGAGGTACATTTGTACCTGGACCGAAGGCCGATTGTCAACCGATGTCTTGAATTCACCTCTCCGGAACCCTCGCCCGTGACTGACCACGACGCTAAACATCCACACAGTTAGCGGGGGGACATAGCTTTTCTGAAGCAGCACACCTGTGAATGTACCGCGCTATAATGCCCAGGAAACAAGGAGAGACAAAGGTCACGACGGCTGTTCAGCAGTTAGGTCGTTCTTTTGCATTTCTTCCCAGCTTGGGAGTCCAATAATTAGAGGAAGTTCTTCCCATGCTTTCTTCCGCAACGCAGTGATGTCGGTATGAAACTGTGAACGACAGGCAGCACATATACTTTGATCACGGGATATCTCTTGTGAAGCTTGTATCATATAGTGCAATGGTCCTGTCCTAAGCGACCAAGAGCGCGACAATTGGAGCTGTAGTCGGCGGAAACGTCCTGCACATATATTTTCAGAGTCGCAAGGACTGGAAGCCTGTCGTTCACAGGATTGTCGCACGAAATGTAGAATCAAATGGAGGCGGTATTGATACATGATCGTATAGAGCTCGATGTCGGAGGAGGAAAGACTGGATGACGGCTTTGAGGGATGTTCTGGTCTTAGTTTCGGGTGATCGGTTTTGAGAATATCGGACAACGGGTATAGGGACAGGAAATAGAGTGCGGAAGGGACGGTTATCTGGACATTGGTCTCCCTGGCTAGATTCAGGGCGTGCAATGGGTGGACGTAAGGATAAGATAAGTCGCTGACGGAAGGTGATTGAAGGGCAGTCTCAACCATATTATCATGGCCTTCGAGCGTGAAGGACCACGTTTGAGCCAAGAAGGTTATAGCCTGTGTGCGAAGGCTAGCAATGAAATACTTCGTGGCTAGACGGAGGATCCCTGCAAGGTAAAAAAAATCATCAAGGCAGCGGTTCCGGAACTGACTTGTGCTCTGAATTAGCAAAAATATAACGCAGGGTCACGGCCGAACCTACGGGCCATCGTAGAGCGCCTTGACGAGGTTGGATAACTCCTCTGGGGAGTCATACATGCAAACAACTTGGCATCCTTCATGGCTCTCTAGCCTTGCCTCCGGCTGGGGAAAGTCAAGCATATCGCGGAATATCTCTGAATGCCTCGCCTGCAAGAGGGAGATTACACCTCTCTCTGTGTGGGATTGGGAGGAAAACGCATACAAGGACTCCGCGATGGAGACGAAAGGCGGTTGGACTTTCATGAGTGACGAGGACAAGGTTTCCATCCTGAAACCAGGGCTGTGGGGCGTATAAGCAATTTGATAACAAAAGCCGAGTTGCTACTACTGACGTCGCCCCGCCTGTGGATGATTGGACCAATGGACAGACGATGGTCTGGGACTCGGCCACTCATGCCCGGATTCACGTGTAATAGACTTGGACGTTATGATCAGGTGAGTGGGTGAAGAATATTAATCATGGTACAATGGGCGGGTGGTTGGGATGCAACGAGATGGGTCAAGCTGTCCAGACTGCACGTGAGCATCCCTGGACATTCCCCGAACCATGATCCTCTCCTCGTCGTCTTGTACATCCCATGTCGCGTACCCCTCGTTCACGCACTCTTTCTCGTCCAAGCCCCTCCGGTTCTGCAGTCCCAAGAGCATCACCCTCGCGTCTGGTTATTCCACCTCTACATCCGTCTCCTTCACTTTCGAGCCTGCACATCCACAGTCACCACACAGCAACTTTTAATGAATCGGACGCCCCGTCTATGCCAGCTACTCAGCGAGAACAGGCCCTGGAAAGCTCAGCCTCGTCTATCATTAATGTCGATATGAACGACGGCATATTGATCCAGGATATGGATACCGACACCGATTTCGCTGAGGAAGACTCCATAGAAGTGACCCGCCCAATAACGTCGACCAACGAAGAGTCTAAAAAATTCCTACGAGACCAGCTGAGGAAAACGCTTTCAGGCAAGCAAGGTTAGGCTCCTTCGCTACCATGCGTCCCCAACTTTTACTCAAGGCCAAAAGAAAACGACTCCCCAATCTCCAGGCCCAGGCAGTCGCACCCAGATATGCAGGAACTGGTCTTCACAGCTGGTGAGCAAACATGTCCTTCAACTTCCCCATTTCTGAGTAGTCACCTCATCAGCTACCAGGTTCTTACCCAGGGAGTATTTCGTGCTCACTGACGCAGGGAAGCCTGTATTTATAAGGTATCTCCCATACTTCTTTGGGTGGAATGCGCCACGATTATTGTAGTCGGCCAGGGAGTTCTAATCCGGACAACATGGCGTCTACCATCGGCATAATGCAAGCATTAATATCTATTTTTATTGATGATGGTGATAAGATGCGGTGCATCAACGCTGGGCAGTCAAGAATCACGTTTTTGCTTCGTCCACCGCTATATTATGTCTGTGTCTCGTCATGGGGTGAACCAGAGTCTGTCGTAAGTGTACCTGCAAGGCCCATGGACGTGATTCTGAAAATTTCTCACCTAGACAAGAACCCATCTAGAATACCTCCATCTCCAGATTTTGAGCATAGTAACTGTTTCACAACTAAGACGGATCTTCGAACGGAGGACAAACTTTGACCTTCGGCGGTTGCTTGATGGTACGCTTCCCCCATCTTGATTCACTTCCCGTTGATTTTCCCTTGTCCAGGCGCAGAGTCCTTCCTAAGTTCACTGCTTAGCGAGCTCGAATTCGATCTTGCCATTAGCACCTCTTCTCTGCACTGCTTGAAGCTCGATCCTCCCCTTAGAAAGAGGATTGCAGAGTCATTAGTGCCCACGGGGAAGACCAAAGTGAGTATGTCTTCAGTCTCGATGCATCTGCGAAGCAGCTGATCATCCAGGAAATGCTCTACATTATGCTCATGGCTGAGGGTCGCGTTGTTACTCTTATCCGGCCAAGGAAACACTCTATTCATCCAGCAGGTTTGAGTCTTCCAGAACCTCAAATAGCCGCCGTGACAAACACTTCCTAGATATCCACATCCTTCTAAACACCATCAAATCCCCTTCAATCTCTAACTCTCAGGCTTCTGCGTCTTGGATACCCGTTTGCCTTCCCAAGTTCAATCCATCTGGCTTCGTGAACGCCTACATATCATTCCTGCTCCGTGATAACCCCGTGATAGACACAGGCCCCCCATCTTCATCAGCTGTTTCTACGAGCTCGAGCAAAGACGAGGCCGGTGAGATT
Organism: Chlorophyllum brunneum; assembly: GCA_963576785.1. Classification (NCBI taxonomy): domain Eukaryota; kingdom Fungi; phylum Basidiomycota; class Agaricomycetes; order Agaricales; family Agaricaceae; genus Chlorophyllum; species Chlorophyllum brunneum. The sequence goes on along the minus strand of OY756144.1, from coordinate 1,827,353 downwards.
CCGGACCCAGATATCACCCTTATTTGCATCAGCGGTAGCGGGGACTTCGACCATGTCAAGAATTGGTGTGAGGTAGCGACGAAGGTAGGTCATCGTTCTTCTCCATGATCACTGTCTTCTAAGGCTGGTCAGAAACTTGTCAATGATGGTTTGTTACGCGCGCTGACAAAAGCCATACTGTCGCGGCAATCTGTGTACACAGTTGCTGAAGTCGGCGTTCCTGGGCTTCGCCATTTCATCTACAAGTCGCGACCGCAAGTTCAAATAACACTGCCCATATTCGAGGATCCATATAACAGCACTAACGAGAAACGAAGGTCAGTGCGTTGTTTACACTATCACTGTTTCCTTATGGACATGTACTACAGACTGGTAACTTTATACCAAACACTGCACGATGCGATCCATGCCAAATCTGGACAGTCGGAGCCGTTGAAGCTTCAGTATATCCGTACGGACACTGAGAGTGTGATGGGCTGGGTATGCCATTTTATCCTTTCTTTTTCGTAGTGGCTGACACTCCGAAAGATCACCCAACCTTTTGAGCTTTACGTCGCAGTTTCTCCGCTGCTGCCCAAGAGCGCAGTGATAGGAGCTGCGAACTCGGTGGTGCGATGGGTGAAGAAAGAGGAATCTAGACTATTTTTGCGTGACGCACCTATATTTTAGCAGCAATACATATTCTAGCGCATTTCACGTGATCCCAAAATGCCCTGTGACTTGGAGTACGATCTTCGTTCCGAACCTTCCATTATGTTCGCCAGCCTCGGTTTTGGTCCTCGTTTATGCGCGTCTGCACCGAAATTTACGCGCACCATTGTCAACAAAACCGCCCTTCGCCCAGTCCCGAGCCCTCGCGTCTTTCCTCCACTTCCTGGAAAGCCCAATGCGTTACCACTGAAAATCTCAACGCCTCAGGAGTTCCTCAAGGTTATTGGACGTTCAGCAGAGGAGAAGTTGGAATCGGAGTCATGGGAGGCATTTTGGAAGACCTCTGGGCACGATATGCGGAAAGCTGGTTTGGCGGTGAGGGATCGGAGGTACTTCTTTCCTATTCTATTGAGCTGACCTGTCTTCCTGACAAGTATTGGATGGTTTCTTTGCAGGTACATCCTCTGGTGTATGGAAAAATATCGTCTAGGGTTTGACCCACGGGAGTTCGCCCATGAGGCGAAACCCAAGAAGACCGTGCGGGGGTGTGTTGTTTTCGTTTGAAAGCATCAAATTTCCTTATAGACCTCCGTTTTTTTGTCTAGCTGGGGGCCTTCGGTCCAGAATGGCAAGCGAATACGCTCAAGACGGCAATAGAACTAGAACTACATTCCTCGCAGACTATGTCATTAATTTTTCTTCCGGGATAAAATCATTATTGACTACGGGGTGTGTGTATATAAGAAGGATCACAGGCCAGCGAGATCGTGTCCAAGGAAGTCAAGGACGATTGGTATAATGAGTACATTACGATAACGAAATGGGATCGGTGCAGGCGTGTTTAGGACGGTCAATCATCTGTGGCGCCGGAAGGTCTACCAACGCAGACAACATTGGCATTATCCAGGTGTCGCTTTAACGCGTCTCGACGGCTGAAAGTCTGCATGCAGCCGCCTATGCGTTCCTGGCCCAGGAACACGTATCGTTTGGCATCCTTGGGAAGGTCAAAATTGTGCACCTCCTCAAGCAGAATGCCTTTGCACCACCACCCCTTTGACTGGTCACCGTGGTCGGGCCGAGTATGGGTACGAAGATGGCGTTTGAAGTCAGGCAGACGTCTGTTGGCCTGTTTCCATCCGCACTCGGGACAGATGAAGTTTAGGTCGTCTCCGTTGCAAGCTTTGTCGATGGCTGCAACAGATGTGGCTTGTTTATTACGTGAAAGCGATGTGCCGGAGGCACGTTTCACGGGAGGGGAAGAAGTTGATGAACTCCGGACTGCGGGGGCGGAACGACGAGAGAAGAGAAGTGAACGACGTCGCCGCTTGACCCCAGGCGAACGAGGACTTGGAACGTACTCGTCGTCTGTATCGCCATCGCTTTCATCATCTGTGTCTTCATCGGAGAGATGGGCAGGGCAGACTACAGTCTTGCGTCTCCTTTTGTGACTGGGGGATGACTCGGGAATGAAAGTTTTTGGGGGATCTAGGGGAGCGGAAGGTAGTATTCTAGTTGCAGCTGCCTTTGATCGGCGTGCCTTTAGGGGAGTAGTGGAAGAGGAGGGCCTAGGGCTCGGTCGGTGAGCAACATGTGGGTTATCAAAGGATCTGCAGCAGCTTTAGCTCCAATTCTGCAGTCATGACGTTTATCTCATACCTAATCCTTTCATTTTCTTTCATCAAAGACCCGGACAGTGAGGAGGGTGGCTTCGCGGTGAAGGGATCCTCGCCATCTGACATTTCGGATTTAATCAAGTCGCCAGCGATGGACGGGCTCCTACTTGAGCTTGAGGCATAGGAGGATCCGAATCCATCTGACATTGAAAGGACAATCGGAATGGGAGGGCGATGATGGTCATCAAAGAAGCCCTTCTCGTCGGGTCCAAAGACAATGGCGCACTGCGCTATGTGCGCGTCGAAGTCGTAGTCGAACGAGTTTTCATGGTTCAAGTGAAGCTGGAGGAAGTCGTTGTAATCGTAGGGGTACATGGTTGGTGATAGTGATGTTGAGGAGGTACCCTTTCAAACTCAAATTTTCGGCTTAATATATAGTAAATTAATCCTTTGACGGAGGCTTCATGCATAATGACGCTTGGACCAAAGAGCGCGACGGCAGCCCTGGATCATGTAACTCCGCAAAGGTGCAGCATACCCTTTTTTATTGTCGCCTCGTTGCCGATCCGAATTTGGCAGGTGATTTCTTCAACAACTTTTTTGTGCACTGTCGGCGAGGGATTTATCTCCATGACAGATTGCCTAGGATGCGATTGTTGAAGTTTGATATTTAGCGCCCATTGTCCCCTCAGGATGAAACTCACAACCAGATAATTGTCTTCGAGACTTTTATCGGGAGAAAAAAAAATCGCATGATTGTGACCTCTCAAAGGATATTCCCTTCGATCGGTTGAGGCCAATCAGTTCTATCTCTACCGGAATTCTTGCTTTGAGAAGTGATGACGCACGATAATGGTTTCGGCAGACGCCTTGAATCAAGTGATGGCACGAGGCAACAACGAGGTGAAATAGTTGCTCTGTCATTTGATACCATCGCGCGGCTAGCATCCGTACATAGTCTTCAACATGCCATTGTGGAAGGGGACAATGGTTACTTTCAGTGCGTGTGTGTGACAACATGCGGAGCAAGCATTGTCAATTAGCGAGACATATCGGAACAATCGTGCGGAGAAAGTGACATAGATGATGGTATCCAAAGCTGGAATGAGTTAGTTAGGATGCCGCTTCCTCGTTTAATAAAACAAATTCTCGGTTCGAGAGACCAAATTTGATTACTAGAACAAATCAATAAATAACCGGTAGTTTAAATACCGGGAACGACATACCATCTCCAGCTCTGAGCTCATAGAAACGAGCAGCGGGTATCTTCTCATCGTTCACAAATGTACCATTGGTCGACTCTAGATCGATGACAAAGGGCCTGAAAAATGTGATATGTGAGAGTACTTCCATCAGAGGTGGTCACAAATCCCACTTTACAGTGCCTTTGGATTTCCCCTTCTCTTGAATATATCGATCTGGGAGAGTCTTATGATAAGCCACGTTGACTCCGATAATCACTACTCACGTTGTATAGCTGCATGTTGTTTTGAGCACGAGGGGTGATCCACGGCAATGTCAGAGACAAGGCGGTCACGACCGATCAGATATGCACTCTGCCGCTGTATATGAAGAAGTTCTAATAACGGAAATAACTCATGAAAGATGAGGCGAAAGATGAGAAGATCTAGGACTGACCAACTTGTTCACTACCCTTGAAGACATAAAGCCTCCAGCTCAAGGTAGGTTTTCGAGCTTCTGGGGGCTCGTTATATTTCAGGACAGTACTCGTTCCATCAGCTGCCTTCACGGTATTGGTTTCTGCAGCTAGCAGTCCTGATTGAGCAAAGTTTGGTTTCGCCTTCTCTGGTTTTGGGGATCGGTCTCCGGAGGAAGACCGAGGTCTGGATGGACGCGACCTCGGCGAAGCTGAACGTCGCTGACTTCGGACGGGCCGCTCCCCAAGTCTTCCTTCTGAATCCCTGTCGTAACGTTCCCTGTCTCTTTGTCGTTCTCGTTCTCGGTCACGTTCTTGATACTCACGGCGTTCATGCTCTGAATCCCGGTACCTACGCGAGTCCCGACTTGAAGAGCCTCCATTATCATGGTCTGTTACTCTATTCCCGTAGTTGCTGTATCCATGATGTCTACTCCCTCGAGTATGACCGTAGTCGTTTCTCGAAGAGCGGGGGGCGTCCTCATTTTTCGCCGAATAAGGCATTGGGTGTTCTGCTAAATTCCGTGTGAACTTGACTGCGGGTAATGTGGGGGAAAGACATTACTAGTGGTATAATGAAGGCGCTCTTAGCTAAGCGCGCTCGTAATAAGACGATGGGTTGACTTGTGGAATATCCTGGCCACCATCGCTGGTAAGCAGGTTCAAACCAGATTCGAATGTCACGTGACCAAATGGGCGTCAATAAGTACACTCTCCCGATGCTCCACCATGAACAGCTGCTACTTGGCGGAGATCTGGTAAAGCTAGCCCGCCATCAGGCGCTCATTCTAGGTAACCGCTTCGGTTCATTCACATGAAACGAACTTGTCGTCAAGCCCCAAGGCCATAGCGCCAAGATCGGATCATCCTATCACAACTGGATCGACTAAGTGTGGATTCCTTTGAATCAAGTCATTCATGGCTAGCAGCCGTAGGCCCTTGTCCCAAATAGACAATGTAATAGATTTGTCAATGTAAGCTGCGGACATTGTTGCTTACAGTCAAGCGTCTTTTTATCCTCGTGCGATCGATGATCCTAGGCCGACCTAAGCGCCTAGTCGTGGTCGTTCTGTTGAAACCGAAAGCTAGGGTCGTGACAGAGGGCTATCGGCGACGAGAGAGGCGATGTACTGTACGTAAACCTGTTTGCGTTGGACTTTGAAATAGTCAAGTTTCTAGGCGTATTGATCTCAGATGGGAGGTCATTTGCACTACCAACAATCGGCCAGGTATCAGAGACGAATTTGTACGACAGATAGCGGGGATACCTAGAGAGGTGCTTACCTCATAGCGGCGGCCATTGTGGCGTTTCGTCAAGGCTGATCTTCCCAGGAGCCATCGTACAGCCCGCTTCGGTCAATTGGTTACGGAGAACACGAAAAGGGCTGGTCGAACCAGGTGGGAACATAGACGCCGGGAGGGAAGTTGCCGGGGGACCGGCCACGTGCGTATATCAGATACACAAAGTCCAACCCGGCCGACCGGGAGGCGAGGAACAGGAAAGCAAGGAATCAGCCAAGCTGGTCGCAAAGGGAAGCCTTTCTGGGTTCTCACCAACGAACACTGGGTTGTGATGAGCCTGACGAATCTAGAGTAAACAAATGGCAACAAGGGTCAGTTATTGAGATTGACGAGATCGCAGTGCAAATATATGTGCTGCCAGGGGCTTCCGTCGTTTCCTGTTCTCTCTCTCCCAACTTTTCCCTTAATGTTCTCCCTCTATCATCCCTTACCTCCAGACTGAAACATCCCGTTTCCCCCGTCACTGCATACCAGAGCCATGTCCAGACCGCGTCCTCATCTTCCGCCAGATACTATTCCCGACTCACAATGTACTGCCCCCGGCAGTCTTCCCAACCAGCATACTATGGTTCCTTCGCAATCTCATCGCTACAATGACACTGGCAATGACGGGACAGCACTCCACAATCCTCATTCCGATTCTCGTTCAAGCATTCATAGGGCCAGGGACATCGAACACTCCCTCATTTCCGAGCGACGTTTAGATGAACCTGACGCAATTGGTTCAGAACTGTTGTCCCCCCCAGGCTCAGTCCGTCAGCAATTCTCAGCCAGTTCTACGCTTCCTGTTTTGAAGCATGTAAAAGGGCCAGTCCTCAGGTTAGACGTATTGCCAACGAACCTACAACCTGGGCCGGAGTCTGCTATCTCACCTTCTGTGGCTGGCCCCCGACATCCGACCCCTAGTATATCACTTCCAACCCAGGAGCGAGCGCATCACCTGCAGAAACCGAAGAAGCGTCGAGAAAAGCCTCGAATCGAGCTCGCACCGGATCAACCTCCGACTACCCAGGGAAAACCAAGAGCGAGAGTCTATGTGGCTTGTGTGCAATGGTAGGTTGTTCTTCTAATGCTATGTAAAGACTGGCGATTTATGACCTTTCTAGCCGGACGAGAAAGATACGCTGTGATGGTGCTAAGCCGGTTTGTCACAACTGTGCTCGTCGCACAACCAGCGATAACGAATGTAATTATGATACTGTTCCCAAACGTCGGGGCCCCGATAAAACCCCTGGTGCTCGTCAGCGGATGGCCCGGGATGTGAGAGATCAACTCGCTGGCTCACTATTGGTGGGCAGGCGCCGCCGCCATACTCGAACCACCCCTCCTCCAGGATCAAATACCGCTGGTCACTACGGCTCTTCTTCCCTCTCACCATCGTCTTCATCACCGGAAACTACCATCGTATTACCAATACCTCTCACCATTTTGCCCTCGGTTGACACGGGCAGCTTGGAAGCGTACAACACCTGCTCGCCGGTTGCTACCAACATTCCTCCATCGTACACCTGTCCGTGCCATGGACTATCGCCTTGTCCTGGGTTATTAGATACAACTGGGCTCACTGATGAACATGGAGTTAACCGAATGGTAGGTGAGAAGAGTCATCGTGGTCAAGCGCTAATGATCCTTTAATTGTTCAGTTTTCTCGATTCAGCCCAGAAAATAGCTTACCAGGTATGAGCGTAATGCCTTGCGGAACCCATCCGGGGGCCAGCCACAGTTACATAATTGAGTTGGATGAGAATGGGAATGAGAGACAGGACGGTCGTCCTGACATGGTCAATCAACCACCCTTGTCATTCGCCCGGGATATGTGGTGGGATTCTTTACTATATCTCTACATGTCTCCCAACTCGAAACGACTTCATTCACTATCTCCCTCTCAGCGAGAATCTGCGGCACAAGGCATCGCTTCAGATCTTCGGTTTGTTTTCAAGGCTTCTAATTATTGGTTCTCGTTCTTTCATATACCTACGTTCTTTGGGAATTTCTTCGACCCTATCAGGAGGAAACAAATGCAACCTTCGCTAGTTCTCGCTCTTCTTGCTATGTCTACTTTTTGGCAAAGTTCTGAAGTAGGCATTGGTTCCCCGGGCAGGGAACGAGCTTTGCGGTTCCGAGAAGAGGCTCAGGGCGCTCTAGAAGCTAGTGTCAACGCTGGATGGCTGGATGAGACTCTTGCTCAGGCGGCTTGGGTGAGTTTCGTGGCCTTTGCGAAAACAAAAAGATCTCATGAATTTCTATGTCTAGCTACTGGCCTTATTTGAAGTCTGTGCTCATCCCCGACACTCTTCAGAACGTTGTGTTTCATCTCTGGTCATGCTCGATTCTATCATCCGCAGTCTTTCGTTGACACTGGTTGATGCTGATGACCCCAATACGACAATGTTCCTTCCCGGTACCGTTCCAGCCGTAACCGTAAGGGATCAACATAGGACTTCTTGGTTCGGTTATCAACCATTAATCGACACTTGCCAGACAACGCAAGGCATCGATGTACTTTACACGTCGGATTCATCCTCCCCTAGACAGCATGCGCCCGAAATCGGTTGTTCGTGCAAATCCCTTACCTTGGGGACGCATTGGCCCTCTACGCATGAGCATGCACCTATGTGGGGCCAAACGCCTGCATGGAACGATTCCTGGTCCGCGAATGATATTCGGAAAGAAAGTATCCGTCGACTGTGCTGGAGCGCCATGATTACTGCTGCTGGCCATATCTCGTATACCACAGCTCATCGATCACACAACCCGGATTTGTTCATCGCTGATCCCGCCAATGTGAGTTGTTATTGTGCCCATCTTTCGGACGGGACCTCATCCTTTGCGTTCAGTATGCTATTCTGTTCTCTGGTGAATCTATTTCAGGATCACCTGCTTTATCAACCTCATCTAAGAATACGGTGTGGGCTTTGCAAGACCGCTGTTTCTTATTGTGGCATGCCTGTGTTCGCATGAGGACAGATCGGAGTGTGTCTGATGCAGAAAAGGCACAATTTGCCACTCGAGCTTGGTTGGAAGCAGACGCGCTTGACGCCGCATTGAATAAGCATACTTGTGCAATTGAGCGGGCGTTCATTTACCAAGCACGGGAGTACATCTTCAAGTGAATTTGATGCATTTCTCGTGTGTGGGCTTTGCTAATCGAGCTCCTAGTACTCGTATGAGTATTTCCTACGAATTCCAGAGATATATACCCCTGGTTACCACGTAAGTCCAGTGCGTTGGCTCCACAATTGTCCGCTGAACGCAGTGTCTGAGCACAGAAATATGAACGGCTCGTTTCACCGCCACAAGGCTGAGGAATGGTGTACGTACTCCTGTCCTTCTACGTGGTTCGAGCTCACGTCATTCCAGTGAGGCATCAAGCTGTAGTCGCAGAACGTTTCATGCATGGTTTGCATACCATCACGGGGAATGCCAATAACCTACTTGCGCGCCGACCCTTCTTTGTTTTCTGGTTTATGGGCCAGATCTCAAGGTCGCTATCCCTGTGGGAATGTGACAACACGTTGACGGTAGCCCTTGACGTTTGCAAAGCGCTTTTACCTGCAATTGATTAGTGAGTATTGTCCCGTCTTCTCGATCTCAGGCAACGGCTGAACCCGCCTTGTCACTGCAGTCTTTCTGCTCTCTGGCCATGCCCAGGTCCGTCAAGCGCGACCTCCGCCACCAATATATACTGATGAGCTACGATAGAGCAACGGACTCGGTACAATCGACTGCGCGAACGCCTGATCAATTCTTGCTATGCCGCCGGAGTTTGCCTACCTCCTCCTCCCAACTTTTCTTTACCCTCGCCATCGTCTCCCGAAACCTTGGTTTGAGTGATCCAAGGGGCTCCGTGTGTGGATTTATTTTCCACCGTTTATCTATTTTTGCTCTCCTGTAGCTATTGTAGTCATCAAAGTTTTTTCTGACCTCTACGGACATATTGCCATTATTCTGTAAAATTGTATAGTGGACCTGGGTTTGTGAATGGAAATAAAGACAAGGTCTCAGCGGCCGTGTGGATCAGCACTCTAGGCGTGGCTATAAAAGGAAGGAGATGTGGATTGCAGGTTATTGGCTCCAACACCTGCAACTCACCGTCACAGTCATTTACTCGCCATGGATTCAACGGACCCCTCGCCCGCCCATACACCACTCACAGTTATCCCACCTGCAACAGCAATATCCACCCCGCTATCCTCCAGTCTGGGTTTGAAGCGTAGAGCGTCGTCCCCCTTGGACAACCCCACCGTCGACAGTCACCGGAAGAGACTAAAGGAGGACGCAGACAACCTAGTCAAGGTAGAATTTTTGCGGAACGAGAGTTTTATAGAAGAACTAGCGGAGGAGTTGCAATGTGGATGTTGTGCTGCCCTTGTCTACAGGCCTGTACTTGTGTTACCGTGTCAGCATTTCTTCTGTGGAAGGTACGTCCGTTCCTACCGTTTCGAGGCTGGCACGAGGATGTTATTCCGTGGCTAAAACATCCCGCACAGCTGCTGCGTCCTCTGGATACGTGTGAGTATTATGCTACCACAGCAGTCCCATGCATTATGACCTCTAGCTATCCACTGGCAATATGAGTCATTGTTAAACCTCTTTCTTCCTCTGTTCAAAAGCTTGCATATACTGACCCGATCATCAGAATGGTGGAACGAATTGTCCCTCATGCCGAAGTGTATCAACGATCGTGACTCCGTTCCGTGCATTGCAGGGCACACTTGACACCTTCCTGCGCGCGGCACCACATCGAGCTCGGTCCGAACGGGAACGCCAGCAGGCTGATGAGATGTATTCCGGCAGCAATCTACGCGTAAGTCTCGTGAAGCACCAGTTATCTATTATGCCTCATCCATCCTGCCCATCTCTTTCTCATCTAGCTGCCTACGCCTCGAGAGGTTTCCCCAGAACCAAATATTAACCAAAACACCGATTATGCTCAACCCTGCCCGCATTGCTCGCTAGGAAATCCTTATGGTTGGGTTTGCCCTCAACCCATACCGGACCCGAACATCGACCCCGACCATGCTTGGCCGCTTGATGATGGACTGCCACCAGGTCATGGGCACTGCGGTAATTGGTAAGGGTGATCGAGTTAGTGTTCAAGTGTTCTGAATACGAGGTATCCAGTGAAGTCACACTTGCTCTTCGCGCTCCTACAACCACCAAGTGTGATATGTGCCTGGTATCCTTTTGTGGCATAAACGTTCAAGGACGTTGCGTTGCTGCTCAGCTCCTTGCTCAACAGCCACATGGTTTGGCAGACATTGGCGATCTCATCGAATGTCCGTATATATATGACTGCTTTGACAGCAACACCATCGAGGTCGAGATCATGCTGGATTATCTGACAGCACAAAGATTGCCGCCGAAGCATATCTATCGCGAAGTGAGTTCTGATCAGTATATCATGTACACGGGTCTTACAGTCACCCTTAGATTGTCACACACATCCAATCCCAACCCAGAGGTTTCCAGCCACTCATAGAGGCTAATATATTCAGTGATATCCATGGCGTTGCCCCTGGAGTAGACTCCAACCCAGATTCACCTCGTAATCGCATTTGTCGTCTATGTTCCGCGGAGGTATTTTTGTGGGGTCTTAAAGGATGGTGGATTCGGGAACGACAAAAAGGGTTTCTAGAACCGAATATTACCAGTCGTAAAGACTGTCCCGATGGTGAGGCATGTGCCCACCAAAAAGATCTTGGTGTGTGACCCGCGATATTGTTTTCGGATTGAGATACCAATATCAGATTGACCAGGACACGCGCGTGAGTGTGAGTGAATGTGGCAGGACGCGTAATCGTAATGGTTCATTGATGCTAACTTGTGCAGTCAATCATATATTTATGCCAACCCCTTCGGATTCAGCGTCCAGCGGTCCTCAACAAACCCCACCTACCTCAACCCCCCGAGGCGGTCCATCGTCGATACCCATCACTGCTCCAGAGACTCTGCCATTCGTTCTGAATGTTCAAGAGGAGCCTCTTACGTCTGTACCTACGACTCCAGATTTCCGTGACGCCATAGATGCCTTCTTCTGATAATTGACATTGGTACTGGAGAGCATATAGCGATAAATACAACACGACGACCGGTATAACCAGCAATACAGATGTCAAGAACGATATGAAACAAAATCCTAGAGAACCACTCGACTAGTCCCCTGATACACGGCAATACTCTCCTCCCGCTGGGATTGGGTGCGCCCGAAAATCGGGGGTTTGACTGGAGTAGTGTTTGAGTTGAGAACAGGACGCTCCCGATCTGGTTTGGTCCTTCGGGTATTCGGTTTAGTAGGACTTGCCGGTGATTGAGTGGCTGATCTGAACAGAGAAGATGGCAACTTTGTTGGCAAGCGTAGTTTGGACTGAGGCGAAGGATAAGAATAGGAATTGGGAGTCTGGTGTCCTGTCCAACTAGGGCGTGTGGGACTAGGTTGGCGTAGGTCTGATGTTTGTTTAGTCCAGTGGATCGCCTCCTCCTCGTTCAATACAATCGTGAACTCCTCATCCATACTATTTGCGTTGTCAGGTGAGGAATCGAATATCCTTGGAGTTCCACCCTTCTTGCGTGAAGGAGTAGTGGGCGTCTTTAAATTGTGGCTGGATGATGAGAAAGAACTCTGTGAACTGGAGGAACTCGAATTAGGCGTGTGATGAGGGCGCCCAACAACGATCTTGCCACTGGGAAGATCCGTGAATATGGGGGAGGGTCGATGGTGAACAGCCGTGGTAGTCATTTTAGAGGGTGTGCGAGGCGCAAACGGCAACTTCGGGCTCATAAGATTACCGGCACTAGTATTCTGGAGAATTGCTCGGTTTTTGGAAGGTGACATCTGTGCCGATTGGTTTAGTTGGGGCTTCTGGTGGTAGGGTTCGGGTGCAATTGGGGAGGATGGGGCAAAACTCCACTCGCCGGAAGCCTTGGATAGGTTAAACCGATGATGGGCTCTAGGCCTCTCAACTGGCACGTGTTTTTCCTTCATTAACGACAGTGGCGACGAGGGCTTGTACACTGGAGACCCCGAGGACTGACATGTCTCTGAGGTTGCAGGGAGCTTCGCACGGGGCCTTTGAGCCTCGGTGTGTTCCTCAGCAAAGGTCGAGGGAAGAACATTCCCACCTCGTGACGCTAGTAATGATGAGCAATAGTCGTGACAATTAGCACCAGATCCTTACTGTACGAAGTGCCGTTGGTTCCGCCTCCTCCTAATGCCCTCCAGCGTGCATCTGAAGTTCCCCTGGGTCGAGAGGAGTAGGCACCGTCTTCCTGGGAGTCCCCGTTTTTGCCATTCGCCTCATTGAGACTACCAGGATCCCCAGAGTACCGGTCATTTCCGCTGTCCCTGTCATTTCGAGATGATCTTGAGGGTTTCTTCTGAGTGTAAGACTTTTAAGGAATACGTCAGACCGATTAGCTGGGGAGCCACGAGTTTCACATACCATCACGGTCTTGAGAGCTCTGCAATAAAACATACTTTGAGCTCAAAAACTTACAACAAGCGGAGAAAACTCACCTGATCTGCAAACTTCTGCAACTGCACAAAGTTGCGACTTCATACACACCCACCGATGTCGAATTCGACAAAGCCCGATGCATTGCATGCTTCACAAGAGATACAAGGTGATCTAGTTGGTATGTTGCTCCAAGAACCAATAGTTGACTCATTACCGCTGGGGCATGTTGTAGTGGGGTTATCAAGGCCATTGAGTAGAAGTATTGTAGCAAAGCCATTGTTACTGGCCATGACTCTGACAAAAAAAGCTGGCGCGGCGTAAGGCGCGGATCAAGTTGGCTCTCTTCCACGCTGGCCGTACCAGGAAGGGCAGGGATTTCGGCGTGCATAGCAGAAGCAGGTAAACGACTCAATGCAGCTTGGGCCCGTTGTAGCATACGAGTTCGTTGAAGTTTGAACCACGGCCAACGATCCTCTAAAATTCTGCGAGAGCACGGAATCTTTCGATCATCGTCGCAAACTATCTCGAAGTCAGCCAGTGATTTTTCCTCCAGGGCTGAGAGACCGAGTTCTTGCATGCGGATATCAAGCTTCAGTGGAGGAGGCTGGTAAATTCCAAATGCTTCCAAGTCAACCACCGCGACATGGTCCCAACTCAGCAAACGACGGTTGTAGTCATCTACCAAGTTTCCATTCCTGTTTCCGAAAATTAGGAATTTGTTGCCCTCCGCCCACAGGCAACCCCTAAACCAAGACCCGGACTCAATTGCCTTTCCTGGGTCAATGCGGGACCAGGTCATGGTAACGAGGTCCAGCACCCAGATCGAAAACGACTGATAACTATGGGCGAGGTACGTGCCAGCGATTATGAGATGAGTACCAAGAACAGCGCCCGTGGGGAAGCGAAGGCCAGGTGGAAGAGTGGAGCCCGTCATCTGCTCTGAACGATCATCAATGGTAAAGTCGGCGTCAGGCAGAGGTGAAAAAACTTCGAGTTCGCGTTTTACGTCGGTAAACTACATTCAAATCAGAGATTGGGGGAATAGACTGGAACGAGAATGGCTCACATTATAATTGCTGTATAAGAAGATCTCGCTCGGATGCTCATCAGTTGGCTCGGCGGTGTAAGGTAAGTGCGTGAGAGTGTTTGATGGGGTAACCTCTGTCAAGGGCGTAGTCTTGTCCATCTGTAACCGGGTTCCCGAAGGACCAAGCACTGAAAACGCACGGGAGGCTTGAAACTCATCTTGGGGTACGCGGACAGTTGAAGTTGAAGAAACGGCGACGCTGCGATAAGTACCACAGTGCCGAGGGTAATCACGCTTTTGAACCCAAGTTTTGTTAGCGAGGTCGTAAACGCAGACATCGTCCAGCCAGGTATTGAAAAAATCTTGTCCTCCGATGATGAAGAGGCGATTGGCGGTCACAGAAGATAGATGGGCATAGCGGGCACGGGGGGTGTTGGGATCCTCCGGTGCCAGGTTCAACGATTCTTCCGGCAACCAGTGCCGTGTTTCAAGATCGAAGAAACGAACGTCGCTGAGAACACAGAGGTCCTCGGGATTTGGTGAGTCAGGCCGATTGCTCATCCCACCGAACAGGACAAGATAGTTGTTCCCTATTACGCAAGTCAACAGTAGGTAGAGCTTCTGTACACCTGCACTTACAGGTATCGGTACTATGAAAATAACGAGGTCGCGGAATACTATCTTCGGTAGAGGGTTGGATGTATTCCCACTCGAAAGTTTCCAGGTCAAACATATACAAGTCGGATGTCATTCGCCGCTCTGTAACAAGGCGTCCTCCCTGACAAACATAAGGGCATAAACGAGATTTCAAGGACGTAGCGAAGTGGAGCTCACAAAAAGGTACATCTTGGAGCCTATCACCGTGGTGGAGGCACCCTGTTGAACGGAATAGTTAGCTACCTGCCCCACAGAAACTCGGAGGCAGTTCGCATACCACGAGCTTTGGGGGGACATCTCCGGAGGTTTTGCGGCAAAGGGTAGTCAAGTCGTAGATAGAATGAAGCATCGGAAAGACATAAACAAGAAGAGAGAAAAACGGAGGAACAGCTGGTCAAAGACGCGGGAGAGACGCACAGGACACCAACAAATGTCAATTTTGATCCGGACGGGAATACACCGGCCCTCCGGCCGACTACCGCGAAAGAGATCACGACGAGAGCTCAAGACAGCAGCTGATCTATTAACTGTTTAGTGGCTTTAATTGCAGCGCTAGCCAGCTTTGAAAGCATCTGCTCTTTTTGGTTAATCAGATGGCTGACTCAACGGATCCTGCGACCACTCACCCATGCTCAGGACCCGCTTTCACCCAGCCCGCCGTCGCCCGTATATCTGTTCACCCATCTCTTGTATTCATACCCCCATATCCGCCAAACTGCACTTGATGGACGCCGTCATTTCCTCATCCCCCGAAAAAATCAAGGTTCTCCCTCACTACCAGTATGAAACACAGGATCACCTGTCGCCCTCCACCGTCTATCCGTCTCCCATCGAACAGTTCCGAAAGTGGTTCCAGGAGGCCATAGACAGTGGTGTTCAGGAGCCTGAGGCCATGTCTCTCTCGACGGCCACTCCTTCCGGCATCCCGTCTGCGCGGATAGTCCTATTCAAACAAGCCGATGCACGTGGTTTCTTTTTCTATACCAACTACACTTCCAGGAAATCCCGCGAGATCATATCCAATCCTCATGCTGCACTCGTTTTTTATTGGAGGGAAGTTCATAGATCTGTCCGTATAGTGGGGAAGGTGGAGAAACTCTCTAGGGAGGATAGCGACGAGTATTATCAGAGCCGACCGGTCGGAAGTAGACTGGGCGCATGGGCAAGCAAACAGAGCACAGTGATCGGGGAGCATACTTTGGAGGATCGCTTGAAGAAGGTGCAAGAAAAGTTTGCAGTGAATGAAGGAGACAAGGAGGGTGAGGTTCCGACCCCCGAATTCTGGGGAGGTTGGAAAGTAATTCCGAAGTAAGTCATTGGCCAATCGTAAACTTCCAGTCCTGACGTCTGTTGCAGTGAGGTTGAATTTTGGTCCGGAAAGCCATCACGCTTGCATGACCGTATACGATACCTCCGAGTGGAAGGTTCATCTGAGGAGCATCCAGAGTGGAAGATCGACAGGTTATCACCATAACCCTAATCATGGTAGAATAGATGCTGGGATTCTCATTTAACAATCACAGGCTCTTGCATATTCAACTCGATAAAACCCCACGGGCGGATTGCCAACAAACTTGAGACCACTTCTGCAACAGTTCCTTTGCCTCCTTGTCGTTGCCTCTAGCCCATTCCCTAAGAGCATCACCCTGCAAAGCTCTACCAAACGAGAATGTCAGGGGAGGGAGTCGAGCAAATGGTGAAGGTGCCTTGGAAGAGTTCACAAGGGCATTCAAGGCCGCAAGGTAATGCGCCGCTAGGGCAGGTGTTAATCCGCCTGGAGGAAAAAGTTAAGACTCAAGACTAGGCAACAGAGTATGATTCCGAGTCACCAGATAGAAAAGCGACTCCGGGAACAGAGGTCGGCACAGCCCGGGCAATTACAGTTGCTGTCGCAAAAGCAATGTCCTCCGGCTTGCATTGACTCCTTTCAGCATTCTTCAGACCAGGCTGGGGGAACGACGGTTTGATAATGGAACCTGTGAAAAAAGGTATTCAGACTACACCCATACGATATGAGGTGATTGACCAACCTTCAAGGAGCACGCCGTATGCCCTCATGCGATCATAAATCATCGTAATAACTTTCTCGTGGACCTCGACGCTTCTCGCCAAATCAGCGTCCTCGGAAAACTCGACATCAGGCTCCACGACTGGAACCAACCCTGCTTCCTGACTGATAGCCGCGAATCGACCCAGAGTTTCAGCCTGTAACTGAAGGGAAGTTTGCGTGGGCAAGCCCCGTTCCTTTGACGTGCAAGCGATGGTAACACGCCATTTAGAGAAACGTGCACCAGATGCTCGAGCAGCTTGAAGACGTTCGAGTAAGCCGTCAAGGCCTTCAACTATGAATTCGAAAGGCGAGCCGGGGATGGGCATAAGTTCTCCGTTAGCCCGTATGCCTGGGATGATGCCTTTGTCTGCGAGAATGGGTGCAAGTCCAAAATCGATCAAGGCTTCTGGGTATAAGATAACACCAGAGATATACTCTATCAAAGAAACATAATGAGAGCGAGGATATTATTTGGGCGATGGGACCTACCGCTGGGTACGGCATTATATGCAAAGACCCTCCACTTCCTCCTGCGCTCCTTGTTCTCATCCCCTGACCATGCTCTTGCTTCGCGATCGTTCACCTGAACACCATCGAACAACGCCTGAATAACATCAGGCGACTCATCCGTGGCATAAATGCCCTTTCCACGGGGATTAACAAGAGCATCGGCGGTTTCGATCAGATCATGGGCGACATGTGGAGACAAGTACGGCTGGAGAAAGACATCCAAAGGAGGTGGACGAGGGAATTGAGAGGTAAGGTCGGGACTTGCGAAGAGATTGGGTGGGACTGATTCGACGTTGAATTCTGGCATCGCCATCCGACTTGAGGAGATGGGGGTCTGGGAGATATCTTGAGATAATATTACAGCTATTTTTAGGATATCCCATCATATGATGGTTGGACCCAGGTGGGACTAGTCTGGGGCTGGCTACATAGGCCTGGGGCCTGGATGTTTAGTGTATAAGAGCAACACCCCATGAAGCCCACCATGGGTCCGGCATTGGTGAGAAACGTTTTGAGATGGTGAGCGTGCTGAGTGTCCCGGATTATCTTGGGCGAATCAAACTTCATCGGGTGTTCCTGACCAGGTCTAAAGGAAAGGTATGAAGAGGTGGCGGCTAGACGAGCCTAGACGGAGCCGGTCCTGGGATCTGTCGCGCGCTCCGGTGTAGACCAGTATGATATTTGTTTACTTCTGTTGTGGCCCCGAGTGACAGCTCTGTCGCTTCAGGTGCATAAACTCGGGACGGATTCACTATGCTCCCCCGGAATGCTCAACAATTTCTTCTCCGACGGAACAGTATTTCCCACCCACGCTGGCAGAGCGCGAACTCCAGGCCCGGACACAAGGCTCATGAAGAAGCAATTGACTTTCGGCCCCCTTGGGTCTATGTCGCTTCTCGACTGATGACTTTCACCATTATTCCTGGTCAGTCTTGGGTCTATGTCCACCTGCCACGTCGACTGATGTTTTCTAGGCATTGTGATATACTCTGTATTTTTCTATAACTTCGGGGATAGAGATCATGTGTTCCAACCCGTGAGGCTGTCTACTCTCAAGTTTTTGGCCAGTCGTTAACATTGCCTATCCACATGGGTAGGTGCGAAGATGGGCCCTTGAGCAGAAAGCCGCATTCCTGACGCTCTCTCCTGATGAAAAACGGGTGCTCGCAGCCGATGCATCCAAGGGACTGGAGACATCATGACATGAGCCATAAAGCCAGAAGAGAACGCCTCATTGGGGCCGTATCGATCTTCTAACCATCTCAATCTATCGGATTACACGGAATGCAGCCTAGTCTAAGCGGTAAAATGTTTGGTCTGGGGGTCTCTCGGTGTGCGGCCTGTATACCATGACATGGGTGCACTGGCTGTTGCAGGTCACTGTTTGTCGTATGTTGAACCTACCAGTGTCGGACTCTGTTGGACACCTGACTGCTAGAATGGAAGTTTTTGTGTCCTTGTGGGCTTTCCACGTGTGAGGTGTGGGTTCCGTGCGGAGTCCAACCTTTGATCAAGAAAATAAGTTGTAAAATGTAGCCCCGGTGGCTTTCATCGTGTGTTCGGATGGCAGAGCTTGTCCGGTGCCTCCTGGAGGGGCATCGCTTATGGATAGAAAGTACTGCGAAATCAGGACCATGCAACGTGAGTGGGCCAACCGAGGCACGCGTCAAGTGACTGATGGCTGCTTGCTGTCGGTTGCTCACACCCACCAGTCACACAATGTCCAAACCCGCCAGAGACAATTGTCCTCCCCTCATCACTCCCTCTGCCTCCCCACCACCCCATCCCACATCATCATCACACAACAATGCCCTTCCCCCATCCAAGCGTCAACGCATGTCCTCGGTCTCGCGTTCTTCTAGCTTGAGGCGTTCTGCCAGTGCAACAGAGTCTGTATTCGACATTCAGAAAGAGCGAGAAGCATCCAGGACACGGTTACTTGGCACTTGGTCCCAGCTTGCAGAGCGATATTCGCGCAGATTGGACGAGGATGATATAGTCGACATCCGAACAGGAGAGATTGTGAAGGACAATGGATTTTGGAGGTCAACTCGCAAGTTCAACTTTGGGGAAGCTCTCGAGTCTGAGGAGGGAGATACGGTGGACGATGAATCTGAGGGCGAGGAAGGAGTCGATGAATTGGACGCGTTTTGCGGGGACCATGATTATCTGGAGGATATTTTTGCGAGGGGTTTACAGCAGAGGTGCACGAACGAAAATCACGACATTGCTGATGATTTGGATGAATTCCTTGAGGCCGAACAGCGTAGAAGGGAGGATTATGGGAGTGACCTGGAAGAGGCAGAGCTGGAATTGTCTGATACGAACCGTGACCGTTCGAGGTCACCACTCTCTCCGGCCATGGACGATGATTCCGATGGCGGTGGAGAGGAGCAAAATGACATCGACGACCCACCTGCGACCACCTCACCCGTGTACGAATCCACTCAGGAAGAGTTCGCATCGGACAGTGACGAACTCAATGACGAACTCGATAATTGGGAACCCACGGAAGCCAGCATGGTTGTCGTAACCAGTGATGCTCGTCACTCCTCTCCTCCAGGAGATGAATCCGAGTCAGACGTTGAAGTCATCGAGCCATTTGCGCTCGCTCACAGATCAGTCCCGCCTAAGCAACGAACACCTCCTGTACACCTACACACTCCTCCCCGTTCACACTCGTTCGTTGATCCTCCAATTTTTGACCGGGTTGTTTCGCCTCTTCGATTGCCATCTTCTCAACACCCCGTTGATACTACACCTGATACTGGAGCCAGAATCGCTCCGTCCACTCCTCCCAAAACCCGGGCCAGAACCTCGGGAATTCAGCCCTCAAGAGCGCGAGCACCGACCCCTGAAGTTATCGAGCTCACTGACGACGAGCTGCCGAAGCCTGGTGCAAGTCAACTAACATATTCTCCATCACCCTCTCCCCTGCCCCCTCCCTCATTTATTCGCGCTCGTAGTCGGGGTCCAAGTATCGTACCACAGGTTGTGATCAGCACGTTGCCACCCCGGCTGGACCAGACCAAGCATGCAGGTGGTACAACTACACCAGAGCCTAAAGCTACACCTTCAGTTAAGCGCACGAAGAGGCCCACATCCACAGAAACGTCTGTTCACACACCGCACATAACGAAACCGACCCCACACCCCAAACCCTCGCGATCCGTGAAAAAATCCAATAAGCTGACGGAATTGAGGGCTATCATTCGACCGACAGCCGCAATTCTATACGAGGACCAAGAGGCCCCAAAGTCAGACATCCCCCGGGAAATCAGTCCGGAAATTGGAGAACGTCCAATTACTCCAGCTCCTTCCGCCAGCAGACCACCCAGCCCCCGAGCAAGCGAATCGCCGCCTAAAAAGTGGACAAGTCATAAGCGCAAGCGTTCTTCACCTGAACATGAAACAATAATTCCTGAAAGGGTCCAAAAGGACCCGCTACCGGCGAAACCTCGCAAGACTACCAAAGGTGAGGACGTTCTATCTAATCCTGTGCCACCGTGGCTTATGTACGTAACTCAGGACGATCAAGCAGTACTGTTCCGCGTAGTTCCTCACGGCGCTCTCTGACGAGGTCAAAATACATACTATCTGACGATGGCGGCCATTCGAGCTTGGACGAGAACGCCGGTTACCCGCGCCGTCCATGGCGCTCTACCTCCGTCTCCACTAGCTCTCACATGCAACCACCCTACACACCTCATACTCCGTCCCACCAAGTTGGAATGTATCCACCCATTGCTGATCCACGAGCGCAGCAAATCGTCACTCAAGCCATGCATCAACTCGCTGTGTTGTTGTGGACCCCAACCCATTCAAGTCCAGCCGGTCTCACGTATCCCTATACTCCAAACCACCAGAGATTTTCGTCCGTCGGACCTACCTTTATGCACTCAACCCCCGACCACCCGCACCCGTACCCCTTTAGTTTCAACCCGTCACTATCAAGAGCAACTTTACCTCCAAGCTCACCTGAACCACCTTCATCACCTGTCAAACCCAGAGAACGGCGAAAGTCTCTTGTATCGAGGAGTCATTCAAGGGGAAGAAGGGTCTCCTTCCATGTTGATAATCTCATCCATTCAGAGGAAGAGCCACTGGATTCTCCGCTTTTGGAGTCTCTTAACGCGAATATAGACCGTCAGCATCTGCAAAAAGGGAGAGCTCGCAGTCCCCTACAGCCCAAGAGCAAGGGGAAGGGAAAAGGGAAGGGAAAGGCTGTCGCTCGGCATGTTACTCCTTCAGAGTCCGAACCTGACGACGACAGCCATTCCGAGGAGGAAACTGGTGTTCAACTTCCACGTGCTAGTAGCCCCGAGCGTCGACCAAAAAGCAGATCAAGCACTGTTTTGACACTCTCGTCCTCTTTTCGCCCTCGTTCTTCGAAAAAGGGGTCGAGAAATGGTTAAATAAAAGTGGGGAATCGAGTGATCGATTATAGTACTCCTTCGGTCATATGATTTCAGTACATAGTACCGCTATATCCGTGCATAGCTATACGCCTGTATCTTAGTGTTACCTTTCTTGAAGGTTTCAACTGACTCAAGTCTACGTAACCTTGTCACGTGTAGTCAATTGAGAGCTGTCCAAAATATTTTGATCCAAAGTATGCCGAGATTACCTCGACTTCACGTCATCTTTTCTTCGCCTGGACTCAGATCTTTGCAATCTGTAGGGATAAAGAAAGCGTCATAATGCCACCTGTGCGAGCAGGGTTTAATGTCAAAGCTCGATCGACCGCGGGAACGAAAAAAAAAGGAAAACCGAAGAAACAGAAGCAAGAGGGAAAACTGGAGGGAGCGGATCCAAATGTTGAAATTATTACCCCAAAAAGTGCGCAAGAGAAAGAGCTGAATAAACGAGAACGAATGAGGGAGGAGGTATGCCATTCCGTGTTTCAAGCCCAGGCACATACTCACGGAATATGTTGCTAGCTTCGTGCCCAGTCAGATAACTGGAGTAGTAAAAAGAGGAAACGCCTGGAGAAATACATTGTT
The DNA here is from genome assembly GCA_963576785.1 of Chlorophyllum brunneum. NCBI lineage: Eukaryota > Fungi > Basidiomycota > Agaricomycetes > Agaricales > Agaricaceae > Chlorophyllum > Chlorophyllum brunneum. Next base: position 1,805,426 of record OY756144.1, on the reverse strand, counting down.
AGTCCAGTGACCCTTTCTATACGGAACAACAATGCCCATCTCGTCAACAGGACAAAAAACTGAAGAGAGAAGAGCGTGTTCTCATCTTTGAGAAATTGGCGTATGTGATATTTTCAGAAACGGCGAAAGCAAGCTAACAGATGGTAGTAAATCTCAGGGTGGAATTGATTCTACACTACTACAATCCTCTTCTACTCTGGGAACAGGGAGGACTCTGACACACCAAGAACGACTGGAAAAGGACGAGGATTCGCAAATCAGACATGCTTTGCAAGGTCGAGTTGGGAGGCGGAAACACTGTCACTCTGGGGTCATGGATAGTATGGACATTGGGACTGGTTCGGAGAGCGAGGATGAGATGCCGAGCGAGTCGGATTCACAGCCTAGTGAATCCTATTCCATTCGACTAACCCCCCCGACGGAAGATGTAGAGATGGACGAGCAGCACACCGAAAAGGCCAAAGAATCTGCCATACCATCGATCGATGCACATGCAGTGACTGGCAGTGCGCTACGGAGAAACGACGACGGGACCGTAGCGGCTCCTATCGTCAGGATTCGGTCGAAGAAGGTAGCTTTGCAGGGTTAATTGTATGAACCAACTCTGACAGGAATCACAGGCTAGCATTGGGAAATGGACGACCTCGCGCTTCCAACCATCGGCTCAGGATAACGATTCTGATACATCTTTTGATAGCTCTGACTCTGCCTACGACTCTGTCTCAGACAACGAGGAAGACGAAGGGAGCGACGCCGAAGAAAATCCTAAAAGCAGGGGGGAGGAAGGAGAGGGAGAAGAGCAGAGTGGAGAGAGAGAAGAGCGGAGTGGTGACGAAGAAAGACGTTGCAGTAGTGATGGTCCTGACTCTAGAGAGTGTGATCGAGAACATCCCGGGGAACCGAGGCAGAAGAAACCCGGCTTCAAGGAGTGGGCAACGAAACAACTATCGCTAGCGAAGGGGTATGTCGTGGATCCTACAAATTTCCGCGAAGACCCTCAGCTGCCAGTGCCTGTAGCTGAGCGCCCAAAGAAGCGAAGAAGGGTTGATGATTCAGAAAAGATGCGAGGCCCTATGGGCGAAGATTTTGTACTACCTACGACAGCCTTTGCTCAGCATGTCCTAGAGAAGGGAAGATCTGAAGGTGGCAGAAAAACCTATGTCAAGGCTATAACTATCACCCGGCCCCCAGATGTTGAAGAGGCTCGTCTTATGCTGCCCATAGTGACGGAGGAACAACCCATCATGGAAGCCATCATGCTGAATCCGGTGGTCATTATATGTGGTGAAACTGGCAGCGGAAAAACAACCCAAGTACCACAATTTCTGTACGAAGCTGGCTTTGGCAATCCTGACAGTGGTAAGGTCATACCACGTCGCACCACCCGCCCCTACTAATTCCTGGAACAGACAACCCTGGAATGATTGGCATCACCCAACCTCGTCGGGTGGCCGCGGTTTCTATGGCAAGGCGAGTGGGACACGAACTGTCGTTGACTACGTCTCAGGTTTCGTACCAAATTCGCTACGATGCTACGGTTTCGCCCTCCACGTCGATCAAGTTCATGACTGACGGTGTGCTTTTACGAGAACTAGCTACCGATTTCTTATTGAGCAAATACTCCGTCATCGTTATCGATGAGGCCCATGAGAGGAGCATCAACACTGACATTCTTATCGGGGTTTTGAGTCGTGTCATCAAATTGCGCGAGGAGACGTGGAAAGCAGGTAAAGAAGGGGCGAAGGTTTGTTATTGATTCCCTGACGGTACTCATTTATATTTATTCACTTTACCCAGCCTTTGCGTTTGATTATCATGTCGGCGACCCTTCGTGTCAGTGATTTCACAGGGAATAGGAACTTGTTCTCAGTCCCTCCCCCTATCATCGACGTCGCTACACGCCAACACCCTGTTGTCATCCACTTCAGTCGCCGAACCTCACCAGACTATATTACCGAGGCAATCAAGAAGACTTCCAGGATTCATGCTCGCTTGCCGCCTGGGGGGATTCTAATATTTCTAACCGGTCAAAACGAGATTACTGGTGTTTGCAGAAGGCTTGAGAAACGCTATGGTCGAAATGCTCTTCAAGGCGATAATCTAAAATCCATTCCCGAACGCCGCTCTCGCCGAGCACATCAGAAGTCATTGATTACCCCAACGCAAGGTGCCTTCGTTTTTAACTGCTTCTTCAGTCTCCCGCTGATTTCGGTGTATAGCTGATCTCGAGGCTGAGGACATTGACACCGATATCGAGGATCGCGCACGTGTTGACAACGAGCTAGATGAAGGCGAAGCTGAGAACGACGAAGATGACTTGGAGAGTGAAGCCGCCGAAGACCTTAACGGAGAGCTAGGTCTTGATAATGAAGAGACGAAAAGTTGGTGTTTCTCGTTCTTGGATCGCGCTGGTCAGCTAACTTTTTTTCAGTTCCTATGCATATCGTACCCCTCTACTCTCTTTTACCGGGCGAGAAACAGATGGAAGTTTTCAAACCTCCACCAGCTGACACACGATTAGTCGTCGTGGCTACTAATGTTGCCGAGACGTCTTTAACCATTCCTGGAATAAAGTATGTAGTAGACTGTGGTAGAGCGAAAGAGGTACGCCGAATGAATTTTCTGTAAGAGATATATGCTGAAAAACAGCCATTAGCGCCGATATGATGCTGCGAATGGGGTCCAAACATTCCAAGTGACTTGGGTGTCAAAAGCTTCGGCTGCTCAAAGAGCTGGCCGTGCTGGTCGAACTGGTCCGGGCCACTGCTATCGGCTTTACTCTTCCGCCCTATTTGAACATCGTTTCCAACAGTTCAACCCACCGGAACTTTTACGAGCTCCAGTAGATGGGATCGTTTTGCAGATGAAGAATATGCATATAGACGCTGTCGTTAACTTCCCTTTCCCAACAGCTCCAGATCGTTTCGCCCTTCAACAAGCGGAGAAAGTGCTCACACATCTTGGAGCTCTAAAGAAGTCAACTTCTACTACTTCACAGCTCGATCCAGGGGGTGGCCAGATCACTGATCTTGGCAGAATCATGGCATTATTCCCGTTGTCGCCTCGATATTCGCGAATGTTGGCAGCTGGCCAACAACATCAGTGTCTTCCCTACGTCATCGCGATTGTCTCTGCTATGTCCGTGGGAGACCCTTTCTTGTACGAAGAAGCCATTCTAGCAGAGGGTGATGACCAGGCTGGCTCCCACAATGAGGATCTCTCGCATCTCACAAACGAGTTTGCAAAGGCAAAAGAAACGAGACGGTTGCGGAAGAAAGCGTACTTCGAAATCCAGCACGTATGTCGATCTCCATCGCACTGATCCTTGGTTCATTGATTTGTCACAGATACACGGGTCGCTTGGGGATTTCACAAGTGATATTTTGAAGATATTATCGGTCGTTGGTGCCTATGAGTATCATGGAGGAGGGGCTGGGTTTTGTTCGGACCACTTCGTCAAGGTTAAGGTGAATGGACTAAATAACTATGACATTACCCTTTGTCTCATTGGCCATGTTGTAGGCCATGGAAGAGATACACAAGCTTCGGGCACAAGTTAGCAACATTATACAGTTGTACTTCCCAGAGACAAATATCCAGTTGACCCCCAAGTTACCACCCCCGAGTAAGATACAGGTCAGTAGCTCCTGGCATAATCGTCACGGACTGTAGATGACCCTCTTGACACAGATCAAGGTTCTCAAACAACTCATCAGTGCGGCCCTCATAGACCAAGTTGCTGTTCGCAAAGATCTTGTCAGCCATAATGGCTCTTCTAATGGTCCGCAACACAGCAACAGCCGTGGTGTGCCTTATCGAGCTGTTGGAATCGCTGAAGATGTTTTTCTACACCCGTCGTCGGTTTTGTCAAATCTTCCCCCGCCGGATTACATCGTCTTCCAGGAAATCGTCAGAACGATCCGGATATTCGTCAAAGGTATGTGACCATCCGTGTTATGGGAACGTGGGAACGCTCTGACATGATTTTGGAAGGTTTGACGGCGGTTAACCCTAGCTGGTTGTCCTCACTTGCAAGGTCTGCTCTTTGCACGTACTCAAGACCTTTTCGGAGAGCCGATGGCATCCTTATGGTGACACCGCGATTCGGCCCCGAGGGTTGGGAGCTACCTGCGATTACAGCGGAAGGAGTTCTACCGAGTTGATTTGCTTATTATCTCCGATGATAATATTGATTAAGTACATATCAGATAGATCTAGTTTACCAAGGGGTCCATCCACCATTAACGTATACTGTATTCTATTCCTAAGCGTTGTTATATAGTCCATCGACTTCATGACACCTTTATAAGGCACAATACGGGTACTCATGATTTCTTGTTTTTGGGGATGAATAAATTAGGCGCCTTCTTTGGACGCTTCACATGGGCCTGAGGGCGATTGTCGTCTTCTCGTTTGCTTGATGATGATGATCCTTCGGCTGGTCTTTTGACTCCTATCACCTGCTGTTTTGCACGGTTGTTGTCGGTGCTATTGCTGGCGGAGGCACCGTTTGTACTTGGCTTGGTATGACTCGTTGGTTCACTCTGTTTGAACTCTTTAGGTTGAAACAGGTCATCTGGTACATGGTTCGGTGTGGCTCGTGGAGTCACTTTCGGTAATTTGGGCACATGATTGTGGGTAGGAAGGGGCTTGGTGAAATATGTGTGATCCACCTGGCACGATATGCAAAATCAGTTTCCGTATTGTACGAGCCAGGGCTGGGGCCTACTTCAATCAGGCAAGAACGTCCCCTTGCATCATCCACAATCGCGCGCCAGTTGGGGTCACTCCTCTCCAAAGTTGCCGAGTTCCCTAGGATATATAAAGACGATTTCGCTCGAGTTAGAGCAACGTTCATTCGCCGTGTGTCTAGAGTCTCTGAGCAACGGGATGGAAAAAAAAGATGGGACCCTACCTGACAAAAAGCCAACGTGTTGGAGACCAGGCCCAGCACGAACACATGATAAGATAATAATGTCTTTTTCCTGACCTTGGAATCCGTCAACCGTATTGAAGTCAACGCGACCAAGGATTTCCCTCCCAAATCGTTGCTCAAACTGACGTTTAAGCTCATTGATTTGAGCTCTGTACATGGAAACGATCCCAACACGATAATCTAAATCTGTCACGGTTTTCGCATATTCTCGTCTGAGTCGGTTGAAGAGAGCCACAGCGACGTGACACTCTACCACGTTCTTAATGGAATGGCGGCTAGTTTCTTCAAGACCTTTGGATACATTGAAGAACTTGTAAGTTCCAAAGTGGGGATCCTTATGCCATGGCTGGATTGTCTTTGTGGCCATGTTCGGGCCGTCTTTGAGTTTCCCTTGGTAGAAGACGGAACTTGGTAATTGACTAATGTCAGGGTGCATGCGATACTGAATACTGGAATGCAAGGCTCAGACGTGTATCGACGTGAATATTAGTATTACACACCTCAAAAGGTGAACGGCATCTGGTTGAGTTTTCTGCATTCGGACGAACAGCGACTGGTTGTACCGGTATTTTCCAGCCTGGAACAGGTCAAGTTCCCGTGCATGAATAGTTCATGATCAATACGTACCTCTTGAGAAAGGACCGTGGGAGGTAATTGCTGGGGATCTCCAACCAGGATGCAACGCTGGCATTTATATTTCAGGGGAATGAGCGTACTAAGTTCGATGGCCTGAGCAGCTTCGTCGATGATGATCATATCAAAGTCGAGCTGTTCAATAACTTCGTGGCCAGCACCTGACAACGTCGAACAAATCACATCTGCCTCGAGAAGGATTTTCTGTCGTGTGAATCGACGCAAAGCATCCAAGGTGCGTGATGCGGATTTTTGCTCGTCTTTGAGACGATCCATACGGCTAGCAAGGGTCGTTCTGCGTATGTTCACCTGAGCGATTTCGGATTGGAGAATACCGAGTCGGGTACTATCCGTGTTTTCGTCAAGCTCCTTGTATAACTGAGCTTTCTTTGCCCTGAGTTCTTCAAGTTCTTTCCGTAACATTGATATCTCCCCGTTGCTGTTCCCATCTTTTGGGGGGTCAATCGCCTGGTCGACCAAATAGTCAAGTGAAATGGCCTTGACTGAGGCATTCATCGACTGTTCAGTGCCGATACGGACCACTTTGACATTGTCACTGTGTTTTTCAGGACCTCTATACCCATCCTTGATGCGGCGGGCTATCTCATCGATTGCTGCGTTGCTCGGTGCACAAAGAAGCACTTTGGATAGGGGCGGCCGTTCTGGCGGGGCACCATTGCCAATCTGTATAGGTACAGCGGGTCGGTGTCGTTTGGCGAGGGCTAAAGAGACAAGGCCACAAATCGTTGATGTCTTCCCAGTCCCCGGTGGCCTACACCCTGTGAGTGCTTGGATTGTGTGACGGTCAGAATGCTCACCCTTGGATTAGGGTAAATCCATCGATCTTCGTGGCGTTCAAGATGGCGACTGCCTGGGGCTCGTTGATCCTAAATTCGGACATAGTCTTCTGAACCTCTTGCTTCTCCGGTGAGACCGCATGTCGTAACCGGGGTCGGAGTATAACGTTGGCGAAATCATAGTAAGGCAAAGACCTGAGAGCGGCGTATTCTCGGTGGAGCGTGCTCAGACTAACCAGTCAAATATAGGCGGAGGATCTCTGTAGACGTACATACCTGAACACCTTGCTAATCTTCAGAGAGGTGGCTATATGAAGGCCGGGATCCTCAGCCCCATTCCTGATATAACTACGCAGAGAAGCCTGAACTCCCTGATAGTTAGAGTTGAAACTCTTCGTTTTGGCGAGGATACATTTGTTGGTCTGCGGGTTACGAAGTAGGACAACGTCTGTCTCCTGAGCAAGGTAGTAATCCTTCCGTATATTAGCTTCATATGACACATCGAGCTCAAGCCAGTCATCGACGTATTGTTTCGACACGATCTTGCACTCGAAGATCTCTGGAACTTCGTCTTTGGCCTGTACAATCTGTGCCCAGCATTCCAACAAGAGAAGAGGTTCGAACACACGATGAAAGTGATTGAAGTCCATGAAGACATCAGGTATGGGAGCAAGGCTGACGTCGAAGCCAGGGGGTGTTGGTCCATCGTGATTATAATTCCAAGAGAGCAGAATACGGTGAAGGCCAGAAATATCAGGCCTCATCCGCATCTTAAGTCTATGAGCTTCTTCGCGTTGTTTGATGCGAGCAAGAGCGGAATTGTTCCCCATGGAAATGTCAAGCGTTTTGACCTGTCTGCGTTCGGCGAGTTTCTTGATTTTGGGAGACTTAGCGAACCTTTTAGCAAGGCTCGCAAGACCACCGGCAGGAGCATCAGATTCAGATCCATCTGATTCCGAAGACGTTTCTGGGGTCGTTGTTGCCGCGGTTTCATTCTTGTAATGTTCTCGTTGCTTCAATTTCGATTGAAGACCCTGTTGCTTGTCCGGAACCAGAATGGGGTTGCCTCGTTTCGTGTATCCAGGTGCGGCTGCTGCGCTTTCATGGAGCCTCTGCCTGTCCCTTTCGCCGTAATAATTGGAAATTGAAGGCTTGGACTGCTTCTGTTTGATGATAAACCTTTTCTCCTTTTGCAGAACAGACGTTGAGGGCCTAGGTTCAATCGTTGATTTGTCAACGTGCTTCTCCTCCTTTGGTTGGTTGAAAGACCCAGAGAAAGTTTCCTCCGAGATTATCTGAATCTCATCATCATCTTCGCTGAAGCCAGCAAGTGTTTCTTCGAGAGCGGTTATACGAGAGGTGTCAAGTCGACTACGAGTTTGGTTGACGTCCTTGCGAGCTGAATCCGCGTATTTCGTTAATTTAGTGAACGCAGCCTCGCAAGGCCGTATTTCCGTTTTGCGGAAGAGTTCAAGTAAGGATTGTAGGAGGGAGAATGATTGGTGGAGGAGCTCTTCGTCCGTCAGCCGCAACCACCTTGTCAGCTCAGTAAGAACGTCCTGAAAACAGCTTATCATCTTCTGCCCAATCCCAGATAAGCTCTTCAATGATATGCTCTTTTTTCCTTGCCTTTGTTTTTGCTGCTGATGGCGAAAGGCATTTGCCGCGCCCTCGATGACTTGCCATTGAGCTAACATGTCTCGTCCGAAAATAAGAGCGTCTCGCATCCACTCTATCATCTCTGCATTAGGGAAGTAGATCGACCACGCAGGCGTACGCTTGAAGATGACGGCAATAGCTTTGGACATCAGAGTCCAGAGCTCGATCATTCGTGACGCAGGTCCCTGAGCATCGTTGCACCGCAGGTACTGGGAACTGCGAAGGAGACCATCGGGTTTAGAGCAAAGAACGTCAATAACGTCCGTGAAACACCGAACCAGGGATTTGGATAGGGAACAGGCCTCAGGTAGGCTGGGTGCATAAGTACAGAATTTGGTGAGGAATTCAAGAAGGCCATCGATGACGGGACCTGGAAGTTTGTCTAACAAGGCACGGATACACTCTGAACGACCGTCGACGTCAAATGCTTGCCCAACGAGAGTCTTTGCAGTGACGTGGAAGTCGTCAACCGGAGAGAGCAAGAGGAGCAGTACGGCCTTGCCGACTTTGGGGCGTTCGAGGACCTCCGAGAGCTGAGAAGAAGTGCCAAGATCCACGAAGTTCCTGACACCGTCGAGGAAGCCCGTGCTAATTGTAGAGAGTGCAGAATTAATAGCGGTGATTACCGCATCCCCGTTTGTATATGCCTTCCCGATGTTGGTGAGCAATAAGATGGACTCGAAAGTGTCCTTGTTCAATATGTCGATGTGGGATGCTTCTGATGCGAGAATAAGAACACTGGCGAGACCATCAGGATCATGACGATGGATAGATTGGTACATCTTGGACCACAACCCCGTACGAAGAGATAGTTCGGATATCTGACGGAGGGGTTTCTTTAGTGTGACGTAACCCAAGAGGCGACACGCCTCCGTGATAGTGAATGACGTCTGCTGAATATCCGACAGCAGAACGCTTTCTAGAAGCTCCCTCGAGGCAATGCGAGCTCTGGACCACTGAGGCTTGTTATAATCGCGATGAAGAGCGACCCGAGTTAGAATGTTGGCATGGATGTCAACCACAGAAAGCCAGGTTTTCATGGCCCCCACATCGTGCTGCGTGTCCGCTTTCGCAGATAATGACGAGAGGAACTGGAGGCTAGTTAAGTATCTCTATTCATTGGGCAGGCACTTGAGACTCACGCGGGCTGCAAATTCAAGTATATGTGGCCGTGCATCACCAAATCTCTGATGTTGCAAGTCCTCGAGTAAGAAATCAGATATCTTTGCCACAACGGCGCCATAAACAGCCTCCATCTTTTGGACAGAGTGGAAGTATTCGTAAATCCAAGAGAGATACCACGGTTTCGCATCTGCTGCTTTATTGTCATTGATTCCCTGCACAAGCTCGCAAAATGCAGGATTGTTCTTTACAGCATCGAAAACCATGAGGGGGTACTCTGATGGTTCACCCTCCCAGAACGAGGCCTCTAGGCGCTTGAGCAAGAAATTAAAGCAATGTAGCACTTGAGCGAAATCTTAAAGTGTAATTCAGCATGCATATACAAATGAGGCAGATGAAAAACGCACGGGCCCCAGTATCACTCAGATGGCCTGACACTGCCTTGCGAATGTCGATGTTGCAATAGTTGCTTGGTTTCAAAAATTCGACAGGAATGAATCGTAAGGCAGTGCGAAAGCCCGCCCAAGGCTCAAAAGCACCGGAGGCAAAATTAAAGAACGAGAACTGCCCGGACGATGTATCTGAGGACTCTCGTGACGTGAAACTGAAAACAAGCATCTCGAGAGCTCTCATATAGCCCTTTGTAAACTTATCAGCAACAAGCGGGACTGAGGGATAATGGGATGCTTGAGAACTCGCCCACTGCCGCATGGCTGAAGTCTGTTCAATCAGAAGGGCAAGAACGCCAGGAGGAACGACCGTGGTAGGCCAATCCCGGAATAGTGTGTGCGGGGGTATAGAATGTATGATGATTTGTAGCCGCGGGTCTGAGAAGACGCCCCAATTGGACATCATTCGGAGTACGATTGGAGACGGAACGTCTGAAAGTGTCTGAACCATTGGATCCGAGTCCGAAGGCGTAATTCCTAATCGTTTGAGTGCCGCAAGCACCTGCTCGACATCCCAAGAGTCGAAAGTTGCCCAAAAATTATCCATTATCTCTGCAGAAAATTTGGCGAAATAGCTGTCCAGGAGATATTGAGACTACGTGAAACAAACGAAAACATGTGTAACTCACGTCGTTCTAGAAGTCCTTTTGACTGTTTCAAACTCAGTGACACAATCGCAACACCCAACCAAGCAGGTGTTCAAGTAACCCCTCCACGTCTCTGCCTCATTTCCATCGTACGCGAACAGCCTGAGGAGAAATGATGCAGCACCGACGGTCGTAGAACCTGCACGATGACAGAACCAATGTAACTTCCCATTCTTGTCCTTGGCAACACTGAGCAGGTAGTTATAAAGTTGGGCTAAAATTTGGTCTGTTGCACCGGTATTGTCGACAGGGTCATCGCGTAAAGTCGCGAGCAACGCGTTGACATCTTTATTTTCCATGTAGTCTGGCTGCAAGCGTCCAGCTCCTCACATACACTGGGAAGAGGGAAGAACAAGGTGCCAGATAAGATGCGACCAAAAAGCAGTCACGATCCCACTGTGGCCCAAGAAGTCGAAAACAAGAGTTCAGTGACTCGAGGAAACGCGTCAAATTGATTAGGGTAAGTACGTTCCGGTCACGTGCGACACTTTGAGCATCCTCAGCTCGTCCTCAGCTACGGGACAATCAAATATGGACCACGATGACCTTGAGAAACTCAATGACCTGCTGGATAGGGACGTTGATATAAGAGAGGTATATTCTGCTGCCTTCAAGTGCTTGGTACTGGCATTGACTTCCCTTCCCAGAAAATAAAGGAGCAAGTTACCGAACTTGATAAGAAGGCACGTACTATGGCTGGGATTCTCAACAGAATCCATTCTACACCCCCATATGCGCGTCAGTTTCTGTCCTATCGAAAGCCGGGGACATGGCTCTTAGTCACTCAACATTTACTCAGTACCCCCTCTTCTTGACTCTGTTCGTCCTGTGCTTCAAACCTGCCAGGAGACAATATGCCAGTTGGCCTCTATCGTACCAGAAAATCAATTTTGGCGTTGGAAAGACATGTGGACAAATTCTCTGCGAACATCAATCTTTGCTGTGGCTCTGGTAGAGTATCTGACAAGACGAGCCCTTGTCTCGTTGCAGGAAGTATCCGACACCCTTGGCTGTAAGGAAACGTTACCTACACCTCGTTTGAACTCATATCGTGCCTTTATCCCACCCGTTTAGTCAAGGAAGAATGGGCTAACCGCGTGGCTCTACCTGTGGAGGATTATTTGCATGGTCTGATCAGTCTAGTCAACGATCTCGTATGGTCGTCAGTCAACTGCATCAGAACGACCAGGCTCATAGTCTGTACTAGTCGCGTTTGGCCGTGAACAGTGTCACACTCGGTAACTTCGAGGAACCCATCAAGATCTCCATCTTCGTCAAGGATCTTTTCGTGGGGTTCTCTATGGTGATTCCATTGAGCTTGGTTTCTCGCCATCAGCCTAACGAGGTCTTCCATAGCTAAACCTGAAGAACGACGTCCTCCGGAGGCGTTTTGATAGTCTTAAGTACGACATAAAAAAGATAGAAGAAGGTAAATTCCTCTGTCTACAGTACGACTCCAGGGGGCTTGGTTGACTTGGTCAAATTAGTGGTGTACGATGTATCCTTGCGGAAACTCGCTACTGCTACGGTGGCAGGCACAGACATGGAGTCTTGATTTTTGAGTATTGTCATTTACAGTCACTATCATGTGTTATATCTATCGTGTTCTCCTGTTCCCGTGGCGTCTATCGAGTCCACCCTATTCATCTCCGATCGGAGTCTGAAAGTTACGTGGTTGGATTAATCATTGTCACATACATCAACCATCTCAACGTCTGGTTTCACACAATTCATGTCCGGCCTCTGAAGCAACGTGTTCGCGCCGACACGTTGTTTTGCGAAACCAAGGACACATGGAAAGGCGGCGAGGTGTTAACTCCAGACCCGCTACCTCAGAGGGTACGTTTCAACCCAGAACCTCCTTACCCCTTGTCGGCGATTGAAATGGCGCCGTCACGTCCCCTTGCCTTATTGGATTTGATTTGTTCGGCTCACGCGCTATTCTTTTCTGACTTACAGAGGTAGAATATTGGACGCAAGCTGCGGAGGCCATTAGGGCGGTAACCAATAAGTATCCAATCAATTCGACGACAGAGACTATTGGGAGAGTCAATAGAATGATCTCTGCTTGGCCTACTGATGACACACTTCCTGCGGAGGGATTTGATGCTGTCAAACAAACCTACAAACGACTTTCAAACGGTCTTCGTGAGATCGAGACCTCCGCAAGCGGGGAAGAGAAGTAGGTGCCATTCCTTGAGTCTGGATTAGGATATGTTCAGACTGCTGTAGGGCGCTTGACGATGCCATTGAGCGTGTCGAAATATTAATAGCACTCAGGAGGGCGCCAGCTGAGACACTTCCACCGGGTAAGTGCTCTAGAGTTTCGGGGCTCATGAAATTGACTAGTACTTCAGAGAAAAGAAATAAACGACCACGAGCACCTTCGCCTTCAGGTACTCCGAATTCTACTGGCCTCAATTCAGTTAAGAACACCGTTTCTATTACACTTCCTGCACGAGGGTCCGTGGGTCCAAGTGGAGTAAACGCACGCGATATGAAAGCTCGGAAGGATAGTCGTACAGACAAGTACTCTCTACAAGAAGGTCGCAAGGTGGCCTTCCATCCACCTCCCACCAAAGGAGCTGGCGGGGACACCACCGACGAAAATACTTGGATTCTGGCCCTTGTCACGAAATGCATAACGAATGCCAGATATGAGGTACAGGATGCCGAGCCGCAAGAAGACGGCCAACCTGGCGTGTATGTCTTTCCCTGTTGACATTCTTTTATTGAGCTGACCCATGCGTAGAACATACGTTACAAATATCAAGTCTATCATACCACTGCCGGATCCAAATGCAGTCCCTGGAAGTCCGGCGCATGTGAGTTCTTACCAGGAGTTTCCAGCAGGTTCTACGGTGATGGCTTTGTATCCCGATACGAGTTGCTTCTATCGGGCTGAAGTTATTGCCACACCGAAAGAGATGCAGGGCGGTAGTCGAGTAAGGCGGATGGCCCGTAGCGAAATTGAATACTGACGATCAGAACTACAGGCTGCGCCGTCCTCCAAATATATGCCAACCTACAAGCTCAAATTTGAAGATGACGACAACCAGGAACACACTGTTGCAGCGCAGTGGGTTGTCGATTGGCCTGGAACGTGAAGCTGGCATACACCGGGTAATCTATCGTGGTCGATATGTTATTGGAATCTTTGCTAGTGTACGATGTAATTTACAAACTAGAGTGTACAGTATTTGATTGTGATGGGAAGAGGGGCGACTTACGTCAGAGACCAATGTCTGGAACACAGCCGCCTAATCTGTCTTATAAGCTGGCATTGTGTCGCAATGCAGGTCTCCAAAGTTCTCCACGATGTCTATTGCACGCCAACTCCTCCGTGAATTTCGTCCATTATTTCGCATGCTGGACGACCCATTCCATGGACGCGCTCCCGGTTTCTACGCACCCGGAGCAGCCCGTCATCGTGACCGCGATAGTCTCTTCGCAGACCCGTTTGCGGGCCTGAATATGGTGGCTCGTCTGGCTGTCGATGTGACAGAGAAGGGAAATAAATACATTCTTGATGCTGATCTTCCCGGGGTCTCTCGAGATAATCTTCAGGTTCGTCTCGGGGACGGAAACCAGAGCATCACGATTGAGGGCAAGGTTACGGAAAAGTCGTCCTCTGGAGTCTCAGACTCCGCCGAAGCACAGACAACTGTAAAGCCTGATGCCATGGACGCGGAGTATACCGACGGTATGTCCATTTGGGGTTGGGTGTTCAGTGCTAACACGGGGACTCGATGTAGCATCCAAATCTACCTCGATGAAAGGCAGCGATTGTCCAACACAGATTTCCGTTGAGCGTCCGTGTACCAGAAATTTCTCGTTTACCCGAACCGTGTGGCTGCCGCGCCCGGTAGACCCCAACAGTGTGACGGCCAGGCTACAGAATGGAGTGCTGAGCGTCGCTCTGAACAAGACTGCTGACGAGGCGAGCAAGGTGGTGAACATTGAAGAGGTGGCATGAGCCGTAAATGTATGAATAGTGTAGGACAGCAATAGAGCAGGACTTGTGAACGTGACTGAATGATGGTTGTGTCCTCCCTCAGGGCCATTACCATACCAAGCACACATCCCCACTTCTTTCGCACTTACCTCCATGCCCCAACCAGATGCTCTCGCTGCCCTTTACCGAGAAAACGACGGCAACGAAAATTCACCCCTGGATAATTTCACAACAGACGTAGCTATCGACGACGTTGATGACGCGATCACAGAGTCTGAACAAGACGCTGAGGAGGAGATTGACCAGCTTGATTCCGATTCGGATACCCCGCCAGAGCCCCAACCCCAGCAGCAACCAGACGTACCCGCACCAAAGAAACCACCTCCATCCAGAAGCGGTGAACGTCGACCCGGCCAGACGCTACTACCCACAGTTCGAGTAGAGAACGTACTCCAGGCAGAAGGTGTGCCAGGATGTTTGCTTCGTATGTCCTCTGACGTAGCCTTTGCTACAGGTTTGCTTGGTAATCTGAACCTCTCAAAGGAGGGTATCTTCTTACTTTCTGTCGCCACTGTATGTGTACCGCATTCCACTACTTCAGACTTATTTGATGATTCCGAAACTCAGGAAGAATTCATCAGAAGGTTCGTTAAGCTTGGTCACGGACGTGCATCGTATTTCAACAGAAACATGGTTAGATATGATGATATGGGTATGTTGGTATATGTCATGTACGTATGCATGTGCTTAACATTGGTCTCGCAGCTGCTGTCGTGAAGGAGCGATATGACTTCAATTTCCTGCGCGGTGAGATAACTTTTTGACCCGTCTAGCCATTGGAGCGACCTTAACTACTCTATACAGAAACTATTCCAACTCCTCGAACGTTGTACAGCGCTTTCCATCAACGGGACAAACGTGAAAGGGAACTACTCAAAGATGATCCCGCAATGCAATTCCAAGATGGTCGCGGACCACCGCCCCAACCGCCTTCTCCGGACCTACCACCAGTCGTGTATGTTACCTTATAGACAAATCATTTATCATGCTGATCAAATTTAAAGGGCCAATGGCCGCCATATTGTGGTCATCGAAACATCATCTCCTGGCCCGGACTCTGCCTCCGTGTCCAAGATGAAGCCCATGGATTGTCCGCGGGTACCCAACAAGAGGCAATTGAGCTCAAAATCGGCTTCCACTGCCGCAGCGCGCGTCTCCTCCAGTACGAGCGCCGGAAAGCGCCCATTGAATGAGCCTACTGAAACTTGGGAGGAATGGAAAGAGAAGAGTCGTAGATTATATGGAACCGGCGAGAATTCTCGGCCAAAGAACTCACAGCCCTCTACGAGCACATCAAATGGCGCCTCTTCCTCTCATCATCCACCTCCACCTCCTGGCCGAGATCTTTCCGACGTCCCTCGACTCCCCCCGATTCCCCAATGGGACGAATCCGAACCTTCCGGTCATCAAAGAGCACTGCAGTCTTCTGTGCCCATCCTTAATGGGAATTCCACGCACACAAGTCAATCTCTTGACAAACCACCATCTTGGACGGGTCCTTTGACTGGTCCTGGTAGTGCGTTCCTCCAGGGCCCTGGTGGCCCATTCCCTCCTCGCGCACCTTCTATATCTGGTCACCATGCATCAACTGTAGGCTCGTCTTCGTCAACTCCTGCCCCTCCACCAGGACGGACGATATATTCAGCGGATACTCGTATTGTGGAGGACACTGATTAATTTCTGCTTGTTACCAATTAGCCCTCCTTGCTATAGTGCTGCGTCTATACTGTCTATCATCGCTTGTGCCTTTGTTATTTATTGAATAGAGGACTTTTGGGCAGTGTATAGTGGCAATATCTGTCAGGGCTGTATATTTGATTCAATGGCTGTGGTCTGGGACTTAAAAGGTTTACAGAAGTTTGATTCTATCACAGGGAATCCATGAATGGTCATATGGCGAATATTCTCTGGAACTGACACCCCTGGAATCGTCCATCCGGCCCCCCCAATTAAGGCTGCGACCGTTTGGATTCCGGGACTTCTCAGTGCAACCGCTCAGTCCTCAGGCCCCAGCGCCAGTTTGACGACCGAGACATACTAATATCCAATTATGACAACTACTGTAGCGACGTCTTCACCACTTCTCGACAAGCTACCGATTATTGATATCGCTCCGCTACTCGGTGACGAGTCTTCTCCTACAGTTATCGAGGGGAGGAGAAGGACTGCGGCGGCACTACACCAGGCTTGTATCGATTATGGGTTCTTCTATCTCAATATTGCGGCATACGTAGATCCGAAGGAGCCGGAGGAGTTGGCGAGGCTTGGACGAGACTTTTTTGGGCTCCCTCAGGCGGAGAAAGATAAACTTGCTTTGAGTAATCAGGATCATGCGAGAGGTGAGTTTATGGGCTGAATGACTGCTGAGCGTAGTTCTGAGGGGCTGCTTGTAGGATATGCGAGGTTGAAGGAGAACGTGACAAATGGAGAAGCAGACAATCATGAAGGACTGGATATGTACAAGCCAGTCACGGATCCAGATAAGACGAAACCATTGTGGGGGGAGAACCAATGGCCTACCATTCCTATGTTCAAGGAAAAATACGAAGAATGGGCCGAGAAGATGAAGAAATTGGGATTGATTGTGATGAGGTCGTGAGTGGTCTGAGCACTCTTTGTCTGGAGTGGATCATGATAAGTCGAGTATTAGGATGGCTGAGGGGCTAGGGATGACCAAGCGGGAGTGGAAAGAACTCCGCGCACAGGTAGACGACAGCTTTTGGGTTATGAGGGTCATTGGTGAGCGCTTCGTTGAACGTGCGCGCCGCTCTCTGACGAGGACTGGGCAGGATATCCTCCCCTTCCAAATGACCAGAATGGATTTTCCTGTGGGGCACACAAGTGAGTCAATATATGGTTGGCGAGAACACGGCGCTAATATATGCTGCACGGCCCTCGACAGGGATTATGGCTGTCTGACGTGGGTTTGTTCTTCATTTCCATTAACCGTTGTTCACTGCAGGATTTCCAGCTTCCTGTATGCAGATCCAACGCCGAATGCTTTACAGGTCTTCTTAAACCGTCCGGGCATCAAGAAAGATGCTGGGTCTGGTCTCCCCGCTGAAGGTGGGGAGGAGGGTATCTGGATAACGGCGGACCCGAACCCAGGTTGTGTCGTGTGCAACATTGGTGAAAGTGAGTCCACGATTTGATCATGCTGCCGGATCGCTTGACATCGTCCACCAGTGTGGGAGATCTGGACAAACGGACTTTACCGTTCCACTTTGCATCGGGTCGTTCACAGAGGGTCGAACTACCGGTACGTTCTCTGCTTATCAGAAGGGGCACGCTGATCGCTATGTCAACAGCGTTTCGTGAGTATGTTTGAGGAGAAAGGCATGGAATATACTGACTATGTCAGGATCCCGTTCTTCTTTGAGCCTAACTTCGATGCGCTTGTCAAGCCTCTGGACGCTGCTCTCCGCATCCGCGGCAGGCAGGACGAGGGGAAGATGGAGCCGTTGCGACGGCCCATAATTTATGGAGAATTTCTGAAGAGCAAGGTTGGAAAGAACTTTACAACGAGCAGGGATAGGTACAACTGAGTAGAAATCCACTACTAGACGCTATTAGATCTACATTTAAATCACCGCGTCTCTTAGTGGCGTCCTATCACGTGCACACTTGTCCTCCAAGTGACCATGGCATTCTTGACTCGATTATCAGTTATTTCCCGATTATCAATCCCCATCCACAGAAGCACCATGTCTTCCAGTTTCCAGGATGCAGTTGCGAAACTGAGGTCTCCTGTAAAGGAGCTTGTTACCACCGTCACTGAGAACGGGCAGAAGTATCTTGGCGAGACCGAGGGTGACCGGAAAGAGGTCGTTGGCTGGATTGAAAAGAGTAGCGCAGTCGTTGGTGACCCAGGATTAAAGGTCTACCCCATACTTGGTCTCCTTCGTCAATCTACTGCTGACCACGGGCTATGCCACAGGGCCTGGAAGCTACACTACTGCCAAAGACCTATGTGGCGACCAATTACTTTACCGCGGCGGATATTGCACTCTACGGCTCCCTCTATCCTATAATTGTAGGCGAAATGAACATACAACTGGAAGAACCAGTGACGCTGACCAGCAGTTTCGTCTTGCAGTCTCAATTTCAGCCTCCTCAATATTATTCCACGCCCTCTGTCACCCGATATTTTGACCACATTCAGAACCAAAAGCCTATCCGGATAGCGGTTACACCCTTTGCACCTGCGTTCGGTGTCGTACAATTTGACTTTGCCAACGCACCTGCTGTCGAGAGGAAGGTAGAGCTTCCGAAGAAGAAAGAGAAGAAAGCTGTCGGTGCTACATCTCCACAAGAGGCCCCTTCCACTTCCCTTGCTCCTGCCACCGAGGCGACAGCAGCCCCGCCGCAGCCTCAAGAAAAAGCCCAGAAAAAGGAGAAGAAAGAGAAGAAGAAGGATGTTACTGCTAGTGAAGAGGGTGGAAAGAAGAATAAGGGCGGGAAGGCGAGTCTTGCGGCTGAGGACGCCGGAGAACCCGTTCCTTCGATGATTGACCTTCGTGTGGGTCGTATTGTAGATGGTGAGATGTCCATCGCAGCGATTCGATCATGCTCTAATCTTACCTCCAGTCATCAAGCACCCAGACGCTGACGGACTCTATATTGAGGTGGGCCGGCGCAGGACACTTGTCGCCTGGATTGACACTCTCCACAGCAAATCGACATCGGTGAAGAGACTGGCCCTCGTACTGTTGTTTCTGGTCTCGTGAACTATATTCCTATTGAAGAAATGAGGGAAAAGTACCTTGTTGCTGTGGTGAGCTGCCTCGACGGGCCAACCTGAGCCGGGAAATTGACATGACACCATAGTGCAATTTGAAGCCCGCCAATATGCGTGGAGTGAAAAGTTTCGCCATGGTTCTCTGTGTATGTGGCTTAGCTTTCGCCGCCCTCTACCACGCTGATATTTGAGCTTGCAGGCCACATCGAAAGACGGAAAGGAAGCGGGTATTGAGCTAATTCGGCCTCCTCCAGGTTCTAAACCCGGTGAACGGGTTTACTTCGAAGGTACCGAGTTCGAAAGTGAGTTTCCACTTTTTCACATATCGCTGGGTTTTGACTGACATGCCAAATACAAGATGCCACACCACTTTCTCAACTCAACCCAAAGAAGAAGATTTTTGAGACAATCCAGCCGGGCTTTATCACCCTCGAATCCAGGGAGGCTGCCTGGGTGAACCCGACAACAAACAGCGCTCATAGGATTCGCACGAGGGATGGAATTTGTGTGGCACCCACGCTGGTCGGGGCCTCGCTATCATAAATCTTGTGTAGTTTAAATAGACACGTTATTTGGCATTGTCCTCTGGGACAAACAAGCTCGGAGGCTCTGACATTTTTGCGTGAACGAGGCCAGCAATGCTTCTGCGACGCGCGCTGGGCCCTGCCCGCTCCTTCAGCACGTCGGCCTCTCTCAGCAAGCATGTCTCTCATATAGGACGCAACCCCGTCAAATACCCTCCCTCCATCACCCTCACTCCCACCCCAACTGAACTTACCATCGCTGGGCCCCTCGGCGTAACCTCTATCCCACTCAGGCCATACATGAAGATCACCAATCCCAAAACAGACACAATCGCTGTGACTGTCGAAGATGCAGGAGTTAAAGAACAACGTCAGATGTGGGGAACAACGCGTACGCACATTGCAAACGCGATCCAGGGAATGACTGAGGGGTTCACTGTACCTCTCTACCTTGTTGGCGTGGGTTTTCGAGCGGCGGTGGAAGCTGACCCGCGAGCCGCGGCATCTGGTGTGAAGGCACAGCGCATCAACATGAAAGTTGGGCATTCGCATAATATCATGGTCCCTATTCCACCCCATATCAAGGCGGAGGTGTCTATCCCGACAAAAATTGTTTTGTCATGTACGGACAAGCATCAGCTGGGACTGTTTGCTGCGAAGATCCGGGAGTATCGAAAGCCAGAACCGTACAAAGGCAAAGTAGGTTGCGCTTCATGCATGGTACCTGGACAAACTGACTCCGCACTCTGTATAGGGTATCTTCGTTGGAGACGAGATGATCAGAATTAAGAGCGTGAAAAAGAAGTAACGCAAAAGCCGTGCATCTTATTTCTACCCGCTGCACTATCTGTATCCCTTGCAATTAGATGTAGGACGATATATACGAACACCCTCAGCCTTGATCGATAATATTACTACAATTTATATAGGCTGCTATTATATTATGGTGTTGCGTTTTTAAAGTACAGTGTGACAGATGCTGGTATAGCTACAAAAGAATTAAACATGAATTGTAAACGTAGGGAATATTCATGAAATCCTTGAAACCATGCATGCATTGAACGGAATTGACAGAATGCACCCAAAAAAAGTAAAAGAGAAAACAGATTCAGCCCTTTGTCCGAGTAGTTTTCCTTGATCTGCCTTTCTTCCCGCTCGCCTTGACATGCTCCACTATAGCAACATCACTGTCCTCATCACTTTCTTCCACCTTCTGCTGCTCTTGCTGTTGCTGCTTCTTCTCTTCCTCCCGAGCAGCCCGTAGTTGGCGCCATTCCTCGGACAACATCAGAATTTTGCCTCGAAGTTCCTCCCGCATCGTTGCAACGGATTCATCTTTCCAGTCAGCTTGCCTTTCTGACATAGTGGTTCGCTCCTTTGTCTGAAGGAAGAAAGCGTAGATCAGTTGAGTATTGCAGCCCCTTGCTCTTCGGACGCACCATTATCATCTGACAGTAATGTTGGGGATCCGACATGAAAGTTTTAGCGAAATGAAGGACGTAGAGTCCACAATCACAATAGTTAGGCTGGACAGGTACCTACATGCATCGGGTCAGTACATAAACCCCGTAGAAATGCTGAGCAGGCTTACCGGAACCGTTTTAGTAACGGCACTTACTGGCTTTGGAACATTCTTCTTGTCCAGAGCTTCAAGATGCAGCCAGTTGGTCAACTGCTTCATTGCCTGTGGATGCCGATTTCCAAGAGAGTCCAGGATGAAAATTTTGGTCCTACTCCATCCCGTGCGTCAGATAAAAGGATATTGATATGATTCAAAACTGACCTTGGTAGACCATTTACAACGCTCTCCTCACTGCCGGTATGCTCCTGCTTCCGAGGTTTGCTGGTATATGATTTCCCATAGAATCGAGCGGGCGTAACTTCTACTTCCACATCAACCAGCATAGTAATCGCTTGAGAACCGTCAGGAACTTCAACTCGTGTGTTTGCACCATTAGCCATCATTGAATCTGATACCGCGGATCTCGATGATGATGAATCACCAATCTCCATTGCTGGGAGCTCCACGTCGACACTCATTGGTGAACCAGGTACAATATCCGGAGTGAGAGTGTCGGATGCTTCCTTAACCAAAGCCTCCTTGAGATCAGACGCTGAACTCGTCGTTGATGAATGTTCGTTCGTGGTGGTGACGGAGCAAGAAGTAGAAAATGCCAGCCTTTCTACTTCATTCTCGCTTGCTGTGCCATCCTGCACATCAGAACTGGCGGCACCCCGGACCTCGACTCTGGACTCGGCTCCAACCACCTCCTCTGAAGCTCGCAAGTCTCGGGTTTGCTTCCTTGTCATTACATTGCTATGAGGAGTGAGGGAATAAGGCAGCTGCTGTAAAACGTGTTCAGGCTCGTAAATCACTGCCAGGTACCAGTGTAGGCTAAGATATTGTACGAAATTAGTAAGATTTCATATTTTTGTGACGTTCTTTATACGTACTGTTCATTAATCGGTATTATTACGTACTTCTTGCTGAAGATATCGATCTTGGACGTCCACTTGCGGACGCTATGAAAGCCCTCTTGGATACTGCCGTACATCAGCCCATTGTCCTTTATACTGAGGGGGAGTACATACTTGCGCTTATTCAGCTTCTTGTAAAAGAATGAGTTGAATAAGTACACCTGCGAAGCAAGCACAGGGTTCGTTGCCTCCAACTCCCTTAACCAAGACCTATGAAAAGTTTTAGCTCGAGGCAGTTGAGTAATTGAAAAGCAGTGAACTTACTTGAGGCCGAATTCAATCAGGGTATCGTTCAAGAATTCCTCAGGTTGCAACCGAGCAAGATCACCTGCAGTCACATTGACTGCGCCGGGAACGCCGAAGGGATACACTAAGATCCTGTATCGAATGATCAGGAAAATATTTGCAAGATAGTGAAGAGGACTCCTAACAGTTCATCGGCATCATAGTTGGCGGCTTTTTCTTGTTGCCTGGTGGATCGTCGAAGAGACCTGGATTCTTCAGTGCGCTGCCGCTTGGGACTGTTAACAATTTAGTAATGTCAAGATCAGCAGAGACAAAGAGACTGACGGGGGTTCGACCATAGAGATCTCCGTGGACACTTTGTTTTCGCTTTGGGTATCTGAAATTCTCTTTCGGCCAAGTGGTACCATCTTATTATCGGGCGCATGACGGAACTTCTGAAGGTCTTCTGTGCGTTTGATCCTGGACCTGGAAGTCTCTAGATCGACACAAGATAGTATAAGTTAGAAATTATGGATACTGACGAAGAACTAGTTGAAACCGCGTCTAAGTCACAGTTTTCCTCGAACCTGCGGGACCTCCCGCCTTCACTCTGTTTTGCCAAGTAGGTAAGTGAGTGTTCTACATCACCAGAACAGTATTTAGCTCCTTTTTCGAGAGCACTCCATAAGACTCTAGAGTCCCTGTAGGTGAAAATCAGCCTCAGCATGACTAGCTCTGACGAACCTCTTACGTTGGACGGAGGACTGAGCTCTTTGCATGGGGCTTTAATTTGTCCATCCACCTCTTGTACACGGTCAAGTCCCAGGCGGGGTCTTCGGTGTTGAATTTTATCGCGAGCTGCCCCCTGTTGTCCTTACGACCTGATGGATTGAGCTGCATAGATTGCAAAGAGGGGAAAGGGAGGCGAACCAGGCTGAAAGACGCTACTGAAGTGTGACTGCCATGGAGGGAATTGTGCAGATTCTGATGGTTTCAAGTGGAGAATAGGAGCATGAATACCAGGCTCAAGAACCCTCGGATCTGAGAACTTCAGGTAGCTCTTAAAGTTTGTTCCCATGAATAAGCCAAACTTCGTACCTGTAACTCAGAGACGCTTTTTTCTGAGACTGGCAAAAGTATTGGTTCAGTTTGAGACGAGCGGCCCGAGATTTTGATTGTTTTGCCCTCGTCGTCGAGGGAAAGGGCTCCGTACTCGGGACATTGCTGTATACCAAGACACACCATCGCTATGGGTAAATAGCTGGAATGGTGCACCGAAGCAGGCCGAGAAACACGTTTCCCAAAACCTGAGGGTTCGCTTAAGCTGTCCAAAACGATCTGAGGTGGTGGTCCCGGCTGGGGCTGGGACCGTATTCATAAGTACAGGGGGTATAAACCTGAGAAATAACCCTAAATACCTTTGAAAAACCTCCCCTTGGCTGCATCCCATTCTTCTTCGACTTTTTAAAATTGACAACAGGTAATCTCTTCGAGTTCCCCGAGCCCAAGGCTTCGAACATGGCCACCTTCTCCCTGACCTCCGCCTTCGGAACACTCTCAATTTCTGAAAACGACCCTATGGGTGATATACTTTGTCGGTTGGGCTCGGATTTGGACTTGGTATCCTCATGCTTCGCTTGAAGCCGTTTAGTATGCTCTCCATCCCCAATTAACGAAGGTCCAGCAATCGGTTCTTCATTTCGACCCGCTCGCAAGCTCGATGCGTGTTCGGAGTCAAAATATACCGAAGTCGTGGGTGGTGAGTCGGCAATGAGATCGAGGGCGTCGGTAGATGTAAGGTCAGCATCGACGTCGATGATTTCATGAGAAGGTTGTAGCTCTGGCGTAATAGATCTGCCTGTTTTAATGCCTATCATAAGTCAAAAAGTAATTCATGGGGCCAGCACAGCGCACCTTTTCCCTTATTCTGTGACACAGAACTCTGAGTTGAGTATGATTTGGGGCCAGTATCACGAACAGTCTTCCGTGGCGCGAGGCTCAGTATTGTCCGGCTCGCTGTAGGATTTGTACGGTTTGTAGAGGCCGAAGACACAGTTTTTAAATACGGATTCTTCACAGCTGAGTTCCCCATAGCTCCCGGTACAGCTATAGGTTTGGGTGGTCCCTTCCATCGGCTGTGTGATGTACCCAGCTAAGTCAGAGAACAGTATCAGATAGTCATGGACTGACGGTGCGTGGTTTGGAATCAGCGAAGCCCTAGGAGAAAGGCCCTGTAGCGATCGAATGGACTTTCTTTCCTTTTGAGAAGCCATGAAGGCTCACTGGGTCCGCCAAAGGAATGGAGGCGACATGCAAGAGGGGAGGAGTGGTCGGCACTTCCCGAATTGGCAGCAGTACATATACCTACTACGCGCCTAGCCTCACCCTGGCACCGCGATGCCGTAGCCGTTTCGAGCCAGGGGCTGCGGTGGTGCCCGAACAGAGGGGCGATTTCTGCTCTACAGGCGGGTGCACGCCTAGGACAATCCCAATAATGCTCACAAACGTGAAAAATGTTCATTGTTCAACATATACTACAATGTCAAACTTGACTAGTCACTAACACCAGTACACTAACATATCCAAGAGTGGACGGTGCATGCACAGTCTCTTATCGAGAATACAGCCCCCCATAGGGAAACAAGTAGAATGGTCTAAAGCAGATAACAAATATAGGTTCCTCACAGAACCGCGGGGTACGATGGTCCTTCAGAGCTAAACAAAGGATATGCAATGAATCGTAAATCTCGTGCATAAATGGAAGCCAAATGGTGTGTCGGTTATGCTCATTAGGGGACATGCAAAAATTAGCAACCATCGTAAAGGCTGTTCCGCGGGAAGGTATTCCCTGCGCCAGCCCAAGTCGTGAGGTTTGGGTTAGTATATGCTTGTATATGTCTAGTATTCCATACTTTAGCTTGACATTAGAGGCGTAGAGAAAAAGCAACTGACTTCTGAATGTAATCGGATGTAGGTCGATTCGGAGGATTACATGTGACACCATTCTTGACACCTTCCCGCTGATACACGCGCACATAATCAATGTACATCTTCGCTGGGAACTGCAAATGCTTGTAATCTTGCAACTGGAAGTGGGGTGCAAGGCCCAAGTTCATGATAAGGTACTGAACGATGATAAGTATTGTTTCTGGAGTATCTTCCATGAACTGAATACATACCATTGGTTCCTCCGGTATCAGTCGCTGCGCAACTTGAGAAATTGGATCCGGTCCAGTTGTAGCAGATGTTGCTGTCCATGTCGGTACACCATTACTGTACCAGGTGATGAAGCTGTCCTGTCTTTGCTTCGAATCGTACCACCACTCGTAACCATATTTCGCGTAAGCAGCACCATTATAGAATTGGTCCTCAATATCCGTCAACGCTGAAACAGCCTGTTGAAAAATGCCTCCTTGGTAGGCGTTGAAACGAGTGATGGATGCATCATAGATCGTCGTTGCCGGTGTCGTATTGTCAGCCTGGTATTTGTAGTTGTAGGGTGCGCATTGGTAACTCTGGGACACTTGACCAACAAACCTCGAGACGTCGACCTGGGTCTCGATGATATCAATTTCGGGGGAACCGCGACCGGTATTGACACTAGGCCCAGGATGGTCTGAACCAGGGCAAGTACACGCTGAAAGTCTTTGTCCAGGAAGGAAACTCAGAGGACCACCATCTTTTGCGCCAGTTGCTGCAGCCTCCGGAGTACCGTCTCGAGCTGTCTGATTAGGGAACGTGCCCAGATCGCAAGTGTCATAGCTGTATGGCCACATTCCTTCTGTCGTTGCTCCGTAACCAGCCCGTCCCTGTGGTGCGGTTCAAAAATAGAAGAAAGCCTGCGTGCAAGGCTTACCAAATTTCCCAGAGACCATGCACCTGTAAGACGGAAACCAGAGTCAGATATAGAAAGCGCAGGAAGAGAAGTAAAGCCGACCTGGCCACAGACCCGGCGCCTTGGGGGAGCCAGGCATACTAATAGACACTTCCACGTAACCCGTGTTGAAACAAAACTTGTTCCATGATGTGAGCATACCTACGGAAAATATGAGCACTCCTTCGGCGTGTTAGATAAAAGGCTCTACCGCTCTCGAAGTTCAGATTATGGCTCATTTTTTCTGTCATTGTGATGACTAACTTCCCGCCGCTAGTCGTTATAGTCTAGGAAGTCTCAGAAGGTACGATACATACAAGAAAGAAATACTTACACCTGGATCATACCACTCCAAGTCCCCAGTGGGCCTATACTCCATTTTGAGAATCAATCATCCTGGGCTAACGGAGTAAAAAAAAAAACACACCAGTAATGCAAGTCGACAGCCTCCCAATAGGGATCATCTCCAGGGTAGAACGACCTCCCCTCCTTCTCGAATTCATCGCTGAAAACGAGGCTGTATTTATTCCCATCGTTGCCGGTGCGAGTATATACGCTAGATGGTGTGTCGGGATCTATGAGGGGAGGGATCTGAAGGTCGGGAATCTGACCCGAACCATTGATTCCACCGATGTTGAAACCTCGCACCGGAGGTTGAGGGTGCGTGAAGTGCCAAATGATAGGGTATCCAGCGAAAAGTGTAATCAATCCAACCACGATTGCAACAAGTGTCACGGCATTGATCCACCCCCTTGCTGAAAATATGGTCCACGAGTCAAACGATGGGTCTGGACGAGGATCATGGAGTGCATCGTCAAGATCAGGATCTTTGTCATACAAATACTGTGGCATTGACTGAGTGTTTTGTGGAGGTGGTGTTACTGGTAGCGGAATGGGCTCCTTTTCATACGAGGGATTCGAGGTCGCTAATGAGACTTCGGACGGGGCATTGCTGAATCGTGAGTTTGTGTACATTCCTGCGTCGCGTGCTTCGTTGGGGTTGTACTATGAGAATATAGATTAACACCTTTGGCGAAATAGAATACTCTGAAGGACTGACGGAATAAGGTCCATAACTTGCACCGATTGCCCCGCTTGCCACCCCCATTGTAATATTCCCCCTCCCTGATGTCCTGCTGTTCTGCCTGCTCTGTACCGATGGTGACTGAGGTGGTGGTGACCTTGGCCCACCTACATGAGTCGCGTAGTGATGTTGCTGCTGGTACTGCTGTGGATATTGCTGATACTGGTATTGTGGCTGAGGCTGCTGTTGTTGGTACGGGTTTTGGTATTGCTGGTTGGTGGGAATTCCATGACGACCTGGACTCGTCTGTGGGACGGCCGCATACTGCTGGGGTTGTTGTGCGTGTTGTTGCCGCGAATGGTGGCGGTGGGGACGGGACATGGCTAGAGAGAAGGTAGAGAAAGACGAACCGCACCTGTCTGATCTCCAACTTTGGGAGCCTCGGCAGACAGGGACAGGACTTCTCACGAGTCGACAGGATGCTCGGCAGATCTCCACTCCAATCTCCTTATATTAGCCTTAAATTCCGCATTGCTCGCGGTTTCCAGCTCCCCGAGGGCGTGGTGCATGATCCTTTTCTCAAGCACGGCGCACCCCAATGCCTGTTCTGGCACATGAAGATCGCGAGTGAAGTCGTTCGTGCTGGCACAAGCGCCAATGTTGAACATTTGTCGCTAAACTTGACCACGCTTTGACTGACATGGGCGGTTCCGGGGGAATCATCACCATATTTTATTTTAGAATTTTGATGCGACTGCTCGCCAACTCGTCAAACAATCAGCTACAGACATCGTTATCCACGACCTGTATCATGGACACTAGTTACGAAAGACGGGCGCCTGAGAGGTCACGACGGCCTGTAACAGGGACACGACCACCAGCGCCGCCGCTTCACAGCTTCACATGCTGTGATGTCCCGTGGCAAAGGCGACCGGATGACACGAGGAAGCGAAGATATGGTTTACCAGGTTGTTTCTGGCACAATGCCTGATTCGGGCTGCGCGGTCGGCGTCCTGGCACACGATCTGAATATTCCGAGTGGGGAGATGCTGCGTGTGATCCTAATGTTTGATCCCCCACGCTATAGCCATGCTCACTCCGCTTCAATCCCCTAATAATGCCTGCCAACGTTCGGTATCACCAGACGGAACATATGTCAGACCAGGAGAAAACATTCGACATTCGATCTTCTGGCTCTGACAAATTGATCAGAGCCCAGATGCCAAAGTATCAGTCCATTAATCCCCTCCAAAACAGTGCCTGACTCTGTGTACCCGATTTTGAGACAGCTATAAGAGGAATGTTCCACCACAATGATGCCGCATTCAGAGTAGGGGTCGGACAACAAGGCACTTGAAACTTCTTCATTTAAGCCCTCCTGTTTACTCGTAAAACTCAAACGACAGCGGGGTTAACGGCGACATAACCTCCATCAATGAAGATCTCTTGGCCAGTTGTATATCCTCCAGCCCTGGAAGCCAGGTAGAGTGCCGTCCCAGCCATCTCCTCCCCCCTGTGGCGAAAGATAAGCTAATCTAGGCAAACGAACGCAAAATAACACTCACGTTCCATCGCGCTCCATTGGGACAGGCATGACTCCTTTACCTATCATATCTACTTGCTCTTTGCTGACTTTCTCAAACGTCATCTCTGAGGCGTAAACTCCTGGTGCGATCGAGTTTATGCGAATGGGTATCTTCTTCAACGCGACTTCCGTCGCCAACATCCTGGTCAGGTGTGCTGCGGCTGCCTTGGCGCTATTGTAGCAGAACTATAACGTAGGCGATGTCAATCCCTACTCTCAACCGAAACCAGAAAGCATACGTGATTCTGTGCTAATTTAATTGCACCACTGATGCTGGTAGTGACAATGACGCTGCTCCAATAATCTTGGACATCTTCTGATCCCCTGGCCAACAAACCTAGAAATGCTGTGGTGACGAAGAAAATGGAAAATGTATTGATAGTGTATAGGTCCCTCCAGCCGTCCAGGGACTCGTTGAACAACCCAAGGCCCAATGTTTCCGCATTTTTGCGTTCCGGTGCGTCCGGCTGCTCCATAAATCGAGACGTGGGCCCCACTTGGCCCGCGCTGGTAAGTCAATCTCACTTAGTCTCCGCATGTCAAACTCTCAGGGAAGCACGACTTACTTGTTCACTAAAACATGTAGCTTACCCTCTTTCTCCTCGATTGTTTTCTTTGCTGCCAAAATGCTCTCCTTGTTTGTAGCATCCATTCGTAGACTATACTGTTGGATTAATAAACGATTACACCTCCCATAAACTCAAAGAACTGACGGAATAACCTGACCACCCCCTTGTCCCAACTGGTTCAACCCGATTGCAGCTTTCTCTAAGACGTCAAGTCTCCGACCAGTGATATAAATTCTCGCGCCAGCGGCAACAAATCCTCTGGCAATCATCAGACCGATCCCAGTCCCTCCTCCAGTAACGAGCGCGATGCGGCCGTCGAGCGAGAATAGATTCTTAGGGATATACGAGCTGCTGGTTCCGGCCATATTTCCGCTACCAACAGAAAGAAAGGGTGGTAATCAGTGCCAGAAGATAGCGGAAGAAATAATTTATGATAAAGAAGTCATCCCATGAGGTTCGTGTTGGAAAGAGTTGATCATATGTTTGCGGCCCGCCAGGAGGATCTCGGATGGCCGGCCCGCATGATAGGAGTCGCCTTGCTTCTCAACAAAGACGAAAGCGGTAAATACGAGTTCACAGAACAATATGTATATACTTGGCACAAGGAGTTGGTAATATTTTCGATACAGAACTTTGAGAGGCCATAATACAAATACAATGAGCGTGGTATTGCGACAAGAAGAGCTGCAAAGGTCCAGAAACAAAGGAACGTGAGGTTAAGACACAATACTTATTGGCATACAAGCGCACTATGCTAGTCCGTACAGAGGTCGCTGAGCTTGCACGCCATAAGGATAGGTAGCGATTCTTTGTCGTTCCCCGTGGCGTCGCGAACTGGTGCGGTCCTGGCAGCTCAGAGATCCATTCATCTGAGGAGCCACAGGACGAATATACCTTCCCGTATTCCTATGCCTGCGCTCTTGATAACATGAATCACTTCTCCGTAGAGTCCCCGCTTGAGTCTCATTATAAACCACGCGTTCTGAACCTCTTCCCCCACGACGCACAATGACCTTTCGTAGTCTGGGTAGCGACTTGACTATGGGGTCAACCATCCCTGGGTCGAACCATCCTCCTTCGATGTGAATGAACCTCAAGGATCTTGGAATTGCATACATCCAGAAGAATGACTTGAGATTCGGGAAAGGTGTCTGTCGTCGACCAGGGTCGGTGAATTTAAGTGTGTGTAGAACGGGGGTTGACAAGTGCGTTAGAAGGAGGGCAAGTTCATAGGGAATGTCAGGAGAGTTGGTATCGAGCGCCAACTGTAATTGGTTTAAGGAAGGAAGTAAAATCCGAGAATTAGTTTGAGGGGGTTTATGATACACAGAAGTGAGACCGGTGAATTGATGGGGAAAGAGTAAGCGAAGGGAAATTAACTTAGGGCAGAGGCAGAGGAGGGAAAGGATCTCGTGGATAGCTTCGGAGCCTGTGCTGAAGCGATGGTGGGTATAATCAAGGAAGGAGAGGTTGATGAACGTGTCTGGGAACAAAGCCACCCTGAGGCCATCGATTACGAATCGCCTGAGTGAGGGTGTATATCCGTTGAACAAGATGAAGGGCTGAGGATCTTCGTTGAGGCGATGTATCAACGTGACTTCTCGCAGGGAAGGAGGTGAGGGAAGGTCAGCCAAGAAGGATAAGGCTGCGTTCAGAAGATATGGAGAATGTTCCGTAAAGACAACCTCGAGAGAGCGCCATCGATGTATATGGGGTAAGGCAATCTGCATGAGCCACTGCACGGAGTAGAAATCGAGATGCCTGCGGGGGTAGTAATGGAGGGGGCGTGGACGAATAGGTGTTAGAGCAGTCGGGAGAAGCTCTATATCGAGGGTGCAGGCCCGGGCACGGCGTATGCGCTCCCTCCACATGTGTTCGTGTGGGCTCAGAACGATGCGGCGCCACAGAGTAGGTGTTGAGAGTGCGACATGACGCCAGGACCGGCAGACCTGGGAGACGGAAAGTGGTAGGTGAGGGTCGTCCTCAGCACCAAGGACAAAAATATGTGAGAGGAGCTCGATGGGAAGTCGGTGGATAAAGTGACGGTGGGTCCAGCAGTACACTCCGTTGTAGGCGTCGGGAGTAGCTGTTGCCGCGGCGCGTCGTAGATGCCTCGGTCGGCTGATATAATGTGTCTGGAGTTCGTGATCTGGGAGAGCATAGGGATGGGATGACTTGGGGGCACTGGCGATTCTAATGATGAATTGGATGGTGGTGGAAGCTATATCGACGCTCACCGCGATTGGCCCATAAGCCTGGATTTAACTGCATTGGCTAAGGAACGACTGAGATTCAAAGCGCGATCTTGTGTTTTTCTGAGTGCAGACGGCATAGCTTAAGACAGGAGACGTAAAGGAGGGGCACAAGGAAAGGGGTCCTTGAGCAGAGCGGCGGGAGGGAGAGAGCGGTTTATAAGAGTCGGAAGGAGATTTCCATAGCGCTGGCGAATCAGAGTCGGCTTGGAATGGAGAGCTTTAGCGATATTCGGCACGGAGGATCGGGGGTTTATGAACCACGAAGACGCTGCAGTTCCCAATTGTATGTCCAGGGCGCGGTGCTGTGCTTCTCATGACCTCAGCCCTTCAGCTTGCAGCTTCCGCGACCTCTGGGCGTGAGGCTCGCATGGCTACCCTGCGTGGACAAAAACAAACAGCCATTGCGTCCTTGTCGTGCAAGGCGCTGCGCTGCGTTCTGAGTCATGTTCTCAGCCTCATTAACAAGGGGTCGGAAGACAATACAAACAGGGGTTCAGCAGTGTCAGGTGGGGATATTCGGTGGCAGTGCCGAGTCCACTCCACGTGACGCCGGATTGGCTTCGCCGCCGTCACACGCGAGATCCCATTCATCGCGTCATGGACGACTCTCTCCGTGCGCTTAGCGATATTCTGTCCCGCATAGCAGAGCAACCCCTCAATATGGCTTTGCACCTCCAACATATCCAGATGGCCCAGTCGAACCCGGGCCTTGACACCGAACTCAAGTCTGCTATGGAAATGATGTCCGAATTCCTGGCTGCCGATCCTGAATATGTGTGGCTTCCACTTATCAAGCATAAGGAGTCCTCTGTGGATGTGGAGACCGCCTCTGGCGTAGGCGAACTGCTTGCCCTCTATGAACGTGCCGAAAGTGATTACCTGTGTGAGTGTATCTCTGCACACGCGATGAACTGTGCACACTAATGACCGCCCGATCAGCTATTCCTTTGTTACACAAGCATCTGCAGTTTATCCTTGATAGTTACAAGAAATACCATGGGGAAGATAACGAGATGAAACCTGCGGAGCTTGGGGATTTGTTTTCGGAAGAATGGACACGCGAAACCATAGGGCGTATTGTTGACAAAGGTCAAAGCCATCTGACTCAGGTATCCGTGTCCCATTTTTTCCAATTTAGTGGCTGGAATGATTATGATAGAGCTGCTTGTTATGGAATGTCCAATGCGACTGGGAACTCGAGAGGCTCGCAGAAAAACCGGCCGCGCACAGGTGCGCCTCCACTCCCTTTCTATCCATTCAACTGAGTTATCATCTAGGGACACCGCAGTGGAGCACGTCGAACAGTTTCTAATAAAACGCCTGCTCCAACCGCATTCCGGTAAGGACATACTTGGAAGTTGCACCTAATACTGAGCATGTATTAGACCACGAAGAAACGTTCCAAATTTATTCCTCTTTTACGACTAATTACAGATCCCCCGCCGACTATGAAAATTTGCTTGTCGCCGCGTCAAAGGCTCGCGCTCAAGCTGTCCGCTCATGGGAGCGTAGGGAGCCTTTTGAGTCTGCTCTGGTGTGCCGTTCCTCTGGTCATTTCTCTTAGCTATCAGGGAGCTAAGCATTCTTCAGCGGCAGTCTCCGTCGTTTCAAGACTACGGGGCCTACATCGCTTGTGAATGGAGAGCCAAACGTATCGATCCTTTCACTGCGAGTGGAATATATGAACGGGCCATTGCTGAGGCTGCTTCCAGGCGATTTAAGCAGGAGCTTGGGGCGGAAGAAGTATTGGGATCATTTTGGACGGGGTATCTGGATGCCATGGTTAGTTCATATAAAGTCATCAATGTTTTTCTTTGTTTTCAACTAGTATAACAGAGGTCTGGCGAAGTAGGGTTTGTGAAGGAGTTGCAGCTTGTACAGAGAGCGTTGCGTAGTGTACCCGCATCAGGGGAGGTCTGGGCGAGATATATGAGATTACTGGTCAGTGCGGTTTCCCATCTGGTTTAAATTTCATCTTATTGTGATGCAGGAGCGAATCGAAGACACGTTAGAGGAGGAGGAGAAGCAAGAAGACAGAGAAACCGTGCATAACGTCTTTACAAGGGCGCTGGACACGAAGGTTCTGCAGCAAGACCCAGAGCAACTTATTCCTGTTGTCCTTGCAAGAGCCGGCTTTGAAAGAAGGAGGATCGAGAGCGGACGATCCGATGAGGATGGATTGGCAACCTTGATAGGAATTCTTGAGAGTGGTATTGAGATGGTGTTGCAGGGTCAGTCTCCTTTGTTTTCCATGTGTTCTTGCTGATTCGATTATCTAGTCTCCAAGACTGGGGATACACGGCTGAGGCTTGAGAAGGTACTCGCTGACGTTGTAGGTCTCCTCATATCACTGCTTGAGAATGTGGTCAGGAAATGAACTTAACACCTATCAATTCTAGTACGAACGCCTGGTACAAATGCCAGAAGGAGCTTTCACAACCTGGCAAGCAGCTATAAAGCGACAAAAATCGAGCTACCTTGTGTGGACCGCTTATACCGACTCGCTCATGTGCGCCCACTTTCAGTCATTCATTATAATACACTTAGGTATCATGTCCATAGAAAACACCACAAGTACGAGGAAGCCCGAAATGTCTTCAGTGATATCTGTCTCAAGCAAATTGACTGGCCTGAAACCATCTGGGAAGCATGGATATCTTTCGAACAGCTCTATGGCACCGTCGCAGATGTCGAGCGGTGCCTGGAAAAGGTGTTGAAGGCACAGTATCTTAACAACGAGCGCAGAGCCAAAGTACATCCTCTTTATAGAGCCCTCCTATTTCAGGTTTGACTTGCTTTTCGCAGGTGGCAGAGAGCGCCGGATATCAGATGCACTTGGAGACCCAGGCCAGAGATGTCGTACAGGAAGCCGTCGGTACCAAAATAGGCCAGCCATCAATGAGTGACCTTGCCGTTGTTTCTACTCCCATGGAAATCGATACCCGAGGACCGGAAAGAGAGGCAGGGAGTCGAGGTATCAAACGTATGGCGGAGGAAGAGCCTGCGGTTGCAGAAAGTAGCAAGAAGATGAAAACGGGTGAGTATTCCTCGTGTTAACCTCCCTGCAGGTGTCTGAATGCTCTCGAAGGACTAATACCACAGCCTCTTAAGAGAGACCGCGAGAACTCCACTGTGTTCGTGGCAGACCTCCCTAACGACGTCGTGGACGACGATTTAGTTAAGCTGTTTAAGGACGTAAGAGTCATGTTCTCAATTGAGGTTTACCATATTCACCCTTAGAGTAGTGCGGAAGTGTGAGGGAAGTGAAGATTACGCCCCTTCCTGATGCTCTGGTGGCAACTGTGGAGTTCCATGACCGGGTAAGTCACTGTTATATTGTGCTTTCCATTTGGATGCCAAAATTTTGCCTTCCATACCAGGATAGTGTTCCAGCTGCTTTGACCAAGGACAAGAAAAGGGTAAATGGTCGGGAAGTTGTGGTGTACTTGGCTTGGAAATCGACGTTGTATGTTACCAACTTCCCAGAATCTGCGGACGACTCTTATATGCAAAAGCTGTTCAGCAAGGTCTGTTGCACATATTGGGGCATGTGGTTTGTGTGCTAACTGGCCCGATAGTACGGCACAATCCTCGAGGTTCGCTGGCCCAGTAAGAAGTTCAAAGCGACGCGAAGATTTTGCTACATCCAATATATTTCTCCTGTAAGAGGTCCTCTTGTGTGTGGCTCCCCAACCCCGCGCTTACAGTAAAGAATATGTACAGGCCGCTGCAGAAGCTGCCTTGGAACTGCATGGCCGAGAACTCGAACCAGGTCTCCCGATCAGCGTTTATATATCAAATCCCGAAAGAAGAAAGGAGAGGACAGACCACGATGCAAACGAGCGAGAAGTTTATGTCGCCGGTTTGAGCAAATTCACAACAAAGACTGATCTGGAAAAAGTATTCCAAACTGTGAGTGTGAAGAACCTGTTGGTAAAGTTGGTTCTTAACACTCAGGAACAGTACGGTAAGGTCAGGGATATCAGAATGGCTGCAGAAGATGGTCACGCTAAGGGCTATGCTTTTGTCGAGTATGAAAACGCAGTATGTTTTTCATTGATTGATAATCCAGCAGCGTTCCCCATCTATTCCCCAGGACGATGCTCGACTTGCTCTGGCTGCGAACAATCATGAATTGAAAAGGCGCCGGATTGCCGTGACCTTGGCAGATCCTCGTGTGCGGGCGCGACACAAGTGAGATATTTTTCTACCCCCATGGTGCCGTCTGATGGTTTTTGCAGGACTATTGCTGAAACCGGTTTGACACGGGTAGCTGAAATCCGACAGCGTTCGGTACGGATACGGGGACTACCGTCCAGCGCGCAGGAAGGCCTATTACAGCAACTTCTAGAAAAAGTTGCATCAGTCAAACGTGTAGAGATTTTCGAAGAAAAACAGGAGGCAGTTGCGGAATTGGAAAATGCTGCGGTATGTGAAGGGACTGTCAGCTGACGTTTCATAATTAACGGGCTCACGTGGGAACTAGGAAGCGGGAAAGTTGCTGCTCCGAACGGAACCATTGGTGTTCAGCGGGCATACATTGCTCTTGACCGAGTGCCCCCAGGAGTCTTCGGCTCCTACTCCGAAGGCTGGGGGGATGTTTGTTCCGAGAAAGGCGGGAGGTTCTCGGCAGAGAGCTGGGTTAGGATTTGTGCGCAGCACAAAGATTGAAGGTTCTGCTGGAGCTAGTAGTTCTGAGAGTACGACGAAGGGTCAGGAAGATTTTCGTAAAATGTTGAAGGGTCGAAAGTGACGTCATAACGTACCTTTTAATGTGTCAGGGACTGGTTTCCCGGCTTGTCGGCTACCTTGTCCATACTGCCAGTTCGCCAACAATTTGTACTTGGATGGACCCACAAGAGAGCGACTGTAACGAATCCTGCTCTATTACGTTCGAATGGACGATCCGCAACCTGAAGCACCTATTCGACTCGTCTAAGGGAGACACGAAGTCGAAGGCTGTGAAATCTCCCAAGTTCGGTGGTGGACGCTGGCAGGCAAGTGGGCAATGGTTTACAAACACTGCCAGCTGATTGGGCTTGAACCGCTAGATTCTATTCTACGCAAACGCAGGTACGCCGAAGGAGGCTGCTGGAGGAGCAGAAAGTGGAGGATACATCAGCTTATTCCTAGCATGTGAGGTACGACATAAAATGATTTCACTTTCGGATATGGCCTAACTACAACCCAGCCCACCGCAGCGGAGCGAGAAGCTGCTCTTAGGGACTCAGGGAAATGGATCCGAGATGGCGTCTACAAATTCTGCTTTGAGCTTCGCAAGTACGTACCCTTCTCCCGCCATGTCGCTGTTCTCCATCGTGGCCCTAGTGTTGAGAAGAACATTCTCCATAACCTCAAGGAAGCCTCTAATCACACGTTTTCCTACAAGGTAGCGGGGTATAACGTTTATAAATGGAGCATCTCTAACCATCTGCTCTCTTGTGACAGACCGCGAACTGGGGATGGTATGATTTTACACTGTTACATCGTATCGACCCTACCCTCATTTGCCGTCACCCAGGGCACAGTTTGCACGTCGGGACTCCGTGTACTACCAATCGATGAGTGCAAAAAACCAAGACGCCTTTGTCATTGTCTGCACTATCACATCTTCTCCAAGTCCTACATCCCTTCTTCCCCCCGGTCCCAGCCTCTCAGTTCCCAAAGTACTTGTTGACACAATGGGATCTCTTCTTGACGATCCTCGCTATTCAGATGTCGAAATTGTGATCCTTCGTCACAATCAAGATCCCCAAAAGGCCAGGCGGATATGGGCATCTCGGAAATTGCTGCAGAGAGCCGAGCACTTCCATGACAGTATGTGCAACTGATTCGCGAATATTCCAAATTGATCATCGTTATTTCGCAGTGCTTGGCGCCAACTTCGCTGAAGGAACAATGGATTTCAATCCTTTGCATACGCCACGGGCTACCAGCCAACCCCTTGCCAGCTCCGCCTCGCAGAGTGAGGCCGGAATCTATTCCGACGAGTGCATCGACTCCGACGACGAAGACGATGATTACCCAGAGGGAGACGAGCACGATGATGATGAAATGTCATCTCAGATGGACACATCCGAGAACGAATTCGCACATATACTAGGCCCGCAAGGCAATGAACCTTGTCATCTCGCTGAAAGCATAATTGAGGAGGAAGATCATGCCGATCACCCCACTTCAGGCCCTCAGTCCAGTTCTATCTCTGTCTCCGACACGGGGCTCACCCGTGTTGTCAGTGGAGGCTCGGCACACCAATCTCGCCAGCAGCATACTACTAAGGCCCATCTGACCGTCATTATCAAAGGTGTTGCATATAATACTTACCGCGCTATTCTATATTATGTGAGTGGTGTGCGTACGTATCGGGTGTGTGTACTAACCAATACTCGCAGTTATACACTGATAATATTGTTTTCGCTCCCCTTTCTTCGTCGTTCGCATCCTCGCACCTCATCATGCCTTCACCTTCTGGAACTATTCCGTCATCGCCAGGCCCTGAAGCTTCTCCACTTGTGAGCTCAAAAAAAGGAACCTATACGGACTCAGCCACGTCTAGGAAGGAGTGGATTAGAGAATGGATGAAGCACAATCCAGGGCGTCCTGCTCCCTGTTCCGCAAAAGCTATCTACCGTGAAGCTGATCGTAAGTCTAACTCAAGTGTAACCTATATATCTAGCCTAAATTTCGCAGGATTGGACCTAAGAGACCTGAAAGCCCGCGCTGCCCAGGTACGTTCCAGAACGTTCCTTGCGTTTTTTTTTTACTTGTTCATGTTCGAAAAGCATATATTTAAATCTCTGACTGTGGAGAACATCGCCTATGAGGTTTTTTCACCCTTTGCCTCCATGTTCGAGGAAATCAGAAAGGTTAACTCTGAAACCATCACATTTGTATTCTCTTTTCACAACCTTATTGAAGGTCGAGATTGGATTTTTCCTTAAACATTGGCAAGATATTCGTGCCTCAGACGCTATGAAGAACGTGTGGCAACAAATCAGAATTGGAAGGCACCCTGGCTTTGAAGAGGGTACGGTTTGACACCTTAAGGCTCAAACACTCCATACTAATTCTTCTCAAGTTTGGCCTGCAATCGCCATGAATCTTGAGTTCAAAGCCGCGACTCCCACGTCTCCCTTGCCTGCCAGGAGTGAAGCACCACAGCAGATGGTTTCTTGAAGAGTTTAAGTGGAGTTCCGTAGAGTGTGGTCGTAGCATTACCCTGTATGATATTCACACACTTCCATTCGAGCACAGAAAGGGGGTCTATAACCTTTACGATTTCGTAGCCAGTATCATTCGTGATCCGCAGGGGCCGAAGATATCTCTTAAAACAACTCGACTGAATCGTAGACGACGTTGGGACTGAGGAAACCATCACCAGAGCTGCCACTAATGACGTTGATCGTGATGGTATTGGATCCCGCAACGAGAGTACCTGTGAGAAGAATTAGTTGGCTGCCTGGGTGTACCCTAGAGGAAGGGTTTACCGGAAGGGATGTTAAAATCGTCTTGTTGGTGTTCGTAGCATCAGCATAGTTCACATATTTGGACCAAGGTGCTCCAGAAATACTCACAAACTTGATTAAGGCCTCTCCAAGTGCCTCGAGTAACGCTGTTAATCAACAATTAGTACACATGGCCTCAGAAACTTTTTCTCGTCGGAATAACTTACCCTCGCGAGTCAACAGCGGGCGGGGCTAAGCAGGCGGGTATGTAATCAGCAACCTTTCAAAGGCCGAGGGGAATACGCACGAGAAGGATTGGATGACGTCCAGGAGTTAACCTTGATTTGCGGCCTGCCCCCGGCAAACGCCTCAGTGGTACGAATTCGGAGGGTGCGTGCACCTGTGCACACCAAGTGTAAGCCTCAACTCGAGGGCGTCTTTCAGAGTATCATGGCAAACCGGTTTGTGAAGACGAGGCTGTCCATCTAATTGTGGTTGGGTTGTTCACCTGACATCCATCAGCTTCGGGAAACTCTACTGGATTGTTCGACGTACATCCTTGAACTGGGCCATGGGGAAGGAAGAAACGGAGGAGGACCCAATGGTGAAGGTAACCGGTCCCCAGCTGCTCATCCTCGTATCAGACCTGGGGTGATGCGCACATGTTTGTTAAATGCTGTAGAAGAACACTATTGAGAGAACCCACGGGTGCATATGTTCAATGTTGTTCGCGTTCAGAAATCTGTTTGAATGTAAATCGCGTAACGTCAGGGATAGCTGATATTCGGAACTCACCCAGCAGGTGTTCCGTCGACAGTACCTAGAGGCATCGATTAAGTTTTTCTTTCCGGAGACAATCCGTTCAAGTGCATACCGATCGACCAGATAGTGTTGGGGCGACTGAGATTGGACGACAGGTTGATCGAGGAGGTTCTGCCCACAGAGACAGTCACGCTGCCTGTACCAGCTTCAAGCTCGCCTTGGTACAAAGTGACGGAGTAGGTCCCCGGCTTCATCATGTTTCGGGTGAATCTTCCGCTGTAAGGACAATCGATGAATCAATAATTCACGGATGGTTTGCTGAGACGAAGACCATACCCGGAACCCGAAACCCAGTACTGGGCTGCAGAGTTCTATCCCAAGATTCAGAAAGTTGAATATTGATACCAAGATTAGTATGTACCTTGAATCCGATGGTGACAGGCTGTCCGGACAAGGTACCGGAGTAACTTCCAGAAGTAGTACCACGGCCAGAAGCTGAGACATAGCCTTGGAGGCCAAGGTTATCCATGAAGCTTGTATCTAAGTTACCCGACGGAGCAGAACCAGACGTGATAGCAATGGCGTAACTGGAAGCAGAAACCCGTTCTCTATGGTCCCCCATGCAAGACTCAAAATCAGGAGGACTCACGGTCCGAAAAAGCCTGTCCTATATGTCTCGGTCTGCTCATGGTTCGAGTTCATGTAGAAATAGAGCTCCTGTTGGGCGCTACCTTGGTTGTTGATGTCTGAGGGGAAAATGAGTGTCGAATCCGGGTTGATTGAAAAGTGCTCAGAGTACCCCGGAAGAATGGGCCACCAGAAGATGTTTCGTAGCCAACTCCAGGAATGATCATGAACGCGCCGACTCCAGAACCGGTAACCCCGTGGACTTGATCCTCTATGAAACGGACCTACGGAACGAGCTTCAAATGAGATTGCTGCTTGGCGGAGTGCACAAGAAATGCACTGACACTAGAATAGAACTTCGAGCGAGTCTGACCGTTGACCAAGAAGACATCAGATCCCTCAATAGCACTTCCACCGTTAACTTCGGCCTGAGGTATGCCGTTTGGGAGGGCGGATTTTGACAAACGCGCGATAAAACGTAACTCCCCGACGGATGGTTCCTGAGAGGCAAAGGTACCCATGTAAAGTGTGTTTATTCCCGAACGCACGATGACATAGTGCGTCTACGCAATTAGCGAGCGATTTTTGGTGCAGGTGCTAATTGAAGTTCTCGCACTCACGATAGTACTTGTTCTAATTGTTACGACCGCAATGTTATTAGCCACGGATGAAGTCACGGTAGCCGAGCCTGGTTAACAGGTTACCCCCTGCAGATGTATACATCTTTGGATTCTTACCAAGACCCGAGCTGAGCTGCGAGAATTTGGAAGAATCTTGCAGCTGCTTTCCATTGAAAAGAATAGAAGTGATGTCTCCATTTGTTGTGTGGACTGTTCCACCCACACGTAAGCAATCTGGCACATCAAGATGTATTACTATCTCTAGCAACTCACTGGTCGTAACCAATCCAGCACCAGAATCAACGACCATGTTACTTCCGGAGGTCGTGACTCCGAAAGCCGCGAAAGCGACGGGTAAGCAAAGCAAGAGATTTACAAAATAGAGAAACATGCTCATCGCCAGGGCGTTGCGAACATCTGGGTGCCAACCCTCATATTTAAGTTCCTGCAACTTCGCCTGCTTAGAGGGCGGATTTTCTTCGTGGATATCCAGCTCACCTCTGGGGTAATTGATGCGTATCCATGAACAAAATGACCACGTAGATTTCTGCCCAGGTGACTATCCTAAAATTAGCAATGCGGCCCGCTGATGCCTGTTTATAATTTAGTCGATTCGTGTTCTGGATGGCCTGTATTAGTGGGGATGCTGAGTAGAAGTGTTGGCGACAGGAAAATGGGTTCAGCCTATCCCAATGGCGCATCGAGTTTACATCTGTGAACGATGGGGTAGCAGACGGAAGCACATCTCCAACCGTGGGACTCGAGTATCGTGACTTCGTGTGTGAACAACAATAAAGCATGCTCAGCCCACAGTCAACCTTCGTCAATAGACATGGATTTAAAACTCTGTTCAAAGAACATCACTATATCGGCGGGCCGAAGTCCAGTCTCTTCTTGCCGGACCGCGTACAACGACACATTCCACGGTGTGTTTATGCGATATTTAGGCGACACGATTCGCCATGTCGATAAGGTATTCATTAAAGAGGACGAGCCTATCAAAAGTCTGACCATGAGAAACTGGTCAGATGCACCACAATTATTCAATAGAGAACCGAGAACCGAGAAGTTTGGTGATGCTGACACCTTCCCCAGTTTTTTTCCGCCAGTGTCGTGGAGGACCCGAATTTGTACTCGATTAGCAATGCTGCATCAGCATTAACAGACTTGGAGTTGTGACGTTGATGGCGAAGTGGAACAAGCGAGAACGTGACAGAGTTACATGAGGTCGGATCCCTGAGACGCTATGGCGTGTGGGTGGGGATGTCCAGAGAATTCCGTGGCTTCGTAATAACCTCCGTTCACGGGATTCTGGTCGGCTTGCCATCTGTGTGATTGTGGGAGATGAGATTCTACGTCCGCGGGGACGAAAAGTTCTTGTTCCTCAAAATCTTGAAGTTCTGGAGGCATGGAACCAGGGATCTTGTCCATAGGTTGAGGAGGTATCCGATGCAAGAGGCCGAATCTGACGAGGTAGTGAGAAAACTATGGTAGTTAAGGGATAGCAGAAGTATCCTACCCGAAAACACATCCAAGAAGACCCTCGCCGCCCCAGGAGCGGTTTGGAATCAACACAACTTCCCTTAAGGTGCTAAAGAGGGTGAGCACCATCATTCAAACCTACAAGGAGGAAACGCACTCAAAGTCATATGAATAGACATAAACTCGTAGGGGTTTGTCGACATGCTGGAATTTACTGGCGATGTTAACTGGTGTCAAAGTGAGGTCACTTTACATACCGCTCCGACGACGTCGTAGAAATCGTTCTCTGCACTGAGCACTCCCCCGGACCAGCCTGACTCATGTGTAAGTGTACAAAATACTCACGATGGGCCTGTCGCTTACCCAAAATCCAGTCGCCCATCGGCACCAGACCAGCGCTCTCTGCTGGACTTCCCTCGATAACGTCTAGGACATGCCAGACATTTTCGCTAG
The DNA here is from genome assembly GCA_963576785.1 of Chlorophyllum brunneum. Taxonomy (NCBI): domain Eukaryota; kingdom Fungi; phylum Basidiomycota; class Agaricomycetes; order Agaricales; family Agaricaceae; genus Chlorophyllum; species Chlorophyllum brunneum. Next base: position 1,762,507 of record OY756144.1, on the reverse strand, counting down.
CCGATTCGGGCTCGCATATCCTCATACTAAGACCCAGTAGGGATGGCTGAGCATCATTTCCGTTGGCAAGAGGATGATTTTGCGATGAAGACCATGTACGCGAAGGGAGAATAGGCACAACTTGTTCGGTTGTCAATACAGTGCAAGGTCACCTTAATGCCCATTTACCTCGCGTGTGTTGACTCTTGCTGCTCCATACAAGAAGATTAAGGACACGACCTTCGTGGGACTCAACAATTTTTTCTAGTTCAGACGCGTTGATGGTGTTATCGGAGGAGAACGAGTCGCCTTCAAAGCCGACGACAAAATCAAAGAAGGGCTCGATGTTGGTGTGAGAGGCTGGGGATTGCGGAGTCACTCGGAGTACGTGGAGGCCACGTTGGGGTGGATGCGCCTGAGAAGTAGATTGCCCAGCACCCATGGTCGAGGAGATCCTGGTCCAGTCGTTTGGAGTTACCGCTCTCGAACTGTCCCGTTCACCTTCCAAATGCAACACTACAGCCGTGACCACGTGTATTTCCAGATATAGAATAGCCCCTGAGCCCTGTATGTTGGCATGCAAACCAGGACCGTTCTTACGCAAAGCAAAGGTCTCGGACTGAAAATCAAATTCATCTGCCATACAGTCCTCTCAAAACATACTAATCCAAGGGCGCGGCGCAATCGGTCGTGGCGTCGGGGGTGGAGCCTCTGAGTATCGCACCGTTCCTTGAATTTAGAAAGTTGCAGCCCTAGCGACGGCCGAACACCAAAGCAATGCGCGGATCCCCCCAAATGGCCACACCTTTTTATTGTAAAACATCAAGTGCCTTGGATTTGGAGTCTGGCTATTCTTTTTTATTTATTTTGTATTTCGCAGCAGGAGCCTAATATGAGATGAACGTTGTTGGAACATAATCACAATGTCCAGCTCTCGATGCTGGACCGACGAAGTAGCTCCAGATGTCACTCCACACAAGAATAGAAAACATACTCCGATTAATATTTATCACCATCCAGCCATTCATACATTCAACCCAACACGCAGGTGGCTGGGGAAAGGTCAGGAGCCGAGGTATGATGCGAGAAATAGCCAGGCGCGATTTCCCCGATAGAATTTCCTCACGAACACACTTCCAACTTGATTCGAGGATCGATACAGGTGGCAGTGGTTCATATAAGACCAGCAGAGCCACACGCATATACATATACCTAAGCCCTCCACTTAACACAAGAGCGGGCATTGCTTGGGTCTCCTAGGGCCTAACAATTTCATTACCAATGACTCTGGCGGAGATTGAGCAAGTCAGACTACATCACGTGATGTTCCCTTTTTTTTTCCAGTAAGCTCCCGAGTCTATGACACGAGTCGACGAGCAACAAGTTACTTACCTCACTCACAGCCAAATTTCACCCACTCGACAACACTCAGCAGGTGGCTGAGACGTGGATCCTGGGTTCTTGTCCCAGAGATATACTTGCTTCTGCCCAATGCCGTGTGTACATCTATTGAGCTGCAGGGCTGATATCTTCTTACCTTCTGTACAGCTGACGAATGTTACTTCGTCGCTACCTTCACTCTCAAATCCACCTCCAGAGATTCAACATTTGTGCCACAATACCAAGGAGCAATTACTCGGATGGAACTCGAGCAAAAGAGTCCGTACGACTTCGTTGTCTGGGCAGCCCATCGACCTCCACTAATAGCCCAAATACGCGACCTGCGGAGGACAGGCTATCGGATCAAGCACAAGGGCTTTGCGCTCACGCGGGGAAGACAGAAAACAAAGTCAACCTGGAGATTCGGTTGGACAACGCGAATGCCGCACCTGGACAACTAACTAGAACTCAGCCATTGGATGGGCGAGCTCTCAAATACGCATTAAGGTCTAACAACCCCACCCTCGTTGAGGCTATCGTAAAGGATATTCTACAACATCCTGACAAGAAAACTATTAGGGCTTCAACCTGGGACCTGCTCGTACGGGACTGCGTCCTCCGCGTTCTGTCGATACCAACCCTGTTGGCTGTCCTATCCACGATTCGACCTAGCTCTGTCCATCTTTCCGCGGTCACCATAGGAAATCTTGTACAGCGGTTACTGTCCCCCAACCGGTCCGAAAATGTTGACCCACTGTTAACCTTTCTTCAACCTCAGCTTCTCTACCACCTTCGAAACTTGCGTCGTGCCAACTCTCATTCCGTCTCTTACACTCCTCCCGGTATCATACGATCCGCTTTCAAATTCCTTAATACTTTTCTTTCTGTCGACAGGGAGAATGCGATCACCATTTTCAACGCCTTGAGCGACTCAGGTCACATTCCATCCGAAGCTATGGTCGATTCTTCCTCATCGCAGGCCATGGGACAAATCATTAGCATCTCGCTCGCTAAAGCCAGTCTCCATTGGAACTGGAACGACGTTGCCGAAGACATAATTTCGCACGTGCTTCAGTCTACCCCCACTCCTGACTCGTTCGTGGTCAAACACACCACTGATTGTTTGTACACTCTCCTAATTTCGCCCTCCCCCGATAGCCTCCACCGCTGTCTTAATCTCATTCGTCTTCTGCATCCTCATGCACCCGTTCCCGATGGCGTGATCCGCCAATTCTATGAGTGTACAGTAGAAGTTGATGCCCCCCGCGCGGCAGAAGACCTTTACGACTTTACCAGGGATGCCGTAGTCCTCGATACACACACTTACCCTACGCCTCAGGGCAGGGCGTTGACTTGGCTCATGTCCTTTTTGGCCCAAAGGAGCAAGAAAGTCTATCTCATCCGGACTTTGGCGTCCGATGTTGTCAAAAGTCGCATACCAATCTCCGTGGATCAGCGTGCAAGATTCATCACTATTATTGCTGAAAAAGGTCTTGCGTATCCAGCTCGATCATTGTGGGAGGTTTATGCAGCTGGGAAGGATGGCCCCATTGTTCACGGGGATTCCTCCTTGATGCTGCGCATGACTAGCCTCTTCACCAACCTAGCCCGAAGTAAAGAGTCCAACCTAGGCAATCCGGAGGACGACATCTCTGCTGCGATTGAATCACGCAAAGTATCAGAATTGCGCTCGTTTGTTCACCATGTCATCATGAAATACAAGGAGCATCATGAACCATGGGAGAACGCAGACCATCGGGTTATGACTTCGTATGCCAGAGCCTGCTTCATTGTCGGAAAAAACACGGAGGGATTCAACATCTTCAAGGTCCTTCTGAAACGGTTGGAACTACCTGATCTATATGACATCAACGTGGCGTTGAGTGCGATAGCTGAACAAGCGCCGAGGGCCGCAGGGAGGATGATTGAGAAGATGGAGGAACATGGCGTGAGACCAGATGCCGTCAGCCTTGGGACCGTGCTGCACCATGCATCTACACAGAAGTGCGCGGACGTTGTGGAGGAAATGATACAACGAGTTATGAGAACAGAAAGGATTCACTCGGACGTGAAAGCATTTGGCGCTCTTGTTCGAGCCATAGTACAACCGGAGGAGGATGACACACAGGAAGCTCGCGTTCTCAAGCTTCAGAGCGCTTGGGAACTCGTTCGCCGATTCGCCGAAGCGGAAACTCAAATCTCTACGCAGCTCGGAAACTACTTGGTTTCCTTGGCTATACGAGCGCAGGATGCCTCCCTGGCTTTTAAATTCTGGGATGCGCTGCTGAAGGAAAGCGCTGAGTATGATGACGAACAGCAGCGTCGACAACGCAATGCCATCCTCCTACTCACCATGGCACAGAATATGCGAGGGGAGATCAGTGGGACTTATACCCGCATGATCATCAACCGGTTAAACAAACGAAAGACATGACGGCGTGGATGTAGGGTTGTGTAGACCGTTCAAACGTAGGGCATTAGGTATACCATTCCGACTCTGACCTGGGGCGAACGACCTCAACGGTCGAGGGTTATAATTAGAGGGATTCAACTTTGTTTCACGTGGTATGAATCTGAGGAGGTCTTTTTTATGGTGTGGGGTTGGTTCGCGGAAGGAAAGGATCCGCGGAACCCCCCGTATCGAGTGGAATAACTTAGGAAAGTGCAAAAGATAAATTGAGGTTCCTTCCGGACTTGAGAAAAATGCCGATGGGTCGCTTAGGGTGGCATTGAAGGGTGCGATTGATGAGATCAAAGGCAAGAGGAGGATCCGAAAGAGTCGAGTGCGCCAAAGTTCTGGATCCGGAGATTGGCCGAGCCCTGGTTGCAGTGTGAACTTGGCTGTTCTCGTGATATCGATCCATGTTGGGATCCACGCGTCAGAGATTCGACTGTTGCGTACTCTTGAGTACATGCCCGTTTTTGATCTATTCGATATAAATCATTGGAAGAAGGCCTTTTGAGTTTGCACAGCGCCCGAGCCGTAAACAAGTGGGCCACGGGGACAACAAACACTCCATCGCCTCAAAAATCGAGACACAACGCTTCACAAGTCGTTTCTACCCCGCATCCCGTCGCGTCCTATAATCATCCCTCTCCCCCACGATCATGCCTGCTGCTCGACCTAAGAAAGAGAATAGCTCAGCCACGCCTCCTTCCGACGATGGGCATCTCAAGGAATCACAATCCGAAAACAGCAAGAGCAAGAGAAAGTATGTGCCAATTGCCCGATCTTTTTCCGTGTCTCTTTCTTCACGCTTTGTCCTCTTCACCCCCGCATTCCCCACCCTTTCATTGCCCCGCACTTACTCGCCTTCTGACATTATTGCCACGTCTTATGACTCTTTCTGTTCCTACCAACACTCACTAACTTTCTGCTATGTTATCCATTAGGCGTCAATCACAAAGTTTGTCGCCTCGTCGCCTCCACTGCCCCGTCCTGCTAACTTTTTTCACCTAGGCTGCGATGCTTGCAGAGCACGTAAGGTTCGTTGTGCACGGGAGAATCCCGATGACCCGAAGCAGTCTTGCAAGCATTGCATCACTCTCGGCATTCCATGCACTTATGACTACCAGCCCAAAAAACGAGGCCCTCCCAACCTGTGAGTCGAAATTTTACCTGAGTCAACCTGTTAGTGATCGTCTTGGGAAGCTATCTGCGACGGCTACAAGAGGCTGCTGCCGCTGCGGCGGCCAACCAGCCCGAGACCCAGAACGAGCCTGAAAGTACTACCTCGCCTGTGTCCAGTGTAGCGAGCCCTCCCAAGAGTGTCATTTCCCCATCCTTGGGGGCGAAGAGCCCCCCTGGATACCTCGAACCATCATTGAATCCCCTCCCACCAGCATCTGTCCCTTTGCCCCCCTCCCGGTATCCTATCGCTGCGGACTCCTACCACCCCCATTATCCTCAAAATCAAGTTTCATCTCCATATCCCGGTCTCCGCTCGAATGAATCAGCCACCAACGGCAACTCCTTGCTTAATTCGCACACTTCGCCTAAAACGGAAGAGCCTCACTCCTATAGTTCCCCATCTGATCAGTACAACTCTTATCCCCTGTATAATTGGCCCTACAAACAACACCAGGCGCCAACCATCCCACCACCCACCACTGTCCCACCCTTGTCCTATTATTACAGGCCACGCCGGCTGGAAGAAATTGCGCCAAGAGATACTATCTCCCTGATTATTGCCCTGTTTTTCGATTTCGTATACCCCTTGACTCCATGTATTCACAAGCCTTCTTTTATGGCCGACCTTCATGCACGACGGGAAGAGCGCGACCCTCTTTTTTTTGCGCTTGTCATGTCTACTGTGGCGTCAACGCTGGTACAAGTGCCTCGGTCGTACTTGCCCATGGAACGACCTGTTGTGCGAAAATTGGCTCAAGTATGTTCCTGTTGTTTTATATGATCAGAAACCTAACGGCTTGTGAGCCAGACTTGCTATGAAGCCAGCCGACATATCTCTGTTTCCTCGTATGATCCTCCGACCTCTATGCATGTGGTAATTCGCTACTTGTGGGTCGAGTCAAATTCAACCAAAAACGTTTCCTGACGGCCCAATCAATAGCGATTGTATCTACCATTTTTGTGAAGGTCATGACGCCACCCAGCATGCCGCATTCGGTGAAGCGGCCCACATCGCTGTTACGCTACGCATGCACGAAGAAGCTTCTTATGAGGGACTGGATCCTATTGAATGCGAGGTTCGCCGGCGCACCTTCTGGTTACTGTTTGGAGGTAAGCCACCGACCTCGTTATTTTGTTCCTTGTACCGAGTATTTCGACAGCCGACAAGTCGATGTCAATCCTTCTTGGACGGCCAATCTGCCTGAGAGACGAAGACTGCACTGTCCACTTCCCCAAAGAGCTCGATGATGAATAGTAGGTTTCATTAATTTCATTTGATTGAATTTGTCTCTAAGCATGCGTCCCTTGTTCCTTAGTATTACCCCCAGCGCTTACCTACCGCAGCCCCATGGGAAAACCGCGATTGTCTCGGGTTTGAACTACATATCCAGGATCTTCGCGTTACTCGGTGAAATTCTTGTTCGAATTCGGGTGGATAAGCGTTCCCCTCCCCAGGGCCAGTTCGCTACCGCCAGGCTGGAAGAAGTGCAGTCCTTGCATTCGAGAATACTCGCTGCTCTTAGCCACGCACCAGAACCTCTGCGACTCAAACAAGCTCATTCTCAAGCCCATATTCCACCAGAGTATGGAGGCGCTGGTTTCCGCCAAGCCACCTTTGCCGAAGTCAAGGACTTCTTTGACAATCCTAATGCCTCCCGAGCGAATGCCCTGAATCCCTTCCTCGTAATGCAGGCAAACTTATACGTAACACAGGTAGCTCGATCCCAATACTTATCTGCCCTCTTATTCATCGACTGTTTAGCAATTGGTCCGATTTGTCATTGAGCAGTATCGTGACGAGTTGCTCATGTCACTGCAAGGCAACCTCGACGAACAGCAAGTTGCTGAGGATCGTGAAGTGGTTGCCAGTGATCTTCTGAACATTTTGCACAGGTATACTCCCTCACAAACTCATGTTACTTAGTCTGGCTCAAACTTCGTCTGTAGTATCCCCATTCAATCCATCGCCACCAATGGACCTAGTTTAGTTCATAAAGTACGATTCGTTGCGTCAACTCTTCTTGACGCTGTGCGCAAGGCGGAGACCGCACCCGCCTCGGCTGCGCGGGCGCATGCCTATCTCTGTAAGTGAATGCTCTCTAAGCGTACTCGCTACTACTTAATGTGCTTCCTCAGGGGACTTCCTCAGCATACTTTCCGAAATTGAACGTAATTACCTGTGAGCAGATTATCCGGTGAACTTTATTCCTTTACTGACACTGAGTCCCAGGCTCGACGATGATCGAGATGGAACATCCAGTGGTGACGGAATGGCGATGGTAGGATGAGTGTATGTTTGGCGAACTTGCTGGTCTTGGACGTCTTCCCTTTCCATAATGCTACTAACGATTTTCCTCATATACCCTTGATGAACGAGCGTTATGTATATTATATATTTTGTATCGTGATTGCTCTCAGCACATGTAGCCAACAGTAACTTAAGCTTGGTGATAGCCAATGTACATAGACAAATATATTCCTCCCCGTCGTCTGCATGCATTCGGCAATTGCCGAGAAAGCTCAATCTCAAGCGTCCGAGCGGCTAGCTGCTCGTCCCACATATTCTTGAGCTTCCCATCGAACATGGATACCTCAAGCGATGACACCCCACAACTCTCACATACCGACAACATTCTAACAGAGGAGGAAGCAACGCGCTATGATCGCCAAATGAGGTTATGGGGAATAGAGGCCCAGCAAAGGTACTTTCCACATAAATATCTTGACCTCCACAGGCTAATCTATATGTGTAGGATGAGAAATGCCGTCATCCTGGTTGTGAGATTACGAGGCGTCGCCACTGAAACCATTAAGAACATGGTGCTTGCGGGAATTGGAAAGCTGGTTATCGTGGACGCTGACGATGTCATTCAAGAGGATCTCGGGTGCGGTTTCTTTTTCAGAGATAAGGATGTTGGACGAAAAGTAAGGCTCCTATGCAGCCTACTCGGTCTCGGATATTCAGTGGTAATATATCGGTCATATTTGTTTTCAGAGACTTGACGTCGCCAGACCGAGAATTGAAAGCTTAAACCCCCTCGTGAATGTGGAGACATTAACAGATCCATCTGTGCTGGAAGGCACGGCCTTCGAGAATTTGGTTCAAAATGTTGACTTGGTCTGTGTTACTGATAACGATAAGGAGAACCTAGTCTGTTGCTTTCTTTTGTGTGAACGCCGCCTTCTGACCTCCCCAATAGCTTCGCATTAACGAAGTATGTCGACGTCACGGCAAATCCTTTTACGCAGGAGGTTCCTACGGGTCTTTTGGCTACATATTCTGTGACTTGACAGAGCATGAGTATCTCTCGCCGTAAGTCTTTGGGGTATACAGTTTAAGACTCGCCTGATGTGTCTGCTTCGTGGCGTCTCTAGGGACCGGACTGCGCCCAAGGAGGCTCCTCGAAACATCAAAAGCAAGGTAACCTACTGTCCACTTACAAACGCGCTGCAATACAAATGGACAGGAATGACCAAGCGGCAAACAAAAGAGGTCAACCCTGCTTTGTTTTTCGGCATCCTAGGTACAATGTTTCTTTGTATTGGCCTGCAAACTCTTACTTTGGTTACCAGGACTTTGGCAGTACCAATTCTCACATCAGGAATTACCACTGGATGCCACTTCGGCCGCAGAAATCCAAGCCATTGCCACCTCCTTGATTTCGACGGCCGACGTTAACAAGCAAGTCTTACAGGAAGTACCCGTAGATCTCATCGAGTAGGGTCCTTCTCGAGTCTCACCAAGATCACTCCACTGACTCCGGACTTTTTCCTCAGATCGTTATCTAACGGTGCTCGACACGAGTTCAATCCAGTCTGCGCAATAATTGGAGGTGTCCTTGGTCAAGACATTCTTAAAGCTTTAGGTGGTCGAGACCCACCCATCGCCAATTTCTTCTTATTCGATGGATATACGGGAGGAGGTACCGTATGTCGCCTTAATATGTCGTGAGCGAAGCCTGCGCTATTCGCCAGTACTCAAAATATCTGGGGTATTGAACCTCACCGTTTTTCCGAATATTAGTATCCTTGTGGCAGAAGCCGCATCAACAAACCTCGCTATTTCACTCCTGACAGAACGCTGACGTAGGTACGCAATTCAATACATTGTAAATACGAATTGCCATGTCGAGCCCCATTGAATTCAAGGTGTTCTATCATTACAGATTCCAAACTCACCCCAAAATTGTATCTTCTTTGTGAAGCGGCGAAGTTGTCCACTCGAGCTGCGATGTGAAAATCTGTTCAAATTGGATCCTTCTGACACTGTAGACACTGAAATACCCGCCACGTGAACGCAGGTGCATCATCGTGGCGGAGCTCATCACCTTCACCGGCCCACAGGCGGCTGTTGAGTTGCTGAGGCTCCGCTCGGCGGACCTGATATAGCCATATTCCGTAACAAAGCTATTCACGAGGTCGGGGGAAAAACGAAACGCTGAAGGCACAAAGATACCGGGAAGATCTAGACACTGTTGCGGCCGGTTACGAAAAACTTCGACACCCGCACAAATCCTGAAGGGTCCTTGAGTGATTGCTCCGACGCCGACTGAAATGGCTATGGCCCGTTTCACTTATGGGGATTTGGCCACGGAGATTACCCCGATCATAACGAATACACAACGGACCTGCTTTTTCTGGATGATGTTAGTGGAAATGTAGCGGTCTGTTGCACGCAAGGCAAGTTGATCTCCCCCGATTAATGATGGAGGTGGTGATTGGTTCATCCCACAGCCGAATTCAGTCACCTCATCGCTCCGATTTTCTACTCTGGTTAACTTGGGAACGTGGAAGGTATTTCACTGTTAGCTTCCGAGGAATTGACATTACAATGGATTGCACGTCAACACCTGTTGCCAGAACTAGGCAGTGCTCCAGCATCGATTCGATGGTGTTGTACATAGTCAGGCGACCATCTGGAAGCCGGGAACGCGCAGATGATCCCCTATTTGATTTCCTCCACCTGGTGTACTTCCATGCTTTCATAGAATGCTAATCTGAATGGGACCCTTATCTTTTACCCCAGACCCCAGATTTCGCCTTTCTTGGTATGTGTAGAAAGTCACCCCCGAACACCCACCGCGTCCTCGTGGTTCCAGTTCATCTATTTTCGGAGCTAGCGGGCAGCTCGCACTAAGTTCAGACATGAAGCAGATACTGTGTATCTAGTACCACTACACCCAGCACTTTGCAGGGCCGGTAAATAGTTGATCGCGGGGCCTCTTCTTGATGGACAGTGCCACAGTGACCACTTCGGCTGTTCCAGTTTCAGATGCGCAACTACCCCCGAAGACCTGCGATTGCCCCTAAATTATTTTTCTCGACCATGACAATTGCTGGGATGTCAGATTTGATGCAGGGACCCCCTCTGCGATGGGCGGTGTATTTTCGGGTGCACCGATGAAATAGAATCACTCGGGCCGCTTAAGATTTCCTTGACGCTGTTTTACTACGATCTTCTCTTGAGGAGTAAGACCGCGTTTAAGACAGTCTCGATGCCTCAACCGCCTTGCACTCAATTCCTTGGCGATGCTGTAAAAGGCGAGCCTCATGTGGCAGCCCAATCCTTGTGCAAGCGGTGTGAACAATGCTCATGGGACTGACAAAGTTGCGACTCCTCAATTTCTCAATGAGCACGGTACTTTTACTTTACAGCATCAGGTGATTGATTCGTGAACCGCTTCAATATGCGAGCCTCATGGAACTCGGCATTAAGGAAGTGGAATTAATGACGCTTAATTGCGCTGACGTTATCCTGAGGTACTGGTCGAAAGGCATCGTGGAAAGGATAAACAGGATAAGGAATTGCGAGGTTCGCCTGCTTCTAGTGTGTACTACAGAAGTGAATATAGCGTGTCGCCGAGATCGAGAACGAGGTGCGTATATGTGACGCCCGTTCATACGGAATGGCGCAAATAGCATTCCCACAGAGCTGCCAGGTTTGGCACGAGACGAGGGAACCTGAGTATTTGGTGAAAACCTACGACTAAATATCAGAAAGAGCAGGGGCTCGAGCCGCTCCACCCAATGTAAATCACACTTTGAAGACCGCAAACTTAACGAGTCGGTACCTTGGGATAAGCCCTTTACGACGGTTCACAGCCATGACGTTTCTGCCTTCTCGTGGTGGTGGTCTATCCATAGATATAGCAAGGAGCACTGCACACATGACTGGGGTGGGTAAACACTCTTGCCCTTAGGCAAATTCGCCATCCACTGGTATCAAGGGAATTGGTGACTAGCTTCCAGAGTCGCCACGGGACTCTTTGAGTAACGAGGAGGGGGGTTATCCGCCTCTCACCGATATTAGTTTTAACAATGGACCAACGGTACGACTGCATTGTGGTAGGTTCTGGCCATGCAGGGAGCTGTGCAGCCTTTTCTGCTGTCCAGTCGGGTTGCAAGAAAGGTATTTGCTAGTTCTTTCGCATGTCTGTCGTGATTAAGATCGAATATCTAGTCCTGATGATCGACAAATGTCCCCCTGGATGGGCAGGAGGAAATGGCTACTTCACTGCTGGAGCTCATCGTACCGTACACGGCGGTTTGGTAGATGTCTTGGGTTTGGTATCGAATGTGACAATCTCTCAGGCTTCTCAAATCGATCTGGAGCCTTACACCGCCGAGCAGTTCACCTCCGATATACAAAGACTCTCAAACGGACAGTCGGATCAACACCTTGTTGGTGCTGTCGTACGAGAGTCAAGGCAGGCTATCCAATGGCTCAAGGACGACATCGGTGTAGACTTCGTAATGTCATTCAACCGCCAGGCATATGAAGTCGGTGGCCGTCAGGTTTTTTGGGGAGGGATGGCTTTGAGCGTGAGAGATGGAGGGAAGGGGCTGATTCGAGCTCACTCTGAGGCATTAGACAAAATTGGTGTGCAGAAGGTGTTCAGCACGAAAGCCATCGGCTTGATTATGCGGAGGGGTAAAGTGGAAGGTCTCAAGGTACAAAAGCTTGGTGATGATGGCCAGTCTCTCGAAATCACGCTTACCAGCCTCTGTGTTATTCTCGCTGCTGGAGGTTTTGAAGCAAATCGCGAGTTGAGAGAAAAGTTCCTTGGAAAGGGGTGGGGAATAGCCAAGGTACGTCGGGTTCCCAAGGCTCAAGACCGTTCTTGTCGATGAGCATTGTTCTAGGTACGGGGAACCCCGTATAACACAGGCGACGGTTTTGAAATTGCAAGCGGCGTCGGCGCCAAGGTGGTGGGGGACTGGGCTGGTTGTCACAGCACTTGTTGGGACGCCAATACTTCCGCCGAACAAGGGCAGCGCGAGCTCACGAACCAATTCACGAAATCAGGATACCCTCTAGGCATTATGGTGAATTCTCGAGGGGAGCGCTTCGTAGACGAAGGAGAGGATTTCAGAAACTACACATACGCCAAGTTTGGTCGAGCAATTCTGATGCAGCCCCAGGGCTTTGCATTCCAGGTGTGGGACTCGAAGGTTATTAACAAGTTGAGGCAAGAAGAGTATGGAGATGGGGTAGTAGAAAAGATCTTTGCCGGAGATTTAGCGGAACTTGCAGGGAAGATGATTAAACACGGGCTCGAGCCTTCTGCAGAAAGGCGAGTGGTGGAGACGATACTGGACTACAACAAAGCTGTGGATGCATGCTGTGCGGGGCAACCTGACGTGGGCTGGGATCCTGCCATCAAAGACCACAAGGGAACGTTGGGCTTGCCCATTCCCAAGTCGAATTGGGCGCTCACCATTGACGAGCCGCCGTTCATGGCTGTCAAAGTGACATGTGGGGTTACATTCACATTTGGAGGACTCGCGATTGATCCTACCAGGGCGACGGTCATAAGCGAAGACGGAGGTGAAATAGAAGGATTGTACTGCACGGGAGAGATGGTTGGAGGGTTATTCTACACGAACTATCCAGGGGGAAGTGGGTTGACTGCCGGAGCTGTGTTTGGCCGTCGGGCGGGCCAAAGTGCTGCGTCCCGAGTACTGGACATGAAGAATGCGGACTAACGTGAATTGGCTGTAATTTTGTGACGTCATGAAAGCTTCTCATCACATTCAACCACTCTGTTCCCTACTTTGACCTCTCTCCTCCAGTAGTCCTTCCTTCATAAGCACTACCTTGTTGGCCATGTCTCTGGCGACAGTAGTTCACAATGCGGCTACACATCACACTAATACTCCGAGTCCAGGCGCTGCCGAAACTACTGAGCAGAACGGAACACCTCTGACCAACGACGGTCTAGTCCATTCAGAACGCCTTTCCGCTGGCGATACGAGCGGTCACACCCACATTGATGCACAATCGCATGACAGTCAAGCTCACAGCTTCAATCACCGTCATTCCTATCTCAAATCGCCACCAGACACTCCTGCCACGAGGACAGGACCTCCACGCTCCTTGTCTTTTGCGTACTCATTCTCAAATTCGCCGTCTGGGCATAATAGCGGCTACCAAGTCGAGTCTAGCGATCTTCACCCAAGTTTCTCCTACGATCACTCGCTTTCTCCTACCAGCACGGACTTTCGCGGTGTCCTTGAGTCCTTTCCTTCGCGCGAACACGCCTCAACCGACAGGAAAGGCAAGCGAAGGGACACTCGCAGCGCTGATGATGGATGGACGGCCAATCCTATTAGGTGGTTCCACGAATCACCGAAGGATGAGCATCCACGCACCGCTCTGCCGTGGAGATCTCTAGCGTCGGACACTACTCGAGAGGGAGGTAGAACGGAGGACCAGCGGCTGAATGTCGAGACGGACGAAGAGCGATGTCGCCTGCCGAATGAAATGGTCAACCCTCCGGCCAGGCGTCTTACGGCTGATGATACTTCATCACGGCCCCGCAAACGTTTGCACCGCGTCCTCTCGTTGCCCCACACAAGTTCTGATGGTAGAGGTGCCAAAGCTAAGTGGGCAAAGTTGCGGTCGCTGCTGCCGAACCTTGTACATGATCATGGCAACAGCGCCCTGGTTGACCCAGCTTCAGCAGTTACCTCCCCGAAAGTAAACATTACGGACGAGCTCATCACGGGTGGTCTTTCAACCCTCATGCTTCGGCTCTGGCTAGAGCGGGACGAGAAGGGGCACAGGAGAGTCCCCATTCTGCTTCACAGGCTAAGGATTCGCATCAGTGATAGTTACCACCCCACCGAAGAAAAGAGGACTGCCTTCCGAATCGAATGTGAATATGCTAATGGTGCCGCAAGATGGGTTGTGTACCGCCAACTTCGTGACTTTTTTTCGTTACATACCCACTACACAGTGTCGAACGTTTATAATCGCCTCGGGGATGAACTTCCTGAATTCCCGTTAACCAGTGGGCTTGACTCCCGTTTATTTGACGAAGTACTGATTTTTGTGTAGGCATTCCTTATCTGAAGTTCCTGAAGAAGGAGGATGCTAACATTGACCAGGCTTCTTTTGCTAGACTGCAGCGAGAGGCTCTAGAAACCTATCTAATTAAACTGATTCAGGCCGTGGTAAGTTGATCAACATCTTAGACTTTGATTCTGTTCCCGAATCCTTGAATAGATGTTTCATCCCTCGTCCAACAGACTTTCCGGGTTTCTAGAAGTCAGCGCCCTCTCGATTTCGCTTGCGCAATCCGGGGGAGTGCAATATAAAGGAGGATATCTGCAAATACAGGCGATCAATAACGGAGGGGGTGGATTTGGTAGGAAAGGGCTTGGCTGGAGGGTAAGAAGGGAGCTGCGGTGGTCCGCTATCAGGGAGAGTTATCTGGTCGTTGTCGATGAGCCTGGCGAGGTTAGTTCTATGTTTTGAACATCATAGCACCGACTCATGGTACATAGCTTACTGTGTGGGACGTCTTTCTGTTTGATCCTGACTTCAGGATCGAGCGACCAAAAAGATACTACCGGCAGGGTCTTAACAACATTCTCCACAACGAACCCACTATGATCGAACATCACATTTCTTCTCCGGAACAACCTCAGGATCCTGAGATCCCTGCCCTTCAGCAACAGCATTTACGGCCGCAGCCAAATGACGGTCGATGTGATAGTGATAGCCGTTCTCTTCTAGGATCACTAAAGTCACGGATTTCTCGAGTGTTCCATTTGAAATCGGACCCTGGTCACCAAGGGAGCTCTAACGCACGTTCTGGGGCCCGTAAAAGTCAGGTGGAAGAGCACGTTGATGATTCCGATTCCTCGAGTTCTACCTCTCTACCTCATCGGGCTATCCCAATGCTTGATCCATCTACCAATATCGATCCCATGTCGGTATCGGAAAACCCAGGGAACACCAACGCCGATGGCCAGGTTTCGAGGAAGAAGAGCCCTGAAGATGTGTCGAAACACACATTCTATATCATAAACTCTCAGATGAGATTAAAGCTGTTTGCCCGAACGGAGGTGAGTTGCGTTTTACCCCCTCGTTCGCTGGCTCATACTTTTTTTATTTTATTAGCGCCAGATGCTTCAATGGATTACTGCCCTCGAAAAAAGTACATCTTCCAGCCCATATACTCGTCCCAATAGGTTTGGCAGTTTCGCCCCAATCCGGCTCAACGTTGCAGCACAATGGCTTGTTGACGGCGTAGGTTTTACTTTCGCTCCCATACAAAGAAGCTGACGATGTTGAGCCAGCGCGACTATTTCTGGAACCTGTCTCGTGCTATCCTTCTGGCTCGTGAAATCATTTATATCCACGATTGGTGGCTATCTCCAGGTAAATATTTTTGTTATTGTAGTCTCTTTGTTAATGATAGAATGTCTAGAACTCCTCTTGCGAAGACCGAATAAAGAGAGATACCGTCTGGATAACTTGCTCGAGAGGAAGGCCAAAGAAGGCGTCAAGATATATGTTATACTATAGTGCGGACCTCGCATCATTCATTATCGCCAAGTACCTCACCTTTGAAATAGCCAGGAAGTTTCTAATCGGACAACACCAACCGACAGCAGGTTAGCGCTATCTCACTCCATTCGTGGCGTATCTCATATTCCATCTAGTTACGCGAAGCAGCGGCTGCAAGGTTTACACCCCAATATCATGGTTCAAAGGTCACCCTCACACTTTCAGACCGGGACCTTTTACTGGGCCCATGTATGTCCCTCTTACCGTGAATTCTTGAATACCCCTGATCACTTGCTCTGTGATTAGCATGAAAAAATTTGTGTCATTGATCAAGCAATCGCATTTATGGGTGGGGTTGACTTATGTTTCGGACGGTAACAGTTTTGCCGATTCCTGCTGCACGCAAAGACTGACAACACTAGGTGGGATACGCCCCAGCACGTGTTGGTGGATGACGTCGACGGGACTGACCGACCAGAAATTTGGCCGGGTATTTTTGTTTTTCACCTCTGCAGCTGCGCCGATCTCTGATACATGATATATAATCATTTAGGCAAGGACTATAGTAATCCTCGTCTTGCGGACTTCTATAACCTCCACAAGCCCGAGGAAGACATGTATGATCGTGCCAAGTCGCCCAGAATGCCGTGGTTTGTCAGTTCGTGCTTCCAGCTGCTCCGGAACTGATTGGCAGTAGGCATGATGTTGCCATGCAAGTGGTCGGTCAACCGGCTCGAGATCTTGCACGTCACTTTGTTCAGAGGTACATGCAACACTTCATACTCAATGTGCCCCTGCCTAATCAAAATCCCATAGATGGAACCATCTTCTGAGAATCAAGGTCTGTATATGTAAAGCCCTGGCGCCATGGTCGGTTTATAGTAGCTGATACTGTTCATATCAGAATCACACACGAGTGATGCCTTTCTTATTGCCACCGCCTGAGTTTAAACCTGGGGAACTGACTCAGATGGGCCTCACGGGGACATGTGAGATGCAGATATGTCGGTCCGCAGGGCCTTGGTCTATGGGCACGCCCACAAAAGTTGAACATTCCATCCAGAATGCTTATCTCAAAGGTCCGTATTCAATGATCGTTAATCAGGAGAATACGAGTTTGAAACGAAATTACTCAGCAATTCAGATGTCGGAACACTTTGTCTACATCGAAAACCAGTTTTTTATAACTTCGTTCGTGGCTTTGAAACACCCATTCTTCACAAATGATTCATGTTATTTTATTCAGAACTGTAGTCAACGACGTTAAGATTGAGAACAACATTGGAGATGCAATCGTCCATCGTATTATTAAGGCACATAAAGATGGAACACCATGGAAATGTTGCATCGTGATCCCCCTTCTACCAGGCTTCACTTTCCCCGTCGACCATAGTGATGCTAGCGCAGTATGTCGCCTTTGATGTCCATGGACTCTGAACTTAGGCGTTTGACAGATCCGTATTATTCTGGAATGTCAAAATCGGACCATCGCTCGCGGACCGAACTCGATCTTTTCGCGATTAAGAGAGGAGGGCATCGACGTATGTCCACGAAAGTCGCTTCTGGCTCAAACCAATTTGACGGCGAATCAACAGCCCGACGACTATATCACCGTTTTCTCTCTCAGAAACTGGGCAAGAATGCGCGGAGATGTGTTGACAACTGAGCAGGTTCGTGGCCTTGGAAGTTGATACATTGGAGATTTGAATGAACTCATCGAATGAATCAGGTGTATATACACGGTAAAGTCTGCATCATTGATGACCGCTTAGTGATCATAGGTAGCGCCAATATCAATGAACGATCTCAACGAGGCGATAGAGACTCAGAGATAGCAGCTGTCATCCGAGATACAGACATGATTGACGGGTATGTATTTGTCGCCATATACATATAATTTTACTCCCGCTGAACTCGATCCACCACCAATTCCAGCACAATGGCAGGTCAGCCATTCAAAGTCGGTTGCTTCGCGCATACCCTACGAGTACGGTTAATGAGGGAGCACCTCGGAATAGACGTTGATGCCCTTGATGAGGAAGACCTTATGACCCATGAATCCGTCCAACCAGAGTACAAACAAACACCATGGGATCCCGAACAGGAACAACAACGTGAACAAGACGAGTGTATCAGTCAAGTTCAAGAACATAAACACATAGCCTTCGCTGCACCAGGCGCAGAAAACGTCAAACAAGGTTTCCAATTCTTCCGTAATCGCTGAGCCTCTGACTCACCGTGGTGTCCTGATAGCTGGCGTCGATGCCCTGGAGGATGTTGCAGCGACATCTGCGAAGGAACTCTACAAGGCCGGTCAAAGTCATAGTACCTGCGATCACAATTTTGGAGGTACAACACCGGAAGCGAAACACAAAGAATCTACAAGGGGAGGAAGAGGTTTTGCGAGTTCGGAAGTGCCAATCTTTGAAGAAAATGCGACCGCAGAGAGCCGACCGCCTTCACAGGCCAGTGTCACTACAGAACACCATCGACCCGAAACCATGCTTGTGAACCAGAACACCTCCGACGCTGTCCATCATGCAAGCTGTACCGAAGCGCCGGAGATACAGGAACAAGCCCCTCTCACGAGCACCACAGCCAATGAATATCATGAAGAGCAGGAAGAGATTTCAGTGCGGAACACAATCCGAAAGCAACCCACGAGCAAATTTCGGAATAAGTGGAATGTATCGATCCGGAGACCGCAACTCGATCCTAATGGGTTCGAAGACCCAATCTCGGATACTTTTTGGAAGAATGTCTGGGTCACTAGTGCCGCCTATAATGTTTGTTATCTCCTTCCTTCTGATTCACACCTGACACATTGATGACCCGCCGTTAAGACGGAGATATACCGCAAGGTCTTCCATGCCATCCCGGACAATACAGTGACTACCTGGAAGCAATACAAGGAGTTTGTGGCATATCATGACCGCCTGAAGAAACCAGTTGGTTGTTACTCTTGCCACTCATACCCTTGCCAATTCAGTTATGCTTCAGAGTTCCGAAACAGGCGAAGCCACTGCTCGGATTCCCTCAGAGACAAGGGACGAGCCTTCGTTCAACACCGAAACTGTCGCGCCCACCGATGTGAACGATGTCTCTGAAACCAGTCAAGAAAACGGGAGCGAACATCACCATTCCCATTTACCCAACGGCACCAGTGGATACCCCCGCAAATCGGCGAAAGGAAGTGAACCCTTTGAGAAGTGGGAGAGGGACGAAATGGAAAGGTTACTCTCAGAGCTTAACGGTCACCTAGGTAATTTTTGGGAAATCGGGGTTGTAGACCTTTACTTACTCACTGATATAGTTATATACCCCACTCGATTTCTGGAAGGTGAAGATACTGCGAATAATTTCTTGTTCAATGCAGACAGGTGAGTTCTTAGGCGGCGATTTGAACAATGGATCTGATGTAGTATATCCAGGCTCTTACCTCTTCCTATTTATGATTGAAATTCTCCGTGGACTTCCGCAAGAAAGATTCTATCAACGCTATCTACCTCATCTACTGTAGGACATTAATGTCGCACCTTTTTCGTATATGGAGGCCGCTTTGTTACTGGACCAATATTTCGAAATGCATAGAACCTCTTTCTTTGAAGAAATTATGGTATTCTGGTCCAGCAGGCAATATCAATTGATGGAATGATTTCCCATCCATTTCCGTAGACATAAAGCTCAAGATCAAAACCGGATTAACTGAGAATGCAAAACATCGCTGCAAGGCTCGAGCACTTCCACACATTCTTAAATTCACCTGTCGTACAGGTCCTGTTACGTTTGCACCCGAACGATCTTACTATCACTGGAGAGAAGAGTATACATCAAAGATATGGTGATTGGTCTCTCTGGAGCCACGAAGAACCCAGTAGATGGTTGGAAGTGGTTCATTACTACATGACTGGGAATCAGTACGTCCTTTGCCGTTGCTGCAAGCGGCGGCTTAGCCTCCATGACAGGGAATCCCCAATACCGATGGCCTTGCGATATCTTCTCGACGGAATCAGGGAGCTACAGCTGGATCGCCGTGCTATTGCACTTGAAGGCACTCCATCACGAATTAAGGGGACCGGAATGTCGCCAAAGAAAGCGCATGAAGTCGCTCGTATGGCTGCATATATTATCCAAGTGATTCAAGTTAACAATTGGGATCTTTCTGCACTGCGAATTGTGGACGTTGGGGCAGGTCAAGTGTGTGAAGTGCTATCTAGCGGGTTCAAATGATGACTGGGCACCTTGCTTAGGGCTATCTCACACGGTCGCTCAAGGCCCAATTGCCGCAAACCCAAATCCTCGCCTTGGACGCAGACGAAGTGCAGACAGCTGGAGCGCAGCGTTGGGAAAGCCGATTACTACCTCCGCCTTCGCCCAAAAACCCCCCTATCACGCATAGAACTATACATATCACTCCAGAGGCGCTTTATTCGACTATCGACGCGTGGATTACAGAGACGGACCCTTCACCGATAGAGGAAACGGCTGAATTTCCAGTTCTACTTATCGGCTTGCATGCCTGTGGTTCTCTTACCCCTGACGTGATAAGGGTATTGGATGAGACTGCTATAAAGCAGAAGCGATGGAAGTTGACTGCTGAGGTGGTCGTTGGATGTTGCTACAATCTGATGAATCCAGGCGGTAAGCTTTCGCTTCATGCCGCAAAGTGATTTGGTTGGTTGACCGGAGCCCCGATAGATTTCCCCCTGTCCAAGTATATGAAGGACCTCTCTCCCACAATCAACCTTCCGATATCAGCTTATCACCTTGCCGCCCAGGTCCCAACACAGTGGCTGGCAAGCTTTTACCCTCCCACTCCTGTCTCCTCGGTAAAACTTGCGCTTCGCAAAGTGACCTGGCGAGCCTTACTTGGAAAGAGACTGCGGGATCTGCAGGACGAGTCGACTCCGGCCAATAATCGCGTCGAAATCAACTTGACACCTGGACGACAACTTCCGTGGTCCCGTCTGCCAGCCGTCAACACCAAGGACTTGGACATGAATGAGGAAGGGATTGGTACTACACCTGAGATGCGTCGACTTGGGCGACTGAGAGATGCTGCATATGAGGACTGGGAGACATTTACGGACGCCGCTGGGAAGAAGATGGGTGTAGATTTCGGCAGTGTTGGCTCAGAGGAGGGGCCGGGTCTAGAGCGAGATCTTGGGGCGGAACGCTTCCTTGAAGTCTTTCATACATTGCGGTGTTTAGTTGGTCCTGTGGTCGAGAGTGCCATTATACTCGACCGTTTGGTCTGGATAGCCGAGACTCTGGATGCTGGGGGGCACAAAGAAATGCAGGCTTCGATAGTTAACCTGTTTGACCAGGCGACTGGGAGTGGCAGGAATGTTGCGATAGTAATAGCACCCAAGATACCTCAAATGAATGATGTTTAGCGATCTGCCTTCCCCTTTGGTTTTACGATGTCTACCGATCTACGAAAACTCACAGTGCCGCAGCTCAAGGCTCTTTGGAAAGAAAAGGGAATTACTGGCTACTCAAAACTAGCAAAGAATGTGCTTATCGACAAGTTGGCTGCCCATGGGACGAACCGAGCGCAGGCTGAGAGGGACCCAATCGCGCATAGACCACCACAAGGAAACCCGCCCACCCAAGTAAAAGAGAAAACCAAGCCCCAGGACTTCCAAATACCCACAGCAACGCTATCCGTTGGAACACGCGATCGTCAAGATGTGGCTCAAGGACCTCCCTTCCAAGCACAGACGACTGTGTCTGTGTTGCCCTCTATTGATCATACTCGAGTGTCTCAGACCCCCAAGGGAAAAGCGACTGAGGAGGCGGGGGAACCGCAGTCGAAGAAGCAGAAACTAATCCATGGGCTGGGCCAGCGGAAGCCCCGGGTGCAGACAACAGTCCAGGGAACAGTACCAATGATGATCCAGCCATCTAAAAGGAACAAAGATCGAGCAACAGCGCATATACCTAGACAAATGGCGGTCAAATCCAAGAGATACATTCCATTGGTAATAAGGCCAAGGGATTCGGGTGTCTCCATAGCACAGCAACCCAGTACTGCCTCGCCATCCCTCCCGCCACTCAGAGAACGGCTCGAGTATCTCAGCTTTCCCCTCCCCGAAGAGTTGAATCTTTCATTTGGGACCATAACGCTCCCGCCTTCACTTTCCCAGCGCCGATATGCATCCAAACTTGCGATTATTTTACGTGATGTCCGCCGAGAAGACATGCGGAGCCTAGCACTGACTTCGCGCCTTTTTCGGTATTCGGGCTACTTGTCTGCAGGGGCTCACTTGAAGAGGTGGTTTCCTGGGAAACGGCTTGAGAGGGTATTGACGGGTATTTCTATCGATCGAATGAACTTGTGGCCGTACCGAGTGTCGAGGGAGGATGAGTGCAGGAGGAGGAAGAATATTTTACGAGAATCAATGCTAGGAAGATTGGTCGGTGGAGATGTGGGTATCATTGCGGAGAGTGTGTGGAAGAGCGGGGATGACGCGAGGCAAGCAGTCATTGCTGTTAGGTGTGTTCTCTTTTGGGGCTTCTGTTACGACTTGTGGAGCGGAGATCTGAAGTGTTTTTGCAGATTCTTGTTGACCAGATGTTATTTCTGCGTTTCTTTAAACCAGGATTTGGCTAGGGTAAAGAGATACAGGGTTACGGAAGTGCAGGAAGTTGTGCGGGGCGAGATATGGCGTGTTGTAGTTGAAACTTGGGATGGGGGCCGACCATCGAGCAAATTTTATGTCCTAGAAGCGACATGTGAAGTCATTGGGGGTCCAGTTGCTGTAGAAGATCAGCTGCCAGCGCGCGGGGACTGGTCGGGGTATATCCAAAGGCACATCTCCGAGTACGGCGCAACGAAGAAAATGGATATTATGGACCATATTCGGTGGGTTAATCATGAAGAGTACGATCAGGGGATAAGCAAGATTTGGTTGAAGAGAACACAAGAAGAGGGAGAATTCGGTAAGCTTAAGAGGGTGGTGGCACGGAGATATATCATTGCGTGTACGATGGAGAACAGGTAGATTTGCTTGGTTCCTCTTGAGGTGATGAAGGCTCATTTATGATAGTTTGGGTGGGGAGTACATGACTTGGAAGGAGATGGAGCAAGAGTTCAATGGGCTGTCAGGACAAAAGGGAGTTTATCAGAAAGCGAGGGAAAAGAGGGTCAATTTATTCGTCCCTGCGTATGTGTTCCGTTCGTGTTGGTGGCCAGTGGTAATGAAATTTTGCAGTCAGCATCATGTGGAGAGTGTGGAGTTCACGGCGGCGTCGAAAGGACCGCTGCACCCTGCATTAGCTGTAATTCAAACGCCATCAAGGGAGTACTACGTCCTGAAGGACAATGGGATGGAGGTTGGATGCGAGGAGGAAGGGATTGGGGACGTGTGGATGGAGGTGATCGGATGCAGTCCAAGGGGAGAGGCGTGTTGATCGGCGCGGCCCTGGAGTTGCCTTTGTTGCTACATTCCGTTTCTGCTCTTGTCCATCATCTCTGGCCTCCGCACACCATTGATAACAGACACTTGTAGAGGACAGTGGTCATTGGGCCCGCTGTTGCGACACGAAATATGATTCTGGAGAGCGGGGAGTATGATTTATCAAAGCTGTTCGCGTTGATTGTGGAATTGGGGGAGTCGTTGAACGAGAACAGGAAATCGTCTGTGGCATTGTACGCGCAGGCCAATAATGTCAAGGTATGAGTATTCGCTTGCCTGGGAGATGGGTGGCTGAGGTGTGTTGGCAGACGCAAGCAATCCATTCACAGTCGGGATTTGTATTACGGAGGTGTGTGGGATTAGGTGACACCGTGTGTGGCTTACGCTGAGGGCTTATTAGATTTAATATGGACAAGGCGCAAGGTTTGAGATTCGCATCGCGCAGTCGAGATCCATGCTGATGATGGTGCTTAGAGGAGTACGAATCGGAACTGGAACGGATGAATGCAGCTATTGCTGCTGAGAACCAGGGCTTGCAGCATGATAACAAGCAGCTGAGTTCACTGATCAAGGAATACGAACAAACGTTGGAGACGGTGATGAGTACGTCATAACCGCGGCGTGCTTTCGGTTCGCTGACAATCTTCAGGTGCATTTCGCAATCGGGCGGTAGGTGGTCTGGTTTTTGTGGCGGACACGTGCTTACTTTGGAAATCAGCGAGACGTACAGGAGCGGGAGTTGTCATTGATACGGGAGTACGAGACGGAGCTGCTATCACGGGAAGAGGAGAACGCGACGGAAGAGCTCGTGGCAAGCACTGCTATCTCGGCGTCACTGGCCCGGCTGTCCCACATACTACGGAAGCTGCTCCGGGCGGAGTGTGGGGAAGACGACGAAGAGCCGCCGGAGACACGGACGGAGGAGGAGGAGGAGGAGGAGCCGTGGAACGCGACACTGGCCGCGGAGCATTCGATGGGGCGGGAAATTGAGTTGGCACGGCTGCAGGCGGAGAACGAGCAGCTCAAGCAAATGCTGGGGCTCTTGCCACGCCGGGTGTCGGAGAGCCGGCTGGAGGGCGACTATTTGAACCTGACGCGCGAGGGCAAATATGTGCCGTATGGGCGCGGGTCGCGGGGAGGCCAGGACGGATGACGTTTAGATAGTTTGTGATCCGGAGTAATGCACTTATCTACCTCCGGCCAGGAGGGCAGTCGCCTATAGTTAGCGCCGGCCTGATCCCATCGGCACACCCTCCTCTTCCCACCTCCCCAATGGCCCCCGGCCTCCTCTCCTTCCGCCCCCACTCCTCGCCGTGGTACACAAGGAGGCCGTCCGCCCACGCTGTCCCCGCAGACAAGGGCAAGACTCCTGCGCGCCGCAGCTCCGAACACTCGGGCCATGGTGCCCACCGTCCGCTCTCTCCGCCTCTCCCCCCCGCCGATCGCGAGCCCTCTGCACCCCCACCCCCATTTACCTCCTCCTCCTCTTCCTCTAACACGTCAAAGAAGGGACAACGCGCAAGCATGCTCGTCACTGCCTCCGAGGCCCTCGGCTTCAAATTTCGTCGACAAAGACCATCCACACGCCAGCCCCTTCCACCCGTCATTCTCGACGACGTGATTGAAATCACGGCTCGCAAGAGGGATGAGGAAGAAGAGGAGCGTAGCCGTTTGCGAGCAGAGGCTGCACAGGCCATGGGTTTGGATCCACTCTTGGTTGACCCAGACGTGCAGTCTCGTCATGATACGACCGACGACGAAGAAGAAGACACAGAAGAGTTGGGCCAGACGCAGCTGAACAGTGTTCACAGTCTTGCCGAGTCCCGAACCTATGCTCACAATGCTCGCAGCTCGACACATGCATCGCATATACACACTGGACTTGAAGGCTCAAGTACCTCTGTTGTCGGTTCGAGTCCACCACCCCCAATGCCCGTTGGACGGTATCGTCCTGGTTCCCTCGTGGGAGGCCACAGCCGTACCAACTCTGCGAACCTGACTCCAATACCTCCCTACCCCTCCGCCGTTTCTGCCCTCGCCCAATGGCAGCAACACACCGGTACACTGCCGAAATACTATCCGTCGTCTTCGCTTCGGATATTTGCTCTCTCAAACTCGAGGAATTGGAAGGCTCGGTACATTATGCTAACTTCCCCTGCCGCGATCGTGACACGAACAAGGGCGCCAGCCGTTTCATATCTCCATTTGTTCAAAGGTTCAGGGCCGGACGAAAAAGAGCTCGAGAGATTGGCAATCAACGAGGATAGTGTTGTCTTCGTTTCCGACGATGGAGTGGGTGGCCGCCAACATGTCATCAAAGTCGGAGGCACCGAAGCTGGGGCTTTCAAAAAGGAACTCAATGTTGAGGAGTCTGGTAGGACTATGTGGTTCTTACACATCCAGGACCCTGCAGACTCCCAACAATGGATTTCTGGCATTAAGAACAGCATCCTTAATCAACGGTGCGTAATTTATCTGTTTCGTTATGGCCTCCGCTCATGCT
Organism: Chlorophyllum brunneum; assembly: GCA_963576785.1. Lineage (NCBI taxonomy): Eukaryota > Fungi > Basidiomycota > Agaricomycetes > Agaricales > Agaricaceae > Chlorophyllum > Chlorophyllum brunneum. The sequence goes on along the minus strand of OY756144.1, from coordinate 1,736,795 downwards.
TCTTTACCTAGTGCTATTCGCGCCGGCCTATTCCCCGCCGCGGCTACGAGCTTTGGTGTCAACGAACCTCGCGGAGACATCGATGTTATGCTCTCCATGCGTGCACAAGGTTTTATTACCTCTTCCACCAACTCCAACACCCGCTACAGCACACCACCATCAGCCATCACCCAGGCAGAAAAAATTTATGCTTCATCTATTTCTGAACATTCCGTTCGTTCGCAAGCTTCTTCACCAAAGGGTCCCATCGCCGTCTCAACTTTGAAGGGTCTATTTTCCGCGTCACGACCTCGTTCAGGTTCTCGGGCGACATCTGTTGATACGACCAAACCGCACCAGCAGCAGCATGATCAAAACGAAGACAAAGACACATTCAGCAGCATGGGTAATAGTCTCATGAGCATGCTGCGCTCAGCTACTCCCGACCTCCAATCACAGTCGAGCGGAGCTACCGTGGTTCGCACCAACTCTCCATTCTTATCATCTGTCACCCCAGATATTGGTATTGACAGGAAAATTGTTCCTGATCGGCAACCCCTCCAGTTTGTTACAAATGATCCTCCTCTCATCTCATCACATTTAACAGCAAGCAGAGGAGCAAAAGCACTTTCAATCGGTTCAATGTCCCTCCAGCCACCTCCACGCAAACGCTGGAATTCTTCTGCTGTGTCACCCATTGTCAAATCTACGAGCAACCAGCTTACACCGGATGTATACCAAAACGCCGACTATAATGGTACCACAGGCAGTTTAGGCGCTCTCACGTACTATAAAGACAACCAAGAAACCGGGAGTCCAACACATACAGCGGCATCAATGACTGGCACTTCAGAAAGTAACCCACTTCGCCCACCTTCGGTGCAGTCCGTGTCTACGTATGCTTCCAACGAGAACTCGTTGAACGTCGATAGATCGAGCACGAGCACGAAACAGACCAGCTCCAGCATGAGACGCTGGTCCCGACAGGGTTCTCTACCTCCTCGAACGTCACCACCATCTGGGCCTCCACCAAATCCACCTGGTTCGGGTTCACGGGCGACACCAATCGTCGGAGAAGCCAACAGACCTGCAAGTCGTGCATCGTCTGTCAAGTCGGGTCAGAGCCAACAGAGCATCGTTTCGAGTCTTCCGTCGTTCTCCAAACGCACTTCCGTGTCGAGCGTTGGTACGACCAGTAGTAACTCTCATTCTGCCAATGGACCTACGGTTGGAAGGCACCGGGCCTCGATGCCTCCACCCCCACGACCTGCGCCAACATCTGCATTACCGCCTGCACCTGGAGAACGTCGTAATAATCGTCCTTGTTCAGTTGATTCGATGCCCAAACCAAGTTCTAGTCCCACCAAAGGGAAGCGGGTTTCGAGCGCTGGGAGGGGGTTCAGGTTGTCCATGATGGCACCTGGAAAACCTCCCCCATCGAGTAATTTGCCACCTCGTCCCGATGAGCTAGTGGGGCAAATACCTCCAACGGCACGCAGGTTCAGTGCTGGGAATTCACGGCTGTCGCGTTTGAATCCTATACCCGCTTCACCTGACCCTGGTGCTGCACCATTCCCACCTCCTCGGGGGCCTTTACCACCTACACCCGGTGAGGGTGCCTCAAACTCAGACCCAAATGCTAATCGACCTTCCACTGGTGTATCGAGACACACATCGCTCAAGCAGCGACTGCGGATTCTCAGTGCACCGTCATCGACTTCGTCTACTAACGCACCTTCCACGAATAATGCTAACGTCAGTTCTGATCCTAACAACACCTTGTCGAATACGAGTACCCACACGACTACTACGACCAACACGAACACCCATTCTCGCCCTAATCCTCCCTCCTCCACCCGCCGTCTCTCGGGTTCGGGTTTCCATCATAACCGGACGTCTTCTACGGGGAACGCAACTCCCTCGCATTCACACTCAGACCACAACCAATCCTCTGACACAAATAATAACGCTAGTGCCAAAAGCCGAAAGTCTGCTCCTCCACCCCTCATCTCCACTCCCTCCTACCTCAGCATGACAAACTCCCAGCCCGCAACCCCAATAGGCGAGAAAATTTTGTCGTTCCAGGAAGAATCAAGCTTCTTGAATCTCACCACCCCAATCTCACCTTCAGTCCCACTTCCACCTTTGTCATCCCCGCGTATGTCGATGTCAATGAGCATGAGTATGTCAATGCCTATACGACCATTGCCTGCTATACCCGTTTCATCAGAGGTGACACCACTCTCACCCCCTCCACGGAGAAACTCGAAGCAAATTGTAATAGTTGAACCTCGTCCTTCTCCGCCTCGGACGCCTTCGACACCGTCGATCTTTGAGCAACAGTCAAAGTCCGGTGGATCGAGGACTGATGATAGGGTTCTTTTACCTCTGCCTCTCATTCCTACAGACACTTTTGGTCCCGCAACAACTCCATCACTCTCTGCTCCACCGAAACAACTACCACTTTTGTTGTCGCTACCCCCTTCGCCGTCACTAGAACCGTCGCCAGAGGAGAGATCTGCTACGCCACCAGACAGTCCTAGCCAGGAGATTCACAGAATGTCTCCTTCAAGTCCTGCTTCAGTTACTTCATTTGGTATGATGAACCTGTAGAACCACTCTGCTGTTGTCTGTAATTTTCTGTCCGCTTAATGACCATTGCTTCGGGTTTACGATGATTGTTTATTCAAATATGATTGAGTAACAAAAAGACATTGAGCATATTAAAGTACAAAAGTACTGGCTATAGATACAAAAGTACAGAAACATCCCAGGTCAACGATTAAGCAAAGCTATTTTCAACGTCAGCACTATCCTCGCCTTGTTCCAGATTGGCAAACTGGGTAATTTTATTAGTATCAACAAGTTAAGATGAGGTATTGGGAAGCTCACTGTCAAGAACGCAGCGGGGCGGTGCTCTTCAGCCCAGAACAATAGTGGTGTATCGAGCGTCATGCTGTATCCGATGTTTGCCGACCACAACTGAGTCAAGCCAATACCGTAGTTCCAAACCTTTCCTTCAGGAACTAATGTCATACCGAGGATGCGGTCGGACAACAAGAGTTGTACGCGCTCAGACATATTGGGGTTGAAGCCTGCGGGGTTGACTGACGTGTCCTGGTTCTTCCTGCCCCACTCAAACCCGGCAACAGTCAGCGAGTGGGCTGATAGTGACACGGAGCCTGGCGTGAATGAAGCTGTGACACAGATAGAAGACGACCCCCATTCGGGGTGTTCTGCCATCAGTTTTGCTTGCGTGGTAATATCGGTGGGTGATAGGTGGGGGATTTCAAGGGCCTGAGTCTTGACCCATCCAAGAGGTTCGAGATCTTTGAGGAGGAAATCGTCTTTGGGCAAGCGAGCTGGGAGCTCGATGCTGTTATTGCTGCCTCGCTGAGGAACCCAAGCAACTGCTTTTATCTCCTTCACTTGCTTGTTATCGGACGGCGAAACACCATACAAGAAGGCTGCGACTTGAGTTCGAAGATCTGAAGCAGTGATGAAGGCACGAAGGATATTTTTGGGAAGGACGTAGGTGAAGGAACCAGCATCATCCTTGACGTCGTCGTTAGATACGTAGATGTGCTGTAGACGAAGGGAAAGGTGAGTGGCGGAGATAGCACGGACGCGCCAATCTGATTTGCTGCTAAAAGTTTGCTGCTCGTAGTTGGTCGTGGTAACAGTTTGGATGGTATCACCATGAACGTTGGTGGTTTGGCTGTAAGGGGAAAGATGAGCTGCCTATCTGCCAAGCCGAAAGGATCAGGCTTACGTCTGAACGGCCGTGACTTGGCTCTGGGCTTCTGTACTCTTCTCAAGTTCAGCCATCTGCTGACGTTGAACGGATGGTGCTGCGATCTCTTGACCGAGAATGATATCCCGAATTTCACTAACTGTCAGTGAAGCAATGTTGACGCTGTTGCGCTTCCCGAAGTCCTGAAGGATGAGGTCCTTCATCGCAACTTCGACCTTGATCCACTCTTCATCGGAAAGGGAGGGCCAGACGAAGTGCGGTTCCGTAATCGTGGACTTATCGGGATGAAGAATAACCTTGGCTTTCTCATTATTGACATGGAGACCTCGCAGAAGTAGGATGAGACGAGAAAATGCGGTATAGCTGGAGATAGACTTGAGCCAGTCATCTAGGATAGTAATTAGCATCACTTCGATCACATACAGCCGATATTTGCTCACCGTAGAGACTGAACAACACCATCTGAGGTTGAGTAGCGCGCTTGACAAGGAGTCAGTATCAGAAGCAACAAAACAAAGTGGATGTATGATACCAAGATCAAATCACCGAATTTCTCCATCTTCATGCAAGCCTGGAAGGGTAATTGTAACTCACTACCCTTGATGACGATGTTCGGGAAATCAAGTAAGTGAACCTCAAGAGGATCTGTCAACCATTGTGTGAGTTGAAGGGACCGACGAAAGTTTAATTGAGTTACTTACCAAGCATACCCTTACGGGTGACGATCACCTGCTTAGGTTGTTCTTCAACGGGGAGGGAACGAACAAGTGCAGCAACTTCTTCAGCAGTCTTCCACTTGGCCAATTGACCTAGACGTTTCTGACCAGCCCAAACACTAGTGTGGATGATCTTCAGGAACAGCTGACCAGAACGAGGGTTGAAGATGAAGATAGCACCGTCTGTAATCGATGATTAGATGATTGTCGTCCTGGTAGGCCAGTCACTCACTGATAGGTTTGGTGGTCAAGTTTCCTTCGAAAGTCTTGTGGCTATTCCGTAACAGTAAGAATGGACACAGGTCAAAATAGAAGAACACATACATAGTGACTCGGTAGACATTGGTATCATCCACGAACCAGATGATTTGATTGGAAAACAATTCCGAGTAGTTCTGGCTATTGAGGTATGGTTCCGTCGGCTCGGATGAATAGAGCTGAAGACCCTTGCGGATACGTTCACGGAGTACATGGCATGCAGGATTGGCCTTCATGATCTTGGCCATGGCTTGTTGGATAAGCGGTTTCATGCCCGGGAACCAATTTCCATAGGCAGACCACAAGTTATAAGCCAAATCCATACCAATCATGACACCAGTTGGAGAAGGATAGATACTCATTGAATCGGAAACCTAGTATTATATGTTAGTAACACGAAGAAGCCTATGTGACAGCCATGCTCACGTAGTCCAAGAACTTGGCACGAGTATAGCGTTCAATGTCGTGAGTGTCAAAATCACCCCAACGAAGCTGAACATCAATCCAATACTTGTTGCTCGTGGTTCCGTCAAGGACATCCTTCCCATCAGTGACCAAGGATGGACGGGAGATATTCCACTTGTACGAAGAGAACAAGAGAATGTCAGCACAAGACGAGTTCATCTTGTAACTCTTTCGAGGGTGGATTGTTTCCTTCTGAACAGTCTCGATCTGGAGAGGCTCGAGTTCTTGATCGAAGACTTGACACAAATCCATAACGACACTCTCATGGACTAGATAGGGGGGGAGGGGTGAGACGACGTGATGGAATTGTAGAAAAGTCACTTACTCTTCTGCCACAAATGAGCACGGAAAATCTGAATCAGACTGATCTTCAATGTTGGAATTTTTCCGTGCATGAAAATGCCGGTAAGATCCAGTTGCACCTGGAAACCAACATAAACGTTGGCGCGGTTAATCGTGGGACTCCACCAGAGCGTGAATCGACGGTTGGGGATCTGGTTCAAACCGGAACGTTGAGCATTGGTCAACTTCTTGTACCTCATTGACTCTTCGAATCCGGACGCCTTCTCCCAGAACAGGCCCTCCCAAGTCGGGAAATACGTTCCCTTGAACAATGTGTGCTCGAGAATACCTTCAACACCGCCAAGGGCAGCAATGACGTCAACACGGTAATTGTTGAGCTGCCAAAGTTTTCCGTCATGTCGCTGGGAAGTCCACCAGAAGGGGTTGCTAATAGACGATGTCAAGAAGTTCATTGCACGAGTTAATAAGGACCTACTGTTTGAGCAACTGATACTGTTTCCAGTCTGTGCGGACACGCCAGCCGCGATCATAAGCCAATCTGTCGAATAACATCAGTACTTTGGGTGGTGGTACCATGCTTTTAGACTTACGTGTGCCTATCCTTCTGGAAAAGGGTGTTGATACGAGGAATACCGCGATCCCAACTATCCTCCAAGTCTTCCAGGGTCAAACGACGGTTCTGTGCATTAGCTTCCTTCCTCTTCATAGAGTACTCGGACCAAACCCGGGCGGAGTCGAGGAATTCGGCCTCCCATGGTTGGAGGTAACGATACAGGTTTGGAATGAGTTGATCTTCTTCGTGGGACATACCAGCACGGAAGTGAGTGACAGCAACGTCGGTCTGCTTCGACCACCGGAGATCGCTCTGGGGAATCAATACATGACCCATCGACAACATTCCCAAACCACCCAATTCCTACACCAGACATAGTCAGCCCAAAGTTACTCATTCCGACAGCAAAAAAGACAGACCTTGGGTGTGTAGAAGACCACGGGGGGGAAACGCGACGGCATTTTACTGTTTAAACCGATCTTGACACGAGTTTGAATTTTGTTCTCTGCCTTGACCAAAGCATCCAGTAACTCATTGGTATGGATGACAGCCTCCCGGTAGTAGGTCATCAGCCCAATCAACGCAGTGTTCCATTTATTGACAATCTTGGAGAACGTTGTTGAACCAGAGCTCATGAGTACCTGACGGATACGATTGTTGAACTGCTGAACACCATCGTCTGATACACGCAAGAAGGCTTGGGCAGTGCGCTCCTTTGTTTGTTCGTTTGTGAGATTCCAAACAGCGTCCTTGAGGGAAAACTGCTCTCCAGATATCGTCCTGATCTTGGGCAAGATACGAACTTCGAAACCGCACATGGAGAAGAGTAACTGAGGATTGTTCTGCGAGTAGACACTGACGAACGTATCCTCCCACTCGATAGTCGTCAACGAACGAGGTAGGCGCTGCTTGATATTCCAATAAACGGCTCTCCCAAGGTTGACATCATGCTTGATGAGTCTCATGCGACAATCCCGAGGCCAGCAGCGTTTGTTGTTGTAGCCGATGACATTGTTATTTGTGGGATCGGGGTTCGCCGAAAGGTAGCGTTGAATGAGGTCGCGTGCTTCATCAGCTGTGAATCGGAAGAGAATATGTAGTCTGTCGACATAACGAGAATAGAGACGGATAGGGTGACGAGTCTCGGTAGCTGAGTCACGATATTGCAGGAAATTGTTGGGCATCTGGGGAGGACCAGCCATCTCACTGGAGCGTTGGAGACCAAGAATGAGAAGATCGAGGACCAGGCCATAGTACTGGAAGACGAAAGCAGAGAACTGGAGGCCACGAATGAGACCATAAGCGTTGGTATGAGCCATATCCTTGTAGGTTAGAACTAAATACTGTCAAAAACCATTCCTTGTGAAGAGGCTTGAACATACCGGTGTTGTTCTTAGCTGTGATGTAATCTGCCAAGTTGTGGTCGAGAATGAGACGTAAAAGACGGTTGAGAAGAGTAAGATCAATCTTCTCGTAGACTTTCGAAAGCACGGTCTCCATCATGACAACACATTCACCCTCACTGGTTTCCCAGACGTCGGTCAGATTATTGACGCCCTGGCACCACTTGTAGACGAGTAAAGGAGGAGGCTCGGTATCCTAAAAAAAATATAAGTACATATGCAACTGTATGAAAATGTGCGAACTAACAGCTGGCTTAACCCAAGCAGGGAAGAGACCGCGCTTGTCGGCTTCAAAGAACAAAAATTGATCAAGGTACTTGAAAAGCAGGTTAGCCGGGCCACAAAAAAGGTAGTGTTGGCTTACAGCATCGGTAATCTTCTCAACAGGTTCGATATCATAACAAGGGATTAACTTGTCATAGGTGTCGAAAAACTCAATTCCAGATTCCTTAAAGGCACGCTGAGTTAGCAGGAGACGTTTGATACGAGAAAGACCTGAAGTCAAAGTTTAAACATAGATATCAACACGTATTAGAAACTATACTTACATTCGTGGGGATTATCATAAGCCTGCTCGATCAAAGCAAGCTCCTCGCGTTGAGACTGGTTCAAACGTCCCTTTACCGAATACGCTTCTTTTAACTTCTCGAGAGCAAGAACGAGCAACTTGGTGTCGTGCTTATACGAAAGAGGGCTAGATATATGCGTCAAAACAACCTACTCAAAGGTATAGGTCTAATTATACTCACGGGAAGGGGATAGGTGAGAACTTGCGGGATTCGAGCCAGTGGACAGTGGCGGTATAGATGGCAACGGCCTCTTCAGCGCTAATGTAAGGACCATCTTTAAGGTAGGCATTCTGACGTTCCTGCTCGGCTTTAAGGTAGAGACGGGTCAGACGACCAAGGTTCTTCTTCACGACGGCTTTGTCGACAGTGGCACCGCGGCGGATACGTTCACGATTATAATGTGCAACCGAACACCACCAGTCCGCTTTGCTCTTGATGTAACGAAGAATAATGTTCTCGATCGCAGTTGGCATGCCAGGAACCTTCCAAGGTATATTGGCCTTCCAACATCTCCAAGCTTCAGACAGGTGTTGAAGAATAGTCTTTGACTTGTTCTGCTTAATTGACTCGGGCATCATGTCAAGAATATCATGCATGACAGCGGCACGCAGCTCAAGATCGAAGTGAGACTCTACACGCTGTTTGGTGACGGTCTTTGCAATACCCTTGCTGTTTCTGCCTTCAAATTGACGAGCGAGTAAGTTTCCGAGCCTAGAGGAAAGTCAGCATTATGAATGTTCGGATATACATCCAAACCCACCATCTCTCGAGTAGGGGAACGATGCCACGCATGAAAAAGAGCCAAACACGCCAACCAGGAGCCCAAAAACCACAACCAGGGCCCTTGCCAACAGGGCCTGTGTTGAAGCGATAGTAGATTAAATGTTTCAAATCCTTGGTCATACGCACTTGTCGCATCAGCTAGAAAGTCGGTCAGTGAGGATTTGAATGTGACGAAGGAACTGAGCGAACCTTGTACTTGTATCGATACATACCCGTCAGGGCACCGATGTGAGAAAAGATGTACTGGAGTGCATCAGCCAGCTGGAAGGCATCAACATTGCCAAGACGAAATTGAACGTGGGCGTCAACGACAAGCTTGGTAAGGCGAAGAATTTCACGGCACAAGTGAAAAGCATTTCCGAAACGAGACTTCTTACGCTCCTTGGTTGTTAAGGTCCTGAAGAAACATTAGCTATGTCTGACAAAATACGGGTATCACGACTTACTTGACGGGTTTCAAGTTCATGTTGTAGTCAAGGTGGAGGTAGTTCAAGTTCTATTGCCAAGTTAAAACCTACAAACGACATGCATGGAACACAAACTGACCTTTCGATGAATCAAGAGGTTTAACATGTTGTAGCCTTGTCTACAAACCTGCAAGCCAGCCTCGACCCAATCTAGTCTTGTCGTCTGGAAGAATTTAGTAGCTTTAAGCTGACGGAACAGATTCTTCTTCGACATCGCTTTCTCAGGTCTCGTGTGCAGTTCGTTAAGGACATAGCACTTGAGCAGCTTCTGATACGAAACGCGGACCTTGACAGGCTGATTTGGAGGACAATGCTCAAGATACCAGTTCTTGACGAGCGGGATATCCTGAGCCCTACGCATACGACCAGACCGACGGTTATACGGTTCGGGTGCCCACCAAAGAGCAATGCCATCAGCAGTGAGGTCACCTTCGAGATCATTCTCTTGGAGGAAAGGCCCGAGACTCTCAGGCAGCTCAAATTCGTCGTCGTCGGTACCGTTGGGGCCGAAAATACTATCCTCATGAGAGATGAGTGGGGCGTTTTTGGGAGTGAAACCGCGGAGGGAGATGGGATTAATGAGGGGGTCGAAATAAAAAGCAGGAAGGTCGGGGTCGTCGGTACGGATATAAACGTTTTTGGGAAGATGGTAAGGTGAGATATGCACAGAGCGAGGAAGGGAGTTGTAGAGATGAGGGAAGGCAACTCTGTACTCTGTGCGGATTTGCTGCCGAATGATGACTTTATTGATATCATTGAATTCATTCCAATCCTCGTCAAAGGCATCCATGTCTCGGTATAAAGGCTCGAACTTGGGTCCTCCTGGGATGGCCATGTTCAGGGCCTTGGCAGTAAAGAACGACCTCTTGTCGAATAGATAACTCGCGTTCTTATCTGCCTGGTCTGAGAGGAGGGTACGACCGAGGCGGTACAAATTGGCCATAACCGGTAACGACAACGACCAGTACTTGTAGGACGATCCGTTTACGGATTTCGTGTCGATAAGGGGTTTCGCGTCGTAGAACCAGTCAATGATTGCACCATCTTCCTCTTCGTCCAAGTCCAACTGAATAGCTTCGAGAGGATCGACGTCAAGGACGTTGTCCCCATAATCCAGGGGAGGTTCTTCATCGTCAAAAGGGGGGAAACGCATGCGCTTGAAATGTCGACGATCCCGTTTCTCGCGACGCATGGCAAGCCACATCGTACTCCATTGCGCATGATACACCGGTTCAATGACACGAGGTATCTCGTTCACGAACGTAATAGCACCAGTGATGTGATACAGCACAGGGACCTCACGGACTTGCTCCCAAGGATATGGAATGTTTTCCAGCAACTTCATCACAGCATGAGGGACGTATTTGAGGGCACCGAGATGAACACGTTTGTCATTTCTGAACTTGCGATTGCTCATGTCTCCGTGGTCTTTGATAATTTTCCGGACATGTTCAGGAGGGAGATCCTGTGTGATGTAGCCATGAGCGCTTTAAAACCAGAGCAGGCGACCATAGTACAACTCACCTGCTTGCCCATATCAACGTACCCGCCTTTTCGTTTCTCTCCGTATCGCTTCCTCTGCATCTGCACCCATTTTTGAGCCTTCTGAGCGATGACTAAACGCGAAACAAGGGCGTCAGATACAAGAAATCATGGTCCAAAACAAACATACCTTCGGGCGGCATGCGCGACGAAGAAGGGTTGTTTTGGGGTGGCATCCCTGGGGGAGGCGGTGGCAGAAAACCAGGAGGAGGAGGAAAACTCATCCTTGTAGGTGCTGGAGGTGTTGAGGAAAGAGTTTGTGGCTGATGTAAGCAGAGTCTCTGTGTCCTTACCTCTTTTGTGCACGGACCCTGAGTCGACGATCAGTAACCTTTTGCATATTGTGGTATTTAAAAAACAAGCCACCAAACGTTGTCCTTGGTTGTACACAGATAATTATTGTGATCTGCATCTAATCAAACTCCTCATGGTGCAGTATATCCTTCCTTACTTCCCGACAACTCTGCACCAAGTTTGTATCCCAAAATCTAGAATAAGTTTCAGCTCATTCTGTCTGGGATCATGACCAAAGGATAAAAACCTTGTCCCAATCTAACTTCGAACGTGTCATAGGCAATGCTCTCCTCAAACTCTTGAACGTCTTCTCTGACATTTCCTGGTACGTCTCGTTGAGCGATATCTGATATTTACCCTCCTCATCCTCAACAAGTGCCAGAATCTTTGAAGCCGCAGAGGTATCACCAGCTGAGATTCCAGGAGGCAAATTGAACGCAACATCGTGTGTCGTCGTTAGTTGCACCTTTCGAACCATCAATAAAGGTCCTCATAACTTCGAAACACGCATAAGGCTCACATTGCCCTGCTCATAGTAATGTACATGGGCAAAAATCTTGCCCGTGACCTTGCCTTCGTCAAAACTAATCGTATATTCTGACCGCCAACGACCACACCTGTCAGTCTGAACGTCAGAGCCGGACGCCGACACCTCCGGCGTTCAAATACGTACCAATAATTCGCGGGATTATATTTATTTGCGACGACCTGGACGGTATACTCCTGTACGCTATTTCCCTTTGAGAATACAGATGCCACTCCGTCGTAGAAGTGGGCCTTAAGATAGACCTGCGTCGCGCTATCCAGTGCTGACCTAGGTGTCCATATGAATCATGAAGAGACGATAAGAAGGGGCAAGGATTGCTCACCGTAAGGGCTCCATCTCCGTATCCGGTTGGTACGGCTGAGGATCCGATGCTTCCTAACTCACGAATTTGTTAACACGCTCAAACTTTCGGGGAGTACACATACCAAACCCAAATGATCAAACACAAAACTCGTCTTGGATCTAGGGTCCACAAACCTCTCCTCGCCCTCGCCATCATTTCCAGATACTCTTGCCGCTTCGCTGATAATGCACTGCGAAATCATTTGGTCCTGCACCCGTTTGTATGAAGGCTGATAGCCAGCGGTACCTGATGATTATTTCCAGGAGATTCCACAGTGATAAACTGCTCCAGGTTGTATTCTCGGAGTGCAGGTTGCACGCCCGCTTGTAGGGCTTCATCATCGGCAATTATATTACGGACATCTAGTTGACCGTCATCAGCAATGCTGACGAGTATTTTGAGTATCGAAACGCGTCGAACCGTTCAGAACATCGTTGATCTCTCCAGGAGGCGCTTGCAGAAGAAAGCTGGAAGCTATCTGAATTCGCTCCGATGTGTCCATCATCGGGTTCGGGTTGATCAGAGCAAAGGCTTGTTGATGACGCCGAATACTGTTCTCGCACTTGCAGGCAGCTGGTTCGGCGTCCGCCGGCATCACACCAACAGCCCTGCAAAGTCCATGCTTTGCTTTACAACCACTATGATGGTCAAGAATCCCCAAGATAAGGTATGTATAATGCTTAAACAATCCAAATGCACGTGTAACAATGTGTACATGGTACTTTTCGCTCAGCTGGAATCTACTCTCAGAGCTTGGCGGTGAACTGGGTCTCGGTGACACCAGCACCCATAGCCGCTGTCGAAGAGACACCACCAGTGACAGTTTTAATCAGGCTGTCAGCATAATCAGCGCCAGACCACTGGAAGGATCAACCGTCAGAATAAACTAGAAGGTGACAGCAAACAACGGAAACGTACCTTCTGGTGGGTAAGGACATCACAATCAATCTCACGCTCTCTGCGCTGTACAATCTCAACATATGCCTTCATACCGGTCTTGGCGTAGTTCTTGGCGAAGAGATCCGAGATATAGGCGTTGGAGTGGAGACCACCGAGCTAAACATACCAAGTAAGCCACTGGCCCAGAACCCGACCCAACCGTGATACTCACAGTAATAAACTGCCAAACGAAGCCCAGTTTACCCAATTCCCAAACATAGGCCTCCATGTCCCTTTCAGTGAGACCAGCAGCCTCCCAGTTGAAGGACGGTGACAGGTTGTAGGACAACCACTTGCCAGGGAATGCTGCATGCACGCCATTAGCAAACTCCTTAGCCTGAGCAAGAATAGGCTTCTTGGTCTCCATCCACAAAAGGTCGCAGTAAGGAGCGAACGCAATAGCACGATTGACAGCGCACTGGGTACCGCCCTGGTAACGGTAGTAACCCTCCCTTGTTCGAGGGCTGTCCCAGTTCCAGTAAGGAACGTTCTTCAAACCGAACTCTTTCTGCGCAATGACAACAGCCTGGGGATAGGAGACATGGGCAACACGGGCAAGGAAACGGTCATGGGTAGCCTTGCCGGCGCCCTGTTGGGACAACGCTTTGGCGAGGGTGGTGGAGAAGAGCTGGAGGTTGGCAGTAGTAGTCCACTTGTCTTCAACAGCTTGGAGCTGCTCACCGAACTTGCCAGAGGCCTCTGCTTCGACCATGACACTGTTCAAAGGCGGAAGGGAGGGGTTGGTAGAACCCAAAATGAAGGGATGGTCGCGGTCATCGATGTTGGACGTGATGAGGGTAGCTGCCTCAGAGTCGGTACGGCAAATGGCCAAGTTCTCGACGCCCATGATATCGAATTGTAGACGGATGGCAACGAGACGGTTGATATGCTCCTGAATGGGAACCAACACCTTACCAGCCATGTGTCCGCACTTTTTTGTTCCTGGAGCCTGATCTTCGACATGAATACCAGCAGCTCCCTTCTCGACGAACATCTTGGCGAGCTTCATAACAGCGGTTAGACCACCATGACCTGTATCAGCATCGGCAACAATAGGGCGGAGGTAGTCAATGACAGGGGTTCGGACAAGCTCGATATCGGACATGCGGGAACGAGCCTCGCGTTGTTTGCGGTCATGGAAAAGCTGGGCCTGGAACAAGTGTTCGACCTTGTTTGGCACGGTATTGGAGGGATAATCTAAAGTCTCATCTCAGTACGCGGACTCGGAGGTCTAGAATTGACTGACCAGCAAGATCTGGGCCAGGCTCATTAGTGGAGGAGGCGGTGCTCGACGATTGCCACCCGGAAACGTAGACAGTCTCGAGGTACTTGGCCATCTGCGTTACCTGGACAGGGTCGAGACTATGCATGAGGTGAGTCATCCCGTTTGTGTTGTACCTGGGCACTGTGACTCACGCTCCGTAGGTGTGAGAGGGAGTGCCCCTCCTCGCATGCTCTGCAAGGATGGCCCAAAGCTTCTTTCCTTGGAGGTCTGAGGGATACTGGATCTTAATGGTGCCACGTTTTGACACGACATCAGCAGCGGTGTAGGGACGCTTTGTCTGAGCAAAGCGGGGGTTCTAGGGAAGACAATGAGGATGATCTTCGGCAATGATGGAGATTAACAAGTGCACCTTCCACCACTGCTCAAGCTCAGCAACTTCTTGGGCGAAACGGGCCTTCTCAGTGGACATGGTTAGGAGGGGTACGGGAATGGAATAGGACAAAGGTGTATAAGAAAACCCGCTCCGCATTTATGAGGCTTTCACCTGCACAAGATCTGAGCAGCCACGCGACATGTGATTTATCCGAACCAGTCCGGCGCTTGCCGTGCGGGCGACTTGAATTAACCCCGTCGGCTCCCCTCATTTTCCCCCCCGTCTCGCCTATACTTAAGCCCGCTGCCTCAGCACAACTCCTCACCCATGTCGAGCTCTAGTCCAAGCTCTACCGAAATGTAGCCCCGCTATGCACTATGTACGCATTATCTCCTCGCTCCAATCAACTTTTTGCGCTCTTCGCATCACCTTTACGGGTTAGTGCGGATTTTCTGCGGTACCAGCACACCGTCCTTTGCTACTACTAGGCTCTTGTTGGAGGTCGGTTATAATGCCAGTCCAAATCGACTGCATGCACCATATAGCTTCGGACCAATTAAACTTCAATTCAGCGACCCGACATGTCTGACAACCCAGGCCATTGTCTTGCTTCCTCCCAACGTGTACATTAGAGTAATGATTGGTTAATTCTGGTGGGACTATTACAACAATCGATTAATCAACGCCGATCGCCATCGTACACTAACCCCGCTAGTCCATAACGAACGACGAACGCTACCATACTTCCTGCGACCTGGAGCGCGTACGGAACGTCAGTGATCCGAAAACCAGACATGTATATTAAATTCCACAAACCTGGGAGCACATCAGAACTTGAACCAGTCGCTTCTCATTCATCGGACCGAAACGAACGAGAAAGAAATTTAGGATAGTCAAATTCGTTGCTTCCAGAATTACCCCGCTTGTGGAATGGACAGTGAGTTCCGTCAATCCAAGTGTAGCAAAAACGCGGAGAACATATGTCGTCAGCTGCGATGGCGGTTTCTCAAAGAGTGCTTTAGACGGATATAGGATATTTGCATTTGCATCAAATCTACACGGATACAATTATATTCTTAGTTCAACCATATCTGAAAACCGGCTCACCTTGGTACCCTATGCCGGGGGCACGGGACGAGACCGAACAATTGAGGACAGGAAAGCAGGAAGTTGAAGATCTGGGGTATGAAAAAGAGTAACAAGGTCTTGGAGAAGTGAGCCTGGATCCCGACTACCGCAAATGCCATGCCAGTGACGTAGCACAACGTGTCGCCAGGGAAGACACGAGCAGGATACCTGCGAAATTTTAGTTCACCTCCTTTCGTAGCATACAAGGGAAACCATACCAATTGTGGTACATGAAACCAACGCAAACCGCAACGAGCGGCAGCATGAAGTACAGGCTGAACAAGTGGCGCTCAACTAGTTCACGACTTCCATACGACATGCCGGCACTCCACACGCCTCCAAACCCAACTTCTGCTTTATTCCCAAGCAGATGAAGAGGGATACGGAAGTCAATCGGCCACGGAAGGTATAGAAGGTCATTCAAGATAACAGACAGCGCAATTATTAGAGCCTGGCCAACTTCGGAACCATTTATACCCGCAAGGATGTTGATGCTATTCGTCGCAAAGGTTGACAGTAAGGACATGTACACGTAGTAAAGGGGTCCTGTACGGAACATCAATTTTCATGGAAAGAACCGCAGGAAATGTCCTTACCAAGGTTGAGGAGGGTTCCCAATATGGATCTGAGTGGTAGTGGTACGACAACATGAGTGTTGCCTCGCTCCGCATAGTAAACCATTAGGAGGGGAATGGAAGCGATAATGGGTATCGGTAATTTGTGCCTCCACCGGATATCAAAAACGTCGTCGAGGAAGCCTAACATGGTCGCCGTTAATAGCGAGAGAAGTGAGGAAAGATAGACAGAAAGCTGGGATGGTAAAGAGGCCCAATAAGGAGGCCCATCAAATACAATATAAACACCAAGAACGCACTTGATGATGAGGAAAATCGACCACACCCATACCCTGAGGTGGTTGCGTTGTAATTGTACGATTCATGATGGACGTTGAGAATGCGAAAGGGATGAAGAGCATCAGCAGGAGGATGTATATCGCAGCGCATATAAGGCCCATGCTCTCCGGACTATGGATGCCTTAGAACACCCTAACATTACAAGAAGTCACTTACATTGAGTCGTTGTAGATTTTGAGCAAATCTCTCCCTTTCAGATTGGCTGCAATGAATACAGGTCCAAGGCGTGGTATGAGGTATACTGTAGCCAAAAAAGCAAATATGGACAACCCAAGAGATGCGTATAATGCCGGTAATGGAGGCATAGGATCTAGTAGAGGCCTTGTAATGAACCAGGATGCCACGGGGACGAGACCAACGAGTAGCACGGCCGGCAAGGGCCGAGGTTTGATTTCCACAGAAGACATGGCTGGAACGAGAGCGTGTTTGAAGTCTGTCCCAAACAATTAATACGCCAACCAAGTAGATATGGGGAAGGGGAAATGAGGAATTGGCGATTGGGGCATGTATGGGTTTGTGTCACTGTCACGCGTTCGGGCGCGTCACTTCGGTCCCGGATCACAATCTAATCTTTCTTCCGGTCTTCTATGTCACATTCCGCTGATCTTTCTCCTGGTCCCCAGCATCTCAACACTATGGGATGCGTAATAAAAACATCTAGTGCAAAGGGGAGGGGCGTGTATGGTGCGTTTCTACTCCCCCCACAATACAATCCTTCGTCTGGAACTTGCAAGGCAGCTTCGAAGCCAATTCCGCGGAACACTACCATTGAAATCAGTCCCGTTTTATTTTTCTCAAAATCGGAATATGAGGAGCACGGTAATGTATCTACCCCTCTCTTCGATCTCCCGACCACACACTGATTTTTGGGATCCAGGAAAGTATACCGTTCTTGACCACTATACCTTCACCTGGCCAGATGGGCGGTTTGCTCTCGCCTTAGGGCTCGGTGTGTTCCAATTGTGCTGTCGTAGCTCCGTGAGATTTATATAACGATAGGCTCGCTTTTCAACCACTCCGATCCCCCGAATGTCTCTTTCGCACTAGAGACCGCGACAGACTGTATCCGTTACGTGACAACCCGGGCCATTGAATCGGAGGAAGAATTATGTATATTTTATGGCCACAAGCTCTGGTTCTCTCCAGTGGAAGGTAGCTTGAATGAAATTTCTGACAAAGGTTCTCAGGAAGACTTCGACGACGGGTGGGGTGACCTACCCACCGTCGATTTTGACCGCAGCACACAAGTAACACCCTTGGGTAATCCTTTCGCAGGAGGTGAAGTAGAAGAGATCGTACCTGAGGAAGATCTTCCTTTTGTCAGGTATAAACTACCTCCAGAGGAGGAGGAATCAGACTCCGTCCAAACAAGTAAGTCCACTCCCACTGCCCAGATTGTCTCCCCTCAACTTTGTAATCGAAGTGCAAGCATGGGTAGTTGATGTGCCTGACCAAAGAGTCATCGCGACGCTTCTCAAGTGCGTCGCTTGATCCCTTTTAACGGTTCTACAGGTCCGAGTTCTCTCGTAGATGGCTCAAAGAGGTTGATCTCGATACGTCCGACCTCGCACACCTTAAACGCGTTCGAAAGCGGAATAACATTCCAACATTCCTCGTCGCATCTCAGGCCATCTTCCCGCTTTGCCCTCCTCCACTCCCAGAAGATCTCAATCTCCCCTTACCTTATCTTCACAAGGTTCCGGTCTCGTCCGCCCTCACAACCACTCAACTCACGCTCAAGACGGCACTATGGCCTACAATATTTACCCCACGAAGGAAAAATGAACAGGAGAAGTGGAGCCGAGGGAAAGCGGCGTGGGCTTGGCAGGCAATGGAGAAGACGATACAAGCTGCGGTCGAAGCTAGCCACAGGGGAGAGGTGCGTGTTCGTTTTGCTACATTGTTTCCTAGATTATTGACGGCGTGATTACATTTTCGTTCTTTTCTTCCCATCAACTCCTTACACCCCCATTGATTGTTCTCTCCAATTCTCCTAAATCTCCCGACTCCAGCATCCAATTGCTGCGCACGTCCCCGCTCCTTACGAAGAAGCATCGTCAACGGGAGGCCCGGATGAACAAAAATCACAAGAGTTTCCAAAGGAATTTATAGCACAAGACACCCGCAACTCAGCCAACCACCCTCTTCGCCACGCTGTGATCAATGCCATCCGCGAAATAGCCGATTTTTCTGCATCAATTTCTGCAGAATCAAGTGTCACGGCAGGATCGCTTTCACAAGAACAGAGCACTGACGGGGTTGATGAGGTCGTTGCCCAGAACGGGTCAAGCTACCTCTTGACATCACTCACGCTATTCACGACTCACGAACCTTGCGTCATGTGTAGCATGGCACTCCTTCATTCTCGTGTCAAGGAAGTAATCTATCTTTATCCAATGTCCAAGACCGGCGCATGTGGGAGTATAACCTCCCTTCCGATGCTGAAAGGCGTTAATCATAGATACTCCATTGCAAGATGGAAGTGGAACAGCGATGGTGGTGCCACAGGGGGTGTAACAGAGCGCATTAGCGCTACACACACAGTAGATCTAAATATTGACACTAATCTCGATATCGGTACAGCAATGGATGCATGACGATGATGATAACTTTGTAGAATCACGTATGACGGGTATGAGAGAAGGTGACGGGGCTTCGACAGACATAAAAACAATCAGAGAAAACGTGATACATACAGAGTGGGTAAAAGAAACTACAAGCGTGGCGAGCGATGACTGGTGGGTTGCCATTGCTTGGACCCGATGACCTCCAAGAGTGCATCATCAGACAAATTGCGGAAAAGAGTGTTTTCGTCAACACCCTAGAGTGGATATATGAGTACAAGACGTATCAAAGTCAGGCAAGGGCTTACATCCTTCTGAGCGGCACGAGTGACAGCAAGGGCAATCTGGGCAGAGATGTCACGGATACGGGCGAGACGAGGATACATCAATTGTGCATTTTTCTCTTCTTGCGTCAGAGAGGCAGAAAGGGAGATGGATGCCTGCTCAACCATGGAATCTGTGACGTGCTTGGCCTTGGAGAGAATCGTTCCCAGTCCGAGACCAGGGAAGATGTACATATTGTTCCCCTGGCCGGGCTCATATGTCTTGCCCTCAAATTCTATGGGCTGGTAGGGACTGCCAGAGGCGAATACAACAGATCCGTTTGTCCTGGGAGATAGGTGTGAGCACCTCGTATCATCGACGAAGAAGAAATATACCATTTGACAGCATCGGCGTAGTCAACCTCACACAAGGAGACGGGATTAGATAGAGGGAAAATAATAGGCCGACTATTCAAAGCAGCCATGAGCCTTACGATTTCCTCTGAGAACGCATTCTAATCAAAACTCAGACACACGCAACCAACAAATGAATTGAAGTATACCCGAATGGTACTGAGACCAAGGAGGGCGGTCGGTTTGACATGGTTGATGATGTCGGCCAAGTTGGTTAGGGGAGGTCCACTGTAGTCAGAGCGAGCGAAGTCTAATCTCTCAAAGATGAGCAGTGCCACGTGCAGGTAGTCTAGATGAGCACGAACAAATTTTGTGCTCTTGCAAACCTTTCCTGTCTGCAGTAATGAGACCCTTTGAGTCGACAGTCTAGATGACATTGTTAGATGTATAGGAGGGTGGACAATGGGAGAAACACTGACGTAGATTCGCTTCTTGGCCTCTTCTTCGGTCAAGCCAAGGAGAGTGAAGAAAGACAAGAGCTGCTTAGCGACACCGATACCCGCAGAACCAGCACCGAAGAACAAGATGCGTTGATCTTGTAGAGATGTACCAGCAGCCTGCGATGAGAGTTTCGCAGCATTGATGAATCCGGATAGGACGACGGCACCTGATTTGGACGGATCAATTTCAGAGCCAAGGCATTCGGGTCGAAGTCTTACCTGTGCCTTGGATCTATACACGTGAAAAGTCAAAAATTAGATCATGCCGTATTGAACTGGTCATGAAATTACATCGTCGTTAAACACGCGATACTTGGATCTGAAAAGGTCCAGGTATCTGAACGCATTGTCCGTCGAAAAGTCCTCGAATTGAACGAGAAGTTGCGGAAAGACCTCTTTCATAGCGTCAATAAATTCCTGCATAAAAGCGTCCATCTATTGGTGCCTGTTAGGTTTCAAGCCATTCCTGCACGTATTTAACCTCACCTCGTTGGTGTCGGGGCGCTTGCGGCGTACTCCCAAGTAGAGGGGATCATCGATGAATTTTTGGGTATTGGTACCCAGGTCGAGGCAGATGGGGACGGTGGTGGATGGTCTTATACCGGCACCGGCGATGTATAGGTCCCTTAAAGCTAGAATCAATAAATACATCACAGCTGGAACAGGGGCTACCTTACAGCTTGCCAATAGAAATTGGAAGGCCATTTGCTCCAAGATCACCCAAGCCAAGAATTCGGGAGCCTAATTACAACTCATTGGTCAGCCACAAGAGAGAGGGGGCGGGCGAATGGCAATGACCGTCAGTCACAACTGCGATCCTAGCAGCAGACCCAGCGGGCCATGTCCGAAGGATGTCTCGAATGTGGTCCTTGCTCTCAATAGATACATAAAGGCCTTCGGGATGTCTCCAGATGTGCGAATAATTTGAGCATGCATCGCCGACCTGTGACAAGTGTTGGTCACCTCGGTTGGACAAAAGGAATCAAAGATACCGTAGGGGTATATAGGATAGGGATGAGCTCCAGCATGTTGGCGAGGAGCACCTCATAGAAGAGGATGGGGTCGCGCTCCTTGAGGCCATTGAGGTAGATATACTTCTCAAGACCAGTGGCCTTGCTTCGGAGCTGGGCAAGGCAGCGCTGGCGATGGTCAGTGTTAAAGAAATAGGGGGGAATGCGGGGGGCGACGGGTGAGGTAGAAAGGACGAGAGACATAGTCAGGGCAGGCTCGGAATAAGAGGCGCAAGTAGGTATTTATGCAGGACTGAAGTAGAGGCTAGCATCGATCGAGTCAAAAAGCGCATGTGAATTGGAGAGTGCCGGGTGAATGGTCGATCCCAGAGACGAGGTCTGGCCGAGGACGATCCCAACCTTCTACTTCCTTTCCTGGACACCGGGGCTCCGCGCCCAATCACGGAAACAGTCATTCCGCTCACCAAAGCTGCATTAGGGGATTGCGACGACAATAACAAAGTCAATCTCAGATGGCTATCTGTCTATCACCACATCTCGCGCCTCTTCCTGCGAATAGCCTGCACCAGCGAATGTCGTTCACTCCATTTCGACCGTGCCTCTGAATGCTCCCCCTCCGTCCTTCTCGCAATCTCCTTCCGCTTCTTCACATTCAGCGGGGCAACCATCGACACAAACGACCGTGTCACGTTAAATATCCTTGCCAGTTCTCCTCGTGAGTATTTCTCTGGCTCATTTTCTCGCAGCTCGCGAATTCTCGCAACGACCTCGTCTGACGCACGTGTGGGGATCCGCTTCTGCAGTCCTGGTCGGGCAAACGGTGGTAGGGGCCCTTCCGTAAGTGTGGCCTGACCGTTAAGAAGCGGCGAAGCGGGGGCGATGGTATATGAATGTGGTGTGACTGTTGATGGAGGAGGTCGGTGAATGAAGGTCAAGTTCTCGTCTTCGAGGTTTGTGACGGCTGCCTTCGGGTTGTTGACCAGTGGGTCTGGCGCGTGGTATGCCGGCCGCTCTGCGGTGCCAGGCTTTGGACGAGGAAACTTGCTAGCATGTTTCGTTGCATAACTGCGAACGAGCAGGGCGCGAGCAGCGTTCATGATGTGGTTGACAACCCGTACGCTCACCAAAATTCCTGATAGCATTGTCCCACGACTGAACTTCCTTATTTGGACCTCCACAACACCTTTCCTACAAACTTTGATTCCTCTACTCGGACAATATCCGGTGCCTCAAGCTTCAAGCATAGTCTACGCTCCTGGTGGTCTGACCAGGCGTAAAAACACCCTTGCCCAAAGCTCCAACCAGCTAT
Organism: Chlorophyllum brunneum; assembly: GCA_963576785.1. Classification (NCBI taxonomy): domain Eukaryota; kingdom Fungi; phylum Basidiomycota; class Agaricomycetes; order Agaricales; family Agaricaceae; genus Chlorophyllum; species Chlorophyllum brunneum. The sequence continues at coordinate 1,714,279 of OY756144.1, read as the reverse complement.
CTCTGACGGAATTTGATTTCGCCCTTTCTCTGGTTCCATCTCGTCCAGCACATTATTTTGTGGCAAATCAACCACAGAAATATAGGCTATATCTCCCCCGAATCAAACATCCTTCCCGGCGTCGTGTATAAGCATCCAGGATGACGTCAAATGCGCTGTCTTATCACCATGTCAAAGAATTTTTGCGATAAATTTATTCCCGACTTCCTGACTTCGGGATATGGTCATATGACCTCATTGCAAGGAGGAGATGCTACTCGAATTAAGCCATCCTACCAACTTCTGTCATTTCCTACACTGCAGCGGTACGACAATGCTATCGTCGGCACTTCTTTTTTCATGTGCGCCTACACGCTAGACATACATATGTACAACTCCCCGTATCACGAACGTGGAATCCATCAATTCCCCATCACGGAACAGCAAATTCATAGCCTCAATTAGAAGTCATTCCTATTCACCAGGAGTCACCATCACGGGCTCGGATTCTACTAGATTGAACTCAAGGAACCATTCAACACGTTCACTCTGTTGATCTATCCAGAAAGTCCGCGATCTATCAATTCCGAGCAATGTTTGATTAAACCCGGCAAACAGCTTTGTCTTCTTAGGCTTATACTTTCCTTTCGCTACCGTTCATGGCCATGAAGACAGGGGCATAGTTCTCCTCCTTTCCCGTGCCAGTCGTACATCTTCTCAAGCCCGTCGTATCAGTGGAATATATCACCCAGCCAACAAGTTTGTCCTGTGCTATCACTGGTGCCGAATTTCGGAAGCAGAAATTCCACAGGCTTCTTGAACCAAGTAGATGATCACGACAGGCCAACAATATCAAGATGTAAAGATATGTCGAACACAAAAACTGATCGTTGAACACTTCAGTATATCTTTTTTATTATTATGAAAAACATACAACTGATTCACTTCATACGAAGGGGGACACATGTCACCCAGGCGCTGACACGCAGGCCCCTTACTTTTCAATTATTTTCCGTGATCCAGAGGCGGTGGTTTCATTTTAAGATCACGGGTCGTCTCGTGAGGTCTGAAGACAGCACTGGCCGCACCGGTCAAGGTTGTCTTCCGCCCTCTTACCAGTCAATGCCCTCAATCCAGCAACCACCCTGACGTCTCTTCCTTTCTCCTTCAAGTTTAGTTTCCCCCGTGACAATAAACGGAACTTATCCACGTATATCACTACTATGTTCTATTCTTTCCCTGCCATAACCATCAGAAAGATCAGAGTCGAAGCATCCTGAGCATCACACCGTCTTGTAAAAATATACTACTCCTTGCTCGTTACATTCAACTCCTTCAGCACAGCCCAAACCTTGGACAACATGCTCAATTCCCCTGAGAGCGATGAGTTTCGATTCATTCATCTGATCGACCAGAGTATTCCAGCCACTCTGACGATGACTCTGGATGCTTCGATCATGCATCCACCGACATTATCTCTCCGATGATATACCGTCTCACTCCATGTGCTTCCCTCCAAAACCGAAGACGCTATACTACACTCTACACCACACATACATCATATCGAACCATCGCGAAGACCGGTCCAGCCCCAAGCCCCGTTCTTCCTCCCCGAAGACGCCGTTATCTACCATCGCGAGTATACAAAGATGGATGTTCCGTGCGAAACAATCCAGAAATACTGGATGGACTACCCACGAATTTAATCAAATCAGCTGATCTCCCTAGTTTCGACCCTACCGAAGCCGAAGACACTGGTGGTAACGGGCTTCTCTCTATGTCCCAATATAATTACTAGCCAACCGGCCGTTCTAACGACGTGACAATTAGGTTGGGGGATACGAGAACCTGACAATTCTTTTCCGAGGACCCGATCGGAACCCAATTGGTCGTTCATGCTTCAAGCATTTGCAAAGACGCTCACTTTCATTGACGCGCAAAGTCCACTGGTTCATTCATGTCTGCTAGCCAGAAATTATATCTGACGTTCGGACCTATGTTTCCACCCCCATGCGCAGCAATATTCTCGTAACGCATCGCCAATATATTCCCACATAAGCTTGTTGAAGAGTATTTCCCTCCGTTTAGGCGAGCCGCCAAGACGAACGCACATGGACAGTTGATGATGTTGGTTTAAAATTCTATCACCTTGGCTGAAAGAGCGCCACTATCAGAAGAACCAAAGAAGGGAGAGAAAGGAAAGAACGATGTATCGGGTTCTTTCGGTCAACATGCAGTACAAAGCGAATAAATAGAGAATGAGAAATCAGAAATTATCAGTTTTAGGGGAGGGGAGACTCGTGTTGCGCATGAGTCAAAAGTGGGAGAAGTTAGGGCTAGTCGGGAGGAAAACATCAGATCGACTACGTATTGTCATAAGCAATATCCGGAACAAAGGTGTCAGGTCAGGGCTACTGCTGCAACTCAAGAGTAAGGAATGGCAGCGTGTTGAAAGAAACAAGTCCACAGGATGAATGAATGGAAAAGGTACAACAGCACCACTATATAAGACATGGAAAGGAACGAAAGAATGAGAGTGACATTGCAGCCGGCTAGAGTGAGCCAAAAAAAAACCCACTTCTGGTGCACCGTTATAGCACCCTCAGGGACAAAGGATTTTGTGTCGTTTATCACACCATCGGGAGGAGAGCGGGGAAGGGAAAAAAAGATATGTTTAGGAAAAGGCGGGAACAGGAAGAGAAGGACGATGGAGATAGCAGAGAACAAAGTAGGTCGGAGAGCATAGCAACGTCCAAGATTCATACGAGTTTCATGATCAACCAAGAAAGACACAAACGGACTGGACAGATCTTCGAGATGGGTGTGATAAATATTTGCATGAGAACTGCTTCCGTCAACGAACACCACGCCGAGCTGGCAACACACTCGAACAATCAGCTGCTTTCGCTACCGGGGACGTCAGGAGGCGACATCACGATCGAGTTCCTGGGACTACCAGGCCTTCGTGATGATTGTTGCTGCGCCGAATGGGATGAACTTGAGGACGGGGTTGGGGGAGGGAGAGGATTCGGGCTAGCATTACCCTCAGCATGCGAGTGTTGCCGGGTGAGACCAGGTCTCTCCCTCTCGCTTCGCATTGGCCGACCATGGGAATCCCTGATTGGGGGGAGGTTTTGAGTTGAGGGATGATCGCGATATGCTTGGGGAGGGGATGGCACGTTTATCCCTGGCCGTGAGTAGTGCGATGATGATGATTCGGTATCACGGGAACGTGGGGGATCCAATCTGCTCGCTGAAACAGTGGCCAGTCGCCGGGAGTCATAGGGCGGCGATGCATGCCTCTCACTATCACCGGAGTGCGGAGGCGGAGGGAGAGGGTGTCCACGGACGTCCCGCTCCTGCGACCAACTTGGTGAAGGGGGGCGGCGGATGGTGTCAGGTCTGTGTCGGGGCAGTTCATGAGAAGGAGGAGGGAAAGTGTAGGTCTCTGGTGGTGCGGGATTTGAGCCGTTTCGGAGTGGTTGTTTGCCCTTGGCCAAACCAGCACCTCCAGTCATATCGGTACTTGGACGACGGCCTGACGTTGCATTTCGCAGGGCATCTTCCAAGTCTTCAACTCGACGACGCAATACCACCATTTCTGCTCTCATACCGGATACTCTTTTTTCCACGGCGCTCTCGACTGTTTCGTTCAGCTTCTCTTGTTGTTGTGTCAGGCTCTGAACAAGCGCGTTTGATCGTTGCAGCTGTTCGCCAAGCCATGATTTGAGCTGTTTTGAATCATTCAGGGCGTCATAAAATATTTCAAACGGTGCCAAGAATGCGCTTCTGTCACCGGAATACCCTGGATGATGGAGAGACGCTGGTGTAGGTGGTACAAGCGTTGAGGCGATGGGGACACTCGGAGCCGGGGGTGATCGTCCCGAAACTGACCTCATCGGCGTAGCGGGAGGTCGGTGCAAAGCGAGTCTTGTAGGAGTAGGAGGAACGTTCGAGGCTACTCTCCGAACGTTATCAGTTGCACTCATGACAGATGGTAGACGGGGCAGGGCCATTGGTAAACGTGCTGCCTGGAAGGCACCTTGGCCGGCGTGTGGAATGGGGGGAGCGCTCTGAATGGAGGGTTGCAGCTGATCTGAGGATTGCGCCTCCCGAGGACTGATTAATATATCTGCGGGCTTTCTCTTGCCCGCACCTCCCAGGAGGCCTGCCCGACGCCGAGCAAAGCTAATGGGAGGGAAAGGAAGAGTTTGGGTTGAAACGGGAGCCGGTGGGGCAGCAGGATGGGGTTGGTGTTGAGCGGGAGCTAACATGGAACTAGGACTGGGTGGCCGTGTGGATCCTGTAGGGACGACGCGACGGTTACTGGTATTGGTGTTGGGGCTGCGGCGGGAAGGACGCGGGGGAATTGCACTCTTGGATGTCGGCGCAGATATGCGTTCCTCCGACAGTGGCGGGGGAGGGGGATTTGTGTTAGAGGACGGAGCGCCAACAAGGCTGCCCCGTCGTTGCTCTATCAGGGCCTTTTGCTTCTGCTTGACGGAGAGCATTGACCTGACCTGCTCCATAGCGGTTGGATTGTCTCGGTTAATTGTGAACCCCATAACAACCGGGGAAATAGGCGTGGAATTTGTTTGGTCGGCGACTGGAGTGATATCGGTATTGAGTGGGTGGGGGGCACCGCTGACAGTGACGCGGCGTTTTTTCATGGGGGAAGCAGTGCAGCCTGGTGACTGGGGCACGGTGGGGTCGTCGAGTGGCATTCGATGGTCCGTTGGATGGTCGGACGGTGGTGGGGAATGTTCAAGCATGTCATGATCCTGTTCCTGCTTGATATGCTGCAAGCGAGGGGATGCACGCCTGGGAGCGAAGATAAGATCACGAAGGATGAGTATGGGGAGAGACGGGGGAGAGAGAGGAGAACGTACTGGTCGTCGTGGGGGTCGTCGTCGCGCGAAGAGGACGCGATGTCGTGGTGGGTGCGTTTCCTGGCTGTTTGCCTGTGGTCTGAATCGTCGGAGGAGGGGCGGGAGCGGGGCGGGCGGGCGGGGGAGTCGACGCGGTGGGAGTCGTCGGGGATGCGGGACTGGATGGGGGGGAGAGCGTTGTTGGCGGTGGAGATGTTGCTGAGGGAGTGGGTGCTGAAGGCCTGGGCAAAGGGGGGGAGGGAGTGTGCGTGGGTTGCGACGCTGCCATGGTTTGTGGACATGGCGGGTGGTGGTGGGAAGAGAGCAAGGTGGAGAATTAATTATTCTTTTCGGAAATTTGCAAGCTGCCCACAAAGTTGACATATCAGCACTGCTGTCAGCCTGAAACTGCCAGACAGACGTGCTCGCCGGCCCACCACACACGCTCCCACCCAGCCTTGACAACACACCGTGGGTCTCCCTAAGAATACCGCTCTATCCCGGGCTGTTTTCTCTCAACCTCCTCCGCCCCCAGACGCGCCCTTCACCATCGCCTTACGGCACCCTTCTTCGCTCCCACATTTTCTATTGGAAATGCACCACATGCATCCACTGCTTGCCAGTCATGTGGCCCTCTTCACTCGTCTTAGCTCTCGTACCAGAAACACCACCAACTTATCTGATTAATCAGTCTTCCTCCCAGCCTGGAGATATCCCAAGATACCACCTTCCGCCTGATATGGATCAGCCAGCCCCGTCCATGCAGGGCCCACAACTTCGTCCTCCTGACACCGGACATCCCTTTGGATGCATTCGTATCTATGGTGATGCCCCCGATCGGTCCACCCCCCCGACACCCCCAAGTACTTACACCACCAATGTACATACTACGCCAGTCATACCAGTACATTTCATTCGCCAACCCACAAAACACTAAAACAAAAGATCTTTAGCACAATCAACAGTCACTATCTGGACCCGTCACAATGCGAGCGTTTCGCTCACTCCACCTACAAAAAGGCAAAACCAATTCATTCTCTACCACCCTCATTCCGCTCGTCTCTTCTTCTTGCGGGCGGTTAGCACCGTCACAACAGGTGCTCCACCCTCTGAACTTTCTTTGTCCTCCTCTCTGCCACCACCTTGAGGCGTGCGCTTTGGAATAGGATTCCTTACACACACAGATCCATAGATATCCGACTGATACGTCTCCAGGGATGCCACTGGCTCCGGGAATGGGTTAGGCGTAACATCGCTGGGCAGTGCTTTTTTGCCATTACGTGGTGGAGTACTTGGGGGAACAAGTAAAGTGGAGTTACTCCTTTCCCTTGCTTCGGGTGTGGTGCTTCGTCCGCGCGATTGTGAATGGAATGAGCTACGGACTACCAAATGTCCTTCACAAAATCGCTTGATTGTGCTCTCCAGCGTCTCTGTAGCCCTGATCGCTCGCTCCGCAGTTGAGAATTCTACACCAGTAGTCAACGCAGTCAGCACTCGCTTATTAATCTGTGACGAGACCTGCCCAGCTTGAGGCTCAAGGGGCGAAGCCGCCGCGTGCTGAGACGGAGGTCTCGATTGACCCTCACCCTCCATTTCCCGAATCTTCGTAGAAACGACCAAAGTAAAAAACCCCGTAACAGCCCCCGCGACACATTCCTGTCGGAAGGACATGCGTTCCCAGAACTCGTCAGGAGTAACCTTCCCAAGTTCCCCGAGAGGTCGATCATCCTTTTCCTTCCCGTTATCCTTTTCCTTGTCCCTGCTACTATCAGGATCCTCCCGTTGTTTGGCATCGTCCACGGACGTTGCCGTTCTGGCACGTTTTCGTACAGGTGTCTTGACTTCACCCCCAGTTGTGTATGCAATTTCGTCCAGGAACCTCGATTTCGGATCATCGTCGAAATATGGAATATAATGGCCGAGGTTCCGGGATTGCGCTGAGAGGGGACAAGGCAAGCATGATTTTTGCAGGGTATATGGATGTCCATACTCCCAAGTAACGTCAGACGAAACAACTTTTAGAGAATATTCCGCCTCGAGTTGGCTGTACCCTGGTAGGATATAACATGCATGTACTGTTGTCGTTGGAGCAGAAACTGGTGAATTGGAAGCGGCTAAAGTTGGTGGTTTCGTAGCATCCGCGACACCCGTTGCCACCTGTGACAGGACGCGTTTCCACCATGCACAAAGCTTGACATCGCTCAGCGGGTGTTTCCCCTCAAATTGCGAAGAATTGGGGAACAAATATTGGCCCTGCGCACGGGCAAAGAGTTGAATCCACAAATGCCGCACATCGAGTGGTCTCGTAGCAGGATTGGTGTAGTAGTTCAAAAAAGCGCAAACCAGTGGCCGAGTCGGACTGCTGCCACTGGCTTGGCCCGTCGAGTCGACCTTAGACACGTACAGAATCGCACTGGACGTAGAGGGTATGTGATACAGGCTGCCTTCGATGGCTGTTACGAGGACGCGTGGCGCATCTGGGTTGGCTTGTTCAGAAAGCAGAACCATAACATCTTGAACGTATGTCCGTGGTCGAGGCTTGGCGAATTGGAATAACGAGGTGTTTCTGCGTGGAGAAGACTGTAAGACGTGAATATGGAATTCGCGCGTGCCTGGGAGTGTGCGGAGGGTGTCGAGGAGTATGTCGCGGAGCTTTGGCGTTGCCTCTGCCATTAGAGTGTCGTGGGAAAATCTCTGCCCATCATTCAAACCTCCGACATCGAGCGTTAGTGTAACACTTAACGCCGGTTCTGGTGTCACTACGGTCAAGGCTATAATAGTGGACAATAGGGACTCTACACAAAAGGAACTGCTAGGTCCTATCTTGCACATCCGTATGCCGCGCCCCCCGATTCCCCGTTGTCAACCCCATGCTGGCATGGAAGATTTGCAGAACCGATATCAGCTCCTGCTTCCCCGATAATAACAACTTGGTAGGCCTCGTCCACCCCATCGGAATTACTCAGCCAGCGACTCTGGCCACAGTTCCTAGACCGGCTCGGAGAATTGGTTAATTGTTGTGCTTGTCTGAACATGAAAATCCCGCATCAGGAAGACATGCAGTCCTTCAATTCCTGACAGGAAAAAAAATAAGTTATTTGTATCCTGAACGGTGTCAATAGCATGTCAATAATATCAGACTTCTCCTGGGTAAGTATCTATCACGGAATAGAACAAAGGTCCATACCGGTCCCTCAAAGAGTCCCATTTTCACCTACTCTCCCCGAAACCAACGTAGGGCCTAGCCTCCATTCAGCCTGCCCCTACCTGATATGTACGTCCGACAACGGCTTCGATGTCTAACAGCTAAGAAACCGTTTTCAACCCCCTTTGTACACAAGGTCCGGTAAGGAAAACTATTGACAACCAATCAGCTACATTCTTCCCATGTTACCCGATTCCGAATCATACTATGACCAGAAAGTACCACGACTAAGTCATCCTCACTTCTGGAAGAATAAGAAGCCAGGGTCGTCACGACCGTGGCATACGACTGCAGACGTTTTCGCAGAGAAAGACCCCGGTGTATTCACAAATGTTTGAGACGACTATATCGGATAAGTGATGTGTCGCGAGCTGTCCAATCACCCAAAGGCAGGGCATTCTACTAGGAGCCGAGTGCGCCTTGGTTTCTCTTCAGATGTTCTTTTACTCGTTACCAGCCTCTTTCGGTCAGGTTCACACTATAATCCCGAGGTTTCACATCCTGCACTGACCAACATTACCCAAGTATATATACTAGATCGCTAATAGAAATCCATGGCCTGCCGTAGTGCCTTCCACTTCTCGCGATGGGCCAAGAGAGGACGATCAACCGCAAATGTACTAGCCTGGATCATGAGTGACCCATTTTGCACCCCGGAACGCCTTAGGAAGAATCAATTTCAGAGAGACAGCGATAAGGCAGCCCTAAGCTAAGAAAAAGATTTGGTTGTTACGGGTGTCGCTGGCTGCATGGACCGGGAGTAAGTTTCAGAGATCAGAGTCAAACCTCGATGTACACGTACTGAGTAGTCGCTGTGGTCATAGTCGCTCTTGTAAAAGGTTTGTGTATGGACATTGATTGCAAGCGGCCCGGCGGCTTCTTGTCTTGAGCGCTGGGGAAACCTGGAGTCTAAGTGAGGCGTTTCCGGTTCTGTCGTAAGATGCGGAATGTGTGATAATTGTAGGAAGGTCCCTTCCCGAGGCTGGACCCGCTCCCTTAGCGAATCCCGGCTGTTCAGTCTGGTTATTGTGATCAGTTTTCGGAATGACGAGAGATGATGGGCGCCACTCAACGCTGCCAGGAGTGAATTAACGTAACCTGTGCAAATGTTCGTGTGAGTTTTTGGAGTTGCATGAGGTCAAATTACGTTCCACGCTGTGCAAATGTGGGGAGGGCTGAAGGAAGAAAGAAAAGTGGGGTGGTGATGATAACAGGGATGCGACTTACACTTCCCTAGGATCCAAAAGAAGGCAAGCCAGACGTAGTTAGCAGGCATGGTCGCAAACTGAAAGATATCAGGTCAACCCCGTGGTAGATAGCTCGAGAAAATAGGCCCACCGTCACCACGCAAATGAATGCCAGGACGCTGCATATGTTTCAAAATGCTGCAAATGGTACTGAATGGAGTGGAAATTAACCTCGTAATGAGCCCGGTTGTCAAGCTATATGCTACGAGAGTCGCGATCAAGGAATCCGTGCTATTAGATGGCGTTCTTCAGCGGCGTATTCCGAAGATTGCGTAGTGAGATACCTAGAAAACCCGGTCCGGCTCTTTAGGAGGTAATAACACAGTGCACACGCGATGATAATATCCGCCGCCGCGGCGCTGCCTAGCCCAGCACTGGTAACCCACTGAAGGACAATCAGTATGTTCCAAGGTGCATACTGAAGCGGGGATTTCGACGAACTATCAACCGGGAGAACTTCGTGTTTTCGACAAGGAGAAATCTGCAGTTCGCATCGATTTGAAAGACCTGGGAGATAAAGAGCTAGAGCATACTCTTCTATGGTAAAGACTAGAAACGGATGAGGCTAAGGACCGCCGATGGGAGTTAGTTGCACACACCGATACCTAAGCCTGTGGAACCCCGAGCCTCAGCCAACCCAATTTCCTCAGACCCGTAGAGTCTTACCGAAATGAACGCATGCAAGTATGACCTGGGAGTTTTAATTGAAGAAAATCGAAGGGAAGGCAGGCTCACAATGAGAAACGTCAAGGTTACATTCCCGGACACTGGAGCATATCAGATCAGCACGGATAGGGGACATTGGCGCTTCTGCAAAACGCACTTATCCAGACTCGACGAGCAAAGAAGCTGCCGTGGAACTGCACTTAGTCAACGTACCAATCCGACTGGCTAGCCCTTACCATTCCACTATCAAGCCTATCAGGCCCTACATTACATCTCAGCCTCTACTCAACAGCATCTGATGTTGTGCGTACGTTACAATCTGTTTGTAGCTTGAGGCGAGTACGTCAGCTTTCCCTGGTGAGGATGAAGTAGTCGAGATACGAACATTCATGCTCCTGGACAGTATAAGTATCAGTTGTCGAGGCTACACAAACGTCTCACCAAGTGGTCTTGTTCAAAGCATCAAAATTTGAAAAGTTCATCACGAGATACCTGTCAAACTGTAAGTCTGAATCCCCGCTGTGAGTCAGTGCTGATATACTTGCCAGTACAGAGCCATCGTGCATAGCACCAATTGTGTTGTGTCAAGGAACCTGAAGATCCAGTGAATTTAGATTGGCATAAAATAATAAACGGAACTAGTCAATACCAAACGACGGCAACCTGAAGGCAAGTTTGAACGTCACCATTATGTAGAGAAAATATGGCGCACTAGAGCTTTGGTTGTTTTCGGGTCCTTAGGGTATGTTCTGGTATATGACGTGCGTAAATAAAGCCGGGTGTATGTGCGCATATCCCTTGACCTGACCTGAAGTAAAAGAACCTGTGGAGTGTTAATCAGCCCCTGCGACTCAACATATTACTTTGGGCTCCGACTCTAGCGACGCACGTCTGCAGTAGAGTTACACCATATAGCCTAACCATGAATTCGTTAGTTTCCTGCAACAGAGGGCTTTCGAGTTACGTACACAGCAGCAACAACAAGACCGACAAACGCGCTTCCATATGTCGCATCTAGAGCCGCCATGTTCAAGGACTCAGAATGAACACCAGGAGAAGTTGACCTGTCAACAGGAACAAGCTCAACTTAAAGAAAGAAGGGGACAAAGCGCGATACGCTCAACTGCATAGAAACATCGGACATTTAACTGGTGACCAAGGAACTGTCTCATCCAAACCGGTAAGATCTGGGAACTCACGAAGTATCTTTCTGTAAGTAGAGTGCACTAAAGCCGCGTCCCTCCACGAGGGACTGCAAGGGAACTTCTGTCTGGCCATGGCGAGAATCTTTAGCATCAGTTGTGCTCAATGTCCGAATTCTGCATCGGTGCTCGCAAGCGCGTGAGAGAACACGTGTGACCAAATGTAAAACCAAATCACTTGTTGGAGCGGTGAGAAGGGTTTTCGGGATAAGAAGAGGTGTAATGGCCCCTTTTGGCGTCTTCCTTTACCTTGTAGTCTGGAAGCGGCTGGAGAGATGATTTGGATAAATGGATTAATGAGGAAAACTCGGGGAAAAATACAATTGACATCTACACCGAGGATCAGCTCTCCGTCGATCCAAGAGACCATGAAGCACTCACCAACTATACAACGGCGCCGATCCCATCCATGAAATTAGCGGCAAATATAATACGCGAGCGATATACAGCGTGTGAGCAGAGGACAAGATTGTTAAGCCATGTAGGCAAATGTATCTCGCGTGTTTTGCACTCGCTCTATGTACTCCTTTTCCATCAGTGTATCAATTGCCTGAGTGGTGCTTATGATAACGGCAACGGCAACGACAACGACAACAGTCTCACCTTCTTGATGTCTGGTATTTTGGGTGCAAATTTCGGTGAAAGTTGGGTGATGACCTCTTGAATGAGTGCTTGATTTTTCATCGTCTTACGAGCTTTCATTATCCTGCCGATGTATGCAATGAAATCAATCATAGAGAACAGGACCTAGAGCACGACATACCGAACGATGGTCGCCTGAATAACGTATTTGCGATCCTCATCCACAATCTTGAGAACTTCGGTCGTCTCCGCCTTCGTTTCAGATTTGATGGGAAGATTCAAATTGACTCGTATTTTCTTTGACTTGAAGCCTGATTGGTCGTATACCCTTAACAAAAAAATACCCCACGTGGAGTGGAAACAACACAGACCTGGGTTCAAATCATATTGTTCCTCTTCTTCGTTGACCAGCACCTTTGCTTTCACGAGAAGTCCTAAGAGTTGCGTCAGCGTTTCTTTGGGTATTGATGTTGCAGTCACGAGCTCTGAGAGTGACAAAGTGTCTTGGGTGTTATATTGAAGGAGGATAGCGGTCTGGTAAGAACTTGTCATGAGGATATATTTCTGATTCAAGTAATTCGTCCGAAGCTCGTTCTTGGAGTAGTTCCAGAGCCACGTGAGTTTCCTTCCCGAATGTTTCGACTGATAGTAACGCTGAAAACGATCGTATGTTTGCTGCATTTCCGTCGGGATTATGAATTCGTGCCCGGGGGGGTTTAACGGCCAGAAGTTGGTGCCAAGAACCATGATGCCGAAGTTGATGTCCAGGTCATCGGGGTGATTTGATTGCATTCGCTCTTTGAACTGGTCGGTCAGATCCTTGCTCAGACTCATATCTAAGGTATCTTTCAACAGTATGTATTTGATAGGCGCGGTTAAGACTCACCCGTAAACATTCGCTGGAGTTTGTTAGTATACTCGAAACCGCATGCCTCTTTTAGTTTAGATATCATGCTCGCCTCGCTTTCGTCTGAGGCAGAAACACCATGGATCAAACGTTTTGATAGGCGAGTGGTGTAAAAGGACTGAAAGACATCTTTGTCTTCGATATATTTGAAAAGAATCATCTGGAATACACCCATCAGGTCGATGTCACCAGAAGGTGAGAGTAAGGTACAAACCACACGATTTAAAGCACCTTCCAGATCACCTTCCTCAGCTACCTTGTTATTCTTGCGCAGTAAGAGATCCGTGTGCTTGGCCAGTAGTTCCGGGGATTTCGAGGATGACGTCCCGGTCGCTGGGTTTTTGTTAACGAAATCCCGGCATGCCTTGTCTAAGCTTGCCAAGAAACCTGCCTCTCCTCGGAAGCTTCTATTCACCGTCTCAGTGTTCTTGCGGTGAACGTCCAGCAGGGCATCTACATATGCCTTAGGATCAAGCGAATCGGCGCTGTTTCCCGCTTCCTCAACGAGTCTTGACACGGACCCCATTCCTGCCTTGTTGACATGGTCTTCAAATTTCTTCCGCAGCGGTTCCAGGCCCTCGGGTATCCGAGAAAGTAGAGCATACATCCGCTGAAGGTCCTCATCCTTGTCAAAGTCAAGGAGTGATTGGAAGTTCTCCCACATTAGACGAGAATGTTCTCGGATGAGGACATGCTCGCATTTTGTGACCAGTGGCTTTCTTGTCTGTGTGTTGAGGTAGCGATCAACACGGTCTTCTTCTTCTTTCAAGCGCTCCTCTGCCCTTCTCAAGTAATCCGATACGGTGTTTGCTGCGAGGAAGGTTTCGGACTCGTGTTTATAGTATCTCTCTGTGGTTTCGAGGAATGGAAGTTCGAAGTGGTCTCTGTAAACATCCAAACACGCTTTGTTCATGTCCGTTTCATCGAGGCCAAGTGATACGAAAGAATCAACTACTTTCTTCACAAGACCTTGATTGATCACCTCTCCGTTCCGTTGCGCTTCAATGAGTCGTAGAATTGCGCTGGCGAGCTTGTGCTGCTTATTCTGGATCGGGATAAAGAGGTCGTTCTTCCACTGCACGAGTGCAAGCTACCAGAGGGGGTCAGCAAGCTGCGATGTTCCATAAGCAGGATAAATTGGTAGTGGCACACCGTGTACACAGGGTAGATACCCTTCCTGCCCTCGTCCCGTTCACGTCGCACCCAGTGGCGGTTTAGGTAGGTGAACAAGCGGTTGATATAGTTCGCTCCCGTTGTGTAACGGTCCCATTCCGTGGCATAGAATTCTAGCAAGACTTCATCCTGCAGCGAGTCGGCTTTCTATGGATTGAAGAACTGAGTACTCCAAGTTGAGAAATCAGAGCAATCCCCTACCTCACGCAGGGATTTCAGATGAGTGGCAAAATACCGAATTAAGTGACTGTACAAATCGGAGCCCATCAAGTTTGCTCCAGCTAACGGGGGTGTAAGAAGGAGATGGTTTGGACCAGGCAGATCGAAGACATACTGCGAGTCCCGTGAGCCCCTGATTCCGATGGTGAATGGCCCATACGCGATGATGTACAATAGTTGTACGCAACGGTGTATAATGACATGTACTGAACATGAATAAGTGGATCTTCGCAATCGATATCCTAGGCTTTCTTCTAGGACATGTGCCTCACCTTGGAGAAAGACACTCCAGTCTGGAGTTTGGTCATTATATGGTCAACGCCCTCCTCGAGAAATGCCCATGTTGTGGCGAGATCTGCCGTTGAGGGTGGCATGGGTACAGAATTACGGGACATAATGGTCGTGGTAAGAGGGAGACGCGTTGGTTGTGTTACCGATACACGATCTGTGGACCGGAATGATCAAGCAAACAAGTCCATATCGCCTATTTTTATACCTCGGGGCTGCTTCTAACGATTTTGAACAATAAATTATTGTATATCTAGTCTACCCATGTCCCTTATACCTTCGCACCAGTGTGGATGCAGGCTATCCCCCCCCACAAATTGACCCATGCCGCTCCATCGACATCTTTGCCAGTCTTAAATCCAGCATCCCGAATCATCTGAGTAAAGTCTGACTGTTGAGGAAATTTTCTGATTGACTCTACCAGGTATTGGTATGATTGTCTATCCCCAGCAAGTATCGTTCCCAGAAGGGGAATGACGGTAAACGAGTACTGGTCGTACAAGCTAGAAGGGTTAGTGGTTTGAGCATTTGTTGCCAATGTGGATCGAGGCTTCCACTTACGTGCTCAGAAGTGGGTTATCAATCCGGCTGAATTCCAAACAAGCAAAGGTTCCTCCTGGTTTGAGGACGCGGAAGGCCTCTTGGAGCACGGCGGGTATGGAAGTGCAATTGCGGATGCCGAACGCGATGGTATAGAGGTCGTATGTGTTACTAGGAAATTGCTCTGCGGAGAGCTGTTGTGCATTGCCTTCCATGAAGGAGACCTGAGGAGCTGCAGTACCATTAGGGCACCTGCTCGGTAGGTACGGTGGGACACTCACTATTATGATACATAGTTTTCTTGAATCTTTTGAAACCCTCGTTCAACATCTGTGCATTGATATCCACAACGTCCACAGTTGTCTCCCGGCACGCATATTTCTCTCGTGCAAAATCGAGAATGCGGAGCGCTATGTCGCCGGTTCCACCTGCAACATCAATGCACTTTTGAGGTCCTCGTCTTCCGGGTTGTAACAAAGCTACAAATTCATCCTTCCATAGCCGATGCACCCCCAATGACGAAGCATCGTTCATGAGATCATACTTTGCAGCCACAGAGTCGAAGACCTCCCTCACCAGGCCCTCCTTGGCCTCTTCTGGTATGGTCTTGAAGCCAAAGGAGGTTGTCCGTCGTTCCGAGGCGGGCTCCTGCGTATGGACTGAGCGCAACCCCAGCATCGTTTGGCGGAACGTCGCGCGAGACTGACAAAGATGACGACTGAAGGCTTGCATAGTGAACGCGGAATCCTTGAAATTATGGGTCACGTGGAGGTAATCGAATCCTTATTGCATGTCACGTGTGTTTTTAAGTATTCAAAATCTTGTGTTACAGACTTGGCAATGGCCACAGTAAATTCGATATCGACTTCCAACAAAAAAAAGGGCAAAGGAAAGGCCACAGGTAGGATCTTGAGAGAAATCCGGTCTTCTGATTGCTCATGCAGACGTCAGAATACCCAAATGCCTCAGGACTAGATTCCGGTTCTGAGTCGAGTGACGTTACCACGACATCTGATTCAGAGGCCAGCCCCTCGAGTGACTCCGAGGATGAAATCACCGAGGAATTTCTAGCCTCGCTCCTGCAACGAGCCAGGGAGAATGCCGCAGCAGTGGAAGCGGAACAACCTCCGATACTAGAAGATGAGGAAGAAATTTTGACACTAGACGACGTCGAATCACCGTGCGTTCCACCCGTATCGTCAACACAGCTACCGCTAATGCTATCCCTAAGACCACTCCCGAAGCTTGATCCTGGGGACCTACTCTTGTCGTACCTCCAAATTGGCGAAGCCAGAGATGACAGCGCGTCAGTGCTGGATCTTAAAACCGCAGAAACTATGAAGCAATTATCATCACGAGCATTTGTTTCTCCCCCGATTCCGCCTCCAGAACTTATCAAGGCAGGCAAAGCACCGACGAGGAGAGAAAAGAAGGAGGCTTGTTCGTCATTACATTACCCAAAACGCGACACTAATTCCAGTTTAGTTGAGGAAACAAACTGCTGGACCGGACTGGTTTGACATGCCAGCTCCTGCCGAAGCTGACTTACCACATCTGCACCGTGAAGTCGAAGCTTTACGTTTGCGCAACCAGTTAGATCCAAAAAGGTTCTATCGTAAGGATGAAGGAGAAGGCAAAGGAGTCAAAGGTTTGCCAAAGTACTTCACAGTATGTTTCCATTTGCTGCAAAAGACTTCTGAGATTAATTCGGGTATCCAGATTGGTAAAATTGTCGCCACAGAGTCTCCATTTGGTGGTTCCGGTACAAACAATCTTCCTAGGAGTCAACGCAAACGGACACTGGTGGATGAACTCGTTGATGACGCAGAGGCGAGGAGGTATGCAAAGAAAAAGTTCAACGAGCTACAGTCCGTTCGGGGCGCCAAGGGCAAAAATACTCTCAGGGTGAAACAGGCACTTCGAAAACCCAAGTGGTAAACATACATTTGGCTCCATTTGCTACCTACCTATTACCCTATAGACCTAAGCGCAAGCGCGTACAGCTCATCTCTGTCTGCACTATCATTGACCATGCGCTTGAGATATCCATCTTCGTTCTCTAACAACACTCCCGGTCGGTCAAACTCTGTTATTCGACCTTCATTCAGAACCATCTACCATGTGCTTAGTCCTTCATTGCCAATCAACCGAGCTCGTGACAGAAACTCACGATTCTGTCAAAATCCATGAGTGCGAAGCTGATGTGCCACAGTCAAGACGGTTACACCTTGCAATCCGTTTCGCAGAACCCCCTGGATAGCAGCATCGGTTTCATGATCTGCCGTGCTCAATGGATTGAAGACTGCCTTTGAGTGGGGACTTCCACCTATCACTAATATCACTTTACACCCCGGCGGCGAGATAAGTAAATGGTTCCATACATCTATACCGGACATCTTGGCGTACCCTCATCTAGAATGAGCACTTTACTTCCTTGAAGCAATGCCCGGGCGAGGGCTATCATTTGTCTTTGTCCGACGGAGAACGTTTCTCCTCTCCCTATGACTCGTGCATCTAGCACGCTCTGAGATCCGTTGACTTCCTGTAACAACTGCACCCCCACAGATCGCAAGACCGCGTAAAGCTCAGCATCGCCAAAGTCTTGAAAGGATCTAGGTTATCTCGAAGAGTACCGACAAAGAGGTCAGGCTGCAGAAAGAAGCAAGGTTGTTGCAAGGGCCAAAAAAAATGACAAGGATGGCGCTTGAGGTATAACTGTGAATCTAGATCGCTAAGTCGTGATTGCAAGCTTGCTCAACGGAATGCCATCGTAATACACTTCACCCCGCGTGACCAAGTATTGAAGGATCGCCAAAGCGAGCGGGCTCTGCGGTGCCGAGGTAAATTACTCCTGCGGAATGCCCTGGAATCGTCCACTCACTCTACCTGCTCCCGTCCGCGCGACCGCCCTCGGTTGGTGATGGTCAAACAGTGACCCAAGATCCCACCTACCCCAATCCTCCCACCATCCTTAATCTCAAAGTTGAGTTCCTTGAGGACATCCTCGCCGTCCTATTCTTGAGTTAGCAAATAGAGTGGACAGAAACGATTGCTAAATGATGCACTCACCTTTGAATATTTCTCCGACAGGTTGACCGACCGCAGTTCACCCCGAGAGGGCCAATAAGCTGGAGAAGTAACATCCGATGTCGTGCGTTCCTGTTCAAGCGTCGTGTACTCGTGGACGCGCTCAAGACTTCTTAGTATAAGGGGTTGAATGGAAATCGGAGTTGAATCGCATGCGTGTTCCCTGTATTAGCGGTACATGTCATCACCATATACACAGCGAAGATGGAAAACCACGTACGATCGAGCTCAAGATTATTTACCATGCGGACCCATGCCAAGATCAAGGAGCTGAAAGCGACTATAATCACCTTAGGTGTGATCCATCTTACGAGGAACAAAGGCGACATACACGTTAGGATCAAACCGAACCCAATTGTAGAGGCCGAAACCTGTCAATTTCCTTACACCAGATAAGTGGAAAGACCCGCCGTGAAGAGGGTACCCAAGGCGTCCGAACGTATGCTGACCCTTCTTGTGTCCACATTGACCTTAGCTCCTGTCAACTCAGCTGTAACAAACGTAGTTACCTGTTTATTGTCCGATAGGTCATTGCAAATTGGGTATATACATCGACGTATTCCAAGCATCGGCTTAGGTATCATCTCTGAGCACCATACGCACGAACCGAAATTGCATGCGAAGCGAAATAAGGTAAGCATCTACTAACGAGAACGGAGGCTACGGCACCTAGGCCATCCATCGTTTCAGAAAGGCTATAGAGGAATCAGTAGTATGCTCCGCCGGAAAGGAGGCTGTGCCTACTGTGAGCGACTCCGAATCAGACATCATAAGTCTAACCACCAGTTGTGCTCACATGTAGATTTGACCATTGAAAATCCCAGAAGGGTGGTCAGCAACGCGGGAAAAATGCAGAATGGACTGTAGGTGGTGATTGCTATCAATTTTCCAAGCATAGAAACGCTCCAGAACCCTGCGGACATTAAACGAAAGTGGACCATCGACTACAACCCCCTCAGTCTCATTTCGAGGTTCGGAGGCCTAACGGACTCACTTATCCGCATGTCCTGCGTAGCACGAACGGTTACGTGCGCAGATGGAGTCATATCTAACCATCTGCGTCCGTGTTATCTCGCAAGATCGACTTTACGCATCGGATTTATGTATCCTCACCTCCAGATAGACCCCAGCACGGCCTCGAATAAGGAGGAGTGAACAACTTTGGACGTCCTCAACGAGGCAGAGACAAATAACTTGAAGTTTGTGCTAGATAAAATCACGGATAGAGCAGCGACACCCGTGACAACTGAGAGGTAGCTGTGAGTGGTCGGTTTGTGATTATTGGAGTTGTGGGAACGTTACCAAAAATAAATAGATGAGACTTGCAAAGGCTGTTGAAGATGCGTGCGCTTCATACTGAGATGCCCACAGCCCCATCCAATATGCTTGCATTATGACGGTGCTTTCATTTCCAGCCAGGAGGAATGTTGTCCACAACGGGACAGTGTGCCAGCTCATACTACTCGGAAATTATTTGTCTACGGTTTCAGTTTGAGTCGAACCCGGTTTCAGGGGCCATGTGAATGACTACGTACAAGCCCCCCATTTAGCACGATGATGGTGCTTTTGTTTTGGTTAGGAGTTTGCGGAACCGCACATGGACTTGCCACAGGGTACCCCAGAAAAGTCACCGTTTTGTCATCGTCTGTGGACAGGGCGACTCGGAGATCCGTGGCCGAATCCAAGGCACAGGGATGACTTCCCTCAGGTCCCTTGAGAACTGACAGTCACAACACCCATTGTCATACCCTTCAACGGGTAGACATGGTGGTTCTACGTTTGTTACGTGACCCTTCTGTCTTCGGATCATCCGTGTTTTTAGCTCACCAGAAGTAACACTGTCCTGTTGCACATTTGCCTCCCCGAAAAGCAGTGTCGAATGATCCACTCTGCTGTGTGAATGCCCGGGGCTGCCAGAATATCGTCTAGAAGCAATATTCTTGCTTCAGAGTAAACAGCCCGAGCCAGGGCTATACGAGCCTATCATAAGGGACACGCTCGACGTTAGACATCACTTCATAACGCGAAAGGAGCTTACTCTTTGACCCCCACTCGTTTCCTAACCTGTATTAGCTTACCCTATACTTTTCATAGGTGAAATCATACCTCAGAGTCAATCCTCTCTCTCCTATATGTGTCGGATCACTGTCTGGCCAAAGCAAGAGATCTCGGCGTAAACCACATTGCAGAACTACTGGAGTTCAACCCAGTTTGGTTACAAGTATAAAAGTAGGGTGAGGAGTACCCTGTTGATAGCGCTCTTCATTATAGAGTTCCGAATAATATGTTTTGCTAGAAATCAAAATCGAGTCAATCAAAGTTCGTCAAATAAGTTTGTAGTAACCTGGATGGTGCCGCTTTGGATCCATGACACCTGGGTAGCGTATGCAATGCCATGTTGACGGGGAAGGTTGAACCAAGAACTCCCGGGCGGTAGTGAATACATTTCCCCTGAGCGTTGCATAGGGTCAATCTACGGCAGCAAAGATCATCAAGGCAAGACTTCTACCCAGCAATGCCATTAGCATGGACGTTTTCCCAGATCCGGTCGGTTCAATTATCGGAGCGAGTCCAGATTCGAATATGATCTTTCTATTGATCTTCAGGCGAAATGCGGACGAATCCATCAGAGACCACGTAGAATGGCAGTCGAGAACCCCACGACACCCGGATTGGCCACTCCCTGTTCCATATTGTCGACCGTGACGGCCTCCGTCTACGGGATGATGAGTATGTCATCAAATCTGTAGAAAGGGGCTCACGTTTCGTATTGAATCATCGAAACGGTCAAAGGATACTGTTTTTCGTTAGTTTTCCCGCCATGTATAAGGGAGAGAGATCCCGCCTTGGATGAGAGGCGGTACTGTGTTCAGAACCGCACGGACGTGGAGCCGCGGGGATTCAATGGTGGAAAAAACGCGTGATGCTAAACCACGATCAGGGATACAGCACCACCGTAGCTGGATGTTTCGCTTGTCTGTGAATTCTTTGTGAAACACCAAAGTCTGTGTATAAGATGGCCTCAGAAAGCATGCAACTGCAAAATTTAGAAAATCTCACATAAGTCGATTAGGTTGCAAGCATGGTGACCAGAGGTATCAAGTAACTGTTAGAGAATCAAAGCTCCTCTAAAGGACGAAGTTCATGAAGGCAACGGACTTAGGGTTTGCAGTTGAAAGTTCAATCCTCTTGTATTTTTTAATTAGGTCCTAGCGGAGCTGATCTATCTGCTACTTGGCCCTTGGTCCCCAACCCAGGAGTTTTACGGTTGTAATCATAGACATTACTGACATAGAGACCGGTGAGTGTTTGGCTGAAAGCCATATGCGAGGCAGGTGTACCTTCCACGATCTTTTGAATGCAATTATCGGTCTATACATTGAGGCAAGGTAGCTGCATGTACATCGCGTATGTCAAGAGTAGACTTACCTTCCTACTCCCATCTTTTTGGAGTTTGCGTAAGGTGACGGTGAAGATTGTGGGCAAAGGGAGCACAAGAATCATCGCAACAAATCCTAGCACTGCACCGCCAGATGTCAATACCACAGCAGACTAGGCCAGGCATATTGTTACCCCCATTCGGGTATGGTGAAGAGGGATGACATGGATAGAATGATCATAGCGGGGGAGAATAATACCGCGAACACATCTTAATCTGCACCCGAAAGCTAATTCGGATGCAGTCACATACCGATGAAAAAAAAACACCTCGGTACCAACTATTGGTGATGTCTGAGGTTACCAAATTACTTGTTTTGCCGGTTTGACGGGATGATAGTTGCTCTTTGCTATCTGTGAAATAACTCTGTCGGCGTAAAGACAAAGTATAGCGGTATAAGAAGCGTATGGGTATTGTAACATTGCTTCGAACTGGTCCATGACATGATTCTACGGGCTTATGTCAGCAGGTACGCTAGTCGTTGACACCGACCTCCAAGTGAAACCTTACAGAAACGTCGGTAAACAACTGCAGCACAATGGAGCGAGAAGCATATATCCAAATCCGGGGTCCAAAATCTGAGCTGTCATGCATGTCATGTTTCGCTTCAAAGTACCTAGTAGCCTATTAGCCAGGCACTGGAGGGAGTTCTCGAACTTCAACAGGTCGTTTATGCCAGTTGGACCGGCCAAAAAGAATCCAGTCTGTCAACACGACATTACCAGGCTACCAAATTTAGAATAAGAATAGTGAAGGCACACGTGCGAAAGCTGTAGAACTGATAGCTGGATGCATTCTCTGCCTGTGATCACACTGCATCAAACTGGTATCAGGAAGAGTGAAGAAACCTGATAGACGATATCCGTAGAGCAAGTGCCAAAGTATGCGGTGCTTCAGCTTCTGACGATCAAGGATGACTGATGCCCGGTGCGTCTGTGGTAGGTCTCGTTTTTCAGAGCCAAGCCCACGAGTATGATTGCATTAACCTATAAGATAACTTGAGTGAGCATTGCAGGTTTCTTAAGTCGTAAAACTTGCATAGCAGGTCGGCTCAGAATACTGGGCCATCCAGGTATCGTGGGCAGACCAAAAGCTTGGTGGACTGGCCCCAAAAACCTGTAATTTCGATCAAGAAGACAACGAAACAGCATAAAAGTCTGGTACAGATCCATTTTTTGCTTATGGAAGAGCTAGATCCCAGGTCTTCGGGGGAGGATGGGGTGGGGGTTCGCTCGGCGCTGGCTGGCTAACGTTGCCTATTTCCGTACTTCCACTGAATGCATCGCATACATAATACAATGGATGGGATTACAGTCGTGTAAGCGAGATATTCGCGTAGATCGCTGTGCTGAGTGATTTCATTACTCTGTGCTGGGACTGGCTCTGCGGTGGTAACTTATTCAGCGAAAGAGCTGGAATCATTCCATGCTTCAGAGCCCATGTTAGATGGTGCGTTGGAGAATGTACGCAATTTTGTGCTTACTGGCTTGTGTGTAGTTGGTGCCGTTGAAAGAAAGCATGATACTTGGCTGTTTTTGAGTCATTCAGCATCAGTACGCCGACAAGCACGGGCCTAGTCCAGTTGTAGGGATCATCTGATGTTGGGCGTTCGGATTCCAACTGATTTGGGTTTGCACGGAGTGTTGTGCCTCAGATCAAGTGTTAGCTCTTTCCAGTGCCAGCAGCGAAGGTCCAAGGTCATGACGGTGGGTATTGCAACAGTACAGCCTATAAACAGATGCGTAGGGCTGGACTTCGGATAGTAATTAAATATTAGTAGACCATCAACCCAACTTGACACTCTTGACGACCTTGGAGATACCTGTTTTCTCGCCGTCGTATCGTCCACCAGTGTGTGCCAGACCTCCCTTGTACACAGCTTTCTGAGAAGCCAGCTTCCTTTTTGCCTTCTCGTACTTCTGGCGTTTTTTGACGCGGGGATTGCGTACCGCTTTCGGACGGTGAGGTGTGAGACCCTTGTTGGTAAGGATAGCACGAGTAAGGGACCGCGGGCCATCAGCTGTATCTTCCTCAATCGGACTGCGAAGCGTATGTCAGTGTTTAGTGCATTTCCAAGCTAAATATGAACTTACAAATCAACGGCCCTATTAGCTTCGTACTCGACTTTCTTCTGTTCCTTTTTCTCTTTAATTTTCTTCTTGACAAGTTCATAATACCCATCAGGTCCGCCCGAGTCTCCTTCGCCATCGCTGTCATCCTCTCGTCCTCGTTTCTCTGATGGCCGACCCTGTGACCCGGAATCGTCGAGGTCTTCGCCACCTTGGTTCTGTATTTTGTTCTTCGCCTCTCGTATAAGTCTTGCCTCCTTATCTTTCTGTCGTTCACGATAGGGTATATCGTCATCACCACCCATAGCTTGGTTTCGTGCACCCTGCCGTCGGGCGCTGGTGCTTTCGATTTTGGACGTGTGAAAACGTAATGATTTCTTGCGAGCGGTCTTATCGGCAGCATCGACAGCCTGAAGATATGTTGCTTCACCATAAGCATCGTCCTGATCTGTATTGGTCTGGAAATGTGAGGTCGCTTTGACTGACGGAGCGAATGCGGGTTCCTCGAGGTCGAAGATAGTGACAGCAGTCGCTGAACCCGAAGACAGTTTGCGTTTCTTCTTGGGTGGCTTGATTTCCAGAGGCTGTATTCCGATGGGTTTTGGTTTTGGTCTTGGCTGCATGAAAGAGACAGACATCTCTGCGTCTTCGAGAAGACCATCCAATTCTCCTGGTTCCAGCCCTTTCTTCTT
This sequence comes from Chlorophyllum brunneum, assembly GCA_963576785.1. Taxonomy (NCBI): domain Eukaryota; kingdom Fungi; phylum Basidiomycota; class Agaricomycetes; order Agaricales; family Agaricaceae; genus Chlorophyllum; species Chlorophyllum brunneum. Next base: position 1,690,116 of record OY756144.1, on the reverse strand, counting down.
ATCCACCTGCCACAGCCCCGTCATATTTTCTTCTTCATCGGTTAAATCTAAACTCTCATCGTCGTCCTCGTCGAATTCAGGCTCAGAGTCGGAGAGCGTGAACCCAAGGTCTTCGAGGGTTGAAACTGATTGTTTCAGAGTTAAAAGCCGTTGCATGATGGGGTGAGAAGTAAGGAGTTCGGGTCTTTGTGCATACTTTGGGCTTGCCCGCAAGTGGAGGTAAAAGGCCAAAGTGGTTGCGTAGGTTAGCAAAGCCTCTGGAGAACGCTCAGTCAGCGTGTAGGGGTTCACACAAAGGATTAAACTCACGGTAGTGTAGGTGCGCCATTCCTGTACTGAGGGCATCGGATTCAATTGATTGTAGTCTCCGGTGCTTTGAGTGCCAGTGAATAAGGGATATTAGACAGTATGACTCACTGCGCAATTTTTTTACGGGTATTCATCAACGCCCAAGTTGTATCGTCCCAGTCGCGGGCCAAAGCAAGAGCCTCGGGATTTGTTTTCTCTAGATGTCGGAGCAGAGAACGTCTGTCTTTGGGGAGCGAAGGCAATATACCCGGCGTGACTTCTGCGACTTCTCTGCCGCTTTATTTGAGGTGACATTTTGGTATTGGGTACAAGTTTACGCACTTCACTGTACCATCGGTTTGTGTAATTTCGTGCTTGTCATTGAGACCGAAATCTCCCTCGTTCATCCCTTCTAGGGCTATGGCCTGTAGTCGTCTTGCTTCCTGTTCTTCCAGTTCATATCCTTCCTCGTCGTCCGAGTCCAGCTGTGCAGCATTCGACGAGTAATAAACAGCTTTTCCGTGTCCCCATTTTTCTTCCTCTTCCTCTTCCTCTTCATCGTCCGAACTCTTCTGTTTCCCGATCTTTTTGTTCTTTCCCGCGTTCTTTGATTTGGAAAGAGTAGAGGTCATCCCCGGGTCATCTTCGCCTCCACCCTCATAATTCTCTTCGTCCTCCATGTAGCTTTCGTCGGTTTCGTCTCTTTCCAAGCCTTTCAGTGCGAAAACCTCATCGTCATATCCATCATATTCGCTATGAGAGAGATTGCCGTCCAAAAGAATTTTATCCCTGGAAGCATGAACTAGGCTAAAAGTCAGCTCGAGCGCATTGTGGCAATGTGCCACACGCACAGTCATCCTCGCCGTCCAGTGGGATATCATCAGCGTTCTCCCATCGATTTAGTGTTGAGTCTGACTTCTTGACTGGCCGTGATCCGTTTCCCTTCGATTTCTTGGATGTACGCCTGGGCATCCTACGTGTAGGGAGATGCAAGAGGTGAGGATGAAGTTTCGATCAATTCTTATGTAATCAAGGACTGCTAGCGAGGTCCTAAAATATGCACGGACTGGCATCTAGGCCATACAAGCAAGGAATGTGTTTTCCCTCGATCGTCAGCATTTTAGTGGGTCTGGATATGGCGTGTAACTCTGACTGGCAGACGATGCCCAAGCACAATCTCCGCAATCTCTTTTGTATTCTCACCGCTCCAACACCAGATAACGATAACGGTTTGGAGGGTTGGATCTATCGACTATGCGAGCGACAGGTTGATCCGTGGTGTCGAGACATGCAGCGAAATCTTGCGAAAAGTGTCCCGACCAGTAGAAAGGTCATTTGGTAGGCTGCTTTGCTTTTGACGTAGAAGACCTGGTGGTTCGGGTGGGAACGAATTTTAAGAAGTAAAAGGCTCATCCAGAGCGATGGCACTCACGGTTCTATATGTTTCATGATCGTAAGCTTCCCAGCTGAAGCTGCGGATACCATCTGCTGTTCAATGGATTTGTTGATTTTGGCACTCAAGGTCTATACGATCAGGTCAGTAAGAGTACGGTAGACCAAGGGAGTGTTGTGAACCTTGTGCATCTGAGCTGACTTGATGAGGGCGGGTTTTTTGGGAGGTACTGTCCGCTTTCCCTTCTTGGTGTTTGCGGCGGCCTTCTGCGCCTGTCGTGCAGAAGGGGCCTTGGCTTGAAGACCTATGGTCTTCCCTTGGGCCATCAGTAATTTTGTTGACCGTCGGGGCACAGTATAGTGACTATGACACTGAGCGTGACGAAGGTCACGTGGAATCACGCCATGACACCTCCCGCCATTCACCGAAGAGCTCAACCACAAACGCACCAGACATTGCCCAGCTCTTTTCCCCTCTCTTGAAGCCCGGGTATGCTGGCATCCACCTCGAAACTGCTGCTTTCGCAGCGCATTTCTAGTGCTGGCAAGGTTTATCTTTTTTTACCACTTATAATTCCCAAGAGCTCACCCTAGTTGACAGCGAGCAAACCATGACCTTGTTACGCTCCCTACTCAGAAGCCAGTCGTTTCTTTTGGGCCTTCTGGATACAGCGCTGTTTCTGGACACACTGTCACAGTTTTCGGTGCCACTGGATTTTTAGGCAGATATCTGGTGTCGAAACTTGGTGCGATGCCTACCCTTTTCATGTTCGGTTTTCTTACACTGCGGTTCTACTTCTACAGGCAAGCTAGGAACACAAGTGGTCGCTCCCTATCGTGATGAAGATGATGCCAGGATTCTCAGGCCCATGGGAGACCTGGGTCAAATCGTCCGAATGGTAGTCCTCTGCATCACCTGGGGTCCGACCTGTGGCTTATGCTCCTGCTTCATTGTTTTGATAGGAGTGGGATATTCGCAATGAAAAACAAATTGCAGAGTGTGTCAGGCACTCAGACATCGTTTTTAACCTCGTTGGCCGGGATTATGAGACCAAGTGAGTCGTTTTCACCATCCAGGCGTTTATTGGTACCAAACCTTTGGAATTATGGCTTAACGTATCAAACTATACAACCATAGGAACTTCAAGTTTAGCGATGTGAACGTTGAAGGTGCCGAACGTATTGCGAAGATTTGCGCGGAAGAAGGTGTCCCACGTTTTATCCAAATCTCACATCTCAATGCATCCGCTACATCGCAATCGAGATTCTATCAGACCAAAGCCGAAGGTGAAGAACGGGTGAAAGCCGTTTTCCCGAATGCAACTATCATTAGGCCTGCCGCTATGTACGGCTATGAGGACAAGCTATTGAATAATATCGCAAGTGAGTTGTCATACTATCATACTATCAACGGCACTCGGTGACAATGAATTCCAGTCTGGCCGATCTGGTGGAAGCTGAACCAGGCGGACACTAAAATACGCCCTGTCCATGTGAGTATTGACTGCGGCACAATCTATCCCCGCTAGCGAATAGTTGACTTGGTATTATATCGTAGGTCCTTGACGTTGCTCAGGTGCTCGCCAACCAAGTTGCCCACACCATTCCCGGGCGCACATTGTCACTTCCGGGACCTTCCACACTGACGTACGAATACCTACTCGACCTCATTTCTTCAGTGACCCTCCGAGCCCCCTCTCGAGCCCCGATTCTACCCAGATCCGTCGCACTTCTGGCAGCCAATTTGGCTCAGAACATATGGTGGCCAGCGCTCAGTCCTGACGAAGTTGTCAGGCGTTATATCCATGATGCCGATGCTCCCGGTGATTGGGAGGCCGTTGGCGTAAATCCATCCGAAATTGAATTTCACGCGATCACATACTTGAGGCGCTACCGCTCGGCGTAAGTCTTTTCGTAAGTTTGGCTGAAGACTGGATACCAATATCTGGGATTTTCTAGGGAAAACTACATCCGACCAACAGCGATTCCCCGGAGACCGTCCCCCAAAGCCGCTGTAAGTCCGAGTGCGCCTTCCCCAGTTGTATGTTATCTCTCTGACATGCGACACTTTTTCATTTCTAAAGGTAGAGGAATATTAGTCAAATACAGAAGTTCTGCGTGTATTCCTCTTTATTAATAGACAGCATCCAACGCGTGCCTCGAACCATCATACTGGAACTAATGACGATCCGCAGTTCATGAGAGATTCAAGAATGTAGCATATGTAGATGAGATAGGAAGACAACGCATAGTGGAGCCAATGTAATGAGAATGTGCTAACATAATTGAGCAGCTCATCTGGAAATCCGACGAAGAGGAGTGTCCATGGCCATACAGCAAAGAAAGACAGCAGAGTGGGGTGTGCGACAGTATATTATGCGAAAGTATCTTAAATCTGGAGGAGAATCTAAAAGCCGGGAGGCACGAGTGCTTTCGGTTGCTGCTGAGTGGAATTTGGCGGGTACATGGAAGGCGAAAGCATCTATAAGAAAAATACGGTTAAATGACGTCGACGCGGGAAAGAATGGCCCAAAACATGGTGGGTACATGCCACATGGGCAAGAACGTACCTGCTGCGCGCCCTGTTGCTGCTCAAGCATCTCCTTCTCCTGAGCCACAATTTTGGCTTCGTCTTCCAGACTAAGAGCTAGGGGTAATGCCACGAGCAGGGCAGATGTAGTGACAATCCACACGATATTCCCTGCGACTTTGCCACCCTTTTTAATGAAAGAGGCTGTCTTCGAGACCTTGGAAGAGATGGAGTGGCGAGTGGTGGGAGGGACAATGTCGACGAGGGCAGCAACACGGTCGAGGAAGGACTCCTCGACAGAAACATCGGACACAATGGAAGAGAGAGAGTCTGTTGAGTTTGTGCGGGAAGAGGATGGAGAGCTGTAGGGAGAGTTTACGACTTCTTTTTCTTCGACAATTTCGACTTTGACCATGGTGTTGCTCGTCGGTGGATTCGGGTCAGTGACACAGGTGGCGAAAAGTTTGACAACAGGTGACGTGACGTTTTGTGACAGCCTGTGACTGGACGTGAGAGACGCACCTTGTCGGGGGTGTGACTGAAAATCCTCGGCTCCGAAGCAAACCCTGTGTGACGGTGTGACATTGTGTGGGAGGCAGAGCGAGCCCGGGTTCTGGCTTGGCAGACGCAGTATGGGTCGGCTGGGCAAGAAGACAGGCAGTATAGCACCCTACAGCGATCCGTGATAGACCAAAACATGAGGCGCCGTAGAGGGGGTGATGCATGGGGTGACAGGATTTGCCATCTCAGGAGGATCGGTATATAAGCCGAGGTTTCCTACCCATATCCGTCGCATATATAAGTACTGTTCCTCTATCAAATTTCATTTCTTCTCTCCCTGTCCCTCTCTCTACCAGCGCTCGCCCACCATGCAGAGTGACAGTCCCCACAGAGACAACCCAGCCGCCCCGCCTGCACACCAGCCGAGTACTATCCTCTATTGTTCCCTGCGGCTCCTTTCCTGATTCCAATCTCTCCACTAGACCTCAGTCTCCCAAACCAATCTATGCAAAATCACATTCATGAACTCGCTAAATCCTTACCAGTACCTCAGCCTGCACCTCGTAAACAGAATACCGCCTGCGATGCCTGCAGGTTTGCTCCAATGATCTTCCTCACTCTCCAACGCCTTACACTGGATTAGATCTAGAAAGGTCAAGTGCAATAGGATCCCTGGCCAGGAGAAGGTATCCCACTAGCCGTTCATCTCCCAATCATTGACTCGTTGTTTGTGCGCGAAATCTAGTGCCAGGTACTTCATCATCTTCGCTTCTCCGACCTATATGTCGTCCTGACTCGTGCGGCAGCATTGCATGTCCAAGAACTATCCTTGCACGTCTGTACCACTTTTGGCACAAGGGCCTATTTGATTCTCAACTTGTGGTATCTTGTAGACATTATGTGCAACAAGCTACCAGCGAGAAAAAGCGCGTGGCCGTCAATAGGAGAAGAAATCTTAGCTCCGCAAATTCGAGGTGCGTTGTTGATTGTGCCAGTCACATATCCTTCATTGACCACCTTCGTACGATCTTTTGCCGATGTTCAAACTTGAAGTGTTCCCTATCCTAGTCCTCTCAAGCAGTCAGTCTCTCATATCGGTCCCGGAAGTAGACTGATCAGCGTTCCAATATTCAGGGTATCTCCGCCCGTTGAACAAACTTCTCCAACCTCTTTTCTAGCAAGCGGCCCTCATTCTCAGCCGCTCATTGTGAGATACGGTTTGCATCCAGGCATTACTCTCAACACCCCAACCCGCGATGTGCTCAACTTCGTCTTTGCGCCTCCCGAAAACACCAAGTATGTCAAGCAGCCTCATAGGTATCTTGTCTCATTCAAATTTGCAGTGAGCCAACGCCTTACACGTCGCCCACTCTCATTAAATCCCCATATGAGTCATGGGGTGAACTAGCCCACAAGCTAGATGACGATAAATTCAAGGCCGAGTGAGTTTGTGTCCCAATTTACACTGATGGTTATCAGAAGCGGATTCTGCGTCGTCTCTCCCAGAGTCTACGTTACTGCCCGTTTCCCGCCCATACTTTGTTCTTATGACAATCGCCACAATACTGACTCGTTACGGCCTAGGTTCGCGCTCGATCTTGTTGAGGTCTTCTTTCAGATAGTCCATACTCGGCTCCCCCTGCTTAATCCCGCTCAATTCCGAAGTCGCCTCCAATTATACAACCCCATAAATTCTGGATCCAGTTCTAGTGAAAAACCGTTGCATCCCGCCCTGGTTGCTACGGTCTTAGCCTGGGGTACTAAGTTTTCCGAACACCCGTTGCTTGTGGCAGACCGCAGACGACCTGGTGGTCAGAGTCTTCTCGCAAAGACCCTCATAGATCGCGCACGCGATCTGGCTGAGGCTCTCAAAGTGCATCGTGTGGCTTCGGCCGAGCATGTGGTCATTGGTCTCCTTATTGAACCTCTCCAGAATCGTTAGTATATCACCTCCAACCTGGGCGATTTTTGACTGATGGGTCTCACACCAGAAAACCCCGACGATCCTACCGGTACAGTTCCGCGCCAACAACGTGTGTTTATTTCCCGGCTCTGACATCATAAAAATTGGCTCTAGGATACCATGGATTTTGGCTGACCTGTGCAACCCGGCACTTGTTGGAACTAGGTGTAGGTCTCGACCCGATCGACAGGAGATTACACCCTGATTTTTATGAAATCAGATCAATCACAAGTCCGTAATGGCAAACATTCAAGACCCAGAGAGCCGAGGAACAATGATCTTTGCGTGGTGGATGGCCTGTATATCCGACGCGTATGCTTCTGCGTATTATCGTCGGAAACCGGTTCTTGATGATTATGACTATGATATTGATTTCTACACCGTTGACCCAGTCAACCCAGAACTCGTCGACACTCACACTGCGATGCCTTCTCCTCGGGAGCAATTAGAGGTATGTCCTCGCTATTTTGGGAGTTCTACCGCTCTATCACTGAGACTCTGAATATAGTTTCTCGTAAGGCCTCCGACAAGGAAATACGAAGGACACTAATCATCCAGTATAGGGATATTATCGAGCAGCGCATTCATTAGCGCGTACAGCGCGTCATATGTCTAAACAGCTGTGGCGTCCCTCAACAGACTCAGACGGTGTTCCATATGAGAACCTCCACAGCTTCGTTCAGGAACTTATCTTATGGCGGGACGACTTCTTGAACCTGGTTGGTGTACCAAGCAATTTTGAAGGAGAGTGGGATTTCGTATCTGTGAGTCAACACCCATGAACATCGTAACTCCAGTCACCGATGTGCCGCCCAGGCCGTATCATCTTGCGCTAGCGACGCAACATACCACGTCATGTGGATCATCCTGTTCAGCGCGCTGGATGATTACGGGATAAAAGAGCTTAACACGGCTATGGCTCCGCCCAATGCTGCCGAGATCGAATCGGCTAAACGAAAAGTGGCAGATGAAGCATTACATGGGGCATTGCGCATTGCGGGCCTGGTAAGTAGTAGCCCCTTAGAGCTCATAAAAAGCCAATCCCTCCTTCACAGGCTGGCGTCCTAACATCTAATGGGTACCTGGTAAGATCATATTTTTCTGCCCAAAAATGGACCCTGACATTGCCCCCAGCGGCTCGATCCCGCAGTCATGCACGTGAGCTGTATACAAGCGGGGACTCTACTGGCACGACTTGGCCGGCCCGAAGTTCAAAATTGTATTGCGGGACTGGAACAATATAGTTCCTCGTATGAAGAGGCTGGGGACCAGGCCACAGAGATGCGTCGAGTATTTAAGGCGGCGCGTTCGGGGCAGAGCGAGCTTAATCATATGGCCTCGGTCACGCTGCGCGTCACCGCCTCCCCATCTCCATCTCACCATGGCAATCATTACGAAGACCAAGTGATGAGGAACGGTTCACCCCACCACCCACAACATCACCCTCATGTTCATCACTCACCCCACGATGTCAGTACCCCTTGATTTGCTCGGTTTCTTTCGATCTGGGCCGGCTTGGATAGCCCTCCCACTTGCGGCATTCAGTTTTCTCTGGAGATGATAAATTGATGGCCATTTCCACACACTTCTAAACTTTCCTCGGAAACAAAGCTGACTTGGCATCATCCCTCCCTTCTCCGTGTTTGCTAGACCTATGCGCATGACACCTACCCTTGCAGAATGTACTGACTTTAACGCTTGTTTGGTCGCTCTTCGAAATTGCTCCCTTTTTCGCACCTCGTTATCAGGCCCTGTTCCGGTGCCGATTTTCTGTCCAATGACTGAACGTGCAAATCCCTGTAACACTGGTCTGTTCCGACGAACATACTCATATATACCCAATGTAGTGTTATCACATCAACTCTAGCTTTGCTCGCCGTAGTGCTGTTGGACTGAAGGATTTGATTGTGCATTAAAATGTAACGCGTTATTTTGTTATGTACAATATATTTGCATACACCAGCAACAATTATCGCCACCCGCAATCTGATGGATCGACGCAGCCTTTACTCCCGGACCCACTCCCAAGGCCCAAGGCCAGCGTCGCGGATATCAACTGGAGACTTTCATAGCGTCTTTCCTGGAAGCCACCGGAAGCCGGATGAGTCAGATCTGTAATTCTCCTCGGATATTACGATACACCAAACGTGTAAACTCGAAATGCTCGCCGACTGAGCTAACACCGCAGAGACACATACATCTTGGGCCTGGTCCCTACGACATGAGAACGAGATAAGTTAAGTGCACCATTGCGGACGTATGGTCTAGCGCTGAGAGATCTTTTCCCCCTTGCCTCGCCATCTTCGTTCTGGCGGGTGAAGAACCCTTCTACGAAAATGCCAATCTAGACATGTAGTGCGGCGCAGCTGCCAGGTTGTGTGTACGAAAGCCCTTCCTTGGAACTTGGGAACTTGGGGTGGAGCGGGTGCGTGAAACCACTAGGGGAATGCCTCACGAGGTCCGAACACGTTTTGTTGTAGTTAAATGTAAATAGGACTTCCTGATTTCATGAAACACCGTGCCGGACCCTGGAGCAGGTTGTAAACGATTGGCGCCCTATGCCGAGGTTGCTTTCCTAGTGGTGGCGTTGAATTTTTTCTGACGTTTTAGCAGGTCTTCTTGAACGTGAGAGGCCCCCTGATGAGAATGTTTTGGGCTACATTCGGGTGTTGGGTGCAAGGTAACTCCTTGCGACCGTGGTTCCGCCGGTTTACGCTTTTTTATTGACGATTAGACTAATTGGCTCATTCAGCCTGACTCGCTCAAGCTTCAAGATCCAAGGTTGGCAACCTTAAAGTCCAATGACACTAATATGAAGCTCTTGTTCCGAGAATCTATATTGGCGTACCACTACAAGTACATGAAATGAGGACAGCAGTAACAAGGGACAAAACCTCGCGGGTCTCGAAGCTCGTAGTCAGAAAGAATCATAATGCGGATGTGTACAGTAGTTCTGCGCAGGCGGCGCGGAAGATTTGATATGCGGAATATTGGGGAGGTAAGAGAGGAACATGATGGAGCATGACGATACAGCGTTCCGGTATGCGTACGCGAGCCAGAAAATATGGGAGGCGAGGGGAAGAGGCAGGAATCGTGATACAGAGAAGGGAGACTGGAGAGACAAAGAATGCGATGGGGTCGATGAGGAGAACGGGGAAACTAAGCTTGAGACGTTCGAGCCGACGTCTTGAAGAACACATGATGGAACATCTCGTGAAGAGCCTGACGATGCTCCGGCTTATAACCCAGGCCCTCCAAAGTATCAACGTTGGAGTCGAGATAGTGGGTCAAGGTGTGATACGCCCTCTCCGCTTCCTCCTTGCTGGGGACACCTTTCGGCAACTCCTCTACGATGACGACATCTCCATGATGAACTTCGATTTCCATCGGGTGGGAAAGGTCGGATTGAGTATGGTGTATATAATGTTGGTCATGAATGGCGTGTACCACCTCAGGCTCCTGACTAGCCATCTGTGCATCGTCGACCTCAGGCTCATCTGGCTTTGGCCTTCCATGCCACACCCCACCCTTCACATGATGGCGACGCTTGAAGTTCTCAATCCAACCAGCACTGGCCTTGAAGCTCTCGTCCTTGTCCTTCCCTTTCTCCGAACCAATGGTACCATACTTCTTCCTGAGCTCGTCGGCGATCTCCAAAGCCTTCTTTTGAATCTTGGCATCTGTGATTGTTTCGCCGCCTTCACTTAGCTCTTCGAGCCATAACAGCATCTCTTCCTCAAGCTTCGGGTGTTTGGGAGGACTATACTCAAGCGTAAGAAGATAACTCTGGGGACTGGGAGTGAGAGGCACAACGCTCACCGATGTCGCGGTGGTTCAGCAACACCATCTTCGATGTTGAGCCAAGTCTTTTTCTCCTTCAAAATTTTGCTGACCGTACTCCGCTCGACGCCAAAGCGCTGAGCGATCTCCTCTTGTTTCTGATGAGGGTGGTGCTGTTGATAGAGACAGATTTCCTTCCTCAGTGAATTAGTTAGCTTGGCTTTCTTGGGCTTTGGTCGTGCAAGGGAGGGCAGGTCACGATCGGGTGAGTCGTGAGGGGCATCTGGAGTATCGTGATGACCCAGATCGGAGAGAGATGAAACAGCGCTGAGGGTGGGGGAAGGGGGACGATGATCATACGTGTGAGAGGTGGAGATTTGTGAATGACTGGGGTACTGGTTTTCAAAGGAAGGGTAAGACAAAACGGAATTTGGCGTTAAGGTACTGGGCGTCAAAGGCCGATAGGATTGGTTTTGCATCATCATGGGAACTGCTGAAGCAACGTTCACGCCGTAATGATCATCCCGAGGACAAGTAGGCGATTGTGGTCGGGACGCTGAACCCTCATAGGCGGATGAATAGTGGCGCTGGTGAAGTTTGTTAGATAAACGACTGTGATGGCGCAAGTGACGGGATACATACTGGGCTCAGAGCCGAGCTGGTCCTTGGATAGGGGCTTTGTATGCTATCTCGACGCTTTTGGCCTCTGTGTTCAAGACGCGACAACCTGCCTGAAAGGACTCTTCCCTCGTGGTCGACGCCTGAGTCGACGTAAGATGAAGAGTAGCAATCGTTGGCTCGGCTGTCTTGAGTGCTCGGTAACGACTGATCCTGAGATGCTACGGATTCCTGTTGGGCGGCTCGAGAGGGCGATGGAATAGAAGACGCGGGCGACGGGTAGTTCTCGTGAGCCTGACGAGGGTTGATATTTGGGAACATTGATGAAGAGTCCACTTGCTCAAAGGACGAAGAAGGAGAACAGGTGTAGTTTGTGTTCCAAGAAGTTTCGCTCATGATAGCGTTCAGATGACTAGTTTGTAGATGTGGTCGCCGTATGGGCTGTCTAGAGCATGACGGAGTGTACGTCGGCGAGAAAGAGTAGCTGTTGATTATTTTGGGCAGCATTGAGAGTGAATGAGCGAGATATGGATCTAGAGGTGGGCTGGAGACTTACATAGGGCTTTCCCTGGCCTTGCGAGCTTATAAAGGGTGAAAGAGGGAAGAAACCAGCTGAGGGAGGTTCAGCCGCCGACCTCATGGACAATGAATTCATCTCAAGCCATTGCCTGAATTAGCAACCCCATCCTTTTCTGGAAACAAATGTTGCCTGCTATTTCGGTCTATGTTTTCTGCACGCACATGCCCCCTTGTCCAGCGAGCAGCGGTACCACTGCTGCAGTGTGTGTCGTCCCACGTATCCTATCCCTTGCGCACTACATCGGTATTGTACTCGTCAGCCAAGGTCAAACAACGCACTGGTGGAACTGTGCCGTTTCGAGCTTGAATCTCTCCATCATGATCATTCAACCAGCAGAACAGTGTAGTTCTATGGACGCATACATATTCTCGGTGCTTATACTCGTTATGCACCCCCGGCATATGCAACACGCGTAAATGGGATGGTAATGGACTCTTCTTGTCCGTTGCCAAACCACACGCAACTCTTGTCGACACAAACCCAATCATTGCAGTCCGGTTCTTCTGCCCTAAGCACAACCACTTGGCCCAGGAACAGAAAGATCTCAGTTCCCCACATCAAAATGCTGCCGGACATTTCGTCAGTCAGAAGCGTGGAAAAGGAATACACAACGAGGTCTCCTGCTTCTTGGATGACTTCCATATCGGCGCCAGGCTTATTTTAACGCCAGTGTGTCTCCTTCATGGCATGCGGGACCATGATCGAAACACGCAGCCAGCCTCAGCAGGCTTGTCCAATTGATCTGGTTTCGCGGGAACGTCTCGTAGAATTCGAAGTCTATTCTGACCTTTCTGAGGCATCACAGACGGACCAGATCTTACCCCTTCCGTGTCGTGCGATCGTACTGAAGTCACGTCACCGAGGGTATCCTCCCAAGTTCACCGCATACATGAACGGGCTTTGCTCCAGTGCCCAAAAAGTTTGTTGCCATTTTTGTGTAACTGGCTTCACGGATTGCTTCGGTCGCCCCTGTCACTACGTCTGCTGTAAATCTAGCGACCCGATTTGACTGTAATTTCATGATACAGTGCGTCTCACAAGGATACTGTCGTAGCATTAATGAACTGTGGTGTTGCGACTGCAGCCGTTGTGTCATTGTCGACTGGATGCTTCCTCATGTAATTAGTGGCCTCGTGTACATTGACGCCAGTTCAGGGCATATGAGAACCCACATCGCCGGAATACATGGTTTTGACTGGTGAGCGATACTATGGGTGAATGCTAGCTGCTTCCGAGGCGACCGTCGATCGATCTGCTACGAGCCACGGTATTGGGATTGGATGCATCGTCGTCTCAAGCAATTCGCATAGTCCGAAACTCTCTTAGACTGGGGCATGAATACGGATCCCGCAGAGCGACGGCAATTTGGCCAGTAACTCTCCAAGGAAACCCAAAGTAGCCTGGACTGACCACAAACCAAGGAGGCCTGAAATATGGGTATTCAATCTCTGATTTAATCCTAGCTGGCTGGCTACGAGTATATGATTTATTGGTTGCGCATCTGTTTCACGTGAAGTAGATTGACCGGTGACTGGCGAGCTCCTGCGGAATGGAAGCTGATGAGCATTGACGTTGCCAATCCCATTCCGGTACTGCGACACAATAAGTATCTGGCCGCTCTTCCATTTCGCGGGAAGCAACTCTGCATAGCCAGAGTTCATTCGTATATGTCTGATTCACGGGCCCATGCATACTGGTGTGATGTTCCTCAGGCAGTGCCTGGAGATACGGGTAGCGACAGAGGCTGCCTCGTTAGGGTCACAGGGGTTCACTTGGAGCCTGCCTCTGATAAGCTGGAAATCGAGTACCCGGTAGTTAATGAGCCTGCCTGTGGATAACAGCGCTGAATAATCATGGAATCGACCCCGGATTGGAGGTCAGTGGTGGTATCGCATGGCAGAGGACATGGAAGCACCATCTGCTTCGGAGTGGACAGGTACCTCCGTCCCCCCATAGCACTTGGTCGTGATCAAAAAAGAAGAAGACGTATACTGGATTGTTCGCGGTCCTCAGACATCCATGGCCATTCTAGTCTACAAGATGCTTGATAGGTTGACAGGGGGGAAATCGAACCTCTTGTTGTTATTACTCCTTGGGATCTGAGATGTAATTCAAGAGCTCGTTGAAAGAGGGCTACATTTGAGCCTCGAATCAACTTCCAGGTGTGGGCCGTGTGGATGGCCAGGCCTAGATCCCAAGTAGAACGTATTTAAGGCGGAGGACCCTAGCGCTTGGTCGCCAGATGCGTCACTTTCTACTCCGTCCAGAGCTCCCATTTGTTCATGGCTAAGAGGAGGGAATGGAGGAATTTTGGAACGACTCAAGCGCGTTTGTCATGATCCTGGGTTAGTGGGCCCTAAGTGCACGTGTTGGTTCACGCTTTGACTCACAATGAGTTAGTCGAAGAGGCTACCAAAGGTGCATTCCTCTCTGTTGTACTGCAATGTAAGGTCTAGACACATATGGATGCCCATGAAGCAGAGGTCGCGGGGTGCCCGGAGCTTATTTGTTATGGTTGCACAGGGTTTGTGTTGACGCATATATACCAGGTTCAACCATCAGCGCGGTTATCGAAGGTTCCTCAACCTTTTTATCTTCGATGCTGATGCTGTCGTCATGATATGTTGGTTACTTTCATAACCATAACCTCTTTGCTAGACCAAGGTGTTTTGTCCAGAGTTCCGGTAGTGATCGGATTGATGACTCAGAAATCGGAATCTCTCGGAACTCTTCAAGGATGAACAGATTGGTCTGGACACAGCTAGGGCCTATATAACAAGCTTGTGGTTGAAGGATGCTGTACACCGTTACAAGATGCTTCAAACTACCCCTGCAATCAGTTCCTCTATTATACGCCGCACGACGTTGCCAATGCGCAATGCCGGTGCGATGTTGACACTGCTCCAGTTTGGGCGACCTTGTGTCTATCCTACCACGGCAGGGCCTCGACGGACATTCCTGACTTCCAGCAGTAGAGCAAATACATTGAGTGATTCTGCTGCCCAGAAGCAAGCCTCAGAACGACATTATCGTATGCTTTCATTTTCTCTTATCCCATTCTTGATTTACTCATTAGGTCATAGAGGATCGGGTTACCCCAGCAACCCCAGCCGGTGAACCATCAGAGCTCACAAAGCAGAGTGCCGTTAGCACTGTTCCAACAATGGTGCACGGTGACTGGGTGCTCTTCCACCCCGTTTACTCCTCAGACGAGCTCAAAGCCGTGAAGGCATGTCGAATAATTTGAATCAACACACGAAAGTCCTAAATGATCTCTTCGCTCCTTTAGGTCATTCACAGAGAAGGGCGGACGGTTTCTGACAAGATTGCTTATGGCTTTGTGAAGGTCGCTCGTACCTTATTCGATTGGGTTTCAGGATACAAGCATGTCGAGGGTCCCATTGATCCCAAAATGTCAATTGCCGAGCTTCGTCGAGCTGGTCGTCTCATGGATGAAAAGGCTTGGCTAAGCGTAGGTTTTTTTGTGCTCCCGGGTTTGCTCAGGGTTTACTGAAACAACCATTCGCAGAGGATTTTGTTCCTGGAAAGCATCGCTGGAGTACCCGGGATGGTCGCTGCAACTCTACGCCACTTGACTAGTCTACGTCTGATGGTAAGCCTAGGGATCTAAGAGTCATTATCCCGTATTGATTTAATCTCTAGCGCCGCGATGGTGGATGGTTCGTTGTTTCCCGGGGGTCGATTGGCTCGATTGGCTGTTAGCTCATGATGTTGTAGGATACACACTTGTCTCGAAGAAGCCGAAAACGAGAGAATGCACCTCATGTCCGTTTGTGGTCTTTTCGCTAATAGACTGTTACTGTCACTGACTGTTCCGTGTAGGACGTTTATGCACATGCGCAAACCATCACTCTTTTTCAGGGCCATGATCCTTGGAGCCCAAGGAGTCTTCTACAACCTCTTTTGTACGTCCAGCCTCATCTCCGGGTCGATGCTCAGCTAAATATAGACTTTCAGTCCTGTCCTACCTGGTCTCGCCTCAAATTTGTCATCGTTTTGTTGGCTATCTCGAGGAGGAAGCAGTCTATACTTAGTGCGTTCTCTGGTTTCCTTCGCTTTATCCGAGTCTCATACATTCTCAGTACTCGTTGCATTGCTGACATAGAAGCGGGTCTCATCCCGGAATGGTAAGCTACTCAAGCTATGGTGTTCTACACGACGAACTCATCATACATGAAGGAGCGACATGCCAGCACCTCAGATCGCCATAGACTATTGGCGCTTACCCCAGGATGCCAAGCTACTTGACGTCATTTACGCTGTGAGATCTGATGAATCCACCCACCGCTTCGTGAATCACAGTCTAGCCAATCTCGACCCGCGTAAGGACGTTAATCCTTTTGCTCTCCGCGAACCCGATATGCACGTCAAGGGTGGCAAGACCGAGTGAGCAATTTTGTAAAACTCGTCGCTCTGAACTTAAATTCGTTTCTAGATTTGAACGTCACGAGTCCGAGGAGTATGTAAAGGGCTCTCACGAAATCATACAAAAGCAAATCGAGCATCAGGACAAAAACTAACGAGCCTTTCGGATGTACTCGTTTTTTTTAATAGGGACGGTCATCCGCCCGCTATTTAGTGTATCTTGGGTCATAGAGTACTTTTGCCTTGTTTGTACACACCTGGCTTGTATCTCTGCACCTCTCAGTTCCTCCACTCACGTGGCCGGCCATCAGATCAGTCGCCCTTAATGACGTTGTATTGAAATCAGCTTAGTGCTGCATTTGCGCTCAATGTCTGCTGGTGGACGTTTGAATCATATGAGCGCATACAGCACTCCCCAGGGCGACCATTCCAGCGCGCAAAACCCGGATGGGTGTCCAACAGCAACTCATCTCAATCGGCGAATATTCATAGGGCCTTTACCTGAGAAGGTGGTATCCCTGGCGGAAGCCCATGCCCACAAACATCATCACAAGGGCATCTTCTTGGGGAGGACATCAACACAGGAAAGCGACTTGGACGATCATACCAATGTATCTCAAATCATCAAGGACCATGCCTTCCACTTCTTCCTGTGCGAGGGTGGCAGGCGGGAGGATTGGGATGACGAGCAAGAGAGGAACCGAACGGAGGAGCTGCTCAGGCGATGGAGGGAGAGTGAATGGGGTGCTGTATGGCAAAAGAGGCATAGCAGACATCGGCAAGGGGAGCTTCGAGGCTCAGCTCTAAGTCGATGGGTTGGTGGCAGTTTTGAGGTTGGCCAACTTCTTGGTGTCAGCGTTCTGGACGAGCCTGCGTTGGCGTCTGCACCTGCACAAGAGGAAGAACCTCTCCTCGATCCTTCTACTATTCTAGCTGATGCTTTGACCGCCCAATCATTCGTTCGACTTTACGCACCTTCCCCAGAATTGGCTGGAGATGCTGACGCTAGCCCCGTTACCTCCAATACCGGGCTTTTGGAACCAACACCGGCCGCTACGAAGAGCACTTCGACGCTGGGCCAACCACATGGTCTCGAAACGGCTCCATCTCGGGCTACTTCCAGCAATAAATCAAAAGGCAAAGGGAAAAAACAGGTGCATTACACTGGAGAGACGGAGGAGCTGGTGGCACCTGGCCCTGTTTCCCCCACAGAAGTTCTTGGTCGAACGTCGGAAATGGTAGAGGCTACTACCACTGCCGCAGCAAGTGCTCAGTCTTCTCCTGGTATTCCGGCGCAAGATTTCGTTTTGGGAGACGTCGTGTTCAGGGGTTCGTGATGCCGTATGCTACTACATTTCTTCCTCAAACTAAGATCCTTCTTTTTCTTCAGACAGGATGTTCGTGAGGGTTAGCACCACGAAGACTGAGTACCTGGGTCTTAATTTCGACGAATCAGTCCATCGCACCACGCGTGACCTGCAATATCAAGATTGGGCAGAGTTCATGGTGGTATGGAGGCGAGATTTTATTGAAATTTACGAGGACTATGTAGGTTCAAGCGAACCTTGCAACTTGTTGCGGTCCTGACACTTCCCAGACCACGTCGTTACAGGAATGGGCGATTGGGCACAAACATCTTGCCTACATAATCCCCTTGAAATCGACCAGGACGCATTTATCCTTATATTCATTTGTCGACATGACATTTTGCATCACATGTGAACCGATGCGTACCTACTTTAACTCCAAGAAAACCAAGTGGAATTTCACAAGGCTCGAAGGAACCAACGTTTATATCTTCAAACATAAGAGCAGATCTAGAGCTTACGACTGGACGTGGCAATTGTGGTACGTATTTCCTGGGAAATCTAGTGCTAGCACCTCTGACGAACACGCCAAAGGCGATATCTAGGTGGCGAAATTCCGAGAAGTATTGACATCAGGAATCCTCGTCTTGGATCGCAAGTTGCCTTCGAACTCCCATACTTGAATCTCATGGACAACAGTACGACGGCCAAGATGTTTAGCAGGCGTAACGTAATTGCGCTGTGTATCAAGTCCATGAAACCCGTTCCAGGCTGGAGTAATTTCGTGGACTACGAGAGGAAGAGGGGAAGAACATTGCAACTTGCGTGGAGATCTGAAACTCATGTTGACTGGGTGTGGAACGACCAAACTGACGAAGGGCAACAGCGAGAATGGTCCGTTCTATCCGGGCTTGCATTCAAGAATGTAAGTTCATCGCCCAGTGATCCTCTGTCGGCTTCTGATTGGAAACACAGTCGCCTCAAGCACCCGTTCTTGAACTTCGTGTGGCAGAACATTACCCCACTTTCCTGTATCTCAAGGATGGTACACTTCTTGTTCAGCCACCCGCAATCGAGGGTTATGTCGAGCGAGTCCGACCCAACACACAAACGAAGCAACCGCTATATCTTGTCAATTACAACGGGAACCTCTTCACGTTATCTCCTCAACAGGCACAACCTCCCTCACCACCTGGTTCTGCGCTAATGTTGGGTAACATGGAAGAATACAAACAAACTCTAACGAAGGTGGAGATTGAACGAGGGATCTATCAAATTATGCATGCACATGCTGTCTGTGACCTGCGTAGTGTCGTTACGGTTCGAAGGGCCCTCCATGTGGTTCCGCAGCATCACCATGACCGGAAGGATGACCGTCTCGCTGAAGACACTTCATGGTTCAATGTCTGGTCTATGGTGGACGAAAGGACAAACAGTGACGATGAAGATGACGGTGGAGAAGAGGGTCTCAACGGTTTTGGCAACAAGCCCTATCTCAAGATGAAGCGATCGTTCGAGTTGTTACTCAACACTGGACGTGTTGTGCGTTTCGAGGTATGTGACTCTTGTCGTGGGGTTATTCTTGGCAATAAGACTGATGGTGGTCGGCTACAAAGGTTCACTCGCGCCGCGTGGCTAATGAATGGGTGGTGGGGCTGCGTGCACTTGTTGTGTATTGGAAACAGCGGCACAGAGCGAATGCGAAGGAGGAAATTGATCTTGCGCAAGCTACACATCCTCGCGTGACACCCCAGATCAGGGTCTGTGGTGAACATGAAGTACCACCAGAATATCCTGATCTCTCAGTGCCTTACCCCGCTTTGGACACACTCTTCAATTGGTGTATTATCGATGGATGTCGGCCGATCGTAAAAGAGGGGAAACTGTACATGCGGAAAGGTCTCCGCGGACAATTCAAGTATGTTAATTGATTAGGTGGTCCCGTACAAGACTGATTGCAATCTCAGGCTCCTGCAACTATACCTGGTGGACGGACACTTGATCTCGTTCCGCATCGCGCCCCATAATTCATTGCATTTGGTAATGCGGAAGAAAATCAATTTACTGGACGCCTATGTCTGTTCTGGATACATGGCCGCGCTTACTTTGCCCAAGGGACAATATAGGCCTAATGCGCCTACCGTGGCTCGCCGGTACGAGGATGGGCTCGAAGCGAATGATCGGGACGAAGACATGCTATTTGTGATATGTTATCGCAAACATGCACCTGCAATTCCTCCGCGACCCACCGTTACTCCCGTTCCGAACTCGACAACCAATAGCAGCACTCCAGGGACCCAATGGATCCCCTCATTGTCGGAGAAGCACAAGCTTCTTGTCTTTAGAACTCGCAGCAAGCTGGAACGTGATGCATGGTGTTGGGCATTGAATGTTGAGATCGAGAAGCTGGCGAGGAAACAGAAGGGGAGGGAAGAGAAGCTGCGACAGACGGGGAATTTGCGCAAGCTTGACTGAGGGCATGTTACTTTCTGGACCTGGGGGTACTGCTTTGGCTTGCATTCCATGGTGGCATTCTATTAGGATTAATATATTGGAAACAAGTGACGGAAATGATGTGGATCACAATAATATGGCTTATGACTTCTTTGACTTCTTAACACTACAATAAGATCAGCAGGGGAACCCAAGTGCCCAAGAGGGGGACATACCCGTATCTGCTACGGGCAGTGCGACGCCCTACAACGCCATTGAAGTCTAATGCACCACGTACAACCTTGTAACTGTGCATGTCGGAAATGAAGTCAGCAAAATTGCAGCAACCGATCAAGGAAGGAGTCACATACCCTACACCGGGCAAATCCTTGGTATTGCCACCTCTAACAAGGACTACGCTGTGTTCCTGAAGGTTATGTCCTTCACCCGGAATGTAAGCCAGCACAGTGTTGCCGTTAGAGAGCTTGACTCGAGCGACTTTACGCTTGGCCGAGTTGGGCTTCTTGGGTTTCGCGACGATCATGCGCGTGCAGACACCCTTCCTCTGAGGGCATACGTTAAGCAAAGGAGACTTGGTCATTTCAATCTTTTTGGGTTTTTTGCGCCGCATGGCTTGGTTCATGGTGGCCCATGTCGAGGGGGTTGCGTGGAAGGAGCGGAAAGGTGGATTGGCAGATAGCATAGAGGACGTGGGCCGGGGAACAGTGCGGGCGAGAGCTGGTGCCCATCGTTGCGTTGTGCGGGCAATGGCCCCGAGACCTGCGAACATGACGGCTCTCGACAACTTGCCTCGCGAAAACACGGCCGGTGTTTGGTTCACACACCAGTGCCAAACACAGACGCGTCAGTGGCTGTGTCCGTTCATTAAGATCGCGTTCTCAGAATGCCCGCTACCGTCTCTCGCCGGAGAGCTGCTCGCCGCAATGATATGTCGGATATTGAAGACGACGCCCCCTCGCGCAAACCCCATGACGACGTAGAGGAGAGCGACGAAGAGCCAACAAGCCGAAGGGCCAAGAAAGGCAAAGGTAAAGGACGTGTCCAACAGGAGGCTGGGGACCCGCCAGACTTGGACTCAGACGAAGCTATCGACGTGGAGAACTTTCCAGATCAGCCACTGAAAAGAGATCAGATGAGCAAATTACTCGGACTGGCAGATGACTGGAACAAGCTGGCCGATGTCATAAAGCGGCCTTTCGAAATGTTCGGGATGGCCGCAGGAGGCCTGGCGGACCTTGATGACGAGGATGCGAAAGAGGTGTGAATGTGGTTGGTGTATTGCTTCCCCTGAGCCCATCTAAGATCGGCGTTACAGAAAGTAGACGAAATTGACGGTTACATGCGTGAAAGCCTGGACCTCATAGGAGTTATGAAAGCTCACGCAGACGCGCTGGCTGCTATCCGTCAGAAAGGCATTCAAGGGGAAGGAATCGTATGTATACCCTATAACGAGGAATCTCTCCTCACAAATCCGGACAGGTGCAAGTCGGAGATACCTACACCAAAGCTGCGAAAGCAAACGTAGCGAGCTACAGGAAGAAAACTACGCGGCAAAAATATGCGAAGCAAGAAGTATATGCCGCGTTCAAATCGAGTATATGGGTAGGTTCCGACCACTACGAATCCACCTTCCAGAAACTGAATCTTTGGCGCAGGAATCCACACACCCCGGGACGCCAATGCCCCCGATCACGGAGCAAATCCCTCGCGGTACGTACGCCTCGACAACACCAGAACGACCAGATGATCTGAAGAAATCTCCATTGCTCCAGAACAAGGGGACAATAGCGACGAGGATGATGATCTTGAAATTGGCGGTGTCACTCAAAGCTATCTCTGTCCCATTACGCTCACCTTGCTCGATGATCCCTATACGTCGTGCGTGTTCTTCCTTCTCCTGAGGTCTATGGAGGACCGTTCTGACATGGAACTCTATGGGTTCTATAGATCTGTCTGCGGCCACTCATTTTCGGCTGCTGCCATCAAGACAACCTTTCGCAGTCCAAGTACACTAAACAAGTGTCCTGCAGCAGGTTGTGCCAAGTCGTTCCGATTGGTTGATTGTCAACCAGATAAGGGTTTGGCGGCGAAAGTCAAAGCGTATAAGCGACGGCTAGAGAGAGACCAAGAGGACAGCGACGCCGAAGAAGTCCTTGATTGAAATCATCGTGGGACTTCCTAAATTCTAGTAGCCATTTAATTTTTTTTCTGGATCCCCTGCCACAACCGCTAGGAGAGGAGCTCTATTCGAATCCTATCATGCCAGCGAAGTTGAACTCTAGCTGTCTTCTGGTTTTCGTCCGATCGCAGAAGCTACAGCGGCCTTGAGATCTACCGGAAATGTGTCGCGATCAAGTTGCGGTACCGGTCTTCTGATATATGAATGCACATTTCTGGATGATGAACACCCAGTTTCACGTTTGTGGGATTCTCTTCTTGGTGATACTCGAAAATGTTGAAACGTTCTGGAAAGGAACACGCCACCCGCAGTCACGAATCCGGTGTATGGCCTCGAGGCTAATAGCTAATTCGCACAAGGAAAAGTCTATCGCTATCCGCATGCGTTTCTAAAATGTGTATGAGAAGACTCGATTCAACCTTCGTGTGATGGAGTGTTTCGCGGTTCTTCGGAGCTCGGATGCCCCCCCATGTCTATATTCACTATCTTTGGAATCTGAATGCAATGTGCGCCGCTGGAACGATCTAATGTACAGCACCCAGAATATAACCTCCATTACCGTTTTCCAGAAAACCGAGAACCTGGAACAAAAAAGAGCGAGATTGTTATTAAAGTCCAAGAATTCATTTGCTACAATGTTACGGTAATGTCCCTCAAATTGAACTCAATCAGTTTCCATATTATCATTACCTCTTTCTCCTCCAGAGCCCGAACGTTCTCTATCCGCCTGTTCTTGAATGGCTCGGAGGAAGGGTAAAATACCAGTACCAGCTTCTTCGGGTAACCCAAGACTGCGAACGAAGTTGCCGAGGAGGCCAGTGCGAAGCCCTTGGTCGAAACTCGATACTGCGGCCCTAAAGTATGGGGAGCTACATGCAATACAGTAGTGGGAGTCGGAAAGTATAAATTTGGATATAGCATCGATTAAATCAGTGATCTTGAGTGGTGGGTGCGTGATAGGATAGACGTACCTGATGACGCGTTGTAAGGCCTCCGGGGAAGGTGGTGTTGGGAGGTCTGGAGGGAGATGAGGAAAGAGTGTGGGGATGAGTTCTAAGTGGGAGGTGAAGAGGGGTGCGATGTTGGCAGGTGTGAGGATGTCGGTAAGGGCGAGTTCTATTAAGCTCGGTCGTCAGGTTGGCAAAATGAGGAGTGAGGTGATTTCTACCTGGAGGTGCGTTGGCCACGGCAGCACTAAAAATGTCACGAGCTTGAAGTGTTCCGAGAGCGTTAGAAAGAGCGGCAAGTTGTTCAGGTGTAGCGCTGAAACCAGGAGCGTTGCTGAATTGACTTAGGGTCGAGTTTACCGATGAGGGTAGAGGAGGGCGAGACGAGCTTGGAGCGGGGGATGAAGCGGATGTGGATGCGGGGACGGTGGATCTGGGAATTCGTTGGTAGAAATAAACAGTGCAATGGAATGATCATGTCATGTCCTTGATAGAGGGCCTACGGGAGGGGACCTACGAGGAGGCAGGGGTAGAGGCTTGGGGTTGTGAAGAGATAGGAGTGGACCATTGGACTTGGAATTCTGGGTCTTCGAGGAGACCGTTTAGGTTATTGACGAATTCCTCGTCACGAACAGAGGAGGCATCCTGCATCCAGAACTACGGGAGAATATAGTCATAAGAGCGGTGCGTGGACGTGTAACATTGTGGTTTACGCACGAAATGCCTCTGATTCGAGGAAGAAAATTTGAGGACGTAGACTCGGCCTGGGGATTGCTCCACCTTGAGAAAAGTAGCATCGGAAGGGAACAATATCAAGTCCTAGATAGCAGAAATCAGTGCTATCTCAACACGTAGCGGATCGGATTCCCTACCTCTTCAACCTGCCCAGACTCGCGATTCTTCCACTGGAAGTGCAGCAGCCCATCTTCACCGTTGATCAAGAGGACAGCACCCTTTGTGGAAGAGGGCTCGACGGTGTTGGAGGCTTCGCGGCGGAATGCTCTGCCTGCTTTGAAGGCGAGGAGAGTATCGGAGTCTGACATTGTTGGTTGGGGCAAAGAGCGAAGACGCGTCACTCCGGAGTCGTGATCGCTCCGGTCCGCCATCCGCTTGCTTTTCTCTCTACTCCCTGAGGACACATTTTTCTTGCAGCGCTATCTTTATTGCCTTTCCCTCTCAAACTAGAATGTCGCTTGCGGGGCTTGGTGCGGTAGAGGAGACATTGGGTTGGGGCGCTATCTCCGCGCCTGAGGAGGAGACGGACCTGGTCAGTCAGGCAATTAAGAAGGAGAAACTTATCAAGTCCGTCCTCTCTTTTCCCTTTTTCGTGTAAACTAATTCTTGTCTTCGTCGCGTACTTAGGGAAATCAAGGCGAACCAAGAAGGTCTTCGTGGTCTGTCAACCCCATCGCTAACCGTTAGCCGCCCGAGTATTCATTTATCTTAGCTATGCTTGCAAAGGTCCAAATTATACAAAAGGACGTGGACAAGCTAACGTCGAGCAATGAGGTACTACAGATGTACATCGACAATTTGACCCAGCAGATGGCCAAACGCCGGTAGTAGTTGTTTTCTGCCCTGCTGCATTCTTGCCCATCTATTTCATTATACCCCATTGCTTTGATATACCAGGTCATGTCGCTCTTTTGTGCGGGTGTTGCTTGTTTCAGTGTACAGACTATCTAACATTGTATTAAAACAACCACAGCCTAGGCCTTCAGAGCGGTGAACAAAACGTACAACTACATGGTACACATGTGATGAGAAGAGTAGAGGTGAGAGGAGTGCGCCAGTATCTGAGCTGAGCTGTTAGTGGCTTCTTCCTGTTAGCCATTGAAGGACGATATCCCTGGACAAGTCTGTGAGTAGTGGGCAATGCAGTGGGGAACCAGAGCGCACAGATTGTCTTGACTCTTCATTGAACACTTCAATCCAAATGAGTGACCGTACAAAAAGGATGTGTTTTATCCAAGGGTTGCTTACAGAGTAACACTGTTTCAGAGGTGAGAGGGAATTTCAAGTGTAGCAGAGAACTGGAGTACTCACTGATACTGGTCGGTCCGAAATCTTGTCCAGTTGCCTGGCAACGTCTCGTAAGCACCTACCACAGTTGGAGAGAAAGGAAGACTCACAGGTTCTTGATGAGCTCTTTGACAGATACATGTCCAGCAATGTCGTTCTTGTTGCCCAACTAGAGTAACTCGGCATCAGCATAGTGTTTAGACCTTCAGAATAGACGATAAGACGCACCACTAATAGGGGGACGGCTGCAAGCGTCGGTTGAGATAATAGCTGATGCAATTCAAAACGTGCAGTGTTGAATTTCTCCGACTACGTGTTGAAAACAAATCAATTAAACCAAGTACTGGTGGTTGAAAGAGAGGGAACATACGTCAACCGAGTCTACTACAAACCTGTCCAAGTGTCAGATGGAACTTCATGTGTAGTAGATAGATACAGGTGCGCACACAATCGCATCTACACCGTTGCAATATCGTTCCCACATCGACCGGAATTTGGGTTGGCCTGGAATCAAGGGAGCGACGTCAATGCACATACATCAGTCTGCAGAACGTTCAGTGAACATACCGGCGACGTCCCAAACCTTCATCGTTACATTCCCTTTCCTTATTTTTCGAAAGTTGAATGCTACTGTTGGTACGACGTCTTCACTCCACTTTGCCCAGCGTCAGAGGACGGGGTGGGTGGAACATGGGAATTGGCGTACCTGTCCATAGGTAATCACGTTCACAAACGAGGTTTTTCCAGATGCCTGTACCATCATTCCAAGTCGCAAAACCGTGAGTTGGGAGAGCGAGAGTCTGGAAGAAGGGTGGAGCGCATACTTGAAGGCCGACGACAGCGATTTCGGCTTGTTTTGAGAAAAAGAGACTGTGTTGGGATGAGCATTAGCTATTGGTGCAAGAAGATGAGAAAATACCCGGTAAACCACTGGAATATGGACTGGAAGAAACCCGGCATGGCAAGAGGTGGATGGGACGGAGCTCGGCACCAGCCCTGCCCTGTCCCCGAACAGAACGCGATACGTCACACGTCCAAAATAACCTCACCTGCCCAAAACTTCTCTCTCCTCCAGCTTTGGGACTCTCGGGATCTGGTCTTGTCTATTGGCACTCGGACATAAATTGGACTGGGTCTGCGACGCTACTACGCATGAGCATCTGCACATCAACCGTGTCACGCTTGCCGAGAGCTCTTTCAAAACATCTGCAACATGCGGGTACCCGACAAATTGCTACTCAACAACGACGAACACCAAAGTCTGCTCAGCTTTCTGCCGCTACCGCTGCCTTAGATGCTACGGCACGCCCACTCCCCAACCCAGAAGACGTGCTAATCCGTGAAATTGTCGTTAGCGATGGTAGTCTGCCGCGATTGAAGCAAAAACCCGAGGTCGATAGGGAACAGGCTAACGCGTCGATGAAGAAGGCGAAGAAGAAAGAAAAGAAGAAGAAACAGAAGGATCTGATACAGGTTGTATCTCGGGCGGAAGACACGGAGGGCAGAGAAGGCGCAATTCGATCGTCAGGGACTAGGAGTCTCGCCTGGGAGACCGGGTGGGGTAAGGACGGTGCGCCGCTCGCGTTTCTTTCTCTTGGTGACGACAAACTGAGGTGAATTTAACACAGAGCTGGAGCCTGCCGTTTCTGAAGCTACAGGAGGCTCTGATTTGGCAAAGCACAAGCAAAGGAAACGACCGACGGCATTCGTTCACGAGCACGAAGAGGGACATGGTAGTGAGCTATCAAAGGTACCTTTTGAATTGAAGTCATCGCCGTTAATGTACACCAGGCGGATTGAAGGTGTCATTGACCCGGACAAGTTACCGTCTGCGCTTGAGGGTGTGTTTGTACGGTTTGGTCTGGATAACGGTTGCTGAGTCGAAGTTTATTTCAGAAGTTTCGCCGCCTTCAGCACAACTTCCTATTGCGCAGCTTAAACATAACCTTGAACGCATTCTTTTCAAGTCAGTGCCCTCCCATACCGATTTCTTCTCACTTCTGACGCGTTTCGTAGCCCTGGAGTACACTGGTTGCAGGACCCTCGGTCGCGTGTTTACAACTTTGACCCCTACCTCCAATATGTCCCACCAGTGACAGACTTTGCATTCGAGCGCCTTGATAGATTCGTTGCATCCTCAGCCGATCCCGACCTTGGCAAACTATTAGAAACACACAACAAAACCTTCTCAGGATCCACGTCGTCCCTTTCGGGAATGCTGTGTCATATATATTTTTTGTTGTCTGGCGATAGATTGGTGGATACAAAAACACTGAGCAGAGATCTGCAGCTGGAGAGGAGGGTATTTACGCCAGGGCAAAGGATGCCGACCTCGGTGGTATTTAATTACAAGGAAGGGAGGTATGCGGTAGATACGAGTGGAGAGAAGAGCATGGATGCGGATAAGAATATACTGACTTGGATGGTAAGTTTGTACAGCTCTTTACGGGTCTGAGGTCATTGATTTAAGAGGTTGTACAGGGGACGCTTTTAGAAAAGTTTTTGACGATGCCCAAGGAAGACTTTGCCGCGTATAGACGTTCAAGTACGGATGTACCGCTCCCGGAGAAGAGTAGGATGCGGGAGGCGTTCCGATTCTCCAAGGCATGTTGATGTGTACGCCAAGACAGGAGACAGATCGCTGATGGTTGCGAGCAGACAAGGAATTTTATCATGCGTTCGCAGCTGGATTGTCATGACCCCCGTCTGCCAGGGACTGGTGTGTTTGACATCAAAACGCGTGCATGCATGCCCATTCGGTTGGATATCTTCAACTATGAAGAGAACTCGGGGTATCTTATTCGGAAGCAGCATGGGCGGTATGAGAGTTTTGAGAGGGAGTACTATGATCTTATCCGGTCTGCTTTCCTCAAATACCAGTTAAGTGGGAGGTTTATTTATGGTGGAACGGTGATTTCTAAACGGCATACAGGTTCCAAGTACGAATCGGAAACATGGACGGGGTGATTGTGGCGTATCACAACACAAAGCAGATGTTTGGATTCCAGTATGTGCCACTAGAGGAAATGGACGAACGGCTTTTCGGGCCTGGAGAAGGAGTGGGTGATCGACTATTCAAAGGTTGCGTAGGTATCCTAGAGAACGTGTCCGAGGAGATCGTCGGCTGTTTTCCAAAGGAGGTGAGTGGTATGGACGGTGTAACCCCAGATAGGATGGCTGAGATATTCCGGGGCAACAGTCAGTTAAGGCTACATTGGAGACGCTGGAGGGTTCTGGTATGATGAACATATGGGTGGAACCGCTAGAGTGGGATGAGGAGCAAAGGGGAGGAGAACGTCCGATAAAGCAGCTTGAGGTGCGGACGTGGAATTACTTGGACTCGCGGCTTGCAAAGGCCTGGGAGGCGTTCCGTGAGCTGGACCATGGTTGTGAGTATATCTGGGAGACTGGGGTTAGGGACCAGGGCTGAGGTGATTTGACAGGGTCAGTTCGGTGGCAAATAGCGCACCTGAATACGAGCACGGAGTGGATGAGGAAGAAGCTGATGGAAGCTCGGCAGCGGCAGTTCCGGGCGTGGACAGCGCCATCTGGGGTAGATCCGGATGATCTGCAGGAGTGGTATGAAAGTTTGAACTTTGGCGGGGTGGAGGGCGGAAACGCATCATTTAGTCCGGACAAGTTCACGGCCAAGGCGGACAGAAGCCTTGCCTTTCTCCGGCAGCTTGCGCGAGAGGGACGGGAAGAGACCGAGAGGGTTCGGGGGCTGGAGGAGGGAAAGCCTCGGCACGTTCTTGGCCAGATATGATATTAATATTGTGTATTTTCGGGCTTGGCTGTCAGTCGGCTAGGGTGACAAAATCAGAGGTTTTCCTGGGCCCACGCGTGGTGGGTATATTTGGGTCGAGCAGACGAAGGTGGTCTAGGCCGTGAGGAGGAGAGGGCAGGGAGGGAGGAAGGGAGGGGATACGTACTTGGGCGATGCCAAGACCACGGCGAGTAGCTTCGGAGAGTGATGGGCTGTTGTCGGCAGACTCATAACAATCCACAAGCCCTGTGCAGGCGAGCGCCCCCACCTCTCTCCTCTCTCCCCACCGCGTACATGTCCGAGCACGAAGCAAAAGCACCATCAAAGAAGCGCAGCTGGTCTGTCTACATACCCAGACCCGGCAGCAGCTCCGGCGGAAGACCGTCTCTGGCAGGAAATGGCGCCTGTGCCCCTACAGCCGCGGGCCCTCGCCCGGGCAGTCTAGCAGGCAGCTTTGGCAAGCGACCCGGAAGCAGCGGAGGGCACAAGACGAAGGAGACGGTGGTGCCGTCGCTTGCCACGCCGCAGGAGGGCAAAGAGCTTGAGCTCTCTCCGCCAGCACCCACTCCGCAGAGCCCGCCCATGCGATCGCCCAAGACCAAGCGGCCGTCGACAGCCGGAGAAGTGGTGTCGCCTCCGTCATCCCGCCCCGCGTCGCGCCCGACAACGCCGAAACGGTGGTCGTCGTCTCTGCTGCTGACGTCATCATGTTCGGTCGAGAATGAGCCGGTGCTCGAGCGGACAGTCTCCAACACAAACGCGCGCATGGCCTCAAAGTCCTATCTCTCCTCCATGATTGGCGGCCTCTCCCTCTCTCTCTCCCGCACCAGCACCCGCGACAGCGTCAACGGCAGTGCTGCGCCCCACGACGACGACGACGACCGCGAGAAGGACCGCGGCAGGTCCCTCTTCAAATCTGCCAAGCGCACCAAATCAACCTCCGACGTCGACACCCCCGCAACATCCAGGAGTCGCTCTCGTCCACGCTCACAGTCCCCCTTCTTCTTCCGCCGCCGTCAGCGCGAGTCATCCCCCACCCCCCAGCCCCTCCCCCTCGCACAATCCGAGACAGATCTCTCCGACACCCCCTCAGCCGTGCACCCGCGCCACGCCTTCACCGACGACCAAGACTCGGGCGACGAGACCGTCGGAGAGACAGACTACTCTGACGAGGACGAGTGCGATCTTGACGACTTTCTCGACCCCCTTACCGAGCGCAATACCGAACACAATGCCATCGTAACTCCTGTTGTCACCCCTGACGTCGTCAACGGCATCGACGAAGCTGAGCCCGACCCCCTCGGCGAAGGCGTCAACGTCGTTGTACCCCCTGAGCCATATTTCCCATCCACCCTCAATTCCTTGGACAGATCAAACACCCGGAATAAGCGCAACCCTCGCCGCCGTAAATCCGTCAAACACCATGACCCCCTCCCATTCCAGACCTCCCGTCCTGTCTTTCAACGCGATAGGTGTACCATCACTGTCAAACAAGGTGACCCTCTCGCCAAGTTGGGTGAGAGGAGGAAGAGAAAGTATGTCGTTGCAAGTGATTTGAGCGAAGAGAGCAGGTACGCAGTCGAGTGGGGTATTGGCACCGTCCTGAGGGACGGTGATGAATTGTTGATTGTTACCGTTGTCGAGAACGAGAGTAAAGGTGAGCGAGCGCTCGGTGCTGTTGTTCCTGAATCACGCCTGTTTACGATACTCCCCCAAGTCGACCCCGAGATACCTAATCCGAGCGATCGTACGCTCAAGCTGAGGAGCCAGCAAGAGGTGGGCGGTACTAGATACTTCTTGAGAGTAGCTGCCGATGCACAGTCAACAGCGCCAAGGCCTAGCATACATACTCGTCCGCCAAGTAACAAGTCTTCTCCAGCGCACAAGACTCAACATAACAGTTGCATGTCAAGCATGGCACGCAAAGAACTCACGACACATACTCCTTGGTTCGTCCTCTCCTGCCACTCTATGCGTAAACATCGTTCATCAGGGAAAACAACAGACATTGTCGACCACACAGGACCCACCATGCTCATCGTAGGCTCGCGCGGTCTAGGCCAGTTGAATGGGTGAGTTGGGGTGATCCCATGGGAATAGTGCGCTCTTCAAACTTATATACCTTCCTTATGCCTAGCATTCTTCTCGGATCGACATCCCATTACCTCATTCAAGTACGTTTTCCCTAGCATTCAAGGGCACCCTTTCATGACGCAGACTGCCTTGCACGCCGCACATTGTATTCTATTTTTATCCCTCCGCTCAATCTTGAACCAAATGAAATTGACATCACCTCCCTCGATAGAAATGCTCCGTCCCAGTCATGGTCGCTCGACGCAGACTCAAACGCCCCCCCAAGAAATCCGCTCACCTGAGCACTCATCGTCAACACGTCAAGCTCTCCGAAGCCGGTATCGATCGTGTTGCGGCCAAAGTCGATCAGGATGTCAAAGTTATGCGGGATGAGATACAGAAGGATGACAATAGAAGAGATGGTGGTCCAGGTAGCAGAGATGATAGACGAGGAATGGTTGGCAGTCCCGAGGAAACGGAAGAAGCATTGCTGGAGGCTGAAGAGGACGACGAAGGTGAGGAGAGTGCGAGTGGTGAGGGTGGAAGTATGGAGGTTACCACAGAGCAAGGTAAGGAGAGCGATGAAGGGACTGGTTGAACAGGGCTTGCGTTAACCAAATGTTTATGCCTATTCCACCCCTCTCCGGCCTTGTGAATGTTTTCTCCCTGTCTGTTCCGGCTGTCCTCACATATTTTTCATTCTATTTATACCCACATTCCCCACCTTCGCGTTCTAATTCTAAACTCTCCTCTCCGGTTTGTTGTGTTCTGTGTTTCCCATTGGTTTAGTTCGTCCTCAAGACTCCCTGTTATATCAGTAATTCATAACTTGTCTGTTGATTATTCCGTAGATAAATGGTTTGCCTGGGTTTTACAAATCACCACTCGATAGAAACATGTCCAAGAAATCGTAACAAATATAGTCCCTTGGCCAAACGTAATACTCGTGCCTTAGAGGTTAGATGCAGGAACGTCGCCAAAGAGCTCTTTGAGGAATGCGTCGCTGGTGGGTGGACGACCAAGGAATGCCTGACGTAGACAGTCAACTTGGAGACCAGAACTAAATCCGATCGAGATAAACATACCTTGAGCGAATCGAGTTCCTCGCGGCTGCCACCTGGCAGGAGAATCTCCTTACGGTAGAGGCCACCACGTCCCGGATCGAGAGGATCGTCTTGGAATACGGTGGCTAAAAGGTTAGCTCTGTCAGCATCCACATTCGAGGGTATTAGGCAGTGGATAGACATACCATACATATCGGAAGCAAAGACCAAAGAATATGTGTATCCATAGTACCCAGCGTCATATCCTCCAGTGATATGGCCAAAGGTACCCTGGCCAGGAGCAGCAGCTTTGTATTTGACGAGAGAGACCTTTTCTCTCAGATCATTCCACAATCTCGTGTAGTCGACACACTCTGGAAAATCAAAAGTCAACACGCACCTACATAGCAACAATAAAAGAAACACTCACCCTGGTCTGTATGCACTTTATAATCAAACTTGGCAAAGAACAACTGCCTCAAATAAAATAATCCAACATTCACATATCGACTCTTGATAATCTTGTCAATCAGCTCCTTCCCAAGTGGCTCCTTCTTCTCGTAGTGACTAGACATCTTTTCGAGGACCTTTGGCTCCCAACACCAATTCTCCAACATTTGAGAAGGCGCCTCAACGAAATCACGGGCGACGGATGTTCCATGGAATCGAGCAAACTTGGTTCGGGAAAGGAGTCCGTGGAAAACATGGCCCATCTCGTGGAAGAAGGTCACCACGTCATCATGGCGCATGAGGGCTGGTTTGTCGGGTGTTGGTTTGGCGAGGTTGGCAACCATGGCAGTTGTTGGGTAGCTGCGCTTTCCTTCGACGGTCTGGTACCCTGGAAGGATGGGCCAGACTGCTGCATGCGAATATTTGGAAGCTGAGGAAGAGATATATACGTCAGAGGGATATACGACGCACGAAAACATGTAAACTTACCACGAGGGAAGAGGTCGAGGTAGCAATACCCGACGAAATCAGACTCATCCTTGGCATCTTTTTCCCAAACGGCAAATTTCTGCACATCTGAAATTTATGTCAGCTCTTGGTTCATTCATACAAAATACCTACAAACCTGGGTGCCAAGTAGAGGTCTCAATCTCAATGAATTTGACACTAAGCATCTCCTGGTAGATCTGCAAGATCGTAGGAACCACGACAGAGACAGGGAAGTATTCCTTGACGAGCATGTCATCAAGGTCAAGAGTCTCCTCGATGTATTTCCTGTCGTAGTAGCGGTAGTCCCAGATGTAGAATTCGCCATCAAATGAGAGCCCTTTCTCCTCGTGTTCTTTTTTCTTCATGGCAAGGAGAATCTCACGCTCTTTAATACCGACGGGACGAAGTTTGCTCTCTAGGTCATCCAAGAACTACGGCAACATGAGAATGAGAAGCTTTCCGAGAGGAAAACAACCCACATTCTTAATTCCGTCCCCAGTCTTGATCATCTTGACCTCAGTGATATAGTCCGCCCTAGATCTATGCTCAGCACACTATCCTATTGTAACTAGCTTGGGTATACCATGTCTTGTATCCGAGGATTTTAGCAATTTGACGACGAAGTTCAATAGCTCTGTCAAGCAGGGGCACATTGTTCGCAAGGCGAGACTCGTAGCCCTCGAGAGCACGCTGACGAGTAGTCGGGTTCTCCGCAAATTTGAACTGTAGGACTTCAGTTAGCACGTAGTCACACATTTGGGGACGAAGAACGTACGAGGGGAAATATATCGGGGGTCTTGAAGGTGACATCGTAGACCTCCTTACCATCTTCAGTACGCTTGGTGTAGCCAGAAACAACGTCCTTGGGGACCCCTTTGAGTTCTTCAAGTGTGAATGTGATGACGCCCTGCAGACCGTCTTAGCAGCATACAACAAAATGCTGATAAAGAGTAGTTCAGTTTTACATTCTCCTCGTTGAAATTTTTCTATAGCTCAAGTCAGCTTTGGATCCATGAACGCGGTATGGTCACCACCCACGCTGAAATCAAGGCAAGTTTTCGATAACTCTTTCTTCAGCTCCATCAGGTTTTCACGATCAGCGTCGTCAAGCGCAAGACCAGCACGAGTACCGTCGAGGATCTACAACATCACCACATCTTCAGCCCGAGCAGCGATCCTCCACACAAGACTACAGCGCTCACCATCTTCTCAACAAGCCTCTGCCCTTCAGAATCCAACTTTTCCCACTTTCCACTCTCCTTCAAATTCTTCTGCGCGGCAACCTTGGCCTTGTAGACATCAATCCTCATCGACGATTCTACACCATAGTCTCGCACGAGCGCCTCGGCCTCATTGGAGGCATCGCGCAGCTCTTTTGAAGGTGATACGTTTTGGTAGAACGCGAGAGGCTCAGTGTTGGCATCGAGCTTGGTTTCCGCGAATGCGAGCGCGACCTATAGGCGAGATGTATGATGGATTAGGGATTAGGGATGACATCAGACGCTGTATACTTACGAAAACCTGGGCACGATGTCAGAGTCTGGAAGTGTGAAGAGGTGCACAGGGTGCTCACGGAATCAAAGTTGCAGTCCTTGGCGTCGAGAGCGGCGACTTTATCCTGTAGAGCGCGATCCTCGTCGATGGCCTGGTTGGTCAGACGAGTGATATCCTCCGCCGAGTGGATCCACTCGAGTGGCTTCTGCGGAGGTGCAAGAGACATATCTGAAGACGAGGCGAAAGCGTTTGAAAATACAAAGGCAGTTGCAGGGGCAGAGGTGCGCAAGTTCCTGCAGGAGACAAGGTGTGGATGCAAGTGGACGGGGGCTGGCCTGGCTGTTATATGTCCAACGTGACCAGATATCGATCT
Organism: Chlorophyllum brunneum; assembly: GCA_963576785.1. Lineage (NCBI taxonomy): Eukaryota > Fungi > Basidiomycota > Agaricomycetes > Agaricales > Agaricaceae > Chlorophyllum > Chlorophyllum brunneum. The sequence goes on along the minus strand of OY756144.1, from coordinate 1,655,481 downwards.
GAGCCCGATTACCCGTCCGCTTCGCAGAGTCCGAGCCACCCGCAGCACCATCCTCGTCGTTCTCTGCCAGCTCACACCAGCCCTGTCCCTCGCGCAAACACCCGGCGCACACTACGTTATCTTATCTCCCGCCGCTGTTCCGTAGTGCGGATAAATAAAATCGATTCGTCACACATGTACTATGATACAGATCCAACAGACACCTATACTTTTGCAGTCCACCTGCCCGCCACCTCCACCTGACGTTCAAGAGTAACTGGTGCATCCAGGGCCGGCATGATGACCTCCACCAATTGGATCTTCTCCGCAGCCCCAAACTCGGATTCACTCAAGAGTTTGTCCAACTCTGCGCGCGTGCGGACCGTATACGACTTGGAGGGCTTTCCAAGGTTGTCTCCAAATGTATTCAGAAGGCTTGTCCACTTCCAGTTGTCAACGTTATTGTATTTTCTACAAATCCGTTAAACGATCTGTCTTTACGTCGAACATCTACACACATACCTGTGTTTTCCGTGGATGTATTTCTCGATCGAATATCCGCTGTTGTTGATCACGAAGATGATGGGCTTTAGTCCATGGCGGATCATAGGCGATATCTCTTGTACAGCTAGTTGCCTAGTCTCGCACTGAGCAGATATCTGGAGCGGGAAGGAACACCACTTACAAGCTACCCTCGCCAACAAACAATATGACCCGCTCCTTGCCAACCTCTCGCGCAGCAAACGCGGCACCTAAAGCACTACCAACCGACCAACCGATACTACCCCAGAGGATTTGACTGACCAGCTTGGCACCATCTGGCAAAGGCACGTCAAGAATACCAAAATTCGAAGTTCCTGTGAAACTTGGTGAATGTTCACCACGGTCGTGAGGCACTAATAGTCCATACCGGTTTCCGTGACGATGACATCCTTAGGCATGAAGAACTTGCTCAATCGTGGCCAGAAGTATGCATGCACGATTGTCTGATCATTATCCTGCAATTTTGGAACAATGCTAGTGAAAGGGTCGACCGGAATCTTGCTTGCTGTAGGGTAGAAGTGTTGTAGACTTTCAGTAAGCTTGGGAAGTAATTGTTTCATCCCGATGCCCTGGAAGAGGGCATATTGGATCCTTGTATGATCAGAATGGAGCTAGGTGCAGGGTCAAAATGCGTAGAACTGGGCTTTCGAGTGCACCTACTTCAATGTGTCGTCGGGTGGGGATGTTGTACGAGAAGTTGCCGGTGTTAAAGTCCGACTGCAGTGAACCGATAGACATGATCAACTTTGCGGACTCAACGCGTTCCTTGATCAGAGGATGTGTGATAGTGCCGATATAAATCTGACTGACCATTAACACGCGATCAAATCCTCATATAAAACCACTCACCCCTCCATAGCGTATGTAGCTTTCGTCGATAGCAGTTTTACCCATGGGTGTTGAATAGACAGGGAATCCAGTCGCCTTAAGGAGATCCCTGACTTCATTTTGGGCGTCGAAGCGAATGACACAGGCATCTATGAGGATGACCATATCGCCTTCTGCCTCCTTTACACGCTCTTGAATCAAATCGATTACGAACTCCTCAGTTTGAAGGTCGTTGATTGCTGGCTGGCGCGCCAAGGGTATTTTCAGACGTTCAGCAGAGATGTTTTGTTTCACCATATCGGTGGGGAGCGTCATGTACACCGGTCTGGCCTGATTTGCCAAGAGTTACTAGCGCTTCCTCGGGTCACGGTGAAAGAGTACCTGCCCTAGTAATACATTCGATAAGAGTTTCATCGATTTGGCGCGCAACTTCGTGCTTGTCTCTGAGCGACGTTTGCAAAATGGTGAACTGTTTGGATGCGATCGTGTATGCATCATATCTAGGAGCGTTGTCGGTGTCAGCGAATATAACACACCACCCCAATGTCGGGTACCGACCTGCCATCACCAAGAGTGTGATGCAGAATGGGACGTTTCTTCTGTTGCATGGTGCTAGGCACACCGACAAGGTGGAGAACAGGAACCATCTCGGAGAAGGCTGGGCATAGAGTCAAAAACGGGTCGATTGTCGGAGGAGACATAGCCTACCCCCCGCAATGCCATTCATAGCAGAAAGCTCCCCGACACCAAACCTATTGGCTTCAGTTAGCATGCAGAGCATTCCCGCGGGCGATAACATACGTCGTAAGTACGACGCCGAGTGAATTTTGCTTCACGCGGGCATAACCATCAGCAGCATATGCCGCATTAAGCTCATTACTAGTTCACGATAAGCACATATCGACCTGAAATAAGTCGGATGCATACCAGTTGCCGACCCAGTCGATCGTCGGGTGGTCTTCAACGAGGTCCTGACGGGGCGTATGGATATACAGATAAATCATCATGATGTCAAGCTCACCAAGAATCCCAGGTTGAAATCCCCGGGCAAACCAAACATTTTCTGCACATACAATCAGTACTGGGTGGAGTAGAAATTTGATTAGTACGTACGGTGACGCCAAGCTGTGCCAAACGAGCAAGGATGTAATCCCCAATCGCAATGTCGCCGACTCCATGGTGAGCTTGCAAACTCTGCAGCTCGAGCCTTAATCGATCAACCTCGCCATGAAGAGCTTCTACGCTTTGCTTAAATGGCATATTGTTAGGTTCGGTGGTAAAGAGTCAACCACAATGAGGCTAGGGAAGAGAGTTGGAATGACACCAACACTGGAGCAGGGTGCATATAAATACCCTAGCGTGGAGGGATTCGTGAATCAAGGGTGTGTTTCAATTCGGGCATTTTGCAAGTCTAGAAAGAGTCTCGGTTATGGTGTTCGAGATCGGATTCATTCCCTGGAGTTGGGTTCGTGGATGACGGAAGCCATGACATAGGGTACCCGGAATTTCTAATTTTATCCACTCTCATTTTTGTGAGATACTACCTCGAGCTCCGGGTAGGTGATTGACGAGAATGCAGGATGGGTTAGGGAGGTCAACCGAAGGGTATGCGATTCGAGGAATGAAGACCCCTCACGATGTAGTGTTTGGCCCCAACGCCTCCGGTATATTTACCCAGATGTTCCGAAAGGTGCCAGGAATCGTAGGTTGGTCAACTCGGATTCCCGCAGCAAGACGGCACAAAATATTATATCGCCGGACTGTAATTATATCGCATTGGAAGCATAAAACCCTGATGAATATTCGCCACGAGCTCGCCCCCGACGGCTGAGTGGTGAGAAGTTGGACGGAAGGTTGTCATCCGGGTCCAGGCTGAGCGGAACTAAGCGCGACATGAACTTGCACGTGACTGAACAGGCTGGACGCGTTTCGCGATCAAGCCATTTATGACGATCCTCCCTCTTCAACCAACATATCTGCTATCCTCGTTCATGTATCCTTCACATTGACCACGTACCACGAACAACAAGAGAACAAATTCTTATACCCCAGGTCTCTTCGTCTCCAGGATCGCCCATAATCACGACCTTTAATATCTCATCATCAACCGTCTGGCATCACTTTCCATTTCACTCGCCCACCATGTCCATTTCAGAGTCAGAGTCAGAACTATCCAACTCCGAGTCCTGTGGGTCTGATGAGACATCAGAATATTCCAGTCAGCAAGAGCCACAAAAGCCTCCGATACCCCAAACTGTTCATAATTGGTGGCTGAACGAGAATTTGGGCTCTGGATACTCAGGTGTGTTTGCAACCTGCCTTGAAAATGTACGTAAAAATTGATTATACCAACTCTGTAGGCTCTATCTTTCGTGCAACGAACATCTACACTAACCAGACCGTCGCACTCAAACTACAGTGGGTGGAGCACCCATGTCCAACGAACCGCTACGAACGATACCTTTACCCGCTCATCCAGGGTGGAAAGGGCATTCCTAGACTCTGGGCTGCTGGTATCCAAGGGAGTTGGGATTATCTTGCCATCGATCTCCTCGGTCAGAGTCTGGATAGTATTTATAGAAAGAGCGGGAAGGATGTAATGAACGTTGGGAGTGTCTGTTGCATTGCCATGCAAGTGGTACGTTCCTATCCCCTCGGAGTGGGAATGGTGGTTGAAGTTCGAATCTAGATTCAACGACTTGAGTTCATGCACAGCCGCGGTGTTTTGCACCGCGATATCCAACTGGGGAATTGTGTTCTTGGGCTGCCTCCTTATGATAAAATCATATATATGATCGATTTTGGTTTCTCAAAGCGTTATATCGATCCATATACAAATCGACATATACCAAACAGCAAAGTTAAGCGGGATTTCATTGGCAACTATTGGTTTAGGTTCGTTCCGTTGTTCATATCCTTATCTCATGTTCTGACTAGCATCCAGTTCTGTAAATGTTCACTGCCGCGGAAAGGGTACGCAGGGTCTCGACGGGAGCCGGAGTTAGACCACTCACGGAATATTTTGATAGTACCTTCTCGTCGCGATGATCTCGAGGCCGTTGCCCTTATGCTTATTCATCTCTTAACGCCTCGTGGCTTGTCATGGACCCGCAACGGCGTTCCGAAAACAAGCGAGACTCATGACCTACTCATCCGTGAGAAGCGCAACGCCCTACCAGAAGATTTGTGCAAAGGTCTTCCAGCAGTATTCGAGGAGTTTTTACGGTATACCAGGCGATTGAACTTTGACCAGTGCCCCAATTATCGCGAATGGATCGAAAAATTCCGGGAACTCACTATCAACGAAGGGTATTCATCAAGTGAAGATTTTATATGGCCTCCGCCATTACCTGTGAGTGTTTCTATGCCCTCTTTGGATTGATTCTCATGCTGTTCACTCAGGTCATGAGACACAAGACAATCAACACTCCCCGTCGTATTCTTTCACCTGCTGTCAAGGCAGATGATATTGCGGGCATCCTTGGCGGCCTTGCTAAACTTGATCTTGGAAGCCGACCTGTCCTTGTGAATAACACAAACATCCTTAATGCGGCGGTGCGGGGGGCAGAGGAGGTCAAGAAATCAGAATTGGGCGCCGAGAAAGAGGTGATCGAGATCAGCGACGGTGATCTGGAGCCTGTCCTCCCTCCTCGATTTGCTTTGCAGAAAGGACGCCAACTAGAGTTACTGGCCAAGGAAATAGGCGGCGCGACAAACAATAAAGACCTCTCGAAGCATGTGTCGGACTTTATACGGGTTATGCAGTCCAACAGTGGACGGACAGTAACACGACCAGCTTTCCAGTTCCTCGACATGTTGTACAAACAGCTGGATGACCCTTCGGTGTTCATCCAGCCGACCAAGTGAGTCCTCCGATCGAGTGCGTCAACCTTGGTTCATCAATAGGCTTACTCCAAAAAGGATGTCCAGGACCAAATCATTCAATGAACCAGTACCAGAGAAGGAAAAACAGCCGTCGCGTGTCAAGCTAGGTGTAGTAGCTCGTCTGAGGCGGGAGGTTGGCTCCGCTCGCAGCAACAAGGAACTTGCGGTAATGGTGGCCGATTTTGCGCGAGTGACCAACCGGAGTACAGGGCGGACAGTGAGCAAGGTAGCCTGACGCGATTCTCCGGTTTAGATTTGTGACTGACATACGGACTACGGCACAGGACGGCTTTGCATTTTTGGAGGGGCTAGCTGAGAGGCTAAAAGTTCTCCAGTGATGATGTATCTTGTATTTGTGTATTCTGTGTATTGGTGTTGAAACCTGATAACGATGTGTACAGTATAGGGTGTATTACTCACCACGGAGAGGGTATGAACCAAGTGGGCATGACAGATTGCATTCCCGAGCAGACAGAACGGTCCCACTCAGTCTGGTAATTATGGACAATGCTGTATAGGGGCCTATCAACAACCTGTCGCGTAGTCTGACGTGGTCCAAGTAGACGCCCATCCAACCCCAACATAAAAAAAAAGTGCGGGATTAGCCGAGGGCGCGTTCTCCCCATAAATTGACGGCAGGCGATCACTCTCACCAGTTTCTCTTCCTCTAGACCGTCTTCCCTCCCGCATTTCCCCCTTAGACGGCTCTTACGGCGTTCACGATGGCCCCCAAGGAAAAAACTGATGGTCTGACCGTCGAACAGGACACCTTCGTTGTCCCCGACATCACCATCAAGGAGCTGTTGGACGCTATTCCGTGAGCTGGACACTGCCTAATTTTCTCGAGTCCCTTTAACCTCTCGCGATGCAGGGCACACTGTTTTAAGCGTTCTGCTCTCAGGTCATCCCTATATATGTAAGTAGCTCCCGGTATGTCATTCTTCGCATTGGCTTATGCATGTGTACAGCATCTGGGATGCCTTTGTGATTGGGTGCATTTACAAGACCGCAACTTACCTCGACACATTCATTGACCCCGCCGTCATTGAACTCCCCCATCCGTATGCCTACCGCTTCGCTCGTTTCGCACTCTGGTCGCTCTACGGATTCTGGGCTGGACTCTTTGCGACTGGGCTGTGGGTCATCGGTCATGAATGCGGCCACCAAGCGTTCTCGGAATCCAAGTTCATCAACAACACTGTTGGATGGATGCTTCATTCGGCGTGAGTACCGCTTTGGCATGGTGCCATTTGATTTTTTGGCGTGTCACGACTGACATGTGACTCGCTCTGTTCAGTCTCGGTGTCCCATACCATGCCTGGCGTATCACCCACGGCCAACACCATGCCTCTACTGGCCATATGACGAATGATCAGGTCTTCGTCCCCCACACCCGCTCTGATCTTGGTCTCCCTCCCTTGGACCCCTCTAAACAGGACCTCCTGGGTTCCCGTGTTACGGAAGAAGTGATGAAGGAGCTCTGGGAAGCCCTTGGTGATTCTCCCATTGGTGCTGTTCTGGGTTCCGCTTCATACCTCGTATGATACATTTTTGGCGTGATTCCAACGATGCATGTGCTGATGGAGGAATACTTAGCTCGGCGGGTGGCCCGCCTACATCACTACCAATGCTTCCGGTCAAGCTCGCTACCCCAAGGGAACTAACCGTGAGTCGGATTTATCTGATGGGCATTGCAACTTTGGTCTGAAGAGAGTGACGCAGATTTTAACCCCAATGCTTTCATGTTCAAGCCCCACCAATTCTGGCAGATCATGTGGTCCAACGCTGGTATTGCCCTCTGGCTCGCTGGCCTCTTTGCTTGGGTATCCCACTCCGGCATTTGGGAAGTTCTTACTCTCTACGTCGTTCCTTATCTCTGGTACGTCTTCGTGTTTTAACGCTATAGAATCATCCCAATCGAATCTGCGATAGGGTCAACCACTGGCTCGTCTTGATTACCTTCCTCCAACACACCGACCCTCTCCTTCCTCACTACCGTGCCCCCGAGTTTACCTTTCCCCGTGGTGCTCTTGCTACCCTCGATCGTAATCTCCTCGGTGACTGTGGTAGTATCATGGCTTGGATTGGTGCTCATGCTACCAATGGTATTTCGGAAACCCACGTCCTTCATCACGTGTCTAGCAAGATTCCTCATTACAATGCGTACGTCTAGGTTTTGCCAAGGTGATTCGTCGCTAACGTTGGCCATAGCTGGGAAGCAAGTGATACCCTGAAGAAGTTCCTTCGTAGCCGTGGTGTCCGCCTAGAGGGTGGCCCTGGTGGCTGGGCTGAGGTTGTTCGTGTTTTCAAGGAGTGCAAGGTGTGTTTTATCATTCTTGTCATTCATGCTTGCGAAGCAATGCTCATGTCACCCTAGTTTGTCGAGGATGAGGGTGATATTGTCTTCTTCAAGAACGCCTGTGGTGTTGCCAAGATGAGGCCGGTCTTTACTGACAACGCCGCTAGTGACTCTGGCATCGAGCTTGAGAAATAGAGCATATCAAGAGTATCACGTCTACAGGCTCGTTATACATCGTAGTTAAAATACCTCCATTAGACACCAGGATATGACGGCCCGACGGAATAATATAATGATCACTTCTATGGATGACCTGAAGCTGAAGAGTAGGGAATGCATATATATGTGTTGTAGAGTACAGGTCTAAGGGGTGTCACAAATTCCATTGGGTGTCCTGTCATGCACTGCTTCATCATCACTATCAACTCCATTTTGCATGCTCTCGTATATCTGCTCCTTTAGTGCTCCTTCGAACTCGCCGACTGACCTCCCAGCACTCAATGTGAGCGCTTCCAGTGGTACCATGTTGTGTTGGAAAACTGGGATATTTGAAGCGGCAGCGGGATGATCTGCGGATGGGATTACTCGAAACTCGATTTTGGAGGTTGAATGTTCCGAGATATTGTGGAGCTCCTCATAAGTGAACAAGAGCGGGTCCGTCCGTGGTGAGTACGGGTTAAAGTCGATGATGTGACCTCTTGTGAAGTCGCGTGTCAATAGAAAATCAAAGATGTCTAGGCAGGCTTGGGTTAATGGAAGGGTGATATCAAAAAAACGATGAAGGAGGTTTTACAATCTTTTGCATCCCATTTGTCTTTGATCTCTGTTTCCCAGAAACTTGAGACCGATTCGAGGATCTTATCTCTCGTCGATTCCGCAGTGAGAAACTCGTAGTGATTCATGTCGCGTTGTGAGATGCCTGTCCGCAAAGCGCGATCCATCAACGTCAGTTATGATTCCAGCAACATTCTGAGCACCACGATCAAGGAGTGCGAGGGTAACCACGACTGACAAGAAACCCGAATTCACAAAGATCGAATTCCGCAACACTCACCTATCAACCGTCGATTCCGCACAAAGCATCGGACTTCGCGGTTTCGTTCGATGGAATACCACTTTCGTAAGACGAGCTCGAGTTCATATTGAGGCGATTCCTGGCCTGATTCGGGGTCAAGACAACCGCTAAAAACATTTGCGGGATCCGTGTCGTGTATCGCAAAGGTTGATGACTTGAGCAGGATGTAGACGTCTGAAGGAGACGTGCAGCGGAGCGGATTGGCGTTGAAGAGAACCCAGTATGCATCCTGAAATATATATCGAAGCGGACAAAGAGACAGGGTCAACGGGTGCGGTACAAAAACGGAGGGCGTTAAGGCGTGCCTTTGGGGAGGAAAAGTTGAGTTTTGGGAAAACGCCTTCGTACTCTTCAACACAATCTCGTATCCGGTTATCGAGGTCCGGAAAGGCCCAGTGTTTGACTCGAAAATCAGAGTTGGCGTCCGAGTAGGTGATTTTGGTCTCGCCCGCCTCGTCGCTCTCATCCGATTCGTCAGAGAGGTGGCACTCTGGGGGCCTGCAAAACACGGACACAAGACGAAAGGAGTGTCAATGAAGGAGATCAAGAAAGGAAAAGCAAGAAAGGGACCTGTTGTCGGATCCTTCTGGTACGAAAATGCCGTCCGAGGTGAGGTACTCCTGGAAGCCCGTAGGAACAGGCCGGATAATCGTGCTCTTGATGGTGTGTTTCAGGAACATGGGGTACCACGCGGAGAACTGGAAGGAGAGGATATAGGAGGGTGTCTGGGCGGGGAACCAGGCGGGATTTACTTCCATGTGTGACGCGTGTCTGGTGGCTGGCTGGTGTTGTGGGTGAGGTGGTGGTGGCGGGGGCAAGTGTGGAACGATGATTGGCCCTGTCCGCCTTTGATTCCTTGGAATGCGTTTCGGGATATAAATAGACGTATATATCAGGGTCGCCATCAGATCAGTCACTGATGCCTGTCTACATTATCGAAATATACACTACAACCACAACCACGTCCTGGGCAGACCCTTAATGCTTCTGTCCGTGGCTGCCCTTCCTGTATTCTTCATACCACCACTAACGACCAGTCAGCGCCATTCTCTCGGGCATTGCAGGGAATGATTTACCTCCACCATACGCTTGATTCCTTCATCGATGCCGACATCAGGCTCGTAACCGAGCACGCGCCGCGCTTTTTCTATATTATGCCATCGCGTGGCACAACTAAAGGTGACCTTGAACCTGGTGAAAGCAGGCTCCTTGCCAACAATCATCCCGAAATACTCAGCTCCAGTGGCTGCAGCTAAACCGACTGCCTTGGGCATCGTAAATACAGACCTCGGTTTCCGATGCCCAGGGAAATGTGCATCCAACTGGTGCCAAACCATTCGGGGGAAATCCCAGAAGTAGCACGGTTCGCCGTTCGTGACGAAGAATGCCTGACCAGCGACTTGCAAGGGGTTGACTTCCGGATTACAAAGTTTGGCCCTGACCAGGGATGTACCAGAAAACTGGTCGAAACGCGTGCGGACGGTAGGCCGGACTGGAGAGCGTGGATTTGGATCATTGAAGCCCGCTTCAATGGCCTTGGCGTTGGGTGGCGGCTCAACGTAGGGACCAAGGGGGCGAGCTTCACTAGTCGGAGTGCGACGCTTGCCTGTTGTCGCATCAACGTAGGGCAAGGGTTCGCTGACGAGTTTTTCCTCCTCTCGGGTGAAGGAAGGCACGTCTTCGACGAGCAGAGGTGTTTCTTCCATTTCCGAAAAAGGTCGTGCGGGAGGAGGGAGGTCGAGCTTGTCGGCAGCGAGCAGGTGAGCTTTCGCAACGTTGCCGACATAAGTCCAATCAAAGAGATTGGTGTTGTCGCCAATCTGGAAATGGGTCTGGTTGCGCTCATACACTTGGTACAAACCAGCCATCACTTGTCGGTCACCAGGTCTGGAAAATTATCGGTAAAAGTAATTTTAACCACGTATGGGTACAACACACCCAAAAATTCCGGCCGGTCTTAGGGCGACAGTCAGCAAGCCGCCCTTTCCGTTGGCTTCGAGAACAATCTCTTCTGCCTTGGCCTTTGAGTCGTTATAAGCATCAAGAGGGACATCAGGGTATGGAAGTCGTTCATCGATGTTGACAATGTCTCCCCCATTGAAGACTACACCTGCAGAACTCGTGAAAACGAGCTTTCGTACGCCAACAGATACTGCAGCATCAATCACAGTTTTGGTCCCGTCAACGTTGACCTTAAAGTACAGCGTAGGGTCTTTCAGCCCAGCGGGAGGGGAAGCAGTGTGGATAATGCAAGTTGTCCCGCTCTGAAGCACAGTCAGAAAGGACCCCAGATAGCACGAAGCCGTAGGCGCACCTTTCTGAGAGCATTGGAGATATCATCGATGTTTGTGATATCGCCAGAGTAGAATGGGACGTCAAAGTGCCGCTGGACAATATCGAAGGAGGATACAATGTCTCCCCTATCCAGAAGCTGCTGAACGATATGGCGGCCAAGGAAACCGCTTCCACCGATCACCAGGTAGACATCCCTTGTCTTCGCCATTGTTTCTGCGTTCGAATTAAGAAAAGGGAATGGGAGGACAAATGGGGGATGCGGAGAGGGAGTGGGACGACAAATATTTCGAGCGTCTAATTCCAGCAGACCCAACTCACGTGACCTCAACCTCGAGCGCGTCGAGGGTCAATCGCCAACGTTCTCGTCAAAATCAACAATGAATCGTCCGCTCGCAAAGCGCAAATACACCGAAGACGAGAAGCGCCAGCTCATCGCAAACCTCGACATCGAAGGTGCTTACCTTTTCACTTCGTCTCTGACATGCCTTCACATTTGCCTGCAGTCGCTCATCGCACACGTCAATTCGAAACATGGCTCGCGGACAACCTAGAGAACTTTACCATCCACCAGGAGGGACAAGTGTCTCGCATACCGAAACAAGTTCGATCCATGACTATGCGGGAGTTCGGGGAGAAATACCAAGGCAACATTCAGGCTGCTTTGCGCGGCTACCAGAAAGAGAGGCTTGTAGCTGCCGGAGCCGATGCTGAATTCGGAGAAATAGACAAGAGCATGCGAAAGAGGAAATGGGTGGAAGGGGTTGAGGCTGAAATGGAAAAGAACAGCAATAAAGATGGAGAGGCTCCGCGAGCTACGAAGACTGGTATGTTCGGAGCTTCCTGATGCCTTACATTCCTGACACTTCTGTCTAGCGCGGACAGCACCTTCGCCCTCACCAAAAAAGGTTGCTGGCACCTCGACAGGACCAGGTACCGCCCAGCGGCGACGATTAGTTTCAGCAACGAACAAAGTCCCTTCTAGATCAGGTGTATGTCACCTATTCTCGTATCCAGGTCGCCGCCCGCTGATTCTCTGCCCAGCCTCAATCATTATCTCGGATACCTGCTTCCCCGAGTCCTACAAAATCAAGACCGCCCTTCAATACCTACACTTCGTCCAACCCTCGACACCCAACCCGGTCCACGTCTCCTACGAAATCCAGTCTTGGGAGGTCAATAACGCAGCCCCACCAACAAACCAACCGTGTCCCGCCAAGTTCGAGCTTTAACCCCTCCCTGCATCCCAAAACCCCGAAGTTTCCCGGCAGTAAAACCACAACCAACAATGATCCACCTACCATGCGGCTACCAAGAAAAGATGAAAGTATGCTAAGTGTAAACGGATCTCCACTCGCCAATCCCTATCAGTCTGGTATGGCTTGGTTCAAGGCCATAGAACACGCGGAAGGGGAAGCAGAACACATTGCAACACAACCCGGGAGCTCCCAAATAAATGACAAATCATCTCTCAAGCTTTCAAAAAACAGTATTGTCGTCCGGAGAGACCCATCCGTTGCCTTTCCCTCGACGCTCAACGGGCTCTCCCGCACAAATTCCCAAAGTAGCTTTTACACCACCTCGTCTTCACAAGCGCCTTCTACATCCCATTCTCGTAACCCCTCTCAGCCAATACCTCAGAACACTACAAGTAACTCGTTATATCCCACCGCGCGATTTCCCACTACGCACCCGTTTTACGTTTCTCCTCCGGAACAGCAAACACCTCAGCCTCCAAAGGTTACCCGGACATTTTCGGCGCTCGTGGCTATACCTACAAAAGATGGTCATATGTTAGAGTTTGACCCTCTACAAACATCTCCCGGGTCTATCGATGCATTAGAAGGCATCACTGAGAGCGCAAAAAAGCAGGCCAAACAGGAGATGGGCAGACTAGTCCAAGCTGCTGTAGACAAATGGAAAATCGGATAATAATAATCGAGGTTGACCTTCAGGTCTCTTTTCCCTTCCGCCTCTCTTTATGTTTTTTTTTTTGTTTGAGTACATAACAATTCGGACATTTCCATACTCACCATTTCTTGCTCGCACCTCCTCACTTCCATTTTCACTCAGTTTCTCGTACCATCTACTCCAGCGTTGCTCCAATGGACTACTCGCTCTCGCTCTCGACAAAAATTCGTCCACCCCTGTAGTAGCAAGCAATAACCTCGACCTCTTCTCCTGGCATAACAATTATTCTTGTAACAACTACTGTCCAAATCACTACACCATGAGTCTCCGTGTAATCCGTACAGTGTAATGAGATCACCCTCGCTCTAACTTCCACTTTCGAGGACTTTAAGGTGTGCTGGGCGGCACTGTTGACCGTTGGTGTTTCGAACTTTGACAAGCAATGTTTGTTTCTCTGTTGCTCGGAGAGGGTGAAGTCTAAGCCATGAAATATGATAAGTTTGCCTCGCTGATATGACCAGAGAACGAAGACGTGCCGTCCTTGTTGCACCTGCAATTCAAGTAGTTTTATCAAAGGGATCGCACCAAGAGCGAATCCTTCTCCTCTTGAGAGTGAGTAATGACCAGTTGTAACATATCCAATAACATCTTCCTGAGGTGGTCGTTTATTGGCCAGCTATACAAGCTGTATCAGCCAGAGGAAATGGAACGAGGTATCAGCGAACCTGCAGCATGTGAGGAACACCAGTTCCTCCTTGTGTCTTACCCTCTGTCAGCTGCTCCCAGGCCACGGCCTCTTCATCTGGCACCCGACAAATCATAGCCATGTCTTCAGGTACACCCTCTCTGAACATGATCACCTTGACATTCACCAATGCATGGTTGAGGAACTCATTCGCATTTATCAAGGAGCTCAACGGCTCTAGTGACCTTTTCTGCCGTAATTTGTTGAATTCCTTCAGGAGATCGGTAGCAGGGTCCAGTCTAAGCGCCTTAAGTATTCTGGTAATTTCAGAACCTCGAAAGAGCCATGGTTTGAGTTCCGACTCGTCAAGATCCATTACCGAGGTATCGAGGATTTCAAAATCTTCCTTCCCGCCTCCACTCTCGCCGGCACTCACGTCCATGCCCATCTGATTGTCCCTCTGCGTAGATGCAAACTGCCCAAAATTCTCCTCCACCTCTGCTTCCTCTTTTTCTAGTCCGGCCACCACCTCCTTCAATCCAAGTATGGCATCCCAATCCGCGCGCCACGGACTACGAACTCCCAACTTCTTATAGTTGACCCTCTTTGCCGGTGGCTTCCTGGCCCACTTCCGTTTCCCCTCGTCCTCACTCTTAGCCGCATAGTCCTCGTATGCAGGAGAACAAGGGAAGTCACAAGGGAAATAAGGGGTACCAGCCTCATAAGCTTGGGTTTGTCGTTCGCGCTGTCCGCCGATGCGGGTCCCAGTGTATGTCAACGAAGACCAAAATGCCATTGCCCATCCTGCAGGAAAGAGGAGAGTGTAGCCGCTGATAGACTGGCTCTCGGCACCCGGAGTTTCAAGTGTACGTCGGATGATAAGGACGGGTACGCGGTCATCTTGGCGCTCTGGGGCGAGTGGGGTCCCAGGAACGAGGTTCTGTTAATCATATGTTAGCGCGACACAAAGGAGGTTGAAACAGGTACTTGCCTTGGAACGTCGCTCATCGATGTCCTTCTTCTTGTAACGGGGTTTAGATAACGTTTTACGGACATCCTGCTCCCATATATCGCTTTTCGCAAGCTCAGTGCTCGGAAAAATTAGAGACGTCTCTTCCTTGTACTGGAGGCGACCATTTTTAGGTGGAAAACTGTAGTACAGTAAGCTAGGCCCATAACGACGCCCCAGATACCACTCACTTTAGTCTTGGATCGATTACTGAAAAGCCAATAACTGTGTCACGGGGGATCGAGCCGGGTGTTTGTAGTTGGGACAAGGAATTCCAGAACTACAATACCAGTCAAGAAATTCGCATTACTTTGAACACATTGAAACAGACCTGCTTGAAATCCTCCCTATCATCTTTCGAGACTGGGGTAAGTGCACCCTTCAGAACCTGGCTCGATTTCGAGCCCATGATTTCAAATGCATTGACCTGCCCCCTCAAATCTGCGATCTCGATTTCGATCTGCTCTGTCGACGACCTTGGTCGATCCAAAAGTTGAGAGGTTGCTTTCTGCAATTCACCAGTGACATTGTCAAATATGAGGGGGTGAATACGCAACCAAAGACACCTTGGCCTGTTGGGATCCGCTAGTGGAGCACTCGTGAGGTCAATGAGTGCCTCCTTACCCTTCCGCGAGGCCTTCGGCCCTTCCTGGTCGTTAAGCTGTGTATTCATGGGTCGCCATATGATTGTCGCCGGTCCCAGGAGACCGAACGGATAAGAGCCACACGCGTACAAATGGGTATTGAATACCCGAGAACCTACAACCCAACTAAAGTACAAGGTAAAGGACCGGGAGGGATTTTCAAAGCTAACAAACTTACCGAAGCGCACCAGGACCTGCACCTTGGGGATCACAGATCAACCGAAGAATAGAAACCAGAATAAACTCTGGGCCTCTAAGCTCGAGGGTTGCAAAGTAAGACGCGTCGTGGATGATGGACCCTTGGATCGAGGCACGATGTGAGGCACGATAAGATTTTTCTGTAGGTTGCACCGCCTATGATAAATTCAGAATAGAATATGGTTTCTTGTAATGAAACGTCTGACCAACCGGTATCCCCACATATTTTCCATCTTCATTCGCTTGGCGTGCCACAGGTGAGTCTCTAGCCACGACTTGTCATCTAGGGGCGATGTTTGTGTCAACGCCATGTATCCAAGGACAATCCAACGTACGTTGTCGCCTCAGGAACGATTCCGTTTTCTTTATTCTTTTCTTTTTGCCTGCCTTTGGAAGCTTCCTACTGAGGACTTTCTTTCTCATGGGATCCATCTCGAAAATCCGGGGTCAGTGAGCCAGGCATAATTCCCCCGAGAAATCCACTCACCTCGGCTTTTGCTTTTTCGCGGAGTCTGGCAGGAACGCGACGAACGTCATGACTGGCCGCCCTGCGGCGAAGGTGTTTGGGAAGGGTCTGCCAGGCTCGCTGAGTCGAGGCACCACTGAGATCTATCATCAGTATAAAGTCGGTTTACGTTGAGTTTGAGTACCTAGCGGCCTTCATTGCCTTTTCCATAGCATCGATCTCAAAAGCTCTTGCCTATCCACGAGTCACCACACCGCACAGAAAGAGATCAAATAATAGACACACCTCGGCAAACTTTTCGACATCTAATGCACTTGGCAAACCATGCATGCCTTTTATGACGCCGTTCCCAGATCCATGTGCGACTGAGCCGGGCTGGACAGAAATTGTCCTTGCGATATTCATTTTTTGTTTCTTCTTCTCGCGCCCGGTCATATCCTCCCTTCCGCCCGTGCGTTTTTTGCCTTGGTGTGAGAGCATTTCGCGAAGCCGACAGCCTGCAGGAAAGAACTTGGCTCCAACCCCCCCTATTTGCCGTGTGTCACGTGACGCGCGGGACCACTCGCTGCTGCCATACACCGACGGCAAGCACCCAGAACTCGACTTTCAACTTTCAAGGACGTGGTTAGCAATGGCATCAACCCCACGCTTGATTTCTTCCTTGCGCACGGCCACTATGCGCGCATATATCCACCGCTCTTTCTCGACCTCTACTGTCCTGAAGGAGGAGGCTACCCCGGGCGCCGTCCAGGCCCAAAGGAAACCCATCGGAGGAATTCGCGGAGGGTGCACATCTCCTTCCACACGCGTTGAATGTGGTTTCTGAAGTTCTTTGCAGAATTGTCGGCTTCCTGTTCGGTTTCTCTCTCGCTTCATCTTATGCTGCATACCACCTCTTAGACGAATATCAGAAAGCTTCAGCTGCATTGCAAACCAGTGTTGAAGAACTGAAGCTGAGCACCGAAAAGGTGAGCACCCTGTTTCGGAACTGCATGGCTGAGTTGTCAAAATCAACCCTAATCGCAATTTGCAGGTATCTACTCATGTTAGACGAATCGAAGCCGTGGAGAAGGATCTCAAGGCATTAGGTGAAACCTCTACCTCGAAAGAGGACATTGTTCGCATCAGGGCAGAGGTCAAGAAGCTTTATGATGGGCTACACGTCGGTCAGTTATCCCTCCTCCTTCCACTCGTGATATCTGGCGCTGAAGTAACCATGTAGAATTCCTCGACCTACGTGCACATGTTTGGGGTATTCGTGAGTCGACACCAAGCTATTACTGCTATCGGAAATGCATTTCTCACGTTATTTCCAGAACAGGATCTACATAAGTTATCAAAAAAGGAAGCAACCACTGTCCGCATATAGAGTTTTACAGGTCGCCATCTTTGTTGCTACGTCCTTGAGAGTGCACAAGGTGCCTTCGCTCGGCACTGCCATACACATTCCTCGATTAACGTAAATTGATCCTGTCATTCATACCCTCAAGGACCGCCTGTCAATGCAATTGACTGGAACGAGCAGCTGACTTAAGGCTCACATTCATTGTATGAACGGCTAAAGACCACGAGTGCACGACAACAGAACCAATAAATTAAAAATGTCTCCTCAGCCGATTCGGATGATAGACCTTCGGTACTTTTACTGCCCTTTCCTTCCTTTGTGAGATCAAGTTTTATTTACTATCATCGCTCGGGGTGTAAGGATCAACAAAACCAAGGCAACTCTGATAATTCCCCCCCTTTACCGTGGGTCTGGTATTGTTTCCTAACGACAGTCAACAATGACTTCCCGACTTTTTTATAATATAAAAGCTTGAAAATTGGGGAATGTCTCCTCATCTTGTTTGTTCTCCTCTCTCTTTCAGCTTCTAGCTCAAGACAGGCTCTTGATTTTCGCCATCTATTTACCTTTCTATATATTCCGGGAGCTGGTGAGTTCTCCCTCTCCAGCAATTATCTAGTCACTCATTTCGCCCATAGAGACAACGCCCTTTCGAAATGCAGTTTCGTCTGAATTTTTTGTCTTTCATTTCTTTGTCCGGCCTGGCCCTAAGCCTGCCTATCCGACGAGAGGTACCACAAGGTAGGGACCGCTGTAGCACACCCAATCCCCCCAACATACTAACATACCTGTCCACCAGAGCACTCCCACGAAAAATTCCTGACCGCCGTCCGAGCCAGCCTCAACCTCAACAACCCAGACCAAATAGTCGACCCTGTTTTTGCCCTACTTGGTAATACCGCCGCGGCCAGAGGGTTGGGAAATATTGCAGTGAGTCCCATTGTTCCCCCACTACGAATATCAACTAAATACCAACACACCCGACTGATTTCCAACCCACCAGGACCCGGACTGCCTTCAGCAGGCCGTCGCTGATCAGGCGTTTAGCAACGCCAAAGCAGCAGGCGATATTGACGGTCAGGTCTCCGCCCTCATCTTCCGCGCCCTCGAGCGCAACACTGGCAAAGTCGGGCTTGTGAGCGCACTTTGCACCAGTATCAAGGCGGTCAACCCGGAAATTGCTGCTATTCAACAACATCAGGTTCATTTCTAACTTTCACTTCGTCATCCAAGAATTTAGGAAAAACCCACGCAGGACCCCGCTTCAGACAATGCAACTTCCATCAACAAAGCTATTATATTGGAACTTGCGAAGCAAATTGCCTCAGTTGGTGGTGACCCCCTCGAGGCTCTGAACGCGGGTACTTTTGCACCCGGAGATGTTAATGATCCTACTGCAGCAGGAAACACCTGTGATGATGCCAACGACTCCGAGGGATGCATTTTCACCCAGAAGTTACTTGTTCCCGATGCGACAGAAGACGAAATTTCTGCTGCTGTCAGTGGTGGGTCCACCTCGGGCAATAGTTCCAACACCGAGAATGAATCTGCAAATGGTGGGGCCAGCAATGGCCCCGACGACAATGCATCTGATGGTCAGGATCCTCAAAACAACGGCGGGTATGTTAAGTTTAACCATAACCTCGTATGGGCCTGACAGAGAGTTCCATCCAGCAACGTCGACGTAGACGGCTCAAATTCAAGCCAAAACCTCCAGACATTCACTAGTGCTCGTAAGTGTTTCGGCATAATTTTGCCCGCATTTGGCTGAATCTATCCACAGTCGGCGGTGCAACCGCCCCATCCGTTAGGCCTGGCGGACGTGGATTTTATGTTGAAGGATCTGGTAGCTTTTCGAATGCTAGAGCTGCTCTCGGGCGTTCTTGCGACATCCAGCATAACAAATGCGCGAACATAGTGAACTCACAAACCGGAAGAAGCTCAGGCCTCACTGTTGGGCAGTGCGACCAACAAAATAATGCCTGCAAAGCTGCCACCCAGAATTAGTTTCTTAACCTACGAAACCATTGTAGCATAGTTGCATCAAAATAAAGAATGGCTCTGAGGTGAGAGTTGTGAGGGCTGTTACCTCTGCATGCTCCGATACCAATCGGTGGGAATATCCAGTTGAACCAGGCACATTTGTCCTGATCGGAATCTGCTGTCTGCGAGGATCCATGTGCCATTTATGCATCAGGCAGATAAGTTCCACTCCCTTCTCAACTCAAGGTCGCCGGCGACTGGACATTTCTAGGTATCTAACACTCGTAGGAGGGCTCGCCATCGTATTTGCGCATTTAGTGCGGGGGCTGGCTCTGTGCAACATGGCGATCGGCGGTCGCCACTGCAATTCTCAGCCCCTCACTTCGCCCTTTGCTGATTTCACACCCAACACGCATCACGAATTCAAGAATTTGTCAACGACCAGCGGAATACCTGCTCAGACGCCGGAATAATTCAGCTAATAATGGAACCGGCAGCAATGGCAACATGTGCTCAAACAGTGCTAACTTAATCTCCCATGTCGACCAGCGAGGGACTTAATAACCACATGCATCTTTCATCTAGGTCATCTGGTGGGTTGACACTCAGTACAACGCCCTGGTGTCCTTCATGATGAAACGGCTCTACCAACTCCTTGTCACGACAATCTATCTCTCCGCCGTTTCCTCAATTACGATTGTTGAGATCCAAGGCAATCGGTTCATCAGCCCCCTCGCTAACCAATCCGTCCAGAATGTGACCGGCATAGTCACCGCCAAGGTAAGCTAGTCCTATAGGAACGTATATTTAATCAGTGAACGTTCCCTCAGGGCTCCAGTGGATTCTATCTCTTAGGTGAAAAATCAGAAGATATCCGTGCGTCCAATGGTATCCAAGTCTTCACGACTTCGACGACGGTCCTCGGTCGGCTCAACATCGGTGACTATATCACTCTTGATGGTCGAGTACAGGAATTCCGTTCCAGTACTTCCCCAGACAATCTGTTTTCCACTGAAATCGCCTCCCCAACTAACATTGTGGTTCACTCTTCCAACAACACATTCCCCATCGTTGTCCTTGGCAGAGACCGTAGTCCCCCAACCCAGTTTCTATCTGCCCTTGACGTCGGTCCAGATGGCTTCTTGTCTAGCCCGAACAACGTCAGTCACGTTGACACTGTGAACGCCGAGTTGCAGCCAGATCAGTTCGGTCTTGATTTCTGGGAAAGCTTAGAGGGTCAGATCGTTACTGTCGCCAAGCCCACGGCTACGAATTTCGAGAATCAATTTGGAGAGTTTTGGGTCTATGGTGACTGGCCGGTGACTGGCAAGAATAGTCGTGGTGGAATATCTATTACTTTTGGTACGGGTTCCTCCTAATGAGTCCCGTATTATCCTCATTATGTACCGCAGGTCCTGATGGCATACCGGATGGAAACCCTGAGACTGTTATCATAGGTTCTCCTCTTGATGGAACGAAGAACCCGACGACCGCCGTTGGTGTCGCCTTGACCGACATTACGGGCCCGGTTGTTTATCAGTAGGTTGAGCCTTTGACCTCTGTGATTCGATCGTCAAGCTTAATCTTTTGTGTAGATTTGGATTCTTCTATGTCCTCCCACTAACTGCTCCGCAGATCGTCTCCCGACCTAGCAGCGAAATCCCCCCCACCAAGATCACATCAGACGACAGTGATCCATGTACTGTTACCTTTGGGGACTACAATGTCAATTTTTTCCCTTTGATTTCACTATCTCAAAACTGACCTACATTCGTAGGTTGAAAACTTGGGACCGACCTCATCTCACATGTCCAACATCGCCTCCCACATTGCCAATCTCATGAAGACTCCGGACCTGCTCTTTCTTCAAGAAATACAAGACAACTCAGGCGAGAAGGATGACGGGACGGTAACCGCAGACGTCACCATCACAAATCTTATCGATTCCATTGAGAATATCAGCGGAGTCAGATACAATTATACCCAGATTGATCCTGTCGATGACCAAGACGGTGGTGTTCCTGGTGGAAACATTCGCACTGTCTTCCTGTATGTTTCTGTGCTTATTACCTCCAGTCAGCACCTGCTGACCCAATTCGCTTTAGATACCACCCTACGAAGCTCGAACTCATTCCGGGTGCCCCTGCTGGGGGTCCCTTAGATCCTATTGAGGTGAAAGCTAGCGAGGGACTGGCGCTGAGGTATGTCTTTCCCGGCTACTGGAACTTCCCTCCGGGCCCAATATATACATTTAAAGTCTCAATCCGGGTCGCATCGACCCTACCAATACGGCTTGGAATTTTACTCGCAAGCCTCTTGTCGCCGCTTGGCAAACCCCGGACGGAGAAAAGCTTTACACCATCAACGTTCATCTCAGTTCCAAAGGAGGGAGTTCCTCGACTGAGGG
The DNA here is from genome assembly GCA_963576785.1 of Chlorophyllum brunneum. NCBI lineage: Eukaryota > Fungi > Basidiomycota > Agaricomycetes > Agaricales > Agaricaceae > Chlorophyllum > Chlorophyllum brunneum. The sequence continues at coordinate 1,633,932 of OY756144.1, read as the reverse complement.
TAATTCTAGGCCTCCTATCAATTTTCCTCTTGAAGCCCGCACTCAGCAAGTTGCAATCGTCGCGGTGGGCGTTGATCAGATGCTATGTTGGTTTTTTGAGGCTCATATTCTCGTTTAGGACTTCATCAAGTCTGTTCTCGGCCGCGACTCTACGACAAAGATCATCGTGGCGGGTGATTTTAATGAATATACTCAAACTCGTTCTGTTTACACACCTCTCACCAAACTCTTGACCGAGTTCGACGAATTGGTTGATATCCCTCCAGTGGAGCGGTACAGCTATGTCTTCGACCAAAATTCGGAGCAACTTGACCACGTTTTTGTTTCCCCTGCTATTGCAACGTACAAGAACAAGACTGCCTTTGAACATATACATATCAACAACTGGTCTCCTTCGTTCAACGATCGCATCAGTGATCATGACCCGTCTGTTGGAAAGATTTATGTTTGTGGGTGAATTAATACCATTATTGTGGCTTTTTGGAACCTTTGTACACTGCTTCATATACGAATCTGATCCCATCGGCCTTTGACAAGATGATGAGGAGAATGCAGAGCCAGTATAGCACAAACGGCGAGTATAGCAGTGGATAAATAGATACGGAACGTAATATTTCCCATACTAGTTCAACATCGGTCCTCTGTCTTCTGGCGGACAGTATAGTGAGTACTGCTTGCAGGTTTGTTGCTGACAACTTGATTTGCTCACTGATTTGCTCGAAATATCGGCCCGCACGCAGGGGGTGCTACATTTATTGCTGGTCTGGCTTACTTCCTGCTCACTCAAGTCGCCAAAGGTCTCTGTGACCTGGAGAGCGACCTTGCTGTCCTCGCAGTCTCGGCTAACAGTGATGTCGTTATTTCTAACGCCAGAGTTCATGAAGGGTCGAGAAGGGTCTAAGTCACCGTGACTGTTGTCGCCCTTACAGCGTCTTCGCCTGACTGGTCTGCTATTTAGTCTGAGGAAACATTATTTGCCATGACCTGGGAGACTTGTCGCATGGAAACTCACTCATTCAAAAAGGCATTGACATATACTATGTGAGAATTAGCAAGGGTAATCAGGCTTGCCGGGATAAACATACACTTTTGGCTACAGAGATGGAACGGTAGCCAGTAGGCTGTTTGAGGTAGGGTGACAAACTATAGAAATTGTTGTTCAAGGGTTATATTTCTCTAAGTCTTCAGAAAAGTACTCACAACAATGAGGTATCCGAGCTGCGTCGCGTTCGCCATCGTAAACCGTCTGATGAAGTATAGGACGAATTTGTCACACAAATCTCGTTCTTCACTAGTTTACCATCAGAAAAATCACACACATATCTAAGCGTCTACCGCTGTATACCTATCATTGGTTGTTGCTCGTTGTTTAGGAAGGCGCCACTGCGTAATTGCTAGGCTCAAACCCGTAAACAATACGAGAGCCTGGTGAGAAGCAATTTCGAGTCGATTGGGTAAAAGGCCTAAGGCTTGAAAATCACGGTTTTGAGCTCTAGACACGTGTCAAGCCTTGTCTCTGGAAACTTGGGAAGAGACGCCATACATGTCAACTGTTCTTGCCATCAGCCAATCAGGGGTGATGTTAGGCAACAAACAAACTCACCTATCCCCAATGCTTGAAAAGAAATTTAACTCAGCTGATGGCTCTTTGGCACAAAGATTGGCCGCTCACCAAGGGCACCGGAGGTAATGGTTTCCTAGGATAAAGTGAGCAGGTTGAACTAGGAGTAACCACGGGAGCACTCGCCAAGAACACCGCCACTAAGGGTTTCTTATGGACTGGGTTAATCCGTTAATAAATTGATCCCGAAGTAATGATTGCTAGTAATTTACCTCTCCATAAATGATGCACATAATAACTATGTGAGGTGTTAATTCATGGGGCGTCGACATTGAATTTGTAGGCTTCTTCACCTCTGAACAAGAAATGTGCCAAAGAGCTATCTGTTGTTAGATGTAAAGGATGATCCACCTAATGTATCTCACCGCTAGTAATATTTCTGCCTGGATTTCTCAGTGAGATATTCATCTCGGGTAAAATGTGAATTATACAGCACTTACACTGAACGTTCTGAGGAATGTGCCCCCGTCAGGTTTGTCATATAAATTTCCACTAAAAGTTAGCTCCTACGTTGTGATATTGACCAGACCAATGGTCTTCGGGAACATTTGGATGAGATAGATATACAACCTGGACAGCTACTCAGTCCATATTCGCCCCACTATCGGAGAACTTACGCGTGCGAAACTAAAGGGTGGACAGGATCAGCAAAAAGGAATGCTAACAGTAGGCAGAGAACCAACCTAATGCGACGGTTCCAAGATCCAACAAGCTAAATGGGATACTCGGCTCCTGGAGCTATTGGAATACCTGAAATCAACGTACCATACCGTCGCGACCTGAAAAAAAATCACCAAGTTCAAGGTGGTATTCTGATTAACAATCGCGAGGGGCACTTACAAAGCCTTTGAGTGTTATCGGATCCGAAGGGTACAGTGACGAGTATCGCCAGGTTTCTGTGCTCATTATTAGCTCAATGATTCCAATATTGAGACTTCCGTGGTGCATGATCCGTACGAAAGAAATTGAACCCATAGAGCATACAGGCAAGAACGTAGCCTAACCCGTCTCATGTCAGCGCCTACCTACAATACATGCAAGTCAACTACGCACCAATAAAGAGCACCCCAAGAGTATTCTTCATCTCATCTTCTGTGAGACTCAAAGCGACAGGCTCGTTCGCCATACTGACAAATGCGGGTCAAGGAATACAGAAGGAAAGAAAGTAACAAGACGTTAGAGGACGAAAAGGATAGTGTAATATGAACCTGGATGTCAGGGTCCAAATTAATTTCCTGCACAGGGTCATCCTCTGTTGAAGCCATCACCTCCATTTGAGGCTAAATCAGAATTGTTCGTTTCTCATGCATACAAACCGCAACATAACTTTCGGTGTCAAGGAGTTGTCCACCTTTCGGGTGAGTGAACAGGTTCTAAATCTGCAGTCCACGAACGACCTGCCCTTGTAGGCCCGTGGGTTATCAGAGTGTTATTATCGTTTCACGCCGACCATCATGATCACCATCGTCCCTGGAGCTAATGTCAACCGACACACCACATGTCACCGGTATAGATGTAGTTATATTGTCACAGTCAAACGTGGAAAGGTACTAGCACAGGACGGTTTGGATTACTCGTGTGTCGCCGGAGTTGAGAAAATGGTAAGTGGGGCGTCTTGGAGATTACAGGAAGGGTGGTTGAAGTTGTTATCTTGATGTTTCAGGTTTTGAAGTAATGTGCCGAGATAAGCTCAGAGTGAGTTTGTTTGGTCGCCGGGGTATCAGGAGGGGTATGGTATCCATGGGCGAGGAGTAATCTTTCAGTTCCACGTGTGTGGTCATAGGCTTACCTTGACAGTCAAGACCGCACATCATAAGATCCATGTCGTCGAGGATTTTGCAAGTTTCCGAAAACTTGATGAGGTGAGCCAGGCCATCCTTCTCGAACTTATCCAGTGTCGCCCATTCAGTCTGGGGTATGTCCTTAGGGTTGAATATAGAAGTTATGCATTTCTTCATCCAGACTTTGCCGTCGGCTCCTCCAGTGTATCGCCTAAGTTCAACTAAGCCCTGTTCCTCGGAATAGCGAATGCGGAGTGTGGTCTCGTCTTCGTCCTCTTGTCCGGATGTGCGGCTGGTCGCCAGGCAAAAAGAAGCTTCAACATCCGCAGGTGAACCATTCCCCATGCAGCTGTATTTCCCATCGCCTGTGTATATTACAAGCTTGGCCTGCTCAGCGCAGGATTCAAAAGAATCAAATCGTAACTTTACCTTTGGCGTACGTTTCTTCATCTGTTCAATCGCCACAAAGGCTGCATGATACTGGTCCCAGAAAACAGCTGGTAGGCCTTCCCGAGTATATCGGGCCGATGGAGTAGCATGCCGTAGTGATTGCTGTGAGACCAAATCACGGAAGATGTTTACCTGTGAAAACGTCAATCGCGTTATGGAATACAACCACGCAACAATTTACCTGGTCTTTCCCGGGATCTATGACCATGACGTTATTAGTCGACTTTCCTGTTGGAGAACCACGGCAATCGACGAGTATATGCATATTGCGAAGAATAGACACACATCCATCCTTCGTTTTGTGTGTTTGGGGCCGGAGACAGGATATGTCAATGAATTGTGGCTTCTTGGTCCGGCCAGGTCGATCTGATGACGCACTAGGACTCCTAGCTTCCGCCTGTGGAGGTTCTGCACCGCCAAATCCAACCCCTCCTTTGAAGGGCAGAGGCTCAGATACAACGCGCCTTGTTGATGGAAAACCCTTGGTATCGCCTCTAGGATCATCTGATAGCAAATGTCTACGTTTACCATGTCCCAGGTTCTCAAGGGAAAGTCGCCTCAATTTAGGGACCCCCACCGAAACCGGGAGATGCTGAACAGGTCGTAACGCTCCCTGCTTCACTGCTGATCTATTATCGGGAAAAGGGGTGGCTCGATCTGAGGTGTTGCCCGCGTGGCGATCGGGGGGTTCAAGTCCTGCTAGGGCACCGGCTGATAAACGACTGGACGGTAGCTACATAATAGACTCAGACGATGAGAAGCACATAAGACAGCAGTGGACACCCAACGTAGTCAAGCATACTCGAGAGGGTATTGCGGAGATGAGGACTACACTTGATCCTACGAAGGGCGGTGTGGATCATAGCCTTTCATCAATGAACAGGTTATTCACCATTATCGTTGTAATATATTGACTGTACACTCACACTGGGCGATTGTCCCGAGAACACGAAATATATCACGCTACCCAGGGACCAGATATCCCCAGGAAAACTCCCTAATTGTCCCTCGATGATTTCCCTGTTATTGGAATCAGCTGCAATAAATAGGTAGATACGGCCGAGAAATGTTGCTGACGGCGCCGTATAATCCGTCACCGGCTCGAGGAGGGGGTACGTGAAAGGCAACTGTATGGCATTATCAAAGTGGGATAGCTTCTGCGGGGTCAGTGAAAAACAGTTCGTTCTTGAAGAGCGTGCTACGTACAGGAGCCCGGTCTGCATCCAAGAAGATATGTGCCGGATGTATTGCTCGATGGATGATCTGGCGGTCGCGAAGATAGGCGAGGGCTTTTGCTAGACCTCTCAAAAGACGAAGTACAACATTCTCTGGAAGGCCTCTGTTCCCAACGTATTCGGCAAGATTCCCAGTAGGGCAGTATTCCATGATTCGGATATGGACATTAGACTCGAAAAAAACTGAATACAATGCAAGGACATTGGGATGATGTAAATCTTGCTGCAGTTTTGAGAATCCTGTACTTAGGGCGTCGCCGGTAGAGAACGACTGAGGAACCTTAAGAACCATTCAACTTGATGGTCGTGAAGCAATAGACAAACATATGGTTACCTTCTTCAATGCCAATAACCGGGAAGAAAGTCTCCCTCGTACACAAATCGCCTTGTAAACGGTGGATCTGTTTCCCCGGCCAATTTCCCCTATGAGATCATAGTCCTGGAATCCAAAGTCAACGCCAAGGGCATAACACTGAACAAGACATACCTCTAGACTGCCATGATCAGAAGAGGGTGGCATGGCGGGAAGACGATGTGTTAAGCCGACGAGATTAACATGGGAGGTGGGACAAGACTCGTTGAGCACTTCAGATCCAAGTTTAGCAATGATGTGTTGTACGTAATGCCGACAGAATTACTGCTTTGCTCTATGACATATTGAAGGCAAGTTTACTTGCAGGAAGCTCCAGGCCTATTCATGGGAAAACTTTCCCATAGTGTCCGCTTCTGTGAGTATTTGCCTGCCGTAACCGATTGTTCGCAGTTCCCACCTTCGCCGACAAAGTCTCTCAGGAGAATCAGCATAAGTTGTTCTTATGACCCTTGATCCAATAACCCCCCACGCAGTCATTCGAAAGTGGGCACAGTTAAATACGTCGGAGAGTTTCCACTGTACCACAAGCAAGCTTCCCATTCACTCACAGTCAAGTGGGTTCCTTTCTCAATCCCGTGTTTGCCGTCGCTAATACAGTTGCTGCAGCAAGCATTTTGACATGGCGTTGCCCGAGCCTACAGAGAATCAGCCTTACTTCACTGTTTCCGCTCTCGAAGGAGGAGATATTTTCCTAAATTATGTAATGTTCGTTGACAACGCAACTTTGGACCAACCTGTTCGGAATCCATCCCTGTCTTTTCTTCTTCAGCACTCCGCCAGTAAAGTGAAGATTGTTTTTGATCTCGGCATACGCAAAGACTGGGAAAATTCGCCGCCCAAGACCGCCGAGTGGATCCGGAAGATATACAATGTTGACGTTCAACAGGATGTCGTTGACTCGTTGGCAAAAGGCGGTCTGTCTCCCCTTGACATAGACACCGTCTGCCTATCCCATGTCCATTTCGATCACAGCGGTTACACTCCCCCATTCGCCCGCAGTGACTTTATAGTCGGTGGAGACACCCCCAAACTTTTTGAGGGTGGGCTTTGGCCCCATAATCCCGATTCATTCTTTGCCGCCGACGTCTTACCTACCGAAAGGACGCGATTTCTTGGCGATGACATACATTGGCAGCAGCTTGGACCCTTTCCCCGCGCATACGACCTTTACGGTGATGGAAGTCTCTATATCATTGATGCCCCGGGGCATCTTTACGGTCACATCAATCTCCTTGCACGCACAAGTCCTGACGGAGCTTGGATTTATCTTGCAGGGGACACCGCTCATCACTGGAACTTGGTCACTGGAAAATCTGCCATTGCGTGCGGACATCCTGGCCACCTACACGATACTGCGCACCAGTCCAAGGAATTAGCCGAGGAGATGATCCAACGCGTTCGAGAAGTAATGAAAATCCCGAGGGTTAGAGTACTTTTAGCTCATGACAAACCTTGGTACGATGACAACAAGGGTGGGCCAGCCTTCTTTCCAGGGAAGATCGAATCGCTTTGATACAATGAAATTGATAAATTTATTCGCGTTGTATGTGACCACTTCAAATTTAGGATTTATTCATTCCGTCTCTACTAAGCAAAGGTTGTCGCTACTCACCGGCGGCCACAGTGCAGGTTTTGGCGTTGTTGCTACCGAATAGTGACTGGTGGATGGTCTCATCGTCAGGGTTGCAGTTCCCAGTGGTCGTTGAATTGACCGAGCTTTTTGGGCGGGTACGGGGTAAGTTGAGACATGCCCGACGACGTTCGACTTCGGGTGATTGTTCGGCACAAAACTATAGACTGAGTTATTGAAGAAAGGAGTGCGGTCTTACCCCTCGGACAGGTCCCTACTGGGATAGAAGCGTGGTTTTTGGGGAGGCAGGTCCAAGCAAACCTGTCTGAGCCCGAAACCATTCGGCCACTTGGTTGGTACCACTGCTTTTTTGATTCCATTTAATCCTTGCTTCAAATGTTCCAGAGCTCTAATTATGCCGGTCGGCGGCGAGCCCAAAGTTTTGCGTGCCGATATTCCTGGTAGGCATGCACCCGAGCCGTATCTGAAGTTGTATGGGTATAATCCCTAAAAAGGCAGTTATCTAAAGGAGGCATAAATTATGATAACGAGCAAGATTGACCGTTGCTCCTTACCTTGTTCATCATCCCTTTCTGCCTATTACTGCCTGTTGTGACAGAGTGAACCTGTATGATGTATGGTGTGGCATCATGTCCTGGGTCCTGAGTACTCGTTCTGCGGCTTGCATTGGAACCGGAAAATCCCAGAATATATCCTTAGCTTAAGTAGCCAACCGCGAGTCCTGTATGGCGGAATTAGTAGAACCTTCTATTTCAAGGGTGGTGAGCGGGTCTTAAATTTCCGGATGGGACGGTATTGTGAGGTTGTGAGGGGGGAATAGGAATCAGAAGGGGTCTTAGCGACTAGTGTGCCCTTGAGATCATCTCGACGCTGAGTAGAACGGCTAGTGGAACCACAAAGTCTTAACAAGGCATCTGACTGCACGGTATAAACCATACGGCGGGTCTCTGCGTGAATTGTCAGTTGCTTGGTGACCCAGTGTTGGGAAGTATGTATGTGTCGAAATGACCAACGTCGGGCGAAGTGATCAATACGCACACAAGAGACAGAGATAATAGCAATTCATCTATTACACATATATCCAACGAGATCGGCATACTTTGGATGAGGAGATAAGTTAAGAACGGATGAGATCACTGTTGTGCACTCTTCCTAATTTGCTCTCTCCGACCGCGCACACCTTCACGCAAGCGCTCAAGTACGGCCACAGTCGTTTCCCAGGAGATGCAAGCGTCGGTCACGGATTGACCGTATTTGAGGCCGGCGGGTCCAGAGGCTGGTATATCCTGTCGACCCTCAACAAGGTTGCTCTCAATCATGACTCCCAAGATGCAACAGGCGGTATCTTCGGACTCGAGCTGTTTGGCCTATCGCGAATCGACGTATCAGTAATAAACTCTCATGAGACCGTGATCATCCGTACTATATCTTCAACAACCTCGGCTTGCTTTTGGTATTGCTTTTGGCTGTTTCCATGACTGCAATCAATCTATTCAAATACTCAGCGATGTCGACTCGGAACGGGGTGCCATTACACCTACCATGATCTTTTGAGGAAGGCCAGTTTTGGTCAGTTTTTGGCCCGCATCGCGAACGTGCTCTGCCGCGTAGTTTGGGCCCTTGGCGCCACCACGAAGGATAATATGGACATCAGGGTTACCCTTGGAAAAATGTCAAATGTAGCGAGAAGTTCAAGCGAATGCATGCGCACCTCTGTCTCGACGATACTACTCAAACCTTCTTTTCCAACAGAAAGGAAGACATGACCACTCCTGGCAGCGCGGCAAGCATCAACTGCAATTCCAATACTTCCATCCGTGGAGTTCTTGAAACCAGTAGGCATAGACAAAGCCGAGGTCAGTTCGCGATGGACTTGAGACTCGGTTGTCCTAGCGCCAATAGCACCCCAAGAGACTAAGTCTGCGGTGTACTGGGGAGTAATGGTATCAAGAAACTCGCAGCCAGCTGGGAGCCCCATCTTCGCAACGTCAAGAAGTAGACCACGGGCGAGGCGCAGACCTCTGTTGATTTGGAAGCTGCCATTGAGTTCAGGATCGTTGATAAGACCTTTCCAGCCGACGGTGGTGCGAGGTTTTTCGAAGTAAACTCGCATGACAACGAGCAGATCATTTCTTGCTGTCTCTGCGTAATCCCGCAGCTTTTTAGCATACTCCAGTGCGGAATCGACGTTGTGAACAGAGCAAGGTCTGGTTTACCTCGATAAGGATAATCTTTCTGCTATCTATTGGCGACGCACCCAACGACTACCAAGAGGCGATCGTCATCTCCATGCAGAATTCTTTCTGCTGCGAGACGTCCTTCGAGAACTGTTTGGGCTGCTTGGAGAGTGCTGCCAAAATAAATATGTGTTGAGGAATACGTATAAATTTCACCAATCTATAATTACTCACAGCGGCAAGTCTTCTTGTAAGATTTGAGGAGGGATAAGCGGACGTGTGGACTTGACTCGCTTGTTCTCAAGGCGAGAGAGGGCTTCTCTGAACGGCATCGCCATAGCCAGGTCAACCACTAAGGTGGTGGAATGTCAACCAGAGCCCGAAGATTCGTAGGTTAATATCCATACTTGATGTCAAGTTGGTGAATATCGTTGATGACGGAGAAAAGTGACTCGGGAAATGGTCCCTAATGGGAATGTATTCTTTTTAGAGGGAAAGGTATAGGAAGAGCGGGGGATAATCTAATTCCATGAATCTGACTCGATGAATTAAGGCAAGGGAAAACGATAGCACGTGATCTCTCATGACGCGAATTTCTCCCTCCGTTTAGACGCGCCCCTTTGCACATTACCCCCACCCCCCAGCCTCCACTTTTATTTTCTTCTCTGTAGCCATGGATTTCTCCAACTTCAATGCCGCAGAACAGGCACACATGACCAAAATCATCGAGAAGAAGCAGGTACGTTCACAAATTTTCTTTGATGGTTGGGGTCCCTCACACACGAGTTAGATGCAAGACTTCCTGCGCATGTACGCCAATCTCGCGGAGAAATGCTTCAACACTTGCTGCAATGATTTCACAAGCAAAGCCCTCTCTTCGAAAGAGGTAACTCCATTCCTATCTTCCATACGAATCTCGCTTTCTGACGTGGTATTAGGAAACGTGCATTATGAACTGTACTGAAAAGTTCATCAAGCACTCTGAACGTGTAGGAGCGCGTTTCGCAGAATATAACGCTGGTAAGCTGTCAATATTCTCGCTACCGTGAGCACAGATCTCACAACCCTATTAACAGAGGTAATGAACACCGCCCAAAACCAATCATGAACCAGCACCAGACACTCCAGCAACCCGTCACCCCCGCTTGCACTAACGTTGTATCACAGAGCTTCTTTAGATATACTCTTGTTCCTGGCGATCTCATACCAGAACCCTCATAATTTGGTCATCTAACTCATACCGGCTTGTATCCCCGTCTAACAGAATGATTAACCGGAAGAAACGAAGCAGAAACAAAAAAAAAAATAGGAGCTGGTGGTGTTAAATACTACAAAATGCCAATACATAGGAATACAACAAGGGAAATATGAAACTGTCCGTATCGAGGATATACTAGAGATATATTCGCAAGCACGACCAGATAGCAGCTTCAGATGTCAGTCAGAGCGTAAACGGTTGTGCAGCGTCCGTTCCAGTATTACCTCGTGCGTTCCAGTGAACCCCTCACACCCAACGATAGCAACCTCCTTCAATGTGTCACTCTGAGTATTTTTATCCGTATACGTGACACGCGATTCTAGAGCGCTGACAATAGCGCTTCCGGTGAGCCTCTGACAATTATACAGCTTCAGCTGGCGCAGACGAGGAGCCCGTAATTCCACCGACCCAGCCTCGAGGAAAGTCGGCTTGAACAGTCGAACAACGGTATCAGACATATCTGATGCGACAATACGGAATTCCTCTAGATCCGGAAGCCTGTCAAAGACATAGCGGAAGTCTTTTGTCCGCATGTCGCTAAAATCCATCTCCAACACTTTTATGGGGGGCTTACACCGATGTATGAGTTTCCGTAAACCCATCCCTGTCGCCTGATCGCTCCATGGAGATTGTGAGTAATCCCCAGCCTCATCTTCGCTATCTCCAGGCTCGTTGTACTCGCCTTGCAATTTGAAATCGACGTTCAAGTGGGCGAGGAATAGGTTTCGGAGTTGGGGTGTGTCAAGGGAGGAGAGGTAAGCACGTGCGGAACATGTGCTCTTGAGGTGCAGGGTATGTAGTCTGGGGAGGGATACGACAGGGAGCTTTTCGCCGGAGAGGTCTTCGTCGTGGGGCCAGCCGGAGAAATAGAAAGACTCTAGCTCTGGACAGGCTTGCAAAAACTCCAGGACAGAACGTGGCTGAGCGAAAACACCTCCAAAGGTCCCTTCGGTAATAGAGACACAAGTGAAACGAAGAGGGGCCAGCACCTGAGGAGAGGGAAGTTTATATAACCAGACGTTCATGATATAGCTGAACGGCCATGAGGGATAGGTTGGCACGAACATCGACTTCACGTCCTCCTCCTCCAAGTATTCTGCGTCCCAGTCACAGATGGATAAGTTGATAGTGGTGAATGTAGTGGAATTGAGGGTCATGTCGGTCATATCCACCTCCTCCTCCCTTTGACCAGTCAGCGAGAATGACCGCCATCGGTCAATATAGGGTAAGAGCGGGGAGATTAACGGTAGCATGTTGTCGAGGTTAGCCGCGTTAACCTCGACGTCGAAAGGGAGGGGATGGGAAGATTCTGCCCACAGTTCTGCCTGACGGCGTTGTGAGGTTAGTGAGCGATGTTCATCGTCAAGGGAGATATGGCGCCAGACGAGGGGGGATGTGTCGATTATGTCTCTCCAGCGTGGTGACACTGAACGCAGGGAGAGGGGCGCTAGGGGCTCAATGACGGAGCAATAAGCAAATATTTCGATGAGGAGCTCTGCTGGCAGAAGGTCCATCGGGGTTGGTGATGGCGTTGGGGGTAAAGCGGGGGCATCATTCGTGTTGTCGGATTCTAGAAGTATGGTTAGTGGGGGGCTAGGAGGAGAAAGGGAGTGATCGTTGAGCTGGAATGGGAAGATGGCCTCCAGGGATGTGCCATGAAGCATTCTGAGGTTTCTAGAGGAAGGGCAGGTGAAGGAGGCTGGCGGTAGAAGGTGAGGAGTGGAAGATGTCAGTGTGGGATGGATGACGCCCGCAACTCCGTGGGAAGCTGTTCCCATCGGATCAATCCAAGTCCCTCCTCGAGCAAAGACCGAAGTGTGGCTGGGCTGGCCCCCCGCGTGAGGCAGCGTTGAAACCATGAAAAACAGAATACGTCAGCAACATCTGGGCCGCAGTCTTGACGGGAAGACCATGGTTCGCCTCACACCACAAGCGATCACGTCGCCACAGACAACGAACTCGAATGCTCTCAGTGATGGTGTAGTGTAGTTTGCATGCAGCCCACCAGAACCCCGAGTGCTGCGATACGTCCTATGATTGAATACGACCTTGGCCCTCTGAAAGAAGCGTGAAGGTCTGCCGGGGCTGACTAATAAGAATCTGCTGTACAGTTCTTCGGGAAATGCCGAAGCCCCAACAGTGTGGGCACGACCGAAACTGGTACACACAAAGCCTGTCGACGTTGTGTCCGCCAGCCCTCGTGCTCGTTCCTCAAGACCACCAAAATCAACATGCCGGGAGTACGGGACATCAGGTGCGCAAACATGCAGTCTGTGCTTGAATGAGATGCTGACCCTCGATTTTGATGGCCCCCAGTGCAGACGCATTTATCGCCGCCTACGCCTCTCACCTCAAGAGGTCCGGAAAACTCGAGGTGCCAACATGGGTCGATATCGTGAAAACCGGTGCCTACAAGGAACTTGCACCCTATGACCCCGATTGGTACTACATCCGCGCAGGTCCGTACTTCATAGCCCGACCACCTACCCAAACCAGGTTAACCAACATGAAACTATTCCGTCTCATTAGCTGCCGTTGCACGGCACATATACCTTCGAAAAGACGTTGGAATCGGTGCTCTGACAAAACTCCATGGCGGCCGTAACAGACGCGGTAACCGCCCATCACACCACGCTGCTTCATCTGCCAATGTTCAACGTAAGGTCTGCCAATCATTGGAAAAAATTGGTGTGCTAGAGAAGTCGGACAACGGTGGACGAAGAATCACGGAGAGCGGCCAGCGTGACTTGGATCAGATTGCCACCCAAGTATTCGACCAAGCCAAGGAGGACGATGATGACGAAGACGAAGAGGAGGAGGAGGAGGAGGAGGAGTAAATCACCGGCCCACTTTGGCGTTTCTCCCTACCGTATGATCTTTGCATGTTTTCTTCACATCATGGTATGCAGCATGCGTCTACTAAAATAAAGTCTTTAAGCCTCACCTGCTCTCCCTTCTCTAAGTCACCGACTTCGTACCCATCAGTCGAACATGTCTCTGTGCATCATAGATCTGCGGTGAAAGTCACTCATGTCCTCACATTCTATCCCTGATACGCCAACTCGTTCTTGAATAATACAGTCGTATACGTGATTGGGTACAGCTTAGACAGGGCACTTCTGCATACCACTGGTGATATCATACCCACGTGCTCGTGATAAGATTAGGCGAAAATCTGTGGACGTAGCTTAACATCTGTGCTTTCACGCACGACTTTCCTTGACCCCAACCTGACGTGTTGAAGAGCTGGTGAGTATCCCCCAAGAGTTCCATCCTTGTCCCTTCAACCCCTCTGAATTCCCCAGTCGGAGGCCGATAAGATGGGCGATCAAAGCTTCGAAAAACAGCTCACCTCAGATCTCCGATCCGAACTTGCTGCACTGCTCAAACGGGAGCCGGATCTGTCCCCCGAAGCTGCCATGGTCAAGATCACAAAAGATATGCTGAAAAACAATCCTTTCGTTCCGCCCGAGGGGGGTGAATGCCCGATTAACGTTCTACCCGATGAACTACTGGCATACATATTCGAGATGGGCGTGCAGATAGAATCTGAGTCAAGACAATTCGAAGAGGATAGTGACGACGAATACGAATCGGAGTATAGCGATGAGGAAGAAGATGAGGACGGAGAGGCGGAGGAGATTATAGTGGATGTGACAAAGGGTGGTGAAGATGAGGACGAATGGAGTGACGTTGACGAGGATGAAGGAGTAGTTTCACGAAAGAGAAGAAAGAAGAAAGGGAGGATGGGGGGTGACGATGATGACGAGGACGACGATGACGACGATGAGGGCGAGCATGAAGGCGAGCTCCCATTTCAAGTTCTCGTCTCCCATGTCTGTAAGCGCTGGCGTGGCGCAGCGCTTGAGACACCTTCCCTCTGGACAATCCTCGAGTTCCAAAAAGGCACACCGCTCGATAAACACAAAGCGTTCATCGAAAGAGCCAAAACAGCCCTCCTTGACATCAATGTCGACTGTACGCTCGCAGATGCCTTTGAAACCGAACCGGAGCTCCGCGTGGAAGAAAGTACAAAACGAGACAAAGAGCTCATTGATTATCTCAAGAGGTCGATAGACTGTTCGGATCCTTCGCTTCCTCATATTTTTGGCGACCCCGACTGGCATAAAATATCTGGTCTTGGCTCTCTGCCCGAACATGATCCTCTGGATAACCACTATTACAGTATCGCAGAGTTTTCTGAAGTTCTGGACGCGATAATTCCACGGGTGCAGTATTGGAGAACATTCGCCGTCAGCGTGAGCGACTACAGGTGGATGTACCTTCTCCTGGCGAGACTACACCAATGTGGATCGGCGGGGAGTTTGGAAAGCTTGGAATTGTACCACTACGACGATAACAATAGTGGGGAGATGTTCACACCTCGACATCTTGGAACCAGGTTTATCCCATTCCATGGACAGGTGCCACGCCTACGGCATTGTGTGTTCTGGGGTGTCCATATCGACTGGGATGCGTCGTTGGGTATCCTGACGAACGTGGAGGAAGTCGAGTTGGCATATCACATGGAGGAAGTGCGGCCCTCTTTCCAGACATTCGGGGCTATTGTGAAGTCTCCCGAGCTAAGGGAGTTAACTTTGTGTCTTTCTGGGCCAAAGGGGACGGAAGACGATTGGCGAGATGCCGGGGCTACGCCAATTCAAGTGCTTTCGCTACAGAATCTCACACTGCGATATCACACCCCGCAGTACGCCTGTTCCCTCCTCCGCTTCCTCGACACTCCCCATATCACTTCACTCGCCGTCGACTTTGACGAGCAAGACTATAGCGAGTTCGCCAAGGACTTGTGTAAAGCGCCGCATGGACGCTCAAAGTCGTTGCTTGCGGGACTGGAGAATTTCAAAGTGTCGGGGTTGCCTTGTAATCGGGGGCTGGTGGATAAAATATTGGACCAGCTGGCGAACCTCAAGTCCTTGAATTTGAATTGTACTGGTGAAGGGGAAATGTTCTTCGAGGCATTCCTCAAAGCCAGCATGACCTCAGATGCTGGGTCGTCCACTCCGACAAGGAAGGTCTACTGCCCAGCACTTGAGGCAATTACAACTTCCGGAATCTCGGGAAAACAGATGAAAGAGTTCGTCGAAGCGAGGGCAAAGGCCGATGTTCCGGTGGAGAGGGTGTTCATGAGTGAGAAAGATGACGTTGATGATCCCTCGGAGCGATGGCTGAAGGGGCATGTGAAGGAGTTTGAGTATTTCGACCCATCTGATTCGGAAGAGGAGGTGTACTCAGAACTTGATGATATGGATGAATTTGTAGATTTTGAGCCGTAAAATGTAGTATGATATTTCCTCCAGAGAGTATAATTCAAGGACTGGATGATCGTTTCCAAGTTCTCCGTCGGGTGATCGTGTGGTTTGGTTGGGAGATCAAGACGGTGGGAAGCAGATTGAAGGAGGGGCTATCTTTAGCGGGCAAGTCAGCCATTAAATATTACATTTGCTATGCGTACAGACAGAGCAGAGGGTATGGCAGATAAAGTGTATAATCCTAATAGGGGATAAGGACCAACAGGGGTGTCCAGCAGTTGAGGTGGAGTGAAGAGTTACTGAGGTCGGTGGCTGTTGTTCTGGCCTTTGGTATTGGCAACATCTGTGACGACATCCATCCACCAATGCTTGTGGCACCGAGCGTAGCCTATCACAAGCTCTGGAAGCACTTCATCATCGTCTTCATCATCATATGTCGGTTTGAGGTGTAGCTTTGGACGTCCGTACAACGTGGAACGCTCTGGCGACGGCATCTCAATCAAGACTGATACTTGGGCCATCTCGAACTTTGTGGACGTTGTCGTTGGTTCTTGTGGGTTGTGACGGATCGACTTGGTATATTTCGAAGGCTTCCAGGACTTGAGGCCGAGTTTTTTCGTTTCTGTTTTGATTTCCGTTTTTGGTTCTCCGGGTTTGTGGGCGCGTTTGCCGAAGACGACGCGAAGGGACAAGGGCTAAAAAGGTCACTCAGCCCATCAGAAAGAACAAGGGATAAAAATGATAATACCGTGATGTCTCCCCAGCTGGAGCCAAGAGCTGGAGCGATCCACCTCTCGTGGAATTTAGGGCGGCGCTTGCGGCACCTGCATCGGGGAGATGCGCCGCTCAGGCCCTCCGCGACGAGGACTTCCTGGATGCGACGTCTGAAGCGCCGGCGTATGAGATAGGAACGAATGACAATGCAGCATGAGCCAAAAAGAAGGAGGCAGAGAGTGGCGAGGAAGGTTGCGCTGGAATGGGAGGGTTAGGCTCAGCTGAGAGGAGAGAGATGGGACGGACAGGTAAAGGTTGCTGCCTGCAGAGCCTCCCCACGCCGGGTCCTTGGCTTTTGCAGACGGGGACGGCTGCTCGGGGGCGGCGGACATTGGTGGACGCACCGTGGCCGGGAGAGCGTCGAGGGAGAAGCTGCGCGGAGGAGACGCCCGCCGTGCCCCGTCTTCCATCAGGCCCCCGGACACCACCGTCACGGTCACAGCCACCCGGACACTTATATATCAAGCACACGCCGCCTCGAATCCCCACCCACCATGGCAGACAACATCAGCGCCCTCCTCCCTGACTCCCTCAACCTCCCGCCGCATCTCAGCGCTCACAAGTACTTCCTGGTCTGCACCCTCACCGTCGCCGCCTGGGACACTCTCGTTCTCTCCCCCAGAACATGGAGACTCCTCAAGACCCCTGGCTGGCCAACCCTCAAAATTCTTTTCCATTTCCTTAGGCTTTTCATGCCTGCAGAGTTTATTATCGTGGGTGCGTGACACAAATCCATGTCACTTGCCAGGATATCACTAACTCATCCCAGCGGTCGCATTTTTCGATACCAAGTGGACACAAGAAGTCAGCAATATCCCTTCTTCGACAAGCCCCCTAATTCTAACAGACCCATAGCGCTGCCAACATTTCTTCCTCTTCGAGCCTATTTGTACTGCCATTTTGTTGGCCGCCGCGTCAGGTATGTGTCGTCGTATCTGGTCCCCAGCGTCCACCTTACGCCCCGCTATAGCTGTCCATGTTATCCGTATCACCGCCATCTATGACAAGCATCGAGGGATCCTTGGCACAATGGGGACTCTTTTCGCTACTCAAGTCGTGGTGACTGGCGTTGCTTGTGGTTTCTATCGCTGTATGTCCTAGTTTCGTTCTTTGTTTGGATCAACAGCTCTAACCCCCCTGTCCCAGCTGTTGACCTCAAGCAAGGTCAGGGATGCATTGCAGGACCAAAGCACAACTGGGTTGGAATATACTGGGTCGCTCCCACTCTCCTTTATACGGTCTCTGTATGTTTTTTCCGTGATGCACATCCTTCTGGATTTTGAACCGTCTCTAGTTTGCTCTCGCGCTTATTCGATCAATCAAATCATTGGAGACCAAACCTCTCAGTCCATGGAAGCTTATGCTTCGTGATGGGCTTAACCTCTACGGGGTGGGTCCGCCCTTTGGCCTGAGAGAGAAAACCTTCTGACAGTCATGTAGGCAATTTGGCTTGTCAACATGGTCAACATGCTCTTCTGGTTCATCATCAAACCCACCGACGAACGTGACCCGATCAAGACTATTGTCACTAGCATGGCCGCCGTTCTCACGACCTCGATGACTCTCCGTATCATTCTGTCTGTGCGGGGAAAACTCGACTACGGCGGTTCGTTCGCCCTTTCCAATGCCTCCGGCTCCCACACTTCTCGCAGTGCCCACGTTATTTCTGGCCGTTCTGGTGTCCAGACCAACCTATCCGTCCAACCTCAAAATATCGACCTCAATGATATGCGCACCAAGCCCGAAGGTGACTGGCAAGCCAAGCCGGAGCAGGACTGGTCCGACAACAAGAGCAGCGTTAACGAAAACGAAACGAAGCCGGGTGTCCTTGATACTCCGGGAAACCCTGGCGTCAAGATCACTATTGATCGTGAGGTTGATTATGACAAGGCCAACTATCGTCATGTCGGGCAAGCCCATTGAGTGATGTTCAGTGTTCATGCGAACTGGGTTGAAGGCGAGGGAAGCCTTGGAGCTATAATCATCCGGCACCTACGTTAATTCACCCGTTTTCACATTGATTCCCATCCTACCGAATCACCACCTTTGATTCCACACACTTCTCATCGTCTTACCGATCTATATCCATCTTTTGATTATTCTCTCGAATTCATACCAGATTCGCTACTGTCTAACCTGTCTGTATATCTGCTGTCTGTTCTGCGTTCGCTCGTTCTGGTCTACTGGTGCTCAGCGTTAGTTAATGTGTACTGATAAAGTTCTATTTTATGGAAGCTGTTTCACCTATGCAGGATTGTGATTCCCACTGATGGCGTGAGACAGGAATTCAGGACGTCCGCGAGACAGTCAACTTGGACCCCCGCCCCGCTCTCTAATGAGTATCAGAGTCGACTTGTACAATATGGCTACCATCTCGTGCCAGGTGGAAAAAAATCCGCCCCCAGCGGCCGATCGGAGCTATCTCGACCTTTTGAAGATACAATGAACATTTTCAGAAGCCTTCATCACGCATCATGATCTTGATGCATCAGTTGGAGATGGTGCTTGGCCGCAGGAGCCCTGCACAGCTTTTGATGTGTTTCATTTTTCGTTTCGGGCTCCTCGATCTATATTCTGGGTGTAGGATTTTGAATTCGAGTTCCCGTAGGATTGATGGGGGTCCCTTACATATCTTAGGGCTCAAGGTGGTGCAGACTTGTTTGATTGTTCATGGCGGTGTCGCCAGATATAGCAGAATACTATCGTGGTCTAGTGTCGGAGCACCGAGTTCCGACTAGAAGACAGTTGGATACAACTAAGCTGACTCCGTTCGTACTCGTATACGACAGCCAACAACGCTCCTGTGCAAGGATCACTCCACGGCGCACCACTTCAATGGCATAGTATCCTCAGTCTTTAATTTACCACTGCACGGCTCGTTTCCGAATCAGTACATAACATGCCCACAAGCTGGACAACATCATCAGTATTATTCCAGAAGAGGCATGTCACGCTGGACCAGGACCCAGGACACCAGGCCACTGGCCTTTTATAAATAACCAAGTTCGATCGAGTTTGATATTGAACACAGGCGCCACAACGATCACGTCCAACCATTTGGCATAGCGTGGGGGGTTGTCGTCAAGCTCTTGTGGTCTGTGCGAAATTAAACATATTTGGAGTTCTTCCGTCCCTAACAAACAACGCTGTGGGGAGAGGGGCTTCACTTTGGGCAATATCGCACACGTTCCGCCAGAAGGGACATATCGGCCCATACATCAGGTGACATCGAAGATCCTTGCTCAGTCAAGTACAATGTGAACTCAGACGATGACTTTGTATTCAGGAAAGACGAAACACATGACAGAATACCCAAAAGGATTGATGTACAGGGTTATGAAAACCATAGGTTTCGAAGTGAAGTGGAAGCTTGACGAGTTGCATAGTGATCATAGCATAGCGCGAGCAAAAGGCCATTAAGTGGTGCGGAAAGAAGATAAGAGGGTAACAGCAAGCTGAAACACCAAAAAAATAAAAACTGCAATAATCAACCCACCGGAGAAAGGGTAATAGGGGAGCCTCTAGTACACGAACGAGGGAGCTATACAGGTACATAACAACACAGCAAAGTTCCTCACTGTTGATCGTTAAGATTTTGATCATTAGGTGGGAAAACACAAAGCAAGGAAAGCTAGTTTGGAAATGGATAAGGGGATGACGATTCATTTGCAGGGTTGAAGACAAATATGCGAGACGAATGCAGAGGATTGTTCATGACAGGACTACATGATGCAATGGATGCGATTAAAATGTGCGGTTGATGCAGAATGGGAGGTAAAGTGCAGCATAGAGTTAGGGGTGGAGAGCCTTAAGCTCCACAACCAAACGCTATTGAAGACCATACGTTAAAATAGACAGAGCTGGGAACGTATTAGCATACCTCTGCCTCTCTCAAGAGAGCTTCGGAATCCATTCTCTCGCCCTGAGTGGCCCCAAGCTTGATGCCGTACTGAAGCAATTGTCGCATATAGTAGGGGTTGATAATCGTCTCGTCGTTGGCAAGCTGAGGTTTCACAGCAGCGTTCAATTCAGCTACAATTGGCAGAGCGAGTTAAAAAAAAGTTCAGGGGTGCAGAAACAGAGAAACCTTACATTCTTTCATTGACAACCAGCTTTGTTCAAGCAATTCAGGAATAGTTGCTCGCTCCTTAGAGTTCCGCGTCAAGCACTTCTTCATACTATCGATGACGTCACTTCGTACGCGACACTTGAGGTGATCGAGTTTCGTAGGCGGTGAGATTTGATCACCATTCGTACTCTTCGATGCAGGAAGGGTAGGGACGGAGTACTCGGGAAACTCAATGGCGTGGTTATGGTCAGGAATTGCCCTCATTTTCTGAAGGAATGGCAAGTGTTGGAACGGAGGCTGGCCATAGATCATTTGGTATAGGATGACTCCCAATGACCAAACATCGGAAGGCCTTCCCACTTTGAGGCGACGCATACCATCGGGTAATTCGATGGCTTCAGGACTCATGTAGTTGATCGTACCAACCTGTCGTTACGGTTAAGCCGTCGCCAAGTAAAAGAAGGGTAAACCCATCATTTACCTGATGATCTCTTTGAATGTTGGTGGTATCGTTGGCAATGGCGTTTGCAATGCCAAAATCGATCAGCTTGAGCTGGCCGCGAACAAGAACAAAGTTCGCGGGTTTGAGGTCAGAGTGTACAATCTTTTCCTCATGAATCACATGCACAGCTTGTAGCATCTGCGCTCAAGATTAGCAGATGCAGAGTTACCCAGTTCGCTGCACACCTGTTGCCAGTAATATGCCACCCAGACCATATTTAGAGGCTGCTTCATCTGGTCCTGAAGCAACCTTGCCAAATCGATCTCTCCGCATTCCATGACCAGCAGCAAGTGTCCTTTACTTCCTCCAGGCCCAGCACGAACTTCACTGTCAATCAATCGGATGATCCGACTGTTTCCTTCCAATCGCTTCAGTAACGCAATCTCGTTCATATATCCGGACATCATCTCGTTATCTGTCCTATCTAGCGAAACGCGTTTGATTGCGTAAAGTTCATTGTTATGGCTCATCACTCGGAAGACGCGTGATGAACCTCCTTTGCCTATCATATCGAGCCGAGCATAGGCTTTCTTGTTGACGACGATATGTCGAGGCGACTGCATAGGAGGCGGAGGAGCATGACCGGTAACGGACTGGGTAAGTACAGGCTGAGAAGGTGCCGCCACGAGCGCAGGCGGAGCCCGGACGGGCTGTGTCGTGTAAGCAGGTGGTGGTGATGGTTGTCCCATAGTTGTGGGCCGCACTTGCGACCTTCGTTCGCGCTCGTTGCTACACTCTTCTCCCCCTTCACCAGCTGCCCAGGTCTGGCCCGAAGGCGCAACTGAGGCACCAACACTCACTAAGTTGCTGGTGGTTGGGGGATCTGGAGCCGTCGGGCTACGGCGGTGTTTGGAGGGCTCTCTACCAGCTGACATGGCGAGCCGACTGTTGGGGGGTGAGAGACGACCTCTTGCACTAGATGGTGAAACTAGGCTTTTGGGGGAGTCGCGATTTTGTATTCGCGATCCGGGAGGCGAGACTCTATCTTGCGAAGTTCGTGTTGATGGTGGGGAGATGCGGCCGTGGCCAGACTTCGAAGGTACTCGAGCTAAGTGATCAACAACCGTTGGGGACCCCACGGCTGAGGGTAAAACACTTTTGAGAGTATCCGACTCTTGCCGCCGATGACCATTAGCTAACCGGGCCTGATGTAGGTTTAAGTGGGTTGGAGAAGGTGACTGGCGCGATGGCGGCCTTGGCTCTCGATGCTCAATCTCGAGCTCTCGGATATATTCTAGGATGCCGTTAGTCCAGGTAGACCGAGGATAAAACGGTCGTAAAGCTCACTCTCGCAGTCACTCAAAATTTCCGCCTCCTGTTGCTTTCTCTCCCTCATTGGAACGCGCCTTGCAGCAACTACGTCCTCATCAATCGTGTTCATACCTGAAAGCAAGGCCGATCGTAAATTGGAAGGACCGAAACAAAGGACAGAACCAACCTAGACTTGTTCCAGGCCGCGAGGGAACATTCGTATATTGTTGCTGTACCTGTAGCTGGTAATCATCATGAGCTGTATCAACGGAATCATCAATTCTGAGCCTCTCAAATGCAATTCCGGAACTTACCTTCGCTGAGGCTCGCCGACCTTCTGGGTCGATTGCTCGACGGATGGCCGAGCGAACTGGCCGCTGCCGTGGTGCCTACAAGTAAGTGGTTCTTCTGTCTACCAAACATACTAGACGCAGCAGAAGACGGGAGTGGGATATTTGCCGGGTCAATCTCCGCGTCCTCTCCACCATCACTCTCCAGACCGTTCGGTACACCGCTAACGGGTGAGTTCCTGTCGCCATAGTTCACAGCAACAGACATTGGTGAAGGGCCATATTCATTCTCACTAGCGTCAGTATCACGGTACCGATCAGAGCTGGTGTACTTGGACTCAGACGACGTAGATATCGTCTTGAGCATCCGTCCAGCACGGTTATGCGCAGGCGCTGTTTGTCGGCCATGAGTAGCACGTTGGGGGGCATCCGCCACTCGCGTGCCACCGCCCGAGGAGAGTGTTGTACGCAATGCTGGACGTGCGGACGATCGCGAACTCAATGTCGGCGAAAGATGTCTTTTTCCAGGTACTGGTACCTGGTGCAGATTTTCATCAGGTTCACTGATGTTTTCCTTGTCGTCCTGGTGGTTGTGTGAGTGGGAATCAAGGCCCTGCCTCGAGCGAGATGAAGTTGCACCCAAGTCGTTCTTGTCGGAAACTTCATCGAGAGTAATCCTGCGAGGCGCAGTGCGGGGTTTCGCAGCTGATGACGAAGTTGGTGCCGCATATGAAGGTGTAGTCGATAATAGTGGGCCTGAAGCGACACGACTAAATGAACGTGCGGGCCGTTCTGGCTTGTCTACGAGGCCAGGAGTTGTTTCTAGCACAGGGTATGCGCTTTCTGAGCGCGCAAGTGACGACCGTCCGACTGGCGAATTGAGAGATATTGGTGAGGGTGGTTTCTTGGATTCTCTGCGCTCGATTGCATCGTCAGGGGGCGTAGGCGGTGTACATGATGATTGTGGCGAGGCTTTCGAAGAACCTTTCGATATTCTATACATGCCCCCAAGCTCGTCGAAGATGTAGTCGAATGATAAATCCTCGATGTATGAATCGTCGGAGGGCGGTGTTGCCAATTTCGGTGCTGTTGTCGCTGGCCCAGTGCGTGCATCGACTGGTGTCCTTGGTGGTGACGTCGAGGGGCTTGTTAAAGCCATGGAATCAGTAATGAAGGAGAACGAAGGAAATAAAAGGGAAAGGGGAGAACGAAATATGAAGGTCGGCGTCAACGTTGTCGAACAAATCACACTTCAACCAACACCACGAGCAGCCAGGACCCTGTGTACCCCTCCTTCAATCGCCGATCGGTCCCATAAGTGGAAGACCGGTCCTGGAAACCTTCCTCCTTTGGATGGCTTTCCGGAGCCGTAAATTCGGGGTCTCGCCACGTTGCGGCAACACGATCACGAGACCAATCGCGTTCACATCAAACCTCATTACTCTTCCCACTAGGAGCGCGTTAGCGCTCAGTAGGAGGAGTGAGCCCTCATACCCGGGGTAGCGCATTATCGCAAGCCCACGAGCTCAGAGCCGTACCGGTGTTGCGAGGTCCCAAGCTCTGGTCAACCTAGGACTCCGAGTTCCAGTACTTATCAGGATTGGCCTGACAATATGGTAACGGGCCCAACAACAGTTGTGACTTAGTGTCTCCAAATACTACCCGCGTACATTCAATAACGATATATTCCAAATTCCTATAACTTAGCCTTGGATACGGGACATTGCTGTTGACCACTAACAACGGACGCGAGGCTAGAAATGACATCCTCGACTTCCCTCTCAAACCTCTTCAGCAGCTCCTCACATGTGGGGATATCATGGATTAAACCGACGGCGATGCTCGCCGACCAGATTCCATAGTCAGGATCGCCACGCTCGTACACTTGGCGCCCGCGAAGTCCGGCGACCAAGTGTCGAATATCTTCGAACCTCGCACCTCCAGGCCGATTCTCAATCCGGACAACCTCCAAAGAAACTTTATTCTTGAACACACGAGAGGTATTTCGAAGCGTCCTGAAAATATGGATTGTATCCAGTTCGGTTGACGCCACAATCTTGTCTTTGATATTCTGATGAACAGGACTGCAGGCTAATTTTAACTTTCGGGTTGTCAGCAGTGGAAATATTCCACAGACCTCTCAACCGTGCACATGAAGCGAGTCCCTGTAATGCAATGAGGAATTTCTCCATCAAGATTTCATATCAAGCGCGGTGACGGTTCTGCGCACCCATATTCACGCCCTATTCAATGTTGTCAGATGCGGGATCCCATTGCGAAAGTATTTCAGCCACGTACAGCAGCACCCAACGCGAGGACAGCAGCAAAACCACGAGCGTCGGCGATACCCCCTGAAGCAACGTAAGGCAATCTCAACTCCTGGGCAGCCCGTGCGAGCTAAAGCGCCACATCTGTGTAAGATTCTGTCATCATGAAGAGCAGCTGAGAGTTGCACACTAAGACTAGGCCACCGATGTCGTCTTCTCCGGGATGACCGGCACCTGCGAAAAGTTCCAAGGATAAATCCATCAAAGTTCTGATGGAAATGGTTTGCTCACACTCGAATCCATCAATGCTCAGAATATCAACACCAAGCCTTTCAGAGCTCTAGCAACGAAGTCAAAAGGGACAACACTTGCGCGGAAAAAAGCATACCTTGGCATGCCGGATGGTGGTGCACTTGTGGATCACGATGCAACCGTTTTGCTTGAAGTAGTTGATTAGCGGTCCAGCTAAATAATAAGCAAACCCAGTTGGACTTCAAGCAGGGGAAAGATATTTCTGTCACTCACGACTGTTACCAGCTGTCTCAAAGATCTTCACACCTTCTTCTACCGCGGCCCGGGCATAGCCGTCATAATCCGGAGGATTGATAGAGGGTAGCAGCGTGATGTTGACACCAAAGGGCTTCGACGTTAGCTTGCGAGTTTCACGAATGGCATCACGAAGTGCATCAGGTGAAGGTTGGGTCAAAGCAGTGAGGATGCCTGTTGCACCGTGAGTAACGACTTTGTCTCGGAGACGACATATGGGACGTGCGAACCAAGTCCTCCAGCTTCAGAGACAGCAGCAGCAAGTCGCGGGACACCAACCCTAGAAAACGATGAGGAAAATTCTCTACCAGCAGGAAGTGCTATACCATTGCATGCCACCCTGAATGACTGGCCTAGGTATAAATGAGGATTCCCCTTATTGGTACCACAAGCCTGAGGACACCTACACTCGTATCCCAAGCATCTTGGTTACTGAGGTCACAATAGGCATCTTTAAAACCTTGGAGATAGAGAAGCAGCGGAGTCAAACGAGATTATGCCTAGGAGAAATGTGTGGGGTGGGCGTGCAATATTGAGGTCCAGGAGGACTGGGCACCCTGGAAGAACGGATGTTGGTGGAGCTTCGTCGGAGAGGACCGACCTAACAAACCCGGTTTGCGTGCGAAGGAGCGGGTGTTAAAGTTGAGCGAGACGATACACGCACAGACACAGGATAATTGATCGGGTTCATTGGATCCGGTATACCACGTGACTAATCCTCCCCCTGGTTCGGTCATCATATTATTTCAAATCGATCTTTGACACACAAGTCCAATTCACGCGAAATAAAAAAACTAAGCGCTATCCCTTGGCCCCCTCCGCGTCAAGCAAAGGACTTTCTGCCACCACCTTTGCGGCCTCAGGGGCTTCTGCCCCAGACTCCAGTATCTCCAACCAATCCTCGACAAACTTAGCATGAGCTCCGTAATTCATGGTCCCTTCAAGTGCATCTCTGGCAAAGCGACCAGAAGGAGTAATAACCCACTTGGTCCGACTCTCATGAACTCACCTCACAATTCCCTTCTGGTCGACCACGAATGTGACTCGGGCGACTTGAACGAGTCCCCACATCCCTCTCCCAATCCCATATAACTGGAATATATCCTTCGACTCATCACTTAAAACTTGATACTAAGTTCGAGAGTGAGCAAGCGAAAAGGCACCCGAGCCGGAGAGGAAACTCACTGTTAGCTTCTCCTTCTCCACAAATGCCTTCTGTTTCTCCACCGGGTCAGGGCTTACGCCAATGATCTGCACCTTTTCCGGGGAAAACTTGGGTTTCTCTGTTGATTGCAGGTCAATGAGTTCGACGTCATCTTGGGTGGTCGGAAAAGGACTCACCAGCAACTGCGTCCCTAAATTGACAAGCTTGTCTTGTACATCCAAAGGACCCTGCACACCAACCACCGTCAAAGTGAGTGCCATCGACACCAAATGCTTCGATTGTTCGCTGACCAGATTCTGGATAGAAAAATATCACGAGTGGGAGGCTCGTTTCGCCAGGTCTGACATCATAGTCTTGGCCATCGTGATTCTTGAGCTTGAACGATGGTGCCATTTTCCCGATCAACGCCTTGTATCCTGACATGACTTGCTTCTATTATGATGGATAGTGTTGGTGCTGCGAAAGAATTGCTCGACGAATGTGGTCAAAAGCAGAGAGGCACTGAGCGTAGCCATGGCAGTGTCGGGTATATTTATGCCTCCTGGCTGGTCCTAGACTTTGGTTTCCACATCAGACATAGATCATTTTGGCAAAGCAGGTGCTTGGCAACCCAATAAGAATATTCTAGTTGTATTCAGAGAACAGTCTAGCCATTTTTGAATCAGATTTCCATACCAAAGTTCACCATCGTCTGAACTCTTCACCACTCACTAACCTCACCGCTTTTAGCGTCTTCACTTTACGATGGGCTCCACTCTCTGCGCCAAGTTGTGAATGCAAACATCTCCGTTTAGCCTCTTCTATGGTTCCCTTCCTTTGCAAGACCCATTCTTGGATCGTGGCAAGTCTTCCATGCCATTAACAACTCAACTATAGAGCTACCCCTCCGCATATGTTGCAGCACACCACCAACTCCGACAGTTCCATACCTCCCTGAGACATTTTCCGGGGCAGACTGGAAGATATATCCCCGTCGTGGCATAACAGACCACATTGTATCTTCCTGCTAGTCGAATCCGCCTTCCGGGATACTGTCCGATCCAACGCATACAAACCAGGAACAGATTCTGTGAATTCCTTGTAACATCACATTTGCCTATTGGATCTTCGTCAAACCCACTTCGGTGTTTTGTCGTGGCTTTTAGTGTGCTCTGGCTGGGTGCTGTTGTTCCGACCAACCCAAACCAATTCCCGACAAGCCTGCCCGAAGTTGAAATAATTATCCTCCCTTCATTTCGGTTTCTCGCGTTGCCGTCCTCGCAATCGGAGGTCTAGTCGCACGCCCCTTCGGACGAGGTCCTACCATTTTCCACCAGGACCGCAAGACCAGCACAAGCTGAAGTATTTCCCGAACTTTGTAGCAGACAATTATAATGCCAGCAGCAGGGATATGGCTGCACGCATAGAGGCTTACTTTGATAGGAGACCATCGAGAAGACAAGTAACTAAGAGAGGTCTTTGTTCACCTCGTCATAAGGTGTTCAATCGTGGACAGGAACAGGGCTCGATGGGACTTCTTGAAAGGGTTTGGACCGCGGGGGAAATCCGCCCCGTGAAAAGTGAGTGCATGTATACGGTTGTGTTACCATGAACTGCAGTTAACGCTTCGTCCCTGAACTATTCTTGGCTATCGGAACCCGCTCTGTGGAGCAACTGGTTCTCACCTGCCCAACCCCTCATATACCAACGGACGAGGCAGCGATGTTTCATGTGCACAAATTGCTGTATCTCAGTGAGGTTTTACCAAATTTATCCGCGCCAGACCCCAGCTGACACACGGTATTCGCCGTTAGGTGAATGACATTGTGAGCGCCCTAGACCGCTAGTCAGTCGCTTAAGGTTTCAGCTCAATATCCGTGAAGAAAACTACCGATATTGAGCGTCTATAGTTGGCGTCTCGCGCTTCTAGCTCCTGAATTTCTGCTCTTCTAATACTACCACACATGCCTTTAAGCTCAAGCTTTGGTTCAGGAGAATCCGCGACATTGGAGGGATGAAGTATCCACCAGGCTTATGGGGACTTTTCATAGTCGAGGAAGAATTCGGCAAATCCCAATGGCAGCCAATCACTATTCTGGCAATCAACTTGTGAAGAGTCCTTGCCAGGTGGGTCGTATCTATTAGTACTTCCCCCTTTTCACATTAATTAGGAGCCGTAGTGCAACTCTCCTCGGAACATTGTGGCTGCCCTGGGAACTGGACTTTCATAGCGTGCTCACACCAGAGCCCATTTTGACGCGATTGTTCAGCGTGGGTGACCCTGAACCTGGTATGTTTTCCGGAGCATATGTGTTGTGGCTACCTGAATGGGATGATTGACGGCAAGCCTGGAAGTCGTCATCAATGAATTGGATTGGGCGGTAGTTGAGGGGTTCTTGTTGTCTTCCCACGTGCCAATCACGACAACCCCAACACACCCCAGCTGGGATTGACTGGTCAATTTCTAGGCACCTCGGATGTCCTAAACGAGTGGGAGCTGACGACGGTTGGGAGAACGAGCAAGGAAGAACTGCACGCCGGAATGGACCAGGCGCAAGGATAGGCAGGATATGTCGTTTACTAATTTAACCTTTGGCAGCCTTCCATTTTATTTCAAGCAACGGCGCGTAAAGACCGTGGCATGCGAAGCAGGAGAATCAACGATCCTCCCGCCCAATTTGGCTAAAAGTGAGGAGGAGGGGTACATAAGAAGATATCCTCTCCCTCGCCGTTCCTGCGGCAATGGCTGCCGTCCACACCCAACCCTCGACCGTCAAGCCCTCTTTCAAGTCTCTACTCGCTCTTCCCTTCCGTCTCTGCAATCCTCCCCCCGCCGTTGGCAGAGTTCGTTCCTTCGCAGTCACCCCACTTTTTAACGTCCGCCTCGATGACGTCCTAAACAGAAAGCACCTCCCGCCGTTGGGTTTGAAGGACTTTGAGGAGTGGTTGTTGTATGTGGAGATGTGTCCAGAAAATCTGTGTGTGTTTCGATTGTTTATATCCCATCAACCGTTGATCTAATCATGGTCAGGTATTTTATTCTCTGGCTACGGGAATACCAGGCTCGTTACGCAGAGTGGCAGAAACAGCGCAATTCATCCAAGGACGCTGTTTTCGCCCCAACTACTGCGTCTCGCCTTGCAACATTTTATTCTCGAGCGAAAAGCACCTTTTTCGTCCCTAACGCTAATTACGAACTCAATCTCCCATCATCCATCCTCGCTCCCTTCCAGCGGCCGGATCAAAGCATCCATCCACACCCCTCTTTTTTTCAAGAGGTCGAAGGGGAAGCTCGGCGGATGCTGGAGCAAAGTCTCCGCAGGTTTATTCAAGGTCAGATGAACAACGTAGGCAACCGTCGTGTTCTTTGCGGGATCATTGCCGGCATTGTCATCATACTTGTCGGCTTCGTACCCCCCCTTATCGCCAACTTTGTTACCAACGGGCCACGATGGTTGAGGCTCACTGCAGTCCCGGGCATGTGGCTTGGATTGACTGTCCTCCTATGCGCAGTTCACGGAGTCTGTCTGGGTGTATATATCCTAGGTGACCTCAGGCAGCTACGCAAGTTTGAGCTACCACGACCCACTGCTCCGAGGGCTCATAACCCAAATCCTCGTTCCTGTTTCCCTCCCCAGTCCATAAATCTCCCATCCTCTCCCACAGCAACCTATGGTCGCTTGCATCGCCATCGTCAGAAACGACCCGGATCTCCCAGATCAGTGTCCGAGTTCTCTGATACTAGCATGTCTATATATTCTCGCGAAATTCAATCTTTCCCTATGGCACCTGGCTACATCGAGATGAATCCAATTGAGGGCCCATCCACGTGTCCCATCTTATTGGAGTATTGCAACCCCAAGAACGATGCAGAATGGTCGCGACAGCAAGAATTGCGCAGGGAACAAGAGAGGCGGGCAGATTCGGAACCTCGCCCTCCTGACTCATTTACGACGACAGCTACTTTCATTGCCCCTTTCTGCTCCCCCTCGACCACTGACATATCAGGATATTGGGACAGTGAGGAGATACAGTCAATGAATGCCCGGTGGTACCGCCTCCGCGCGATGGAGGACTTGGAGAAGCTGGGCTGTGGAGCCGGCCGTGGACAGCCTGTAACGGAGTTTGATTTCGATGGTCTTCCAATCGTTCAGCCAAAGCAAGTGAGAGCGATTTCGGTGAGAAGTGGAGTCACCGAAGCAGTAGCATGGGACGATGCTACGCAAAACCGGGACACGGAGTCGGGTGTTGAAGGAAGGCGTCTAGGTTGGGGCGACGATGAAGAGAGGCGATGGAAATGGCTTTTGGATTTCATTGACCGCGTTCAAACACGATGCAGCTTCAAGAAATGGGGACCCAGCCCCGGTAGGGACGATTCTGGCCCCGCATTCCTGGGAGGCGTGCCGCCCTACCTTTCCTCAAAAGCGCCTGGCCAGAGGTTACGTTCGAATACAACATACAGGTCCAAGTCGACGCTCAGCCTCTCCACTTGTGCTACGACAGAGACAGGAACGACAGAACGAGTGAAGAAACGGAGCCGGCTCGTGAATGCAGTACCCGCCTTTGCCGTTCCTCTTACTAGGGTACTGAGCCCTATCATCGTGAGAGGACAATGGGAGATTGTCGTCCGCAGCGCCGGTCTTGCCTTTCTGATTACATGGGTAGTGTGTGCTTCACTGTTGGCTGTACCCCCTCGGTAGTAATTGCACGAGTTCTAACGGAGACCTCGGTAACCATTACGAACTCGATAGAGTTCCCCTCCCTCCTTTCTTTCGAAGTATGCCCCCGATCGTGTGACCTATGCTTTCGTTGTCTGTCATTACTCATTTGTCTTCTCCTGTCCCGGCACGTTGCTGACCTTCATAAATACTCAATTTGCTCTTTGAGAGTGTTCTGTAACATATCAGTTCTAGCTAATAGCTTGGCCCATCCCATAGTTTAGTTGTACATTCATTCCCATGCCAGTCCCACTGTGACTGCACTCCAAGATTATTACAGTGCTTCGTCTGGACACCTTGGACCTTCCCTCATTTCGAATAAGAACCATTCGCTCGGTTCAGTTTTGGCGCATGACTGCCAGCTCCCAGTTTCCTAACTCAGGCATTGATGGGAGTTATTTTAAGCTCAGTACTTCGACGGACGCTTCTGCACAAGAAATCGCAAGAAAGGCTTGTGTAATGGGCATTTAGTGGATAATTTCTTGCCCCTGACTGGAACATCTTCTCCATTCTTACATCTTCCGTTCATTTCAGAAGGTAACTCATATTTGTTGAGTTATCTCAATGGGATGCCCTTCCTCTGACGTTTAGTGCCAGCTGGAATTGTAGACCACTTGATCACGCCACGCCTCGCAACTTCATGAAAAAATGCCAAACATGTGGACTACACATGCACCGTGGATCGATTGCCCACGAATTGGATAATATAACAACATGTTCTTGGGCCTCTGTCTGCACCATTGCATGCCCTCGATGGTGTACGATCACTTCATTTGCACGGATGAAGTATCGGCATTTGGAGTATGTAAAGCCTCACCAAAGCCTCGGCTAGACCCCCCGGCCATCCAACACCACTTTCTACGTCTTGCGACAACCCTCCCATCCTTAATTGTCGTCCGTTCAAATGCTGGACGAAGCGCCACAGATCGTAAGCTCTGATTATTATGAAGGATGACAAAGTCTGCTGGGTCGCCTCGCATCGGAAAGAGATCCGCAGGAATGTTTTCCGGGAAGTGTCTTCTGTCACCACCCTGAGATGCTTGCATGCCAAAGTCGAACTTTTCACATGCGGACGTTTGCGAAACCGTCGATGTGTTGAGCTCGGGCCCAACTGCACGCTTGGACGTCAGAGTGACCGCCTCCTATAACGGATGTTGAGAATGAAGTCCCAATGGTGCGAATACTGCTTACAATCAAGGATCTGATCTCCCTCGGTGTGACTGCTTGAAATATGGCAACTCCAAACGACACAAGAGAATTCAAAGGATCTAATGTTCCCTGTGGCGTGAATGCGTTGTCCACATTATTCACTGCCATTGCCACCTTGATACCATACTCCTTCTCTATGAATGGCACGCGTAATGTGCTCCTTGGAGGTCCTAGGGGATCGCCCTGGTGAACTCTCCCTTGGATATACATGTCCGATTGCGGTAATCCCACAATCGTAATCGGTATGTCACTGATGGCTGCGGCCAGGGCACGCCATTCTGCTGGAGAGAATAACTGCAGACGCGTCGCGTGTCCGATAGTGATGTGTGGCCTGGGTGACCCGTAGTTGGTGAGGTGGGCTCGTGGTCCCATCGCTCGTCTTTTTCCCCCGCTTGCAACATCCGTGACGTCTGGATTACCCCTCGTAGCGCAGTACATCCTGGCCCGTGCTATGACCTCATAAACGAGGGGCTCTGCCGCTGGGTCCAAATTATAATCGAGGTGAAAATCTATGTGGCGCAATAACACTCCGGAGTTCATGGACGCCTCAAAGATAAGTTTTATATTCTTTTTCGCCTGTTCTGTCGTCGGTTCGACGTAAGGTGCAGACCCCACTACAGACACCCCCTCGTTTTTCGCGGCTTGACAAAGGATAGCATAATTGTGTCCCGGTTTTGTGTCTGACGGGCTTTCGAATAAAGCTTCCTGGGCAAATACTGCATACCGTTACAATTCGCGAGGCGTGTGGGAGAGTGTAAGGGGACACACCTGCGATCTGAATATCACAGATTTCCTTGTATTGAGCTTTCAAGTTAATTGCTACATCGAGACACGAGAATCCGACGATCACATCGACTTCTACATGAGCTCTAATGGACGTCACCCCGTTCTCTACGCTCTCTTCGATCAGTCGAACTCCACGTTGGTAGAGATCATCAGGGTTTGTAGAGAAGCCCTGCTTAGCCTTCGCAGTAATGTTCATTGCCTCATTGAAATCCCTGTATAATCGGAGATGAGCTGGTCAATGCAGGACCATTAAAAGATAATGAAAGGAGGAGATGAGGGAAGAGAATCAGCTATCACGGCTTTCGTGCCGAGTTGCTGTAGATGAAGAACGTTCGCTAAACCCAGACCGAGGGGGTCCAGCGTTCGGGACCACATCTCACGCGGGAGAGGAACGTGTATGAATACATACCCTTTCGTAAGTTCACCACACCTGTCCAAGATGAAGCATTTGTCGAGATGAATATGGGAATGGCATAACCTTGCTTGAGCCCGTTTAGTTGAATCTTGCCATAATTATTTGCACTATAGAAGGGCAAATGAGAGACAACGTACGAGGGCAGCATGATTCCCCCTCCTGCATCCACAATTTGCCCATCTTCGGCTGTCGGGGACATTTGTTTCGGATCCCCAGTTCGGAGCACATCAGTTACCACACCGTCAGAGCACTCTACTGTCCATGTACCATCATAGCTATGTTCTTCCTGGATCGGTGGTAATCGAGGAGGCAAGCGCACATTGGTAATCCACAAACTTGGCACATTCGACATAGGTACTTCCTCAAGTGTAGTGAAGACAGAAATGATGAGCGATACCTTTGTCAACGGACCGTAAATGAAGTGTAACTGTAGAGACGCCTCGGCGGGACATATGGTCCACATTGGGATATCACTGAACAGGGCAATAACTGCCATTCAAGCACCAAAATATCCCAAAGAGCCTTCCATGGATGTGGGATGAATCTGTCAGACTCGCCAGCTGGTCATTGCACAGTAGTGGAAGCGAAATCTGAGACCAACCTTCCCGTTTAATTTTTACTTGGAATATTCGTAATCGGGGCCGGACAGGGCGCCTACGATGGCGTGCTTGCCGACAAGGTCCAATGAGAATATCAGCTTTTGTAAGCATGCGGTATACCACCACGTAAGCGTGGAAATTAATGAAAATCATGGGGAAATCTATTGTCTTGTTGGAACGCCTTCCGCTTCGCTGTCAGGCTGGCTGAGGGTATGGATTCGGTAGACCGTGGTCTTGAGCACCCAGGATCTGTCACCAATTTACACAGCTCCAGCAGTCTGGTACACAAATGTTCCAAGAGGCCCAGGGTCAAGTATCTCCATTTTAATATAGATCACGCCCGACTTAAGATATGAAATCCTCTTAAGCCAAAGTATACTACGACGGACCAGTGACAACCTGCGCATATATCAAGTCGAGGTGTTAATATCGGTGTTTCCGCGGCGACCGCCACGATGGGCGCATTTGCCGGCAACCTCGAATGGACCAGTATCATGGGCTTTGACCACACGCTCATATCCATCGGAACCTGTTAAGAAGTTATCTCATTAAGACCCACCTAAGGCAAGTCAAACACGATAACTTGGTTTTGGGAGCGGGTGTCAAGCAAAATTAGGCAAAGGGCCTTGTCTACATTTGCGACTTTTTGCTCATGGAATCCGCCGGTGCCGGACCCCTGGCGCTCAGACACGTCGACACGCGAAAGACCCTCGCCACGGAAGCTGAAAACTGCCTGATCTATGGCACGATTCGGCACTAGAGTCGAGAATCAGCCTGTATGCCAATGTGATAAAAATGGTCCTGCGAATAATGAGAGTAGGCGATTCGACGCCGTCGCATCTTCACACAATGTGATTCTTAAGCACACTCCCGCTGGAGCTAGAAGCCACCTAGAACTCACCTCATGTCAACACTGTCATTCCCTACTTTCAGCCACCATAGAGCCCAGTAGTCCATTTAGGAGATTCCGGACGTTTTAAGACTTGTCGTAGGGGCACCAATGCACTGGGAATGATTCTCACTATGGAGGTTTAGAACTCGAAGATGAAGACGTACAAGAACCTGGGAGAGCCAAGTGAAACACTCATGGTCTACAACAAACATCAATCAGTCAAAAAACTTGAAAAATGAAATCAACTAACGGTAAATCATTTACTCTGGCCTTGTGCCCACTCCGCCGCCATTGCGGCTCCGCGTTGCCATCTCGTAAGAAGGCAACCACGTTAATATATCGTTGTCTTCCTTTGTCGCTCATAAAGCAGACTTAATGAGCATCTGGGCGCTATTGTCTCCCATTTCCATGTCACAGTGAAGTTAGGATTGAATTGCATTGTCACAAGTATCAGCCTCCCATGCATACAATTCGCTAAATGAAATGACGAAAGTCCACGCGTGCGAGTCGGAACCTCTATTACAAATGGGAATAACCACCATCATCCTCGCTAGTACCAGCGATCCCGCGTTCACTCAACGGTGGTGGGCTATAGACGCAAGGTAGACCTCGAATTCACCTCGCTGCTGTGGTCCTACCCCAGGTTCTCGCCACATCGTGAACTAATTAGGGATCACGCCTGAGAACAAAGACAATGGTTACGATGTTGAAATTAGCAAATGGTCAGTCTACGTACATGGAGGGTGGTAGTTGTCAGCTGGTGAACCAAAACCGGTATTTAGGTGCTATCCATAGTCCTGATATGATGGCGTTGCCCCACAGCGCACACGAAAAAACGTCCGCTACCGTTCGTGATCTCCTAGTTGAGGATCCCGAGGCGATGGGGCACAGCCAAGCGGCGGTTACATGCCAACGCCCAAGAAAAAAAAATCGGGGGAAGAGCAGGAACCGCACAAGTCCAGGCCCCGTTGTTCCCTTGAAGGTCGAAAATCGAAAGGTTGTTTGCAAATATCTCCAATAAACATTAAAGTAAGAGGAAATCGCATAATAAATAGAAAGCAGTATCCAAGAGGGCAACGGCAGCTTCGCGACCTGGATGGCGTTGTGGAGAACGTTCGGACACGGATCAGCGGAGGGCATATTGCGTGTCAGCGTACCTGACTACAGCACAGACTCCATGAATTCCTCCTTCTCGTATAGGGGAAGGTAAGCGTTGAAATGGACGACGACCAGTAGCGAGATTTTGTCTACCAGCGAATGCACCTCTTCAGTCAACATCTCCAGCCCGTTTCCCCAGTTCCGTTCCTGAGCTGACTTTTTCATTTCAAGAAACGCCGGTGCCGATTTCGGTAGCGCAACACCATGGCAGTCTCGTGACGACATGAGTACCTCACCCCAACCCTCGATCTCTTGCCCCATCATCCTTTCCAAGGCAGCCTCCGTGCGCGCAGGATAAACATCGGCGAGAACCTTCTCAAACACCACCTTCTTCAGCCGCCCATGAAGCAACTTCCTGAGCGACGAATCAAGCTTCATGTTAGTGATGACCCATTTCCGCGCGACCGACACAGTGGATTCATCAGGCATATCATCAACCATATTGGGTATTAATCCTGTTTCTACGGGTTTTTGGTGACGCTGGGCACTGGCGGCTCGGCGCGCAACCTGGAAAGCGATGTCATCCATCGCGCTCTTGAGTTTATTGGTCACCTGGGTTTGATTAGATCCAGAGGGGGCAGAGGTATCTGTAGAGGTGTTTGTATCCTTGAGAAAACAGGTGCCAAGGCTTCTGGGACCGATTGAGCGAATTTCTCGTTTTAGGATTGCTGCAAATTCATCTGCACGTTCTTTCTGATACTTGCCTTGTCCTGAGCATGAGACGAATTGGCGGTAAAGTAGGAGGAACATCCATAGAGCGACGGTATCCATTATCTCGGAGGTGTGTGTTTGGATACGTGCTTGATCGAGGTATAGTGTTTCTGGAAAGGACGGGAAAGGAAGGTCTAGTGCAGGCAAGGGACAGGGGTTCGTGGAAGAGGCGGAGGAGGGAGATGAAGGCGAAGGTGGGCTGAACACCATATCAACGATGCTTCGGACCACGGTAACGTACAATTGTTGCTTCTGACCAAGTGAAGCGTAACGTAGGCCTTGAGGTTGTAATGGGTGTTTAATCGGTTCATTTTGGGATGTGAATGAGCTGTGAGCAAACCGAAGCCATTCTTTGGTGACGGGTAGGGAGGGGTCAATGCTACGCCTGCTCCTAAGCATCTTCCTTTCGAAAGAGCCGGAATTGTATACGAATAAGAGCCGTAAGGTTTGCATTTGATGATTGGCAATGTCCTAGACGTAAAAATTTACATTTCCGTTTGCGTATAGCAAACGAAAAACGAACTTACCAATTTCATGAGTTCTAGAATTTCCAAACAACTGCGAACAACTTTTACGGCATCTCGTGTAGTCGCGTTGCAGCCTGGTGCACATGCTTTTGCTGCTTCGACCATGCTGTCTATGGCGTGGTCACGCATTGGAGCGCAGTGAGTTTTGAACGTCGCTCCTATCACCTGGAAAAGACCAGAGGGGTCAAAGACGCCATATTTGAGCTCCTGCTCGATGAGATCCGGGTCAAACAAAGAGCGAATGTGCGTTGCCTGTTCTGTGTGCTCTTGGATAGGGGCGTGCAAAAAATCTGGATTCACATACGGTCCTGAGAGCATCGACAGCGGCTGTATCACATGAAGCAAGACCTCAAGAAACTCGTCGAGGAAGGCACGAAGACGCGGCGGTGTGCAAACGGTGATGAGAGAGGGAGAAATCGAGAAGGCAAGTGGGGTGTCAGTGGGAAGAGGAACATGATTGCAAACGCAGATAGTAGGGATATATTTCCGACTGGATGCATCATAAGAAACGCAAGTACAGCCAGACTCGATTTCGCGTGTCAGTGCGTCCCAGTAACGTTCCACGTAATCCTTCCTCCGACGCTGACCCGTGGGTCTAAATTGTAAGCCAGAATCGAACAAAATATCATGTCCTGTGGGCGGATAGGATATTGAGTATAGCAAGGGCGAAAAGACCGTGTTGAAACGCACGCAAGGGGGTGTTGTGCATAATCTCGTTGAAATCCAAATCCTTGAGCGTCTGCCGGTTAATCAAGGGGATCAAGGGCGGAAGGTTGAGAGCCGCGATGTCTAACGTGGTGACCGATATTGATGGAGCTTCGTCGGGGAGGTTCAGTGGTAACTGTGACGATTGCAAGAGTACCGGCTCCGGATTTAGTGGGAGGTTTACGTCCTCGCCCTCGCTGTCCGTCCGGTCGGTGACCGTGTCCGAAAGGGTAAGAGATGTCGGTGAAGAGGGCGATAGCGGCTGTTCGTGAAGAGAAAGTTGAGGTGGAATGGTTTCGCGAACAGGTTGTGAGCATTTGAGCGGAAACGCGGTGGAGAGAGCGGAAGGCGAGGTTATAGGTGTTGACACCTGGGGTGAAGACGGTGTATTCCACAAGGCAGGGCCAGTGTCTGGTGAGAGCCAAGAGAGACGGGGGGCCTTGGCTGGACGCGCAGCAGCATCCTTGTCGCGCTTTTGCCTGACACTCTTCGACTTGTCGTCGTCGTGGTCGTCCTGGCGAGACTTGCGTTTGCGATGGTTCAAAGGGAGCTCGTGTGCAGGATCATCCATACGGGATAGGAGTTGGGGATGGCACGGAAAGAAAAAAGAGGGATAGAAAGGGAGAGGAGGCTATATAAGTAGCCAGGGACGATGAGGAACACATGGCATTTGAGTGTGCAGGTTGTGTGCAGACAGACAACGTTACAGGCTCTCTCAGGCCCGTCGCGCCCTTGAAAACCGGGTCCGGCGCAGTCCCACACGCGCTCCCCACGCTGCAAATGAAGGATTAAAGGAAATTGACGACAATTCCCCGATTACTCGAGGTGTGGCAGAGTTGCGGAGATGATCGTGTACGTCCGACCTGCATCTGCATTCGGTCCCTGCCAGATCGCATCGCTAAACACGTCTTCCACGCTTATTTAAAAGACCCACTTGTCGTGCACCACGGACACGACCCCACATCAGCTAGAAATCTACGGTCACTCGTGGCCATGCCAAAAACAGACTGCATCAGATGAAACGGAAAAAAACATTTCCTTCTCTCCTTTTCAAGCTCCGGAACATAGCGCAACGTCTCTCGAAACAAACTTCAACACGCCTTTACGTCCTGCAAACAATTTGGACTTACCCACGCACAAGAGAACATGCATGTCACGTCCCCCATCAACCCAGAACACCCGCTAAGACACTGAAAATGTTCGCGGGTAGACCATTCAAGTAAAGGCTCCCAATCTCTTCCCAGTCCCGTCAAACACCGAGCAGCTAGTACATCATATCGAGATTTACTTTGGACATCCCCAAAGGAGCTTCGCTAATTAGCCTTCTAAACCATCTCTTGGCCGCTGATCAACGTACACCCTTGGGCCATCAACTTGGACGGCTACCATTCATCTCCATCAACCACACTCGGGTGGGCAGTTGCGTTGCAGACAACAGATCCGGGGATTGGCGGCCATTGGTTGTTCGACACTTTATTTCGGTGTACCAGTTCGAGGAGACGCTCTACAATCAAACCCAAGCGTGTATAGCTCTTTCCCAGGCGAACAATGCTTACAACGTTTGGCTTCATCTAGTAATGCCCACGTTGAAATCTCTGGTTTTTGGTGGAGTACTTCTGAAGCCTGGTTTCTTCCACACGCCAAAGAAAGATTCAAGGGTTTACATCACCATCACTCTGATCAAAGATTTTAGACTTTTCATTTCCGGAAGGACAAAAATACCTTCCAAGAAACTAGCGGTTTACCTAGTAGTGCTGTACAAAGTGCCGGTGCCCCGGAGGAGTCCATGCTTCAGCCTTGTGCAAAGTGAGCGCAGTTCGCCCAAGGTTGCACGTCACACCCAAACAACGGGGTTCGGTAGTAGTTGACAGTTCTTACCCCACTAGCCCATCGATAATGAAAACATAACACTGAAACTTAACAATGAAACTCCAATCAATTATCACTTGACCAATGAAAGGAGGAGATATATTATGAATTGAAACAAAAGGGACAAGGCGGACAGGTCTTTACATTACGCGAAGTCATGGGGTCTATACCATTACTGGGGCTAGGCATCAACCAATTTATCATCCCAACGCAGAGTGCTCTCGCTGGCTTCGGCGCCAGACGTGGGTTTCTTCGAAGCCTTCCGACCATAGAATTCTGCGATAATCTTGGGGTTGATCCGATTGAGCTGTTCTTTGGGGAAAATGCGAAGTAGGGACCAGGCGAGATCCAAGGACTCAAAGATTGTCCGTGACTCGTACGCACCTGCCAGTGAAGGCGAGGATATCAATAACATTGTGTGACATGGAAATGACGACATGGCTTTTCACCTTGTCCGACGAATTGGCGCTCGAACTTATCAAGGAACTCTAAAGCTAGCTTATCTTCGGGTGACAACGCTTCCTCTCCGACGACGGCCTTCATGGCTGCAGCATCTCTGCCGATAGCATATTTCGCGTACTGATCGTAGGTTGTAAGATC
The DNA here is from genome assembly GCA_963576785.1 of Chlorophyllum brunneum. Lineage (NCBI taxonomy): Eukaryota > Fungi > Basidiomycota > Agaricomycetes > Agaricales > Agaricaceae > Chlorophyllum > Chlorophyllum brunneum. Next base: position 1,593,144 of record OY756144.1, on the reverse strand, counting down.
GGTTCAAGAAGCCCAGGGCACGATTTGCAGGCCAAATTAATATAGCACAGCACACCGTTGAAAAGGACCAAAACCCACCAGTTGGTTCGAGACATCACCATGATCCTTCCTCGTCAGTTTGTCTCCAATAGCGCTCTTCATAAGACGGGATAGGGATGGGAGGACGTTAATGGGCGGGTAAATCTGCCGGTTGTGCAGCTGACGGTCAACAAAGATTTGCCCCTCAGTAATGTATCCCGTGAGATCAGGAATAGGATGTGTGATATCTAGATTCCACAGTTCACGCGACATTATGAGTCAATCGACCAACTTCTACGTTTACAAGACTACTTACCATCGTTAGGCATAGTAAGAATGGGTATCTGGGTGATGGAGCCGTTTCTGCCTTCCACACGTCCAGCACGTTCGTAAATCGTCGACAGATCGGTATACATGTAACCGGGATAACCGCGACGACCTGGGACTTCCTCACGAGCAGCGGAAACCTGGACGCAGGAGGTCAGCACGTGTTCATTTCAACAAGAATAGGCAAGAGAACCCACCTCACGCAACGCGTCAGCATAAGAGGACATATCCGTCAAGATTACCAAAACGTGTTTTTCGAGTTGATATGCATAGTATTCAGCTGTCGTGAGTGCCAAACGAGGGGTAATGATACGCTCAATGGTGGGGTCATTTGCGAGGTTAAGGAAGAGTGTGACACGGTCCAAACTTCCATTAGACTCAAAGTCCTCCTTGAAGAAACGTGCTGTTTCCATGTTAACGCCCATAGCAGCGAAAACAACTGAGAAGTTGTCTTCGTGACCATCGTGGACATCCTTTGTTGGCCTCTTAACGAGACCTGCCTGACGGACTATTTGAGCAGCGATCTAACGAGGAGAGCCATCTGATTAGGGCAGGAGTCAAATTACAGCCTAAGAAGCGACGTGCCTCGTTGTGGGGTAAACCAGCGGCAGAGAAAATAGGGATCTTTTGGCCACGAGCAATTGAATTCATGACATCGATAGTCGAAATACCCGTCTGTATCATTTCCTCTGGATAGATTCGCGAATACGGATTAATCGGAGAACCTAGACAAAGTCAGCCATGCTCGGACCAAGTATTCACAAGTAGTCACCGTTAATATCTAGGTAGTCCTCCGCAAACACTTTCGGACCCTGGTCGATGGGATTTCCTGAACCGTTGAAAATGCGACCCAACATATCCTCGGCAACGGGTAATTTCATGCTGCTTCCGGTAAACTCGACATGGGTAGCCTTCACGTCAACACCAGAAGTACCCTCAAACACTTGCACGATAGCTTTCTTTCCCTGGACCTCGAGAACCTGACCACCACGTTTCGTGCCATCAGGTAGGGTAAGTTGCACGATTTCGTTGTATGAAGGGAACTAGTCATTCGTGGGCTTATCATTGGCCGTAGTTTCCCAAGAAAAGTTGTCCCGCTTACCTTGACGTTATCCAAGACCACCAGGGGTCTGGGCGATATGAGCGACAGTGCCCGGACCAGGAACAGCCATTACTCACCCATTGATAGCGGATACGGTTCTGTAATCTGGAAACTGTCGTATACTATCCTGATGCTTCAGGCCTGTTGTCACACGCACCAAGGTGAGGCTGGACCCGATACTCCTTCGTCACTGCGGCAACGTTGATGCCTGCCAATTCCTGGTCACTTATGCGCGGATCGGACATGATTCGCTCAGATGGCCTTCAAGAGACGCGTAAATTACAGGTAGTGGGAGCGACGACGATGACTGGATGATACCGCCTCGTCGGATGGGGAGGATGAACAAAGGAGGTCAGCCGCCGAACCTGCACAATCTCGGACTGTAAGGACATTCTGCATGGCGCCGAGATATTGCATCAAATTCCCACGGTCCTCACTCTTCTGAACCTTTGCGAACTAGCCCCTCTACTTCAAGAAATACTAGCTAAAAGAGATCCTACGAGTTTGGATGATGCACCTTTAGCCATTTCCACATTTTCGGATGACCTGCCGGACGGAGTGAGTGGAAGACCGACGATTGAGTTTTCGACCACCGACCATTCCGTTTCCAATAGAACACACTCTGCTTCCTCCTCGATCTCCAGTGCATCAGTACCCTGCAAAAATAGGTACAGGTATTCGGCTGTGTCTGTACGGATCTGTCCAAACACCGGTAGTGTGGTCGCATACATGTCCAGGGCACGAGGTATCTGATCACTTACGCGTGGATAAGGATGCCCAAGGAAATCTTCAAGATGAGAGATTGCCCTGCTAGATACAGCTTGAATGGCGATAAGATTGACCGTTCTGCACGAGGCCGTCAGCGAACGACTCCGATCTAAGCAGATGTTCTATACATTTTCATACATTCCTGGATCCTCTGAATACTCTTGAGTCGTCCGACATTCCTGATGGCTAGATCTAGCAAGGCGGACAAGCTGGGAGGGTGATTGACATCGGGTATTCACACTCATCAACGCGAACCTTACCTCTCTACTCCTTCTGAATAGTCCACAAGCGACCGGAGGGCATCAGCCTCAAGGAGGATGGTAAACGTTCGGAGTACGGGAATCACGATAGTATTTGAAGTCAGATTAGCCTTTGCCACGCCTAGAACATCTGTTACTAAACCAGTAAGACTGTATCCATTGTCGCCGGAAGCCGGGAGCGACTTGGCATAGTTTGACATGCTCGTTGCAGCTGGCTGTTGCTATATACCTGCGGTCAGTATGGAAAAGCATGAAAAAACTATCAACAAACCGTGCTTTCAGTCTTGCAACCCAAGCTGAGAATGAATCCCTTCAGCACAAATGGCCGATACTCGGGGATATTGAGTAGTCTGACTGCGCGGGGGAAGAGCCAAGCACCATCCGCCCAATCCGGGGGCTCATCACCACCTGGACCACCGACAAGCCACGGGAAGCGAGGTGGATGGATATCCGCCTTGGAAAATATTTCCTCTAATAAGGGCAGGCCAGGCAGGGACCAAGTGTGCACCCCTGACTTGATGGGCAGCACCTTGAGCAAACGCGCAAAACACGCTCCCACCTCCTGTCGAACATTGTCCAACCTCTCCACGCCCTGTTTCAGTATTCCAGCCACGGCGTGGTGATATTTTGGAAGCGGCAGATAGTCTTCAAATTCCTCAACAGAATTCGCGGCGGCAAATAAGTCGCTGATACAAGAGGTTAAACCCTGGACACATGCAATGCGAACCCAGGATCCAACGTCGCCGCGTTCATCAATAGTATAATCGTTTAATCCTGAAAGAAGTGCGTCAAACATCTTTTGTACCATAGGGGGGGACAAGCCTGGCGATGAGATAGAGTGAGCTCAAAAATATACCCAGAGGAATGGTCTCACGATCTGTCAGGTTAGGTAGGAGCGTGTGTAAGATTTGTGGAAGGGCTTGATAGCACTTCCTTCGAACTTCAACTACACCTTTGGACTGTTCAAGGTAAGGCCCTTGGAATGCACAGTCATTGATATCCGCTCACAGAGGCTTCAGTTTGTTCTAATAGGTAGCTCAACGCAGGGGAAAGGCACTTTTGGCACTTGTTATAGTCAACGCCCCCAAGAACACGTGGAAGACTTTGCTGGACAGTGGGGAGAGTAGACTTGAGGTCCTTGATCAGTCTTCAACACATTCAGCTTGTTCTTAGACTTCTGCAGTGGTTCGGAGACCTACCTTTTCACGTCATCTGAAAGGTCCTCTCTTTCACTTATCGATGCGTAGGCAGCAGCAGCAGCCTCTTGTACAGCCTCGAGCCTATAACGCAACCCATACTCGATGATCCTCTTCCAATTTGGAACTGAAGATCGCTCCTTGTGTTCGACTTCATCTAGGGTGATGGCGTTGCCGATCAGTTGGCAAGCAGCAGCAGTGACGATTCCATTACGAGGGCCGAATAGGACGTCTTTGTTGACGGTCGATAAGTGAGAGAATGTCTGCCAGCGTGAATATGAGAGACTAGGATCCGGAACATAGCCATAGACTAACCTCTTGCAGCAGCCGCTCTCGGATTTCAGGGTCATCCACCCTGTGTCGATAGGCAAGTGAAATCTCACTCAAGGCCAGGAGACCACCTTGAACGTCAGAAGTGTCAAAAGATCCCAATAGCCCAACCTATTAACTGTTCGTCAGTACAACCTCGTCGGTACACAAAAGGAAGTATCCACACCGCTCTCCGGGTGACACTGGGACCGAGTTTAAGAAGATCCAGTTCACATATCACTCGAAGCGACTGAGATCCCAGCTCCCTCATCCCCATGTCCCAATGCCGCAACACGACATTCAGCAAGTGGTCAATAATGTATGGCCTGTATTCTAGATGTCTGTCTCAATGAGCGTGTTGAGTATAAGTAACGCATAAGGGATGCAAGGACGGACTCTGCTACTTGGGGTGCAGCCACAAGAAACGCATTTCGCTTGCCACCAATCGCATAGAAATCCGTTTTCCTCAGAACATCGATCCCATGGGGAAACAGACCCTGATGAGACCAATTAACGCCAACTTGGTAGATGAAGGGGACCATCGGAGGTACTCACAGCTCTTCCGACGTGTTCTTGGAACGCGGCACTGGCAGCGCGACGAATGTGTATTTCCCGATCAAATAACGCAACTGTGATCAGTTGACAGGCCAAATCGTTTGTGTGGGGTGAAAGCGAGGCCACATTCTGGGTTTTAGCGAGCGACCACAAGACATAGGCGGCTGCGTCCCGGACATTGGAACCAATGGAATGCGAGCCTTTGCGCAAGTCGAAATATAGCGCCTTTGATATCCACTTGATAAGGGTCGGAAGCCTATCTGAATCCACCAGACTCCGCCGAGCCATTTCGGCACATGCGAGAGTAGCACCATGCCACGTACTCTCTGCGATCGCGGGAAGGTCGTAAAGACTAGCAGCCGCCGTAGAATGGATGTTGAACATATCCATAATGGTCCCAAGGATCTGGGAAACAAAATCGTGCGGTAGACGTTCGGCTATGCGGGCCACTCCCTTCGCCGCGGACCAGCGAACGATCGTATCCTGGAACTGCTTTAGCGCTATGATGGATATCTAGGGTATTTCCCTCTCACCTTGTCTTGAAGCGCATCGAACAGGTGCTGAAGGAGGGTCTCGACGACTTCGGGTACCTCATATTCCCCTACCGCACCTTCGACAGCCGCAGAATACGAAGAACCGTCTAGCAAACGTCCCCTCCTCCTAGTTTTCGGTGCTGGGAGCACCCGTACCGCCATTCTTGACATGAGCTTAGCCCACAGTTTTCGAAGAATTGTGTTTCCGACGAGGGAGGGAGCGTCATTGACATAGTCAATGATTTCCAAGTAGTCTGGCACGAGATCATGAACTTGGTCCGAAGCGCCGGATTTGACGACTTCGTTGATAACTTGCAGGTATCCTATAGCCTGAAGATTGATGAGAAGAAAGGGAAGAGGTACTAACGCATCACGTACTCACCGTGATGACGTCTATACCGTGTGCACGAATCTGCGTCCTGAAGGAGTGGACAAACGCGGGAAATGCGTACTGCGTGTCCTTCCTGTTAACGGGAGCCGTTGATGTCAGGTCCGATAGATGCTCCAGCCAACGTACCGCATGTAGAGCCGTGATAGAAGTAGAGCAGCAGCTTCTCTCTCCAGACCTGCTTTACCGAGGTACATCTTCCCAACGATCTCCAGCGACTTAGCAGTATGGCCGAGCTTAGCCTCATCGTCAAACTGGGCCAGATCAAAAGGAAGCATAGAAACCAGGGATAGCCAGAGCATCATTGTGTAGCGAAGAGCCCATTGTGAAGGATACTGGACAAAGCTGGTTCCAATCAACATGAAGTTGAGCGCGGTAGGCATATCCACAATCTCATGAGGGAAGAACCTGGCTATTATAATCATCACATTCCTGAAATATGAGGGGACAACGTGGACGAACTAATAGTTTTGTAACCTCGAAACTTGATGTATCCGTATAGCAACCAAGACAAACGTTCAACTCTTCCCCTCGAAGGGGTCCTCTCTGAAGCACTACAATAATCATGGGCGAAGTTCTTGATCTTGTCAATGACTGGAGAGAGCAGAGACTCTAAATAGGGGTCGAGGAGGTAAGCTTGTTCTCGGTAATCGTTAAACTAGCCAGAGAAGTCAGCTCCCCTTCAAGTAGTTGGTTGCATCAAGGACACACGATGGCATTGAGCTTCTGGAGCGATAAGGCTTCCTTATTGTCAAGTTCTTGGCTGGGTTCAACGAAGACGTCCAGTTGAACTAATGAGTGTTGAATTGCCACGAATTCATCATGTCTCTCGAATGCCGCGTAAAGTTTCTCTCTTTCATATGCCATTGGGTAAGAGGAGTGATTATTGTTTAGCAAACTAAGCAAAGATGGATCAAACTCTGATGTTGTTGTTTACCAAGATCCTCCAAAGCAAGCATTCTGAACTGGTGGCCACATTTTTATTTTCTCTCGCCCTACCACCGTCACCTGGTCTTGGTGTACCACACACACACTCAAGCTAGTGCGCAACTCGCCCACATCACAGATCCCGAAGGCTCCTGGTCATACTCATTTCTATCTAATCTTTTTGTTGTTCGTTGAATATGGAGAAATCCCAACACAGCCTGAAGCGCAAAAGGAACGAACATGAGGGCTCTGAGGTAATTGGCTGCTTTGGTGAAGTGGCATGAGAAGGTTAACTGACTGAAGTAGGGCGATGATTCGAAAATCACGGGCGAGCTTGTGGGTTGCAGTTTGGATAATTAAAATGCTATTTATCACTCTACAGCATCACAGGCTGAGAGAAATCCGAAAAGCGGCTAAAAAGGCCAAAGCATTTGAAATCCAAAAACTTGTTAGAAAACTCAAGGGCTTAAGGTCAGCCCCCATTCTGTCATCAAGCCACCTTAGCTCAAGCTAGCCTAACAGGAAAAACGAGGCAGCAAGCCTGGATATTGCCGAACATGAGACACAATTGAACATTATCAAGGTCGTGTTTACTCCTGTCTGATAACCAATAATAACTCATGGTATCGCGCAGACCATCGACCACGAAATTTTCGCCAACACGGTCACGAAGACAAAAATTATGAAGGATCGCGTGTTGTCGCAACATGAGCACATCCGTGAAGCGGTATCTCGGGAAATAGACGATAATCTGATGCCATACATCGCCCAGGGCCCTTCTGCCGTAAAAGTTCGCAGTCGACTGCTCAGTTCCAAGATACTTGCCACAGAAATAACATCCCTTTGTGATGATCTGCGGGAGTTTTTGGGCCACGAGTCCAGGAAGACTCGTGCTGTGACTCATGACATTTCGAACATCCGCGAGAATACGAAAAGTTCTAAGTTACGGAAGGCGAAGTCTTCAAAGTCGTTGTCCCATGTGGACACAGAATCTGGTTCCTATCGAGATCAAGAGGATGCTATTACCGAAGCAAGTTGGGAATCAGGGACAGTGGAGGATGGCTACTCTAATAGCAGTTGGCCGTCAGGATACGTCTCTGTAGAAGAAGGTCCGGAGGTTCTGCAAATCAAAACGGATGAGGGTGGCGATGAAAATGACGAGAATAAAGTGGGTTCCCGTGAACTCTCGCAAAACGCGATCAAGCAATCCAGTGCGACATCCACCTTCCTTCCTTCTCTGTCCGTGGGATTCATCCGGGGCTCCGATGAATCTGACTGGAGTGATAACGAAGTAAAAATAACCGACTTGGGTGGCAAGAAAAATCGAAGAGGACAGCGAGCTCGACGAGCGTGGGTAACGGTATCTTTGCCCATTAATAGCCGCTGATACATTAGTAGTATCTGGGAGAAAAAATACGGAAAAAATGCCAACCACAAGAAGAAGCAACTCGAAGCGCGAGCTAAACGTTCGCATGGAGACTCCGATAGTAACAGACTAGGGGACAGTTACCGCGGCCCTCCTGAGCGATTGGCAAAACAGAGTAATACCTTCGACAGAAGCAACCAAATAACCCAACAATCAGCCCTCTTGCGTTCGGAAGGATCTCACCGACGAAGTGATACTGAACGTGATGAGCGTCCATTGCACCCTTCTTGGGAAGCGAAACGCAAGATGAGGGAAAAACAAAGTACGGGCATTGTGCCAAGCCAAGGGACTAAAATCAAATTCTCCGACTAGCTATAGTGACGACCTCGAAAGTTACTGATGTTGTTACAGAGCATTGTACAACAAGACATGGGTTTCAGGCGTCGTGAATGAGCATACCGTAATAAATAACGGGGAAAGGCTACCTAAGGCTGTCATTTCGGTCCCGCAGATATCAGGTAGGTAAAATTCTACAGGAATGCTTCATACCGCCCCTTAATCTACACTCTCTCGAACACCAGCTGTCTCCGCACCTTCCACACTGCGGAAAACCGCTTCCCCTTTGATTACACGTTGAACAGACACCCTTCTTTGCAAAAAATCTCGACCGCTGCTCAAGGTTCGCCAAGATTGGATGGAGGTTATGAGGCTGGCCTTCCGAACGTGTCCTTGTCTGTGAACCCCTTCGGACTTTGGGAAATGTCGTTCGCACAGGGGATGGCGAGCGTGAGTCGGATGACAGAGGCGATGTGCGTGTGATAAAAGGAATAGGCGAAGACGATGACAATAGCAGTTCCGACTCCTTTTCGAGAGGGGTCGATATATATCTCCGGCGACCTCGAGCATGCGAGACCATGGTGGGCAGGAACGTACGCAAAACTGCGGCGGCAGGTGTGTTGGGCACGAATGAACCGCATGCTATGTTGGTTTTGAAAGAATTGCTGGCAAATACAGTGGGCTCTGCTTTCGGGGATTCGAGGCTAAGCTTTTCTGAAGTCCCCGATTTCACCGAGAGTAAAGACATTGTCCGAGACCGACGACGCGGGGCCGTGGTAGATGGACTCGGCTGGTGGTTTGTTAGTATAATTCGAGGAGGAGAAGAGGGAGAAGCTCACCAAGGGTGCGGACATGGGGAAGGGGCAAATATTAGAATCGTTCATGGTGAAGGAGTGGCTACACCTTGTGGCGTGGTAGGGTCCCTTGGGCAAGAAACCTGGACACTTTGCCGTATCTATAAGTTGTAGGTGCTACATAAATGGAAGAGGTGAGTAAGGCATGAAACACTAAAAGTGATACAAAGTAAGAAATGTTCTACTCACAGATGGACGTAAGTAGATGTATCTGGTGGGACAGGGGGGAGTAGACTTATAATGCCCAGGATGGAATCGGGCGTGGCGAGAGGAGATTCTGGAGCCGAATCAATGGATGAAGATGGGGAGAAGGGCTGACATAAAATATGGGTTCTTGAACGAGCTGAAATTGGCAAAGATAGATCTACCCTGTGATCGGTCAACGGGACATCACCCGTTCATTTTCCTAAAGTTTGTTAAACCAGTACCTCCAGACAACAAGGAATGTTCCGTCCACCAGGTGGTTGGCTCTCACTGCATATCCAACACTGCACAAACGCTTGAAGCGGAACGAACATCACCATGATGGCCAATCTACTGCAAAGAAAACAAGTTAGTCGTGGGCAAGTTCCGCTCCTGGCGTTGAGATCACGAGAGGGAGAGGCCGCGGGTTGTCGGATTTGAGGCCTCGAGGTAAGGAGGTGCTGTAAGCTTCTTCACCCTGACACTAAAGTTTTGGAATTCGGCAGATCTGTCACGTCCTCCACAATTGACGTGAACACTCAAACCGCAGTATTCATTAGTGGACCTAGACATACAACTGCCCCTTGAGCCCACGCAGCAATGCAAGCTATCCCAACCAAAGATCTCGCAGAAATAAGACTGAGCTCCAGCTTCGTCAGCCCCCAACACTGCAGCCAACAATTGGCGTCAAACTCTGGTTTACGTTGGCTTGGAATAGAGTGAACATAAATGTTCCCAGCGTTCACACAGGAACCTTTGACAACTCACTCTATGTGTGGGTCAGCACTCCTCATCTATCCACAAAGTTCCATGAAAGCCATTGGCCTCCAGAATGCGCACACGACTGCCCTGGTTAGCAGCGGCCGGCTGTCTGATGTGAGGCGATTATAACCCCTTTTGACACCCACTCGAATCCGGGTTCATCGCTGTCCCTGAGCGAATGTCAATGACGCCAGTCACCTGTTGATGAAGCTGGTGTTGGAGACTTTTGTGGCACACGACCGAAAAAATCGAGCGATGATTCGTTCGCAAGATAGCTACAGAAGCCTACAGAAGACGGCAGGCCACCGTAAGCGCATTTGCTGCTTCCATATTAAGTTCAGCTGAAGGTGGAATGTCATGCGGCATGGAAATCCTAACAGCTTCGTGTAACATTGTCATGTCCTCAGAAGCTTAGGAACAATCCACCCCTCGCAAGGTCGAGACCAGACCGTGGCCAACACCAGTTCCAGGAACGCGAAACACCACGATTAATCCGAGATTTTGGGCTTACATGAGTTCAGTCTTTTCCTCTGATCATTATCCAAGCTCATCTGTCTACTTGTGGGGCAAAAACCGCGGCCGGTGGCTCTGGAGGTTCTGATATGTGTGTCAAAATTTCACAGGGTATAACTACCGAATAAGAGAAGATACCTTTACTCCCAACGCTACACTCCATACCACGCACGTTCGTGCTCGGTAACGAATAGTTACTGATCTTAAATTAGAACTGGGCATTTTTGATCTAAGCGGGCCGGTGACCTGAGAATTCCTTGACCTGGATCAGCCCTTACGTATGTTCAAATTCCGGTGGTTTGCCCAGACTTCTCCTAGCCCACTTACCCGTTATTCGACGGCAAGGGTGCGCTCGTAGCAACGAAAAGGAAACATTTTCATATCTTGGTACTTATTCCCCCCCGGAAGATGCGACAACGGCAGCACGGGGAATGGTTAGCTCTTGGGGTCGCTGGACATCGCAGATTGTCGAATTGTTATCGACCGGTCATCCCAACCGAAGCTAACTGCCGCATAAACACATCGGCCGATGTGTACTAGATGTAGCCACTTCTCAAGATCTTCTTTTTGAACTCGGAGTTCTCTCAAGTGTCTGGGTCTGGGAAGCCAGCGTTATCACTGTTCCGCTATTCATGGCCAAGGCTTCTGTGGAAATTTCATTCTAGCATTGCACAGCTCATTGCCTCATGGCCGGCTTCATTCCCTTCGCCGCAATACATCCGTGTGTCTTCGTTGCGCTAGCCACAACCCGTGAACAAGGATACCTGTTAAACGGAAGCCCATTTCTCAGGTATGTTTAGAGTGAACTCGTTGGGAGTAATCCATCGTTGAGGGTCTGCCTCCTATCCCGTTATCTTTTTCTTTCAACTTTCGCTCCCCCCTCAGACACAGCTATCTTGGCTATCTCAACAGGGATCGTGACCCTTCTCCATACGATGCACCACCGAGTCCCCATGCATCGCTACGATTTGACACAGTGCTGCCCGTACAATTTTCGCCACTAATTGTGAAAATGTCAACCAGCGTTTTCTAGCAGCTTCTAAGCCGTCCGCAGCCGGCGGGAAGGCACTTTGTGTCGCAGTCTAGTATTGAGGGATGTCCTGGGCTTCGCTGGTTCTGCAAATTGAATTGGCCGCCGGCGCTCAACATTGCGCAAGCCCGACGAACGCCACAGGCAGATTCGTTTGCGAAAGGTTCTCCGCCACTGATGATACCCGGATTGGGACATCGGAGCAGCAGGGAGGTTTCTGTTTCCACCTCGACTGACGTCAATATCTTGACGTGCCATGGCAGAGTGTACGAGCGGCTGTTGCGTTACATACGAGGTCATGATTCTGAGTACTTATCTAAGGCCTGCGATACTTTCTCCGAACGTTCAGCCATCTACACCTTGATTTCGTTAGTCAATGTTCAACCAGTCACTGGTCACCGGTCATCACTAAGATCATTCCGATCGGGTGTAATTTAATTTTATGGGCCATGTTGCCTTCCTTGGAAGAATACAGTAATGTTCAAACCAGACTGCGCCTCTGCACGCCGCCCCCGTCGCGTTTTCAGCGATGTGTGGGCACATCCGACAGTGCCAGGACCCGAAGAGAAATTTAATTCATTATATTGTTTCCTTGTACTACTACCCGTTCCATCCTCGTAGAAGAGAAGGTACTAGTACATTGCAGGAACATAGAGCAAGTTCTTGAGCGAAAACAAAGGGAAGGTCAAACCAGAATGTTCAGCGTTCAACACGGGTACTCGCGTTCGAGTTACCGGGGAACCGTGGCAATGGATTCAACAAGGCTTAGGAACATTAGCTTAGTGCAGAATGTAGGGTAAGCAGGGCAGAGGGATAGGGGCAAACAACGACAAACATCATTCAGCAGATCCTGTGCAATTATCTTCACCGTCTCAGCCACACGACCACTCTATCTCTCACCACCATCCACAACGC